>BSBM01000893.1:16912500-18112500 GCA_027924585.1 Larix kaempferi
TCTCAACCATGTTAAGGCTTGTTAACACCTAGTTGTGGTTGCACTACTTGAGGGTTAATGTCCAAGAAGATTCCATCAGGATGGTTATATTGTATGTTGATCCAGATATACACATTGATCATATTTATTTCCAAATCAATTAACAAAGTCTAGGATTCTTATTTCTAGCAGTTACTTTTTCCAAGAGACTAATATAGGGGAGCATGTGACATTGATATTCATGCATTCACACCTCTTGTATATAGACCCTTGAGACCCTTATCATACTCCTCTTCTCACTCAAACCCTAGCTACATCCCCTTGCATACAAGTGGTGGAAATATATTATTGTCACAAGGCTAAAAAATGAAATGCATTGAAAATGCATAAACCTTGCATGAATTTGGCCATTGGGGATGAGTTTAAATTAAAAAAAGTATTACAGATGGGTGATAAAACCCTTGTTGGTAGATATTTAGAGCCTGAGGTTCAGGTCCCCTCCCTTGACCATGTCCAATTCCCCAAGTCCTAATGACCTAGATGCATAGTGTCATGGATACCTTCTGAAGCCATGTGTGGTGCTTTCTAGCATTATTTATGGATTTGTATTCCTAAATGGTTTCTTTAGGGCCAAAGGCATGGTCCTTTTCTATAGAGTGTCATTCCCAAGGCCCCGAGACATGTGTATAATGCTCAAAACCAACTATTAGCGTTAAAATCACTAATCATATACCAATGATACCCTCAAGAGGCCATTTTTGGTTGGTGAAGGCATCCTTCTTTGACATGGATGGCTAGAAGCTTCCTTTAGGGCCCTATTTTTAAGTATCTTTCATTGACCATGTCGAATTCCCTCAATGATACCCTCAAGAGGTCCTGTGTGGTTGGTTGAGGCGATCTTCTTAGCCTTGGATGGCTATAAGATTCCTTTATGGCTAGAGGTTCAAGTCTCCTCCCTTGACCATGTCCAAGTCCCCGAGGACCCAAGAAATGGATACATAGTGGCTTGGATATTCATGCATGGCGCTCTAGGAATTTTTCATCACTCTAGATGCCCCAACTATTTCTTTAAGTCCAAAGGCATGGTTGTTTTCCCTATAACATCATTCCCAAGGCCCTGAGACCTATAGATAATACTCAAAACCACCTAATTGAAATGACATAATCAATCATAGGCCAATGATACCCTCAAGAGGCCATGTTCTTTTAGTGGAGGAAATATTCTTAGCATTAGATGGATGGAAGAATCATTTAGAGCTCGAGATTTAGCTCTCCTTCACTAACCATGTGTAAGGCCCCAAGGCCACAATACATAGATACATAGTGCCATAGAAACCCCTCTGAAGTAATCAATGTTGCTTTTAGGTAGTATTCATGGAGCTAGATGCGTCAATGATTTCTTTAGGGCCAAAAACATGGTCTTCTTCCCTCGAACATAATTGCTAAGGGCTCACGACATGTGCATGCTACTTAATACCACCTAACTATAACAACATCCTCAATCATAGGCCAATTATACAACTAGGAGGTTGTGTATGGTTGGTAGAGGCAAACTTCTTACCCTGAGATAGTTACAAGCTTCCTTTAGGGGCTAAGGTTAAGGTATCCTCCACTAACCATGTGTTGTTGTTGCAGGAAACCTTCTTGGTGGAGGAAACCTTCTTAGCCCTAGATGGCTAGAAGATTCCTTTATTGGTCGATATTTAGGTCTCCTCCATTGATCTTATCTAACGCTAAAAGGCCATAAGACCTAGATACATAGTGTCTCAATGGATTTGGATGCCTTAATGGTTTCTTTAGGGATAAAGTCATGGTCATCTTCTACGTAATATCATTACGAAAGCCTTGGGACACCTACATAAGGATATTACTTTAATTTTATGACTCCAATAAAGGACTTGAGATCCATACCTCTATGCAAAAACTCTTGATTATGCTAATATCCAACTATTATGTCAAATATCAACTTTAAATGGTGTATGTCATGGGTCATGGTCTTGATCATTGTCCATTACCTCAATAATATTATGTTAGGGTATAATTCTTTCAATTGCTTCCCCAACTATTTACTCAGACCCATCGCTAGTACGCAAAACCACATATTTCCACCCATATCCCACTTTCAGAATAATGTTATCTTATACGTTGCATGATTTGATAAGAGATAGTTTGAGTCATTGCTATTAGCCCGATATGCCTAAAACCATCCTTTAGGGCGCAGTTCTTGTAATTCCTCTCATGACTGTGTCTAAGGTTTGCATACCTAGTGTCACTTATATGAATGCTCAGATGCCAATGATAGTGTTTGGAGTTTATGGGTGCGGTTTAAAGCTTCTCTTAGGGTTTAAGGCCCAAGTTTCCTCCTATGACATTATACAAAAACCTAAGACCCGTGCATACTAGCAAAAAAATCATAATGGTGTTGATTTCCTTACTTAGAGGTAAATAATAAGCCCAATATGTCATGTGTAGTGCTTTGAGCTGTTGTATTTTTCCTTGGATGCACCAAATATTTTACTAGGGAATAAGGCCTAGGTTTCCTCTCTCAAACATGTTAAGGGCCTAAACACCCATATATAGTGCTTAAAAACAACCTCTTAGTTACATTAATACCCCCAATATCAATCCAAGGATACCCTTAGGAGACCTTATGTGGTGTTTCAAGCTATACTTGTTAATCTTATATGCCTAGGTTTCCTCTACGGTCCAAGGCATGGGGTTCCTTCCTTAATCATCTCTATGCCCTAAATATTTATACATAGTTTTAGTTCCTCCAACTCCCCCCATTATCCCTATTATAAGGCCATAGATCTTCTCAAAAAGTCATTTTTGTTAGTGTGACAAATCATTATTATCCCTACATGCCTAGAAGTTTAATTTAGGCTAAGGCCTAGGTTTCTTCTCTTAACTAGGTTGAGGGCCAATAGACCTATCACTAGTGATCAAAACCTTATAATGCAATCAATATCCACACATAGATGTTAAGAATATTCTTAGGAATATATGTGTGTTAACCATATTTCTTGGTCCTAGATTCCTAAAAGATTCATTTAGGGGCCAAGGAAGAGGTTTCCTCCCTCGAACATGTCCAAGGATTTGAAACCCAGGCTTGCACAAGGCCTAGTAGTGATATTAATATCCATTAGAAAAATTAATAATATCAATAAAAATATGCCATATCAATTAATGAAATCTCAATTCAAATCATTTTTATTAATATTTTATAATAGTAATAAATTAAAAATGGTTGTATTTAATTATTTGTGAAATTTAAGAATCATGGGTATTTATTTGCTTGAATAATATCGAAAATGAATAGTCCGCTTGAGCTATTTAGAAAATAATTATTTGTGAACTTGTTGTGTTTGTGGTGCAACACCTCATAAATGAATCATGTGAGCTTGTTGGTTTAAATAATGATAAAAACAAATAATTGAATTTGATGTGATAGTGGTTTAAAATCTCATAAATTAATCATGTGCATTTATTTGAATCAAAAAAATTGAATTAAGTTATTACAAAATGATTATTTGTGATGTTGTTGTGTTTATGGTGCAAATCATCATAATTAAATCCTTTTTTTACATGTCCATGTGACAAATATGAGCTTAGCCCCACTATATGGTACTTGACAACATGACATTTCTTTATGCTTATGATTCCTTTAGGCTATGGCCTATGTTTGTTCACTCAACAATGTTGAGGGCCATTGGACCTATCCCTAGTTATTAAAAAATTATAATAGTGTTAATGCCCATACTTAGAGGCTAAGAATACTCTTAGGAATATGTGTGGGGACCTTTGTGGTATCTTTCTTGGTCCTAGATTCCTAAAAGCTTCTTTTAGGGCCTTAGCTAGAGGTTTTTTCCATTGATCATATAGATGGATCTAAGACCCATGTCTTGTGTTAAAAACCTAATAATAATACTAATTTCCATAAAAAAATTAAGAAGATAAAAATATCTCAATTGAATAATCAAATTTAAATTCAAATAATTTTATTACTACTTTATAATAGGGTCAGTGCAAGCTAATGAGGGTCACTTTTGGCACATTAGATGCAATAGAAAACTGAAAAAGAAGGCATCCCTCAACTTACTTGGATTTTTTGATTTACTTACGGAAAATATCTTGCATTGAGTAAAAAAGATGAAATGTAGGAAATTGAATCACGTTTCTGAATATATAACTTTTATGTATTGAAAATTTGCATAGCTATGTCAAGTTTCATTTTTCCTAACAGACACTTTTTATTTTTTAGGCAAATGATAAGGTATATGTTTTTGTGGGTAGAGCCTTTGAGGGCTTAAATGATGGAATCAAGCTACAAAAATCGGCATGCATGTAGAGCACACATAGCACTTGTGCGTCATTATTTTTCGAAAATTAAATTAGTAATTTTATAATTTTTTTATAATTGTCTAAGTGATCAAACCTCAAAAATAGTACCTCTTTTGTGGGTAGAGCCTTTGAAGGTCTTAATGCAAAAATCTTGAAATGGGTTTTTCATAGAACGTGGAGGTTAGTGTCCTCTTGTGCACCATACAATTTTTTTTTGAAATGATTGAGAATTGAAAAAGTTATGGAAGAAACACTAACAATGTGTTTCACGAGTTAAGGAGGTAGGACAGAAAAGAAATTGAAAGAAAATAGGAAAAATTAATATTTCAAAATAAAAGTTACATATTTGGAATCTGCAGAAAAAATGCTATTTGTGTCTAAGATTTCGTCAAAAATGACTGTGTGTAGCATATTGTAATGAGTGGCTAAGCACAGGCTTCTCCAGAAACAGGAAGAAATACCCAATTAGCTTTGGTTTTTCATTAACATAGCACAGGTTTGGAATTACCGAAGAAAACACCAAAGCATACACATAGGATTATTGTTGACATGTGAGCATGTGACTCGGCCTGTTTAAATTCAAAAATATTGCCGCGCTTTTAGATTTAAATAACGCGTACGCGTTATATAACTAAATAACGCGTGCGCGTTATATCAATACTTAACGCATATGCGTTATATAACTACATAACACGTACGCGTTATATAGTTAGAAAACGCGCTCGCGTTATTCAAATCATAAAATACATGTTTAATACTTGAGAAATAGGGGGTGTGGAAGTCAAGGTAACTTTTGTTTAATATTTGAGAAGGGGTGGGGAAGGGTCAAGAAAATCTATGGTTAATATTTAATAGGGGTGGGAAAGGGTCAAGGGCTTAGAAGGATGTTGGAAGCTTGAGTGGGGAGAGATGAAGGGAATGAGAACATGATGGGCTACAGGGGGTGAAGGGAAGTGGAGCTTGAGAGAACTATTAGGAGTAGAATAGGTTCTGAAGAGATATAGGGTTAGAAGTTGAAAGTGAGACTTGAGTGACAAGGGGGAATGGATGGAGGCAAGGGGGATGTGAGAGAGAAATAAAGAATACAAGGGGGGGAGAGACATAGAGCGAGGGAGGGAGAGGGACAATGGGGAGGAATGGATTTGGAGGGAGTGAGAGATAGATGGGGATAGAACGAAATAAGAGATAGGAAGGGAGGGACAGAAAGTGTTGGTGGGAGACATGCAGAGAGTGGTGGCGATGGAGAGAGAGGGAGTGATGGAGATATTGGGATAGGTTGAGGGAAAGATGAGGGAGGGATAGAAGGTGAGAGACAGGCGATGAGAGAGGGAGGGAGAGAAGGTAGGGTGAGGGATGGAGGGAGAAAGTTGGAGATAGATATGGATGGAGGGGGGATGGGTTTGAGAATGGAAAGTGACATAATGTGTGTGTATGTGTGTGTGTTTGAGAGAGAGAGAGAGAGAGATTGATGGTTGGGGAGAGAGAGACTAGAGGGAGTTGTGAGCATCATATTCTCCATCAGCATCATATTCTTCATCATCATCATCTTCATGACCATCATCGTCATCATCAACATCTTCATCATCATCACCATCATCATCATCATCATATTCCTCATCAAATCAACATCTCCATCATCATTATCATCATCATGATCATCATCTAAACATCACCATCACCATCATCATCAACATCTTCATCATCATCACCATCACCATCATCATCAAAATCTTCATCGTCATCACCATCACCATCACCATATTCATCATCATTGTCATCTCTAGGTTCCCCATCAACATCAACATCTCCATCATCATCATCTTCTTCATCATCATCATCTTCATCACCATCATCATCATCATCATCAACATCTTCATCATCATCACCATCATCATCATCATCATCATCTTCCTTGAATCAGATCAACATATCCATCATGTCACCATCATCTTCTTCATCATCATCTAAACATCACCATCACCATCACCATCATCATCATCATCTTCATCATCATTACCATCACCATTATCATCAACATATTCATTGTCATCACCATCATCATCATCATCATTGGCATTTGTAGGTTCCTCATCAACATCTCCATCATTATCATCTTCTCCATCATCATCATCTTCATCACCATCATCATCAGCATCAACATCTTCATCATCATCACCATAATCATCATCTTCATCGTCATCAGGTCAACATCTCCATCATCATCATCTTCTTCATCATCTTCACCATCATCATCATCATCATCATCTTAATCGCCATCTCCATCATCTCCATCATCTCCATCATCACCATCATCATCACCATCACCATCATCGTCATCTTCATGACCATAAACATCTTCATCATCATTGTCATCTCCCCCTTCCTCATCAACATCTCCATCATCATCATCATCATCATCATCACCATCTGAACATCACCATCACCATCATCGTCAACATCTTCATCATCATCATCATCATCATCAGCATCAGCATCATCAGCATCAGCATCATCATCAAAATCTTCATCGTCATCACCATCACCATCTTCATCATCATTGTCATCTCTAGGTTCCCCATCAACACATCTCCATCATCGTCATCTTCTTCATCACCATCATCTTCATCACCATCATCATCGTCATCTTCTTCATCATCATCATCTTCATCACCATCATCATCGTCATCAACATCTTCATCATCATCACCATCATCATCATCATCATCTTCCTCATCAGATCAACATCTCCATCATGTCACCATCATCTTCATCTTCATCATCATCATCATCATCATCATCATCATTACCAACACCATCATCATCAACATCTTCATCGTCATCACCATCATCATTGGCATCTGTAGGTTCCTCATCAACATCTCCATCATCGTCATCATTGGCATCTGCAGGTTCCTCATCCACATATCCATCATCGTCATTTTCTCCATCATCATCACCATCATCACCATCATGATCTTCTGAACATCATCATGATCATCATCTAAACATCACCATCACCATCATCGTCAACATCTTCATCATCATCGCCATCAACATCATCATCAAAATCTTCATCGTCATCACCGTCACCATCTTCATCATCATTGTCATCTCTAGGTTCCCCATCAACACATCTCCATCATCATCATCTTCTTCATCATCATCATCTTCATCACCGTCATCATCGTCATCAACATCTTCATCATCATCACCATCATCATCATCATCATCTTCCTCATCAGATCAACATCTCCATCATGTCACCATCATCTTCATCATCATCATCATCATCATCATTACCAGCACCATCATTATCAACATCTTCATCGTCATCACCATCATCATTGGCATCTGTAGGTTTCTCATCAACATCTCCATCATCATCATCATTGGCATCTGCAGGTTCCTCATCAACATATATCCATCATTGTCATTTTCTCCATCATCATCACCATCATCACCATCATGATCTTTTGAACATCATCATGATCATCATCTAAACATCACCATCACCATCATCGTCAACATCTTCATCATCATCAAAATCTTCATCGTCATCACCATCACCATCACCATCTTCATCATCATTGTCATCTCTAGGTTCCCCATCAACACAACATCTCCATCATCATCATCTTCTTCATCATCATCATCTTCATCTCCATCATCGTCCTCATCAACATCTTCATCATCATCACCATCATCACCATCATCACCATCATCATCATCATCTTCCTCATCAGATCAACATCTCCATCATGTCACCATCATCTTCATCATCATCATCATCACCATCATCATCAACATATTCATCACCATCATCATCAACATCTTCATCATCATTACCATCATCTTCATCAACATTATCATCATTATCATCTTCATCTGCATCATGATCATCTTCATTGTCATCACCCTCCTCCTCCTCATCATCTTTATCATCTTCATCTACATCATGATCATCTTCATTGTCATCACCCTCCTCCTCCTCATCATCTTGTGCACTTATGCACTTAGGGATTAATGTTTAGAAGAGGGTCTAAAGGCCTTTATGGGGGAGGGGCTCTAGGAACAAGGTAAGACAGAGAGGGCAGGGGGGAGGGATAAAGGCGTAGAGGGTTAGTGATTAAGGGAGAAGAAGGGAGAGAGTGCTATAGGGAGGGATAATGACGAAGATAAAGAGAAGGTGGAGAGATGGAGAGTGGGGTGGTAGAGACATGGCTGAAGGGAGAGAAAGAAACATGAAAGAAACATGTAGGGAGAATGAGGGACAGATATTTAGAAAGAGATAGGGGGTATCTAGGGATTATTGGGAGAGAGCTAGGAGGTATTAAACCATACAAAACATTTGTTTTGTATGCAATCATATAAATTATTAGTTTTCTTTGATTTTGTTCGTTGCCCTAGCCGTGCACCTAACCTATTAATTGTGCTTGACTATATCGCGTTCGCGTTTTTTCACTACATATCGCGCACGCGTTTTGAATTTATATAACGCGTACGCGTTTTTTAACTCCATAAATAATGTCCTGTTGCTGTCCGAGAGCAACTTCACTCTGTCCGAACGAAAGCAATAATCCCGCGATTTTTCGAACAGCACGAGCCCGCGTCTGAAAATTTTCACATTCTACACCAACTCCATCATTTTTTTTTATGCAGGTGCAGCATTGAGGACATCTTTCATGGTTGCTCACTGTGGTGTTGGATTATATGGCCATATTTGAAGAAAATAATTAGCAAGCTTGAAGAATCTCCAATTGAAGAACACCAAAGATAAGGCCTTTGAAAGATTCATTTTGCTTATATTTGAGGAGCACACAAGATAAGATATCAAGCTTCAAGACCAACAAGGAAGAACTTCCATTTGCTTATTATTGAAGAGCTTGTAATTGAGGAGCAACAAAAACAAACTATATTGAATTGATCATTGTGGTGATGGGGAATGCACGTAACCGAGTAAACAAATCAACAAGGAAGAAGAGATCTCAAGAAGTCATTGAAGAAGAGAAAGAAAAGAAAAGAATATACATGATGAATCGAAGGCTTTCTTTGGAAACTAATCCAAATACAATTGTAGAGGATACCATGGTTCATCCTATTAATCCACGACAAGAGGGACCTTCAATTTCCACAATAGTTGTTGAACAAGCACCCCATGGAAGTAATCAAGAAGCAAAACGTAGGTGCTCATTAGGGGATGTTTCAATTCCCACTTCAAGTCAAAGTGATAAGTTACCATCTCAAGATGAAGCTCACGAAGAAACACCCAATTTGCTATCCGGATGTGGTTATACAAGTGATGAAGTCAGAGAGGCGTTGGACATTTTGCCTACTGTTGAAGAAGAGAATGTTATCCACACCATCGATGAGGATGTTGGACTTCCACAAGGGGATGTTGGACTTCCACAGACCATGGATGAGGATGTTGGACTTCCACCATCCAACTACCAGGAAGAGAATGAAGGACAGCAAGCTACTACTGAAACGCCAGAGCGTCTTGGTGATGCGCTACATGGTACAATTCCAACCCCCTTACCTCCATTAGCAAGCACACGTCGAAGAACTCCGAAGCGTATACAAGTTGATGAAAGACTTATGAATTCCATTGAAGGTACACTATCTAAACGTAGTATTGCTTATCAAACTCAACAGATACTTGATAAATATTTTGTTTCTAAATGTGATGGAGATAAATGTAGATTATTTTTATCATTGTTAAAATCTAGGAGCATGAATGTTGTTAGGAAAAAGTTAGGGATAAAGATGATAAAGAATTCTGAACCAAGTTCTCATATAGTTAAAAGCCTAGTAGATGCATTTGGTAAAATTGGTAAGAACACACGTTCAAAGGACCGCAATGCTGCTCGTCGTGTGTTGTCACAATCAATTGCAGATAAGAACACCAGGGCCCTTCGTATTCTCAGGCCTACATCCAAACTAGTTAATTTGAATGTAAAAACCCTCCGTAGGTATTCTATTAGAAGAGAACATCTTGACACAACCGATCAGACAGATTTTTGGGCCTTTGTTGGTCGGTTTCCACGTCGTGACATGAAGCTAGTTGATGCAGTAAAGGGACTAGTGCACAGTTTTTGGCATGATCACACAAGGCCTTCTTCAAACCGAAAGGATGTACTAAAACTAAGAAGGGGTTCAAAGGATCGTGAACCACATACTAAGCATCTTCTTTATATAACACAGACAGAGCTTTACGAGAAATTTAAGATTGAGCATAGACAATTGAACTTGGGGCAAAGATCTTTTGAGAAATGTAAGCCATGGTATGTTAGAATAAATACTCTTCGTAACACTTGTTGTTGTAGATACCATGTAGAATATGAATATTACTATGAAACATTTTTGTACATTCGTCGTGTGTTGCATACTAACATTGTGCAGGATTGCTCCATGACAATACCACCGACTTCATCAAGAGAATTCATTCATAGCATCATGTGCAATAGGCACGAGGGGCAAACATACTATGCAAAATCTTGTTTGGATGGAACATGCTCCAACTGTGCTGGAATGGCATTATTGAGCCAATGTATGCACGAGAATGGAGACAGTGAATTTGGGAAAATGGTTACAGACATGAAAAGTTTCAAATATATCAACTATGAAATAGTCCCAGGGAAAGAAAGCAAAAAAATACAATTGGTGACATCTCAGGTATGCATTTATATCTATAAAATTATGTTGTAACGGTTACATTTCAATCCTTACTTACAACAAAAAACTGACATTGAGATCATTTTGTGTCACCAGGTACAAGTTAGTGACTTCATCAAGGAATTTATTGAAAAGACACATCAATATGTTCAGCATGTCCACGTGGCACGATGGCAGGATGAGAAGTTTAGAATATGCAGAGATACATTTCCCCTTGGTACTATACTTTCAGTTGTTGATTTTGCCGAGAACTACACTCTGCAACCTCAAAATGAGATCCAAAGTCAGTATTATCACTCTGAGCAGGTTTCCTTGATGGTCCATATCACATATAGGCATGGCCCAAATAGCACTGAAGAGCAAAGAGAAATTCTGAAGGAATATCACTTCTACATAAGTGATGATAGGTGCCACGACTTCCACTATGTACGTCATTGCTTCATCATGTTCTATGATCACTTGAAGGGAAGGAACATACAGATGGACCGACACTGGATTTGGTCTGATGGGTGTGCTGGTCAGTTCAAAAATGCACGCATATTTCAGTGGTTGTGTTCATTGCATAAAAAATACAAAGTGCCACATATGTGGAACTATTTTGAGACTGGGCATGGTAAAGGAGAGCATGATGGAGCCGGAGCATGTGTCAAAACAGCCCTACGAAGAGAGGAATTGAAAGTATCTACAGAATCTACTATTCTAAATGCTCAATCTATAGTCAGGTGGTGCACGTCAGTAATGGGAGAGGAATCAACTATGCGAGTAGAATCCACAAGAAAGAGACATGTGGAGAGATTTTTTTGGGAGGTGGTAGACATAGATCGTTCACATGCATGGGAATGCAAGACTGTGCCTGGGACTCGTGGCTTTCATTCGGTTCGAAGCTCTGATAACCCAGTATTTGAAATTTGGACCAGAAAACTTGCTTGTTTTTGCCCGCCTTGTTGTGATGGTGACTGGGATGGGTGTGAATCATTGGATTGGGTTGATGGATGGGATCGCATATCACTTCCACTTGATCAACGTGCAATTGTTGAGTTAACTCCGTTGGAAGAAGACCAATCATCTATTTCTGCAGATTTT
This sequence comes from Larix kaempferi, assembly GCA_027924585.1. NCBI lineage: Eukaryota > Viridiplantae > Streptophyta > Pinopsida > Pinales > Pinaceae > Larix > Larix kaempferi. The sequence continues at coordinate 16,924,576 of BSBM01000893.1, forward strand.
GATCATGTCTCAGACCTTGTACAACCCGGTATGATGCATTTCCTTAACATTTTTTGTTTGTTTACGTAGTCTTCAAATGCACATTAATGGCCTTGTATCGCACGAAAAATATTTTGATCATATACCTACAATCATATAATGCAGGGCACATATACGCAGTGGTTGCCTCAAAAGATACTGAATGGGGTGATGAATACTGGTTGGCACGCTGTATAGATGGAAAGCAAACCCTCATTGTGTCCATGACTGACGATGAAAACAACCACTTTCCAACTGGGTCTATGGTTGTTAAAGGTGAATACTTGACACGGGAAAGCAATGGAAGAAAGAAGGGTGGATATGTTTACAGGGATTACAAACCAGGTGCAAGTGTGTATCACTTTACCAACTTAATCATTGGCACAAACCTTCAGGTACGAACAATGCCTAGTCGAAATACATCGAAGGTACGCTACTTCTTACCGGATACAGAGCACGAGAGACTAATGGAGACCATCAGTATAAGAGATGATCCAGAGGGCTTGGTTGTATGATAATAGGTGGGATCTAGCATGATGAGGTACGTTACATACTTTTAATACTATACTATTTATACTATTTGTAATTGAATATTGATATATGCTCAATTTTCACATGTATGTTTCATATGAATATGTCAATTTTGTGTTCTTGATATGCCAAATTTACGCTTACGTTGTTTATAAATATGCCAAAAGTTCTCTTGTATGTCAAGTTTATGAATATGCCATTTTTTACATATGATCAGTAAACCCTAAAATTATATTATCTTCATCATGTTGGTTATTGGCTTCACCCAACAAAATTAATTCAATTCATGCTCACTATATTAAACAATACACTTATATTAAATTTAATTCATGTCTTGTTAAATATTTCATAATGAATTAGCTAGTTGAGAGCACCACCTTAGACCAAGCCATCATCATCAACATCTTCATCATCATCACCATCATCATCATCATGGACCTGCAAAACCCTAGTTTCCAAAGTGTCTAGGCAGGTTCGGGTTAGGAACACTAGCCATACCCGCCCGGTGGATGATTTTCCAAAGTTGACCCCCGTGTGCAAAAATTGCACACTCCCACACTGAGCAAAACCCTAGTTTCCAAGATGGACCTGCAAGGTGACACATGGGCCACCGGGTAGGAGGGGAGGGGCACCCCTGACACTATCCCGGTGTGCTGAATCCAACGGAGTCGACGGTTCGTCGATCCGAGCCACGGTCTTCATTCTATGGCTTGTCCCGTCTCACTACCAGAAGGCCTTCAGGGACACCTGCTGGATACCTACCGGGGGCATAGAACTCCAACCATGCAACAAAACCGGGTTCCGGGGAGACCTGCAGGTGTGTCTAGACAGGTTCGGGCTAGGAACACTAGCCATACTTGCCCGGTGGATGATTTTCCAAAGTTGACCCCCGTGTGCAAAAATTGCACACTCCCACACTGAGCAAAACCCTAGTTTCCAAGATGGACCTGCAAGGTGACACATGGGCCATCGGGTAGGAGGGGAGGGGCACCCCTGGCACTATCCCGGTGTGCTGAATCCAACGGAGTCGACGGTTCGTCGATCCGAGCCACGGTCTTCATTCTATGGCTCGTCCCGTCTCACTACCAAAAGGCCTTCAGGGACACCTGCTGGATACCTACCGGGGGCATAGAACTCCAACCATGCAACAAAACCGGGTTCTGGGGAGACCTGCAGGTGTGTCTAGATAGGTTCGGGCTAGGAACACTAGCCATACTTGCCCAGTGGATGATTTTCCAAAGTTGACCCCCGTGTGCAAAAATTGCACACTCCCACACTGAGCAAAACCCTAGTTTCCAAGATGGACCTGCAAGGTGACACATGGGCCACCGGGTAGGAGGGGAGGGGCACCCCTGGCACTATCCCGGTGTACTGAATCCAACGGAGTCGACGGTTTGTCGATCCGAGCCACGGTCTTCATTCTATGGCTCGTCCCGTCTCACTACCAGAAGGCCTTCAGGGACACCTGCTGGATACCTACCGGGGGCATAGAACTCCAACCATGCAACAAAACCGGGTTCCGGGGAGTCCTGCAGGTGTGTCTAGACAGGTTCGGGCTAGGAACACTAGCCATACTTGCCCGGTGGATGATTTTCCAAAGTTGACCCCTGTGTGCAAAAATTGCACACTCCCACACTGAGCAAAACCCTAGTTTACGAAATGAATGCACAATGAAGCCACTGGGCCATGGGGAGACGAGGGAGAGGGCCCCCTAGAGGTAATCGCACGCCAGGAGACCAATGGAGTCGACGGTTCGTCGGTCCGACGTCCGATTTCCGAGTTATGTCGAGTTGCAAGTCGCATGAAAATGCCGTTCAGGGACACTTGGTGAATTTCCGTCCGGGAGCCAAAAAGCAAACGAAGCAGGAAGATTGCGTGCCGTTGGCTCCTGCAAGTGTGTGTGGGCAATGCCGACGTGGGAACACTGCCGGGAGCCATAAATCCATGATAGTAAATTAATTCATGACAAAAAAAACTGAATTATTCCTTTCAATGGATGTGGTTTTCAATTTCCTATGTTGTTAGGTCAATTTGGCACATTCATTGAAAGAAATTGTAGACTTTAATGATGATCACAACAAGTGTGTTTGTTAAAACCTTGTGAAATAGAGCATCAAAAGACCTACATTGTAGGCCATATAATTGTGTTTGTTTACCTTTTGTTTGATGGACCATGCACAATAAGTAATAAAATAATTTTTGAAGTAGGTCATTTCATTTTTCTGATTTTTTCTTTGGTGGTGTTGAAAAAGACCATTGTTCTTATTGATGGGATTTCATGTGCTTATGATTCTTTGGATAATCTAGACACATACAAGGACACCATTATTAGACTAATTCATTATGAACAATTTAATATGAGTAATCTACATAAATGAATTGAAAAATTAACAAAAATAACAAACAACCCATATACCTTGGAATATAACACAAGAGTGACCATGTTAGGCAATCTTACTTATCTACTTACCTATGGTCATTTAAGTAGACCATTTGGATCATGTCTATTACTAATGATCTCCATTAACTTTTCATGTTCACAATGAGGCTTGAAGTATCATACCTTTGATGGGTGCTTCCTTGGCATTGTTTGTAGTTTGAGGTTTGTATCGAAAACTAAGTTTGTAAAGTGGTATATAGATTCACCTAGTCTAATCTTGAAATACATAACCAACCTTCTTCCATGTTTGATCATCCAGTGTTAGATATTATCCTTTAATAACCATATAACTGATTACAAGTTGATCACCATTGTCATCTATTAGTGAGACATGAGGGTTTGGTTCGCCTTTAAGGAACATGCCAACAAATAGTGAGTGCCCCATTCATTATCTTTCAGGGAAACCATTGCATATATGTTCATTTTAAAAAACATCAGTTCCAACGTGTGAGTCCACTAAATAGACAAAATGTAATGTATTCATGCTAGTTGATAAGATTTAATCTCATATTCCCTAAACTTGGTTGTACAAGATTTGAGACATGATCATAATGTGGTGAAATGGTTGATTAGTCCTCATCCAACTAGGATAATTCAATATTTATACCTAGAATAATGGGGAGTGATAGAATTTTCTTGTCCATATTTCTACTATAACATTGTTTGAGTTTCAAACTAAATGAAATCCACAAATTCCATGCATTATTCTATGTGATTGATCTACATCAACCACCTCCCAAAAATATCTTTGCACATGTCCTTTCCTTATTGAGTCCTCTTCTCGTCTTCTTGTTCCATCTACAATTATTGAAGAACACCATTCAACAATAGATTTTGTGTAACTAATGAGAGAATTTCTCGTAAACTTCCATTTTTACCTGCAGAATGTAATTTTTATGCACACAACATCTCGATCATGATCCCCTTTCCCACACTCAGTTTCAAAAGTCCTGTAAAGGCAACCTTTACATTTACATTTGCATTAACATGACAACCAAGTATCAAAAATGAGATTGATGGTGTTTATTCTCATGCAATGTATACAGTTAGGATTAAGACAACTGTATAAATCTATGGAATTATAAATGGAGATATTTATCCAAAAGGAAGCCAATGTTGGCCTTGCCAATCTTTTCTTCCCAATAAAAAACGAAATATTAGATTCCATTTTGCTATGTTTCCATGTAAAATATATTTGAAAAAAAACATATATTTGGATTATATGGAAATCCTTCTTACCTTTGACATTGTTTGGGATCTGCAGGATGGGAATGAAGTATTTTTTAGGGATTAAGAGGAGTATGCAATTACGCAAACTTATGAATGCCTATTGTGACAAGAAATCCATTGATTTCAACTCCATCACATTTCTGTTTGATGGATGATGTTTGCAAGGTGAGCAAGTTTAACCCACCAATGCGAGATTGCATGCAATTACACTGAGCAAAACCCTAGTTTACAAAATGAATGCACAATGAAGCCACTGGGCCATGGGGAGACGAGGGAGAGGGCCCCCTAGAGGTAATCGCACGCCAGGAGACCAACGGAGTCGACGGTTCGTCGGTCCGACGTCCGGTTTCCGAGTTATGTCGAGTTGCAAGTCGCATGAAAATGTCGTTCAGGGACACTTGGTGAATTTCCGTCCGGGAGCCAAAAATCAAACGGAGCAGGAAGATTGCATGCCGTTGACTCCCGCAAGTGTGTGTGGGAAATGCTGACATGGGAACACTGCCAACACTGGCTCGGGGGAGGTTTTTGCAGAGCTGACCCACCAATGCGAGATTGCATGCAATTACACTGAGCAAAACCCTAGTTTACGAAATGAATGCACAATGAAGCCACTGGGCCATGGGGAGACGAGGGAGAGGGCCCCCTAGAGGTAATCGCACGCCAGGAGACCAACGGAGTCGACGGTTCGTCGGTCCGACGTCCGGTTTCTGAGTTATGTCGAGTTGCAAGTCGCATGAAAATGCCGTTCAGGGACACTTGGTGAATTTCCGTCCGGGAGCCAAAAAGCAAACGGAGCAGGAAGATTGCGTGCCGTTGACTCCCGCAAGTGTGTGTGGGAAATGCCGACGTGGGAACACTACCAACACTGGCTCGGGGGAGGTTTTTGCAGAGTTGACCCACCAATGCGAGATTGCATGCAATTACACTGAGCAAAACCCTAGTTTACGAAATGAATGCACAATGAAGCCACTGGGCAATGGGGACACGAGGGAGAGGGCCCCCTAGAGGTAATCGCACGCCAGGAGACCAACGGAGTCGACGGTTCGTCGGTCCGACGTCCGGTTTCCGAGTTATGTCGAGTTGCAAGTCGCATGAAAATGCCGTTCAGGGACACTTGGTGAATTTCCGTCCGGGAGCCAAAAAGAAAACGGAGCAGGAAGATTGCGTGCCGTTGACTCGCGCAAGTGTGTGTGGGCAATGTCGACGTGGGAACACTACCAACACTGGCTCGGGGGAGGTTTTTGCAGAGTTGACCCACCAATGCGAGATTGCATGCAATTACACTGAGCAAAACCCTAGTTTACGAAATGAATGCACAATGAAGCCACTGGGCAATGGGGACACGAGGGAGAGGGCCCCCTAGAGGTAATCGCACGCCAGGAGACCAACGGAGTCGACGGTTTGTCGGTCCGACGTCCGGTTTTCGAGTTATGTCGAGTTGCAAGTCGCATGAAAATGTCGTTCAGGGACACTTGGTGAATTTCCGTCCGGGAGCCAAAAAGCAAACGGAGCAGGAATATTGCGTGCCGTTGACTCCCGCAAGTGTGTGTGGGAAATGCCGACGTGGGAACACTACCAACACTGGCTCGGGGGAGGTTTTTGCAGAGTTGACCCACCAATGCGAGATTGCATGCAATTACACTGAGCAAAACCCTAGTTTACGAAATGAATGCACAATGAAGCCACTCGGCAATGGGGAGACGAGGGAGAGGGCCCCCTAGAGGTAATCGCATGCCAGGAGACCAACGGAGTCGACGGTTCGTCGGTCCGACGTCCGGTTTCCGAGTTATGTCGAGTTGCAAGTCGCATGAAAATGCCGTTCAGGGACACTTGGTGAATTTCCGTCCGGGAGCCAAAAAGCAAACGGAGCAGGAAGATTGCGTGTCGTTGACTCCCGCAAGTGTGTGTGGGCAATGCCGATGTGGGAACACTACCAACACTGGCTCGGGGGAGGTTTTTGCAGAGTTGACCCACCAATGCGAGGTTGCATGCAATTACACTGAGCAAAACCCTAGTTTACGAAATGAATGCACAATGAAGCCGCTGGGCCATGGGGAGACGAGGGAGAGGGCCCCTAGAGGTAATCGCACTCCAGGAGACCAACGGAGTCGACGGTTCGTCGGTCCGACGTCCGGTTTCCGAGTTATGTCGAGTTGCAAGTCGCATGAAAATGCCGTTCAGGGACACTTGGTGAATTTCCGCCCATTTTATAATTTAAGCCACTTTTAAATATTTGAACTTCCATATTATTTTGGAAAGAGTATAATATTTCAAAACTCCTAAAGAGACAAAAACACATGATCAAAACTCCTAAGGCTGTAATTTAGAGTAGTAATAATGGGGGTGATGGAGTTGAATTTGATCCTATGGAAGATAATGATACTAATATTATTGAGAATAAAGGGATAATAGGTTGATCCATGACACCTTTGTTTGCATGGATGAGGATGCACCTATGTATGAGACCTATGATAATATTCATGATGTACATCTTATTGATAAGGCACACAAAGGCCTATACAAGAGATCAAAGATGGGTCACTTTGTCTACTAATTTGATGTTGATAAAATTGAAGGTATTGAATGACATTTCAAACAATGGTATGACAAAGATCCTAATGTATACACAAGGTTAATATATAAGGTGCCCCATAAAGTTCTTTGTCATATCCCTATAATTCTAGGTTTTTGATGATTGTTTAGGTTAAAAAACATAGCACATTATATGGATTATCATGTACAAAGATAAGTGAAGATGGTATTATATGAGTGGCTACAAATGGTTCTCAATTTACGATCATCAAGGAAATATTACCCATTTTTTAAGAAGAACCTCATAATGTTAGACTTTCATTGGTAGTTGATGGCAATGGGTGTGCATGAGTGAGTTCGTTGAAACCTTGAAAACATTGTATTGCATTTAGTTTGATTAAATTACACGAGCAAGAACTTTGACATAACTTGTAATGATCATCCAAAATCACAAATTTTAATTAGATACCAATTAGTGCATGCATGTAGTGAATTCGTTGAAACCTTTGAATATAATAGTTTGTTCTTTTGACATAGTGCATTCATGAGTAATAGATAATCCACACAAATCAACACATTAGAATGACACAAGTACATGTATCCAAAAGTACATATATATCCAAAAGTGCATGTCTCCAAAAGTACATGTATATCCAAAAGTCTCCAAAAGTGCATGTCTCCAAAAGTACATGCATATCCAAAAGTATCGAAAAGTACATGTATCCAATGAAGTCAATGTACATGTCTCCAAAAGTACATGCACAATAAAGTCAATGTACATGTCTCCAAAACTGAATGTATCGAAAAGTACATATATATACAAAAGTATCCAAAAGCACATGTGTCCAAAACTATCCAAAACTATCAAAACTCAAGCTTTCTCTTGTTCTTTCCCGACGTTGATCCTCTAGGCACATCCCTAGGATCAATGTGCATCCCTGGATCCTGCAAATTAAATATCAATTGTTAAATTCAACTAACTATGTACACTAATACATTATCTCAACAATTATCAACTGGTGCATGGAAAGTGCATGAAACACTTGGTCACTGAAGGACATCTCACCTCAACTGACAAAGGAGATTGCGTTGCTTGTGTAGCAGATGGAGCCGTCGGTTGAACATCCAGGATGGTTGAACCAGGGGGGCCAGGCACTGCTCCTGCTGGTGGTGGCTACAATGAAAAAATGTTGAAATAGTTAGAAATGCATGAATAAACAATAGGTCCAACAATAATAAACTATGTAAAGATAATGTTGAAATAGTTACATACCTGTGTGTGATCAGTCGCCACTGCAGATGCGGCACTAACTGCTGCATCAACCATCGATACAAGGTTCTCATCAGACAACTCGGGTTCCTGTTGCAGTAAACATGCAATTCAAACATTAACAAAAACGATTTATGCACTGGATTTCAAGTTAAACAACAAATATCATCGAAGGATATACATTACCGTGGTGTGAGTAAGCCCATGGTCGTGGGCAGCTGGAGTCTTTCTCGGAGTAGAACGCCTCACATACACACGACCCTTGTTCACGAATGGCCTGGAGGGAGATGCAAATCCAGGCAATGGGCCAGATGTGTCGGATGGTGCCTACAGTCAGCAAGTGTTCATGTAGTTAGACATGCATGATTCAACAAACAAACATGTATTTAAAAAATGTCATTTTTAATTGTTTACCTGGAGCCTAGACGTTTCAGGGGACGGTATGACCATGGGTACTACCTCCACATTACCTTGCCCCTGTGAAGGATCTGCCATCTGCAAGTTTAATAATTGTAAATATTAGACCGTATATAGCATTAATGAACTAAAATGTAAAGTATGTGGAAATTAACAAATTAACAAGTATTAAAAAACTGAAATTTTAAAATGTTTACCTCGGTGTGAGATACGGCAATAGGTGGTATATAAGATGGGCCTACCGAATGGGTAGCATCATGCCCCCCTGTAGAGTCTGGAACATCTGACTCTGGGGTGTCACTGCCGGCATAAAGCATCAACTGCAAGTTCACAAACATAATATATTAGCTCAAACTATATATATGTGTACAAAAACGAAAATAAATGAAGAATTTATTACAATTAACCATCAACATACCTCTCTCAAAAACCCACTGAAGGCAACATCTGAGGCAATACCATAGCAGGGACGACCACATGATGTGCACTCGTGAGGATCAGCACTAGGATGGGGAATAGTCGATGGTCCTGCACTAGTGGATGGTCCTGCACTAGTGGATGGTCCTGATGGTCCTGCACTAGCTGATGGTCCTCCATGGTGACGAGCTGGTGTATGTACCACACCAGGGACAGATGTCCCTTCCTCACCCATATGTTGAACCATCCTGCCATGGCGAACAACCGCCCGTGCCAAACTCAAAAATGCATCCCGTGTCTGCGGAATAATGCGATGTGCTGGTGGGACATCTGGCCCAGGCAACTGCCTGCGAGGTGCAGGGATAGGGCGATCCTGGTCTCGAAGCCTGGAATTGGGTCGGTTTTGGGGCATCCCCCCACCGATCCCCTGAAACTGTAACATGTCAAAATAGTTAACGTGTTTATGCAACACGAACTATGTGTACATCTTTCGAAGGAAATATAAGGGAATTTCCCTGTTGTTGTTGTTGTGTGGTGGCATATCAAAAACCATGTACCATCTGTCCATCCAGTTATCAACAAATGGTTGAAACGTGCACCACTCAATGGAGATATGCGGCCTGCTTGCATTTGGGATTTCCCCCGTCCGAGGGTCCCTAAACAATGCAAATATAAGCTCTTTGGATATTTTCAACTTTTTTACTGCATTGTAATCTAGTCCATCAGCATATTGTTGTCTTTTTCTTTCTCTGTAAGATGCAATATCATATAGGACATTTGTAGATTGTGAAATGGTGTCCACAATTGCATCCAAGGTTGATGCAAGTGAACGGCGAATCCTGTCGCCACCACTAAAAGCTGCACTGATGCCCCTCAATTGGGCAAGCTCAATCAATATTTCGGCATTGGTATCCATAGCCGCAACTGCAATAAAGACATTAATACGAAAATCATTAGATACATATACATGGTATATAATGACGTCTCTTCAAAATTGAACATGTATTAAATCAAACTCACATAAGCAATTTAATGGCATTCACTTACATACATTTAAAACTTAAAATTAAACATTTGACAATTAAAAAGTAAGTTAGTCAGATTGGCAGAGAGGAGGAGGAGGAGGATCAAGGCAGTGATGAGTTTGTTGATTCAGGCATGGAGGAGGAGGATCAGGGCAGTGATGAGTTTGCATCTATGTGTCTCAATGTCTCATTGTGTTTTGTGATTGTGAATGACAAATGTGTTGTGATTTGTGAATGATCTAATTTCTATTGAATATTTCATATTTGTAATTGTAAATGTAATTTCTATTGAATATTTGTAATTGTAAATGTTAAATTTTATTGGATGATCTATATGTCTATATTTTTAAATTTTAATATATTTTAAAAATATATTAATTCCGGGGGTCACCGTGTCCTACGTGTCATAATTCCGGGGGTCACCGTGTCTAGTGGGGACCAGGGATCAAATTTGAAGGGTGGGGTCCCATTTCACTATGAAGGGCTATGAGATATTGAACACTATTGAAGGGCTATGAGAAATTTATTAATATTTATTCTATGTGTATATATGGATGTGTTCATGTTGCATGGATTGGATTCTAGGTTAACCGAGGCCTTTTTAGAGCAAAGAATGGGGTAATTACTATTTGGAAACAAGTTTTTTATCAAATGTAAATTGCGGTGATGGAAGATATTGAGGGTGCCACATGTTGTGGAGAAAGTAGTATTGATTCCTATGACGTAATAGGGAGTTCAAAAAGTCTGGTTTCAAGTATTGTCATGCGTAGCTCGATTGATTTTTCTCGCGCTAGGGTTGTAGCAACTGTTATGGCCATTACTGTTAAAAGGATTGATGGGGTGGAATCCCGTGAAACGATGAGTTCTTTTGTTAAGACGTAGATTCAGTGAAATTTGGTGGGAGTCTCATGTTCATTTTATGCACAAAATTCGATTACTTGATTTTGTTGCATTGTTAACTCTCCTCCTAGTCATAGCTACAATCTCTTATATAATTGTGAAGGTTATCAATCCACTCAATATATTAAAGTTGTAGTAGGCCAAAATCATCCACATATTTATTGTACTCACAAATGTTGACATTCCAATTTCTACGTAGAGCGCCCATTAACATTAGATTGTATGGGACATGTTTTTGAGGCATGATGTCATTATCTCATAACAACAAGCTTTTTATCCATAAATATGTCATCTACAAGCCAACGGAATTGTTCCTAATCCTTTATAAAACTTTGTCATAATTATATCAATACCAACATCCCTACCTATTGACTTAGCTTAGAAGATATTACACCTTCGGATAACCAAACCTGATTCCAAGGTTGGTAATCATAAACGTAAAAGCATCATCATAAGGAAATAGCATGTTGTGTTAAGGAAATTCCTTTTTTTCCATTTCCTTCTCAGGATAATATTTGGTTGTGGATCATTTAAAATGTATAATTTATTTTAATATTGGGAAGCTAAATTCAAATTCATTAATATATTAATGTGATTTGATTTTTTTATTAATAATAAGTTATTCTTTTCATTTGAAAATGTAATAGTACATCAAAATTTCAATGTTTACTGACGTAGTAAAGTTGAGAGGCTTTATTTTTCAGTGGATATATAGCAGACCTGTAAATTCATAGGATGTCAAAAATCTAGTCAGCCTTGAAGTTGAGCTCCTCAAAGAAAACGAATTTCTTTAAATATGTTTATGGTAGGCTGGCATTGCCAGCTTCGCTTCGCAAACTATCCTGGAGGACTGGAGGAGATAGGGTAGGTGGAACTTGGAAGTAGCTCAACCACAGTGGAATAGGGGTATAAGAAAAAGCTTGTTTCTATTCATGCAATATTATATATTGATGGTCGGAGCCATGGAAGCATGGAATTCGAGCATTGACTTGATACAACAAAGAAAAAAAAAGGTGGAACTCGGGAGCTGCAGGATTGACTTGATACAACAAAGAAAACACAGGGTGTGAGGTTGGGAGCCGTAGACGGTAGGATTAACTTGATACAACAAAGAAAACACAGGGCTATAGGTAGGGGCCACGGGAAGGAGCAACAACCTGCAGCATTACAAGAAGTTTATGGATTGTGGATTTTGTCTGAAATGCCAAATTCGCGGGGGCACATTAACATAATATATTATACATTGAATACTCAATTAACTCATGGAGTCAGCATTCACGAATTGGTATGTGATAACTTGTAACTTGGTAAGCCCGCTAGCAACAACACGTATGAGCCACCTACCAGGTTTAATAATTTTGTTGATGCCATGAAATGTGTTAAAAACGTAAGCGCTCGCTACAAACACGAGAACTTCGAAGCGTTCAAGCCATGGGTTGCTCAGTGTAAGCCCGTCCACATAAGTTGCACAATGATATTATTAGAGGCCCAATGGTCCATGATCCATGGATGATCGAACACGTGGATATTGGAGAGTAACCGAGTCCCACTCCCAAGTCACCTAGCTAGTAGCCGCATTCCCAATTTCCCACTAAAACCTGTTGATGGGTGAAATTTGAAGCTACCCTTCTGTTGCAATTTTAAACAGTAGTGGTTAATTTAATTATTGAAGGGCTTACCATGAAATTAAATTTTTTTTGCATGGTAAAATTTGAAGTGGCCTTCTATGACGTGTAAAATGACCTCTGAAGGGCCCTAAAGGCTTCAAATTTGAAGCCTGGTTACAAGGAAGCGGGCTCAGAGCGCGCTTCAGGCCCGCTTTTTACCTCCATGTGCGAACCCTATCCCGCTGCACAAAACCACTGGTAACTCAACACCTGCATCCACCCAATAGATCTCCAACTCAGACTTGTGGACGTGCTTGCTCGACTTTATTGAGTTCAAAGATGCTGCCTGACATAATCCCTTTCGAGGAAGGGTCTGCGGCATGCTTCCCCTCTCCGATATTCCATAATTCCCGTCCTGGAGAACTCATCGGCACATTTTGTCGGCATTGGCCTCCTGATATTTATCGGTAGGAGAGTGTTACATGAGAAGCAGAGGCATCTGAGAAATCAGAAGTGAAGTAATTTGTTGTTGTTTCTTTTCTAACCTTTCTTTCATCTCCATTTCTAGCAATTTCTCTTCTTTTGCTTTTTAAATTTTCCACTGTTCGTCAGGGGTTCGATTCTCGTTCGGATTGTTTTATTCCACAGCAAAAAGGGCTTCCAGGCTGGATGGTATTATGAAAACCAGCTACGGGATGGGGTGTACTGCGTTATCTGTATCAGTTGTTATAAATTTCCTTTCAATCGTTTCAGCATTATATGATAATTGTATGTATTTGGATTTGATGTAAACAGGCATGGTGCAGATGTACCTATCTCTTGAGAATGACTGCAAGTGGGGGCCAAACTGCCAGCAGTCGCCACACCTGATTCCACAGTAATAGTCGCAGTCTCTCCAATTGGTGCCTCATAAGTTCAGTGTATCATTATCTTTTCACATGATACAAAACATTTTCACATGATACGAAACCTTGCCAGCTAATGAAAAGACATGAGTGCACTCATTTTCATTATATTTAGTGAGTTGTGGCTAGCGGCAGGGACACTCGTGTCCCGTGTTCTCGTGTTGGGTGACTTAGATGGATACATTGTAGAAAGGGGGTCCGAGTTCTATTTTTTTCAATTTTAGGTTGGATTACGAATTTTTGAGTTTTTTAAAAACGATTCATTTTAATTATTCATTCATCTTGGTTGAGGGAGATTGAGGGAGATGTGAATTTAATGAAAGATTGGGTTATTCCCAATTTTATCAATATTAAAAAACTAGGTTTTTTTAAATAAAAAAATAATAATAATTTAGGTTAAAAATGATAAAAAAAGAGTATGGGTGAAAGAATTACCTGATTGGATGACAATCTACCGGTGAATTTGTCCCCTCCAGCTAAATCGAGCAACACCAATACTTGAGTGGGCCACAAACCGTCCTCGTCTGGGTTCAATTTCGCGTTTCTGATGCGTAGGTGCCGCGGGTGGTCGGCATTCGTCGGGACTGTGTATTTAAATTGTTTTTTAGATTTACATAACGCGTACGCGTTTTTTAACTACATAACGCGTACGCGTTTTGTAGTTATATAACGCGTACTCGTTTTATAGTTATATAACGCGTACGCATTATTGTTACCTAGCCTACATGTCCAATGACATGTTAGGCTCGGGTCTTACCATGGCAGGTGCTAAACATCATAAACGCGTTATATTTTACGTATCAGGAACGAGTTTTGAAAAAGTAGCATTGCATCTAAAGTGACCCTCATCTTCTTGCACACACCCAATAGTAATAAATTAAAAATAGTTGTTTTTATTTATTTGTCAATTGTAATTATATGTTTAAATAATATAAAAAATGAATAAATGAGTTGAGATATTTTCCAAATATTTTTTTTAACTTCTTGTGCTTGTGGTGTAAACCTCATAAATGAATCACGTGATTTTATTTGCTTATTTGCTTAAATATTCTACGTGAATTTATTTGCTTAAATATTCTAAATATAAATATTTGAACTTCTTGTATGTATGGTGCAAAAACTCATAAATTAATCTTTGATCATTTATTTTAATTGATTAAAAAATAAATAAATATTGAAATGAGTTATTTTCAAAATATTTATTTTTGAATTTGTTTATGGTTCAAATCCACATAATTAAATCCTACTTGTACATGTCCATGTGGAAAATAATAGCTTAGCACCACTTTATGGTACTTGCCAACATGGCATTTCTCATAAAGGTAAAACTCAATTTCCAATAATATTAACTAATATAACACCATATTAACACCACACAATATAAGTGGTGCTAATACCACCATTTTAACACCACAAAATATAAATGGTGCTAATAACACCACTTTAACACCATATAATTGTAAGTGGTGCCAATACCACCACATTTACACCACAAGCTATAAGTGGTACTAACTTGTGGTGCTAAAAGATGGATTTTCTTGTTGTGAATCATAAGAAGCTTGGAATGTTATTATGTTTGTTTAATGTGTGGAAGGATGAAGCTTGGACTATTATTATGTTTATTGTGTGGAATGATGAAGCTTATACTCTTATTTGTCTACTGTATAAAATGATGGACTGTTATTCTGTTTAAGGTTAGGTGACTGAAATGTTGGACTTCAATGCCACCAACATCTACATGATGAGGATGAGACCAATTTCACAGAAAATTGAACAAACCATCATCATAATGGTTTTCTATGGTTAATGATGAAATGGAGAGAGAGCACGGTGAGGTTTCTGATTCAAATGGAACACTACTAAGTAGGGGTTTGAATTTATGAATTTTTTTACAATATGTAATATCATTTCACTCCTTTTTCAATTCTTCTACACCCATAGGGATTCTTTCAAATATCAGGATGGAGAAAGGTTTCTCTATTTCTCCCAAGCAATGTGCAAAACAAATTCAATGACCTTAATAAGAGGTATAAGAAAATGAATGATGTGGTGAAGAGCAACATGAGACAAAGTTGTTAAGAATCCCACTTTCTTAAATTCTATTCATCTTCTCCCTTGAGATCAAGGAGGATGTGAGGAAAATGTTAGGTTCCAGGACCTTACTCTATGAAGAGATTTGTAATTACCAATAGATCTTGGTATTCAGTAATCAACTCCAAAAAGAAGAGATGATGAGCATAATGAGAATATTGATGAAGTTGGCGAGCACATTAATGACCAGAATGATAGAGATGCCAGAGGTGCTGGAATAGGGTACTTTCGAGCTTAGAGAATGAAGCTGAGTAAAGAGCCATATAATGAGAACAACACCAATCAACTCGATAGCGCAAGAACATCATGGATGCAAAGAAAGTGGGGAGAATTCATGAATTGCAGGTGAAAGGACAAGAAGAAAGTTGATATTGAAAAGGAGGAATTTGAGCTCAAAAGGGAGGTTTTCATTGAAAATATGAAACTTGAGAATGAATGCATGGCACTACAGAGAAGAATTGGGCGTATACCAGCTTGATTAGCTCATCAAGACACATCTTTCTATCCTTTCAGAAGTTTGAATTTTTAGGGTTTCTCTGACAAACCCTAATCCATCTCCAGATCCAGTTTCTTCAAATCAAGTGGATTGGGTTAATCCTAGAAGAGAATGGATTGGTCACCCGCATAAGTGAAGAAGTACCAGTTTCAGAGGGAGATAAGGCTAAGGCCTTACATAAGAAGATTACAAGCAATCTCGACAGGTATGACTTATCCAGGTATGTTTCGAGATCTGTTCATGATTAAGTTTATGGTATGTTTGTCTTCATTAAGGTTAGTACAATCTTGATTAACTTTAGACTTGTCGTATCACCTTAATAAAATTATGAATGCATGATAGAAGATATTCATTTATTAGGGTTTTGACAGTTATGATTGTACTAATGCATTGTGGTGTTGTATGAGGTTGATGTTGTTCGCTAACATGAAAGGTACACCAAGAAAGACAAATCATGTTCTAGTTTAAGAACATATGACCATGGTGACATGAAGACAAAGATTCATCCATTGTCATGGATCACATAGAAGATCTATTGATTGTACTAATGCATTGTGGTGTTGTATGAGGTTGATGTTGTTCGCTAACATGAAAGGTACACCAAGAAAGACAAATCATGTTCTAGTTTAAGAACATATGACCATGGTGACATGAAGACAAAGATTCATCCATTGTCATGGATCACATAGAAGATCTATTTACGAGGTATGTATAACTTGGTTCTATAATGGTTAACTTATGAGATATGCAGGTTACTAGCACAAGTCATTGAAGAGAACAAGAAGACATCATATGGGTATGTTAGACATAGATAGCTAGCATGCTAATCCAAGTATATTTTTCCTATATCAAGTTAGAATCGTACCTTGCGTTAGGATCTCTTATATAAGTATACTTAGCATGATTGATTATGATTATTCATGAAGTTGTAGGTTTGAGTATTCATGGGCTTATGCATATTATGATGATATGACTAACCAGAAGAATTCTATGGTCATATATGAATATGTATGAGTAAGAGAAGTCTTCCCTGAAACCTTGAATACTAATGCTTATTATCTGTGTTTGAAATGATCATGACTATACATGTTTAAGATTATTGTGTTTTATTAGTATTGAGATTATACTAATGAATGTATGTATGAGACTTCGAGGATAACACAATGATGATTCTAGTAAATATGCATAGTAATCAAGGATGGACATAAGTTCAAGGACAGGTAATCCAGGAAGCAAATATCAGGAGGGAGCACACTCCAGTAGTTTCTGCAAGGATGCAAATATTCAGAGGGAGTTGACCACTTCTCACAATCCACATCAGAATGGAGTTGCAGAAAGGAAGCAAAGACTGAGAGGGATTCAACCCAACAAACAAATAAAGATAAGTATTTGAATTATCATTTCTTGCATATTTGATTGTTTAAATAATAATGTTCAATGATGTATATACTGATGTTCCTAGAATTAGGCTGTGTATTTTGGCCTATTAGAAAAATTGCATTAATGAACAACATACTACTAATATGCATGTAATGGGTAAGTGTCATATGGCACTGTACAACATTCCCTTGCTACTTATCTAGAATGAAATCTCTTCGCTGACATGTTGAGAGTAGTGCAAAACTCTTAACAATGTTCTGTTAGAGATTGGAAGGCATCTAGAAAATTACAAGATATGGATGAATGTTGTATTGAAGCATTGGATAAAATAATTGCATGACTGTATGACATATTTATTTATGTGTAAGAATTTGTTCTGAAAACTATGAGAAGTTTCTAATCATGCAATTTAACTTGTTTTGTAGGAAAGATCGTATACGAGCACCTACAAAAGAAGGACTACAACATTTGTTTCAGCAACAAAGTTAGCTATTGAAGATATTGAATATATTGAAGTTCCCAGGATTTGGGAAGAATGCCATGATCGAGGAGTACCAGTCGATCATGAAGAATGATGTTTGGGATGTAGTCCCAAGACCTGAAGGGAAATCTGTTGTGACTTCCAAATGGATTTATAAGATCAAGCATGCTACAGATGGTAGCATGGAGAAATACAAAGCAAGGTTTGTAGCTTGTGGCTTCTCCCAGAAAGAGGGATTGAGTATGAAGAGACTTCTACACCTATAGCCAGGCACACTTCCATCAGATCAGTAGTTGTTCTGGATGCAGTGATGAAATGGAAGATACACCAGATGGATGTCAAGACAGCTTTCTTGAATGGTGTAGTCGAAGAGGAAGTGTATGTGGATTAGCTAATCGTGTTTGAGACACATGACCGAGAGTCACATGTGTGCAAACTGAAGAAATCCCTGTATGGTTTGAAATAGGCAGCCAGGACCTGGTATGGCAGGATAGATGGCTTTTTATCCAGTTTGGGCTTTACGAAGAGTAAAGCGGATTCCAACCTTTACTACAAGGTTGAGGAAGGCAATCCAGTGATACTACTTTTGTATGTGGATGACCTGTTTGTTACAGGTGAGGATAGATTGATTGTTGACATGCAGCAGAAGCTTGCTGCCGAGTTCGAGATGAAGAACTTGGAGATGATGCAGTACTTTCTAGGCATGGAGGTGTGACAGAGTGTAGATGGAATCTTCCTTGGACAAGGGAAGTATGCAGTAGAGATCCTGAAGAAGTTCAGGATGATGGACTACAAGGACATGGCCACATCTATAGCATCGAACCTAAAGCTTCTATGTGATTCTTCATCTGAGCAGGTTGATGTCACTATGTATCGTCAGATGATTGGGTCCTTGATGTACCTGATGAACACGATACCAGATATTTGCTTTGCGATGAACACATTGAGCCAGTTCTTGACGGATCCGATAGGTGTTCACCTGATCGATGCAAAGCATATTCTGAGGTACCTAAAGGGTACAATTGACTAAGGTCTCAAGTATGATGCGAATCAAAAGTTTAACTTGCAGGGTTATGTTGATTCAGATTGGGCAGGCAGTGTTGCAGATAGGAAGAGCACATCTAGGTGCTGCTTCAGTATGGGATCAGGAGTGATCTCTTGGTTTAGCAGGAAGCAGTCCTACATAGCACTAAGTACAGCCGAGGTAGGGTATGTTGCAGCTTCTTCGGCTATTTGTGAGGCAGTATGGCTCTGGAAACTACTGTCTGAGCTATTTGATCTCCCACTGGAGGCTACTGGTATCTTTTGTGACAACCAGAGTTGTGTGAAGCTGTCTGAGAACCCGGTGTTCCACAACAGGTCGAAACACATTGAGATCAAATATCACTATTAGGGATATGGTGTAGAGAGGAGCAATGAAGCTCTTGTATATTGCGACGGATGAGCAGGTTGCAGATGTGCTGACAAAACCACTAGCCAGAGTGAAGTTTGAGTACTTCAGAGAGAGGCTCGGTGTTCTTCAGATTGACGACACTTCGAGGAATAAGTGATGGACACATTTGCTGGAGCCATTCCAAGCATGCTGAGAGGAGGATCCTTCACATGGCTATGGATGTAAGCGCTAGATGATGAGCATTAGGATGATGCTCCAGTTACTACTCTATATAAGCATCATGTTGGATGCTTGTTATGATTAGTTGGATCATGTATATGTATATGCATCATGTTGGATGCTTGGACCATGTATATATATATATATCAAGTGGATATGTTGTAGGATCAGGTAGATCATGTATGTTGATATATATCCGTTGGATACATTGTATGATTAGATGGATCATGTATCTGTGTGTGTATCAAGTGGACACATTGTCTGATCAGGTGGATCATGTATGATGATATGTATCAGGTAGATACTTGGTATGCATCAGGTGGATGCATTATATGATCGGGATGATCATGGATGACGAGCTTCAGGATGTTGCTCCAAATGACATGCATCAAGACGATGCAGTGATGATGATCAGGATGATCATGTGTACATCAGGATGATCATGTGTACATCAGGATGATATATGGTGAGTATCAGGTTGATACTCTGTGGCCGTGGAACAGGTTGTGCAGATAAGCATATAATCCAGCCCTGGCAGGTTTGTAGATAGTCTTTCAAGATTTTTCCTATGGCATGTAATGTGGCCCTGGGATATCTGGAAAATGCTCTTTCGAGGTTTTTCTTTGGGAGGACATATAATCCGGCCCTGGGAGATTTGCAAAAAGTCTTTCAAGGTCTTGCCTATGGCATGTAATCTGGTCTTGGGATATCTGGCAGATGCTCTTTCGAGGTTTTTTCCTATGGCATATAATCCAGCCCTGGGAGATCCGATAGGTTGAGCTGTGTGCTCGTAATCAGTCCTAGGATGCTCTTTCAAGGTTTTTCCATGACCACATGTAATACGCCCTAGAGATCTGGACAGGATGGAAAAGGTCTCAGATGCTCTTTAGAGTTCTTTCTAGTCAAAACACTCTTTAAAGGTTTTGTGGTAGGGGTCACATGTAATAAGTATTGGAGATCTAGACAGGATGAAAAAGGCCTCAAATGCTCTTTAGAGATCTTGCTTGTCGAGACACTCTTTTAAGGTTTTGTGACAGTCACATATAATACAGCCCTGGGAGATCCGACAAGTAGAGCCATGTGCTCGTAACAGCCTGGATTCTCTTGCGAGTTTTTGTGACGCACGTAATAAGTCCTAAGGATTCCACAGTATGTCCAGTGATGATGAAGACCTGCAGGTGGTGGGCCTACAACTAGTATGAAAAAGGACTGGCTCTGTAGAACTTCCTATGACGAGTAGATTCAGAGATTGATTGAGATAGCAGCAGCGATGACGATGATCCAGAGAAGAAGACTTGTGCTAGCAGATCTATGTTGAGAAATACCTTCCTAGTTAAGAGGGAGTGTTGATGTATATGTCACTTTGGAATGTATTTCACCTATGTATTTCATCTATGTATATTGTACTCCTATACAGATGTTATTATTCCTCTATACGGAAGTGTCGTCATTTGTATTGACAAGTGTCACAAGTGTTGTAACTTTCCAATGGGTTATTAGACCACCTTGATGGGGTCGGCCCAGATTAATGTAACCATGGGTTATTAGGCTAAGTTAGACAAGTCGGCCCCACTAGTTTATTGGGCAGGATAGGACAAGTATAAATAGAGATCGGGAGATATCTATTTTATCATCTCATTACACACTCTTCCATCACTTAGAAAGTGGCACACATGTGAGGAGGAGGATCAGCTGCTAGGAGAAGACTATCTCTTGTACTTTGGTTGTATCATTGCTCTTTCTATCTCTGAGGAAGTTGTGGGGTTTTTCACCTTCCTGGTTTTCCCCGGTGAAACTCTGTGTCTCTTGTGTGCTTGCGTTATTGTGTCCATGATTGATATGTTGTAGATATGCGGTAGATATGTTGTACATGTTATTCTCTTAGTTAAGATCTTAGATCAGATTGAAAATTCTGAAAAACCAACAAAGGAATACATGTCGAAGGATAAGCCTCGATCATGGCTTCGAAGAGGTCTTCATTGGAAGGAAGATAAACCATGTCAACTGCCGAATCCAAGGTTATAGAATATGAGCAATCAAAGAGAAGCTTGTGTTCAGTGGAAGTTGGAAGCATGGGATATAGTGCCACATAATTGACCCACGGTGGGTAAGATACCACGTGGGAATAAGTCGGATGAGAGTCAACATGGGAAATTTGGCCGATATTAACAATGCATCCATTATTACGGAAAGACAACACTCATAAGAGTGTGGACACAAGAGCTTTCCTCGCATAGACATAATCTCGTCCAATGAGTAGATTAAAATACAAAGGACTCAGAACTACCAAAACATCAAAAAAGACCATTTTTCCACCTAATGAAATAGGAAACTGAGGAACAATCCCCATAGGTTGACTGATTCCTCTGTTAAAATCTAACAGATTTTGAATAATGGGCACAAGATGCAAGGAACCCATAGCCTGCCAAGCATTTGAGGACAAATGTTAACTGCAAAACCTTCTTCAACTATAGTACGGGGTACATCTATATGACCAACCTGCACAATGATTTTGAAAGGAAAATAGGAAGGAATGCAAGGTGCAGAGAGTCCGTTCCAATCGATAAAAATCGATTGATTCAAAACTAAAGGTGGAAAGCTGTGAGCCTCATTACTTGGGGGAGGTCTTTTAATGGAAGGATTAATACCCCCGTGTATGGTAGAATCTATATTAACAAGAAGAACCCGAGCACTATTAGATTCACTCTTTAGCGGGATTGCGGGATCGACCGAGGGTGAAACTAGATTGACCACTTGGGTCTCACTCATAAAGGGAAGAGCAGGATCGATCGGGGATGAAACTAGATCAACCACTTTTATTTCACTCTTCAAGGGAAGAGTGGGATCGACCAAGGATGAAACTAGATCGACCACTTGGGTTTCACTCTTCAAGGGAGGAGCAGGATCGATCGAGGATGAGACTAGATCAATCACTTGGATTTCACTCTTCAAGGGAGGAGCAACTGAGGATGAAACTAGATTGACCACTTGGGTTTCACTCTTCAAGGGAGGAGTGGAATAGACTGAGGATGAAACTATATCGACCACTTGACCAACCGACAACAAGTCAAGAGGAAATTTACAACAACTCGTTGGAGGTTGTGATCAAGACACAAAAATACTCTCCAATAATTGGGAAGCTTTGTCTATGCGAGGACAAAGGTAAGTACGGTGCATGTCCCTACATAATAAGCAAGGATTCTTAACTTTACTTTTTCGAATCTTAACCAAAGAGTCATTGGTTGACAAAGTATCATTAGTATGATGTCTAGAGGCTGACGATATGGGCCATTTTGAATCTTGAGACCATATTTCTAAGACCTTGGGAATACCAGGGCAATGCTCAAGAAAATGGGACCCCTCACAAAGCTTGCAAGGGAACTTAGGTTTATGAAGATTCGAAACAGGTACATCGATACTCCTAGCTAATGGGATTCCAAAATGATAATAAGAGGTTGGAGCTTTGACCTTCTACTTAGTGTTCTTCTTCTTAGCCTTCCTTTTCTTCTTCTTCTTAGGGTTGATCCATGAAGCTGGTTCATGATTTTTGGCGTGCGAAGTGCAAAAAATTTGTGTTGTGGACCCTCGATCGAGGTATTTTAAAGCCCTTGATCGTGGGTTGAAACAAGACCTCAATCGAGGGTTGAAACAAGACCTCGATCTAGCTTTTGAAAGCTCGATTTAGCTTTTGAAATGCTAGATCTAGCTTTTGAAAAAATAAAAAAAAGGCTCGCAACTTGGCCCTCGATCAATCAATTTGCTCGATTGAGGGCTTGAACATACCTCGATCCAGGCCTACATAAAAACCTCGATCGTGGTCATAATTAAACCTCGATCGAGGTATTCTAAAAAATAGGCCGATAGCCCTTTTCACTACAGAAAGAAAGTTTTGTCTGCCTTTCAGAGGCTTAAACTATGTCATTAATTGCACATTATTGGGAGGACTTGATACCATTGGATTCATCAATGAATACTCTATCCATATACATAAAATTTATGAATTTTAATCTTCATATGTCTTTTGTTTTTAAACTTTTACTAAAACATGCCCTAAAAAACGCTACTGACAAATTCGATTGAGCTCAAAGATAAATCAACAACATTCAAAATACACATCCAAAAAATTTGAAAAAATACAAAAGCACTCGATAAGTGCGTCCTCTTCAAAAGGGTATTTTTAGTTTTGAAAATTATGAAAACAATCAAAATATTTGGTGACGCACACACATGTGTGCAAAATGCGGTTGAAATACTCATTGGTCAATTTCGAAAAATAATAATAAATATAATTTTTCGAGAAAAATCAAAAGAAAAATATGTAAGCACTAGTGTGTTCTGTCTAGATCATGGTCACATATTTCATTTTTTAAAATTATTAAGTTAACATTAAATTCTTGTGCACACACACAAACTACTAGTTAATTGCTCTTCAAATTTTTAAGTACACACGTTTCATTAAATGAAAATTTGACACAATAAATGACATTGGTATATTTCGGAAAAAATATCATTGGAAAGCCAACTTAATTCTCTACATTTTGTTTTTTAACCACATTTCAAAAATCATGTGGCAAATATGAGTTTCGAGGGCTTCAATTTAATACATGGGTAAAATTTCCGTTTTTCATCGTCATATTTGGCCAAAAATAGTTACCCATCTTCATGGAATCACCCCTTATCCACCTGCTTACTAACGTCATAGTTTTTAGCGGGGGAAGAGGAACAGAGGGAAGCAGACTCAACATTTGATGAAGAAGGAGAATTATCAACGTGAGGTCGATTCTCTTGTGGGGAAGGACTGTGATATGACACAATCTGTACACTTGGGATAACCAGATTGGAGAATAACCATACTCGTAATCCTATATTCAATCTAGGAAGGCTCAATGTGTCCATGGAGGGAGGACCAATACTTCCAAATGGAGGAGAAACAAAAGACATACCTTGAAAAGGGGTCACTTGGTTGGTAGTCTCGGAAGAGTTTTCCATATCTAAACTCTCTAAGAACCTCTAAATTACCACACAAATCAAACACAACTCAAATCTAAAAGAAACAATCAATATGTGGAAAGGATGGATAAATAATACAAATTCTCAAAGGATTATCAAATTGTTGCAACTCGCGATATACTGTAGGGTCCAATAGTTATACTTGGCTCAATATTTCAGAGAACTAACCAGGGAGGATTGGGACCATACCCTTTACCGTATAACCCGACTACCTAGCAGTACGTGCGTAGTAATCTCCCCAAGTGTTGTTCTCAGTGTATTGCAACAATAAGATGACCAATAGGTTTACTCAGATAGTTCCAAGATGCTAAAGGGGTCTCCTGATATATGCAAGGTACATGGGAGCTTAAATCCATAATAGTGTTGTCTAATGCACAATAGTATGAAAGGGGCCTTCCTATATACCATCGAGTATGTGAAGTACCTTTCTATATACCCGAAGGTACGTGAAAGGCCGTTCGATATACCAATGAGAACGTGGAAGAACCACACAGACCCCAGAATGTAGTGCAAGGAAGTAACAACATCTCATACACATTAAGACGTCAGAACACATCTCTAACCTATCATTAAAGTTTTTAAATATTTCACCTTAACTAGCGCTTGATTTTATCTTATGCAGTTAAAACCACTTATACTATGAAACGAGAACTCGACACAGTTCTCATTTTTCTCTCTCCTAATTTTAGTACCTATTTTTACCTCTATTTCAAAAGGGTTGGTACCAGTAACACACATTTTCATTTTGAGGAATTTTTTCAATCCTTTGAATTATCTTTGTCGTAAAATATTTTGTATTTCTATTTTCAAGTGTGTTTTTAGAAATTTAACAAAATAACATACATTTATAAGCAATTTTTAATGAAAAACATATTCATTTTGCAATTTTTTCTATAAAATAAGACATTTTTATGGACACAATAAGACAATTTTATTGACAAAAGTGTAAAAAATTCCAAAAAATAAACACATTTAAAAAGATTTTCAATGAATTTTCAGAGATTTTTTGTATAAAAATGATACTATTTCATATTATTTTCAGAAAAGTGACGATTCCCATAAATTCAAGAAAAACTATACCATATATTTGTAAACAACATATGAAAAACATTATATATAGAAATTTTATTTCTAAAATAAAGTGTGAAAGTCAAAACATTACTAATATATCTTATCAAAAAATCGACAAATTTAACATTTTCTTCAAGACATGAAACTAATAAACAGTATCAAGCACACCAAATTCTTCATCGAAATTGGAATTTTCTGGAGCTTGGCTTTCCTTAGGGACATCAATGTCCTCTTCCATTAAGTCTTCTATGTTTGCAAGATGCCCAAATATAATGATCAAGTGTATCATCAAGTTCAACGTCTGCAAAACAATTACAAAAAAAAATAAAACCTAAACCCAAAACAAAAACTATATATATATATATATATTAAATTTAACCCAAAACAGAAACTATATAAAAAAACAATAAAAAAAAATTTAAAACCTAAACCCAAAAGAAAAACTATATAGAATATATATATATATATATATATTTAAACTTCAAAATTTAACACAAAACAGAAACTATATAAAAAAGCATTAATTTTTTTTTTTTTAAATAATGAAACCTAAACCCAAAACAAAAACTATATAAAAAAAAATTAAAAATTCAACACAAAACATAAACTATATAAAAAAAATATTAATTTTTTTTTAAACCAAACCTCTCCCTTCCCCCTCCTCCTCGCTCCCCCTTCCCGCTCCCCCCTCCTCCCGCTGCCCTCCTTCCCCCACCTACTGCTCTGCCTCCCCCTTCCCCCTCCCCCTTCTCCTCGCGGCCCCTTCCCCCTCCTCTCGCCGCCCCCTCCATTCCCCCCTCCTCCCCTTCTCCTCCTCCTCCCCCTTCCTTCTCCATCCTCCCCCTCCCTTCTCCCTCCACGGGCCTTTGGTCACTCGCTTGGGTGCCAATGGGTCGTAGAAGGAGAGGGCATGAGGAGGAGGGGGAGGAGGGGGAAGGGGGTGGTGGAGGGAGGAGGGGGGGAGGAGGGGGAAGGGAGTGGGTTTCAGGAGGAGGGGGAAGGAAGGGGGTGGGAGGAGGTGGAAGGAGGATGGGGGAGGGAGGGGGCACGAGCGGTCGGCTCGCTTGGGCGCCAAAGGGTCGCCCGTGAGTAAAAATCGCAATCAACAATCAAATGAACGACAAAAGTTGTACAAACATTGCAAGAAGTGTTATGATGCTCCACATAAGTGTATGGGTTTGATAATTTTATGGCATGGATCATACAAAAACACTCTTGCCACATTTTGTCTGTGTGCAAATAATTTAGAGGAAAATTTCAAAGAATATGCAAGTTTCAAAAAAGTTGTAATTTATCTCTTGAATATTTTTTTTCCAATTTAGGGGTTGATTTTATAGTTTTTGTAAACAATAGAATGGGATGTTTAGGCCATGGCTCTATTTTTAACCCTGAAAAAAAAAAGTTTATACTAGTATCAACACTTTTCTATTTGGGGGGTGTTTTTGGTGTTTTTTTTTTTTTTTAAATCATCGTTTTTATGGTTAGAGTTCTCGTTTCATAGTATATATGGTTTTAAGTGGATGCACGAAATGTAGACTTGTAAAGTAAACAAGATGCACCACTAATCTAAATGAAATGCAAATCTTTCATTTTACGATGAAGTCCCTACTTAAAGAGAGAGTAATAGGTTCTTTTTACCAAGTGAACAACCCTACACAAATGCCATTTTAACTTTTTCAAACATGGTAGAAACAAGCCAATCCACACCAAAGCAAAAAATATTTGGAAACCTTAATATGTGTCAAAGCGATTGTAGGATACACAATTCATGCCCCCCCCCCAAAAAAAATGCAATTCATTTCGCTTAAAAATGCATGCAAAATACTAGTTTTGACTAAACGGTCCAAACATGGCTCCAAATCTCAAGAAGACCCAAAAAGGAAAAAAATTTCTTTAACAAATAATGAGAGAGTAGATATTTAATGAAAAGAAGAAAGGATTTAATCATTGTTTCCAAACAAGAAAGAAACATTCTTAACCTCTAACTATGCCAAAAGCTAAAAGTAGTTTTCTTTTCTTTTATAAAACTCAGGTCTGAACCAAAACAAGACTAGCTAAAAGAAGAACTCTTTTTTAGAATTTTTATAAATATTTCAAATCTAAGAAAGAAACCGAAAATAAAGATCTTTCTTTAAACTAAGGAAAAAAACAAAATATTTTCTTCTCTTCAACTGTAGAAAGCAGAAAAACACTGTACCAACTCAATCAGAAACCAAGCAACAGGGAACTGAAAGGTTTGGGAAGAAAATCAAGCCAAATTTAAACAGGTCGATGCGGGTTGTAGGTATACACCAGAGCGTTAGTGGGAATCAACGCCGGTCTACTAAATAGAAAAGCGTGTGCAGCGACACACTCTTTGCAAAAGAAAAGTGTGTTGGGATGACAATAACGCACTGTACATGAAGGTAAAGTGAGTCAGGCGACTTAGAAAATTTTAAAATGAAATATTTTCAAGCCAATCAACAGACTTCAGGGTTTGAGACTTAAATGGAATTATACAGAGGAATCTAAATAGTCAGATATACAAATTGGATGTGATATACCAATTGAAAATTAATCCAGATCTAATAAAAAATAAGGCAACCAAGGAAATCTACAACTTAAATAAATCGTCCGTCCCCATTGGAGTCGCCAATTTAGTTAACGGATAAATCCGTCTGTACGGACACCTACCGATCTCCCTAGTCTGAATGGTTCGGATCTAGAACAAAGAAAAACAAGAATGAAAACATTTCTTTATATCTATCAAATTAATTGAGTAGAAAGAGTCGATTCCATACCTTATTTACGAAGGTCGCCCTCATAGCTTAAATATTTCACAATCTTGCTTGTTGACGAAGAGATTACCTACAAAATATTCATAAGGACAAAGACAAGAGACTACAAGATAGCATGATACATCTAATCAACTGACCAAGGAGAACTACTATAAATGATATTACACATCATTTATTGGAAATGAAGACATTGGTGTATTAATTAAAATAGAGGAAAGAATTACAACCAATGAAGCCTTGGTGTTGAAGATCCTTTCCAATGGAACCTTTCCTCAGTTTTCCAATCATGGAAGAATGGATTCCTAGCTCAATTTATCTAGCATTTGGCTGCCCTCATTTCAACATCCCTATCCCATGAAGAGGAGCTTCATTTATAGACCAAAAGAGATGAGGAAGAGATGAGGGGATTAGGGAGAAGGAGGAGGTGGTATCCTACTAAGCTAGGAGGTGAGTAAGATCCACCCTATATGGAAGGGATAAACCTCCACGAGGGTCTCCTTCGAGAGACTTCTCAAAACTTCTTGTTTTTCCCCTCCATACAGGCACCGACACACCCTAGACACTAGAAACATGCGTCGGCGACACACTCTGTAGTGGAGCAAGGAGCATTGATGAGGGAAAATAGGCTCTTTTCTAGAAGGCAAGGTGCGTCGAGCTCTCTAAATAGGGTTTTTACAGGGGAAAATACCTTATGACTCATGTTCCAAGGATTTTGGTCAAGCACTTCAGGTATTTAGGCGAGGATAAAGTGTACATAATTCGTAATCATGATGAGTATAAAATTTCAATGTAACATTGCGTATAATAAATTGGAAATAGGAATATATAGGATAGCTTCGCAAGAAATTGTGTGTATAATAACTTGGAAATAGGAACAAATGGATCACTATCCTTATCTAGGATAGAAGTAGGTCACAACCTAAAGAGTATGTAGATGTGGCAAAAGATATAGTGAGTGGTCTTCATGAGATGGTCATCAAGCTCCATAAAGGATTTAACAAATGTGTCACATTGACCACATATAATTAAGATACCATGCTTGCACAAACTTAGTAAATATGGACAACAAATATAGAACATTTGGGAATGGGAAATGACATTTTAGATAAAGAAATACTATTGCATTTATGGCATAGAGACATCCTTGTAGTTGGTATCAAGTTATGTGGTAAGGGATTTTTTGTTAAAGAAGTGCATCCATGTGAGTGGTTATAAGGTGTGTGATAAATATAAAGGTAACAATGATAAATTGTTATAAGGGATACAAGTTAAATTAACTAGGGTTATAAGGATAGAGGTAATGGTAGTTAGGGGTGATTACAATTATGAGGATTTTCAAAGAATTATTAATGTTAGAGAATATGTTAATCCTAATAGAGTTTATGATTTATAGTAGTTAAGGGTATGGGTGATATGTATTAAAAGTTAAGGGTTAGTGTTTGGGGTTATAATCATTAGGGGATTAGAAATTATAAGGGTGAGAATTGATGCTAATAACAAATAATGATTATGGTGTATAGTAGTTAGGAATTATAATAATGTTTGCAAGTATTAATGATTTTAATGGCTATACAAGGTAGGGGTTATATGGGAATATATTATTATATTATTTATGGGTTTAATAGGCTAAGGTTATATATATTTCAAGTTATATTATGATTTTTTGTAGGAGGTGTTAGATCTATTTAGTGTTGAAAGTTAGATGTTATAGGGATTAATGGTTTTAAGGTTATATGATTTAGGCGTAAGGGGTTGTAAAAAGTAGGGAGTTGGTTGTTATGGAGGTGGAAGAGGTTATATGAATTAAGGTTATTTGAAAGGTTATAGGTGTATGTAGTTAAGTGTTTATATTGATTAGGGGTTAAATGTGTTAACAATAATAAATGGTCATATTGGTTAATGGTTTTGATTTCTAAGGGTTAGACGTTACAACTATAAGCGTTAAGGGTTACAATGTTTATGATATTTAAATCACAAGGGTTCTAAATTCATAGATGTTATTTGTGACAACTTATATAGGTTTTACATTATAGATGTTATTGTCTATGGATTAGGGGTTGAAGGTAAAATTCTAGGATGTGGTGGTTATCGATAAAAGGTTAGGGGTACAATTATATTACGGATTTGGGATTGTACATGAATTATATTAGGAATTGTATTATAAGGAGTATATGTTATAGGTGTCTGTGGTTATATGAGCTAACAATAAAAAGAGCTCTAGGTAAGAAAGGTTATGTGGTAAAGATTAGTAATGTTGATGGATAATAGTTATAAAGGATAGGTTATAGGGTTTAATGGTTAGGGATTGAAGGTTATCACAGTTTTTTGTTAAAGGGATTAGGAGTTATAAGGGTTAAGGGATTCGAGATTTAAGTGTTATGAAATATTAAGTCTTAGGTATTATGGAACTTATGAGATATGGGATGTATGATTTAGTTAGCGCTAAGGATTATAAGCGTTAGAATTTAATGTTTGGTGAGGCTAGGTGTTACTTTTGATAAGGGTTACACGGTTTATGTTTTATAAGGATTAGATGGGTTAGATGTGATAAGGGTTAGGATATTATGTGTGTAATTGTGTGCATGGCGCTAAGTTGTATAATGTTTGGTACAATCAATGACAAAAGGGACAACGAAAAGGGTAAAGGACCAGTCACGGAGCGCAACAAAGCAGATAATGCAGAAGTAAAGCGGATAATGCAAAGTAATTAGTTAATGGGTCACTTTGTGAAGTGGACCAAGTTTGTAATAACCAAGTAAGCCTATAAAAAGGAGTATCATTTTAAGCCTAAGGGCATTAATCCTTCAATATGATCTTGTATCTTATCTTTGATCTTTATCGTTGAGCAATTGGTTCTGCAGATGTGTATCCCTATTGATTCCGCGATGTGTAAGACAGACTGATGAACAATAAGAAGGTTCGTTTTGTCTATGTTTTGTCTCTTTCACAATTTGTTGCAGTATGATTAAATGTGTTTTATCGTAGTAGGATTGAATGTGCATTATAACATTAGGATTGAATGTATGTTATCGCAATATGGTTAATTGTGAATAAATCCACAATGTCAAAGTTATGATATGTATCTCAGATTCGTTAGATATGTTTCTATAATTTGTTACTGTGTAGACCTGATTAATATGTCTATTGTGCGATAATGGTGCTCTAATGCGAATGATAATTATGTCGATCTTCGAGTTATGTTGTGATTGAAATTGAATGATTCATGTCCTGTCATACCTATGGAAACTTGGTTCCTACATCCCCCTTAGGTATCTCAGGTGAGACCTCACTTGCTCTGCGAGTGTTGTTGGGAAGGATAAACCCTTTCAAGGCCAATCTCTATGGGAGTTTGTGTCAAGCTTTGGTGACAATCATGCGAAGCGAACCCCCGGCGACAGATTGGTGTCAACAAATGGTTTTGTTTCTAGGACCCTAGTGTGAAAAGGAGAGGACATGATGTGGCATCCTACAAAATCCATAGATCGCAGAATGGTTCCATAAAAAGATGCAAGAATTGGTTGATGAATAAAATTAGAACCCTGGATGGTCGATAGAGCAGTTGTTGCAGAAGTACATCCACTCTGATATCCATGAGGTATTTTTCTGTGAGTTTCCTATACTTTTGTATGAATGGTTGGCGCAACTAACTTATCAGAAGAATAATTTCCAAGGATGTGATCCTTAAAATTGGACCCCAGAACTGATCCAATAATTAAGTCGGGTTAACAATAAAGCTTCAAGGGTTGTTGATGTTTGGGTAGATAACATTTTGGAAGGATACATTACTGAGTTTGTAGTCGACACAGTTAGATCATAAAACGACATAGAAATGAAGTTATTTAAGGGACCCAGAGGAAGGTATCTATTTTTGCTACAATTGTGGATCAAAATGCTCATTTGTGAAAAAGGAATATTGAAGATGGATTTCGACGAGTAAAGCTCTAGTGCATGGAGGCTGTGGGTACTGCGCAAATGTGGGTCTGATAGAATGATGTGGGGTATATTGATATGAGCTACGACAAAATGATGTGGGAAGTTGTGAAATATTGTGGTCTCCTGAGAAGTGGGGTGAGGTTTTGGTTGGAGAAGAAGAGGAGGACTAAGATAGAGAGAGAGATTCCTAGTGTGACCAGAACAGATGACTATGAAACAAGACCACAAGGGACTAAGCAACCCTACAGTGACAAAGAGAATGACCAAGATACCCTGAACTTGAGGAAGGAAAAATCCAAGGCTACAACGTACCCACAACCATGTGCACTTTTCCAAACTTTGGACGATGAAAGACAATCTCTTCGCAGGATTATCCTGTGTGTCAGAATAGTAGTAATAGTAGTCAATCGAAAAACACCAAGATAAAACCAAGGATGGTGAGCGACGATGTGAAGCTACCTCTCTTTTAGGGTAATGAGACCAAGGATCTCAAGCAATATTGGTTCTTGTGTGAAGCGGTGTGGATAATAAAACAAGTGCAGGATGGTGATATCAAGAAAGGACAATTGGTGACGACCTTTAGGGGCCGTGTGCTAGATTGGTACATGAATTTTATACAACTACCTAGAGTGCTCCCGCAGAAGACTCTGGCTGATCTAAGAACCGAGATGATCGATGAGTTTAAAAAGACTAAATCAGAATCCCATTTCATTACATAAATAAAGGAGATAAATAAATTCCCTAATGAGTCAGTATGGAATTTTGATCATAGGTTCAAAACTTTGATAGCTAAAGTTAGTTTTGGGATGAGCGATGTGCATCACAAGGCATGTTTTATTGCTACATTGGTACCTACATTCAAATGTTTCTGATGCAGCAAAATATTGTATCCCAAGCAGAGTCTCTAGAAATTGCGATGAAGCTCGAAGCTTCACTCATTGGAGAAACGGGGATTAGCATGAGCCAGATCTAGTCGCAGCTAGCGAACTTGACTATCCAACTAAAAGATATTAATAAGGGAAGGAATTTTATGAAGAGGCAAGGTGCAGTCTATGTAAGTACGAAGGACATCATAAAGATCAGTGTCCTAAATTCCATGAACGTTTACAGTATGGTGCACCAAATCTGCTCAGTCAAGGAGGGATGCCCTGGTGCTAAATTTTTCAAACAAGAGGACATCGCTCGAAGGAATGTATGTATTTACAAAAGGTTGTGTTGGAGCTGGCTAATATTTTTTGTAAATTCTATCGATCTGTCGGTCATGAGGAAAAATATTTTAGAGAATACGATTTACTCCAAGAAAGAACTGTTGATACTTACTTCATGAAGGGAGACGAGAAGCAGCATTCCAAGAGACCCCAACCATAGTTGCAGTATAATAAACCGCAACATAATTAGTCATAGTATAATCAACCACAATCGAAGTATAATCAACCAAATTATAATCTGACAGAATATAATCAACAATAGTTCAACTAGCAACAAGGAGGATTGAGAGGAGGATTTTGCAGTGGTTGCAACCGAGGATTTGGTCACGGAGGGAGTTTTGGTCGAGGTCGAGGACCGATCACCTATTATAATTGTAGACAGATTAGACATTATCAGAGGGATTGTTTGAATCCAACACCTCATTGTACTTATTGTAGTGCAGGTGATCACATTGTCAAAGAATGTCCGTAGCTAATCGCAATGTGGCAAGCTAAGAATGCACCACAACCGCAACCAAACCCGAACCTAAACAAGAACTAGAATCCTAATCCAAATGTGCAGAATATCTTAGCCAAGATAAGTAGTCAACCAATAAATTTCATAGTAGTAAACAGATGACGAGCTGCGATGGGAGTATATAGGCCACTACCAAATGTTCAACCTATGATTTTGAAGCAGGTACGATTTGATGTTGAAGTAGAAAAGGAAATATTTTTGGAAGCACAATATACACTGGTAAATAACAATGTTAAATAGCCACATATAATCAACAAAGAACCTGTCTATGATATGCCGCCAATTTTTTATACAAAAAATTTGCAAAGGTCCCCAGGAAAGGTTAGCACTCTGATTTTTTTTCTAAAAAGTTGTTTAACATTAACGAAGGATCAAGATGCATTGGAAGAGATAGCTAGCTTCTTGTATCGACCAAAAGAAGGGAGACAATATCATACATTAACCAGTTGCACAGGAAGAAAACGGGAAGGGAAATGAGGATGAATTTCCATATTGGCACATATGATGTAGATTCCATCATTTTATATCTAGGATCCGATGTGAATATCCTAACCAAGAAAAAATTGGAAGTGATGGGGATGCCACAGTTGGTATGGTCCCCCATGCAGCTTCGTTTGGAAAATCAAAGCAAGGTTACACCAATCGGTCGATTTCCTCATCTACTTGTCGAAGAGGAACGACTGAAGACATACACAGATTTTGACGTCATAGAGATAATCGAAAACACCATCCCCTATCATGTGCTATTGGGGATAATTGGGCAATGGAAAATCAAGAAGTTATCAATTTCAAGAAAAGGATGATGTCTATTGAGAATCGCGACATGAGGGTCATCACTCCACTCAATCCACTTGAAGGGAAGAGATATGTCGAACCAATGAAGGATGAGTTTGCAGGAGGATGGGACAACATCTATAATGTTTCAGAAGATTACATAAATCCCACCGTTGATGGAAAATTGGGCTGGCAAAGTATCAGTTCAACGTCATCAGACTCCAGCAAGGCTCTAGAGAATTGGAAAAACCGGTTGCATGAGGTACCATTAAGGAAGTGCGTGTGAATTACTCGGTGTTTGATATGGGTAGCGACAGAAGTATGTGATCTTCCTACATACGAAGCACTACCTAACTTCAAAATATTCATCAATGAATTTGAAGACAAAGTATCAGAACCACAATGCCTGCTAGCATTAGAAGAATCATTGAAGGATACTACAACAAGGTGGTGGGATACACACAAGTAATCGATAAAAAACTGGCAACTATGTCGACAATTGATGGAAGTAAGATTTGGGGAGAACAAATGCTACAAAGGGAAGAAATATGATGGAAGAAGTGATCCAAGGGATCATCTGGGAGAATGTCAAATTACATGGGTAATGAGGCCGAAGAAGGAATGAGTTCATGCATTCATCCATACGTTAGATGAAGTACTCCAGAGCTGGTACATCTCAACAGAACTACGACTAGGAACAACTATGTGGGAGGAGTTGACCACTAGTTTCAGTCACACATTCAATTTCACTGATAAGAATCCTTTCACCCACAGTGCGCTATAGGAAATCCGCGAAAAGATATTCAAGATAGGTCTGACCGAAGAACAATGAGACCACAATGGACTGTGACACCAAAGATGATAATGGAGTGTTACAATGTGTCGAGAGGAATCGATGATGACTAATATCCTAGAGCTATCTATGTCCCAGATTCAGAAGGAAGCCGCAACGTTGAAGCACCAGATATGCCATTTGAAAAATTTAAGCAACCATTGAAAATTAAGACGGTAACTATTGGGTTAGTGGAAAATCCAAAGTTTACTAGTATTGGAGATTATTGGGATGATTCAACAATTGAAAAGTTCACCAACTTATTGCATTGATTTCAAGATTTGTTCCCGACAAAGTTTTATGAGATGAAGGGTATTTTCAGGGACTTGGGAGAGATGAATATCCCTCTTAAACCTTATGCTAGGCCAGTGAATCAATGACCGTATATGGAATCCTAGATACGAAGAGTGGGTGAAGGATGAGATAGAGCAAATGTTGGACGCATGGATCATTGAGCTTGTCGAAGAGTTAGAATGGATCATCCCAATTGTCGTCCAAGATAAAAAAAAAAAAAAAAAAGACCGTTGAAATTCAGATTTGTGTCGATCTAAGGAAGTTGAATGATGCAATCCTTCATGATCCATTCCCCACACCCTTTACTGATGAAGTACTTGAAGGTGTTGGAGTACAGGAAGTATATTCATTCATAGATGGGTTCTCAGGATATCACCAGATCAAGATCACAAAATAAAATCGAAACAAAACCACCATTGTAAAGGAGTGGGGTTGCTTTCAGTAAACAGTAATGCCATTTGGTCTCAAGAATGCCCGTGAAAATTTCTCAAAATTAGTCATCATTGTGTTCAAATGTTTAATTCACAATTTCTTGGCAGTGTATATGGATGCCTAGACCGTGTATGGATTGGTTAAAGACCATGTTACGAGTCTCAAGATGTTGCTTGAAAGATGTCGATAGCATCAGATATCCTTGAATTTAAGGAAATGCATCTTTTGTGCACCATTTTTATCCTATTGGAACATATTGTCTGCAAGGAAGGTATGTTGGTCGACCCAGCCAAAATTGTGATCATTGTTGACTTACCAACACCAATGACAGTAAAGCAGTTGAGGGCCACATTGGGCCATACAAGATATTATAGGAAGTTCATAAGGGGGTATGCAACGATTACTACACCCATGGAGAAGCTATTGAAGAAATATGTGAAGTTTGAATGTAACGATGAGTTTTAGAAGAGCCTCGACATATTGAAGGAAAATATGGTTGTAGCACCAATATTTACCTTCCCTGACTAGAAGTAATAATTCCATGTCCACGTAGATGCTTCGTCAGTCGCGCTGGAGGTGATATTGTCCCAACCTAGAGAAGGGTCGATCGACCATCCAATGGTGTTTGCGAGCCGAAAGTTGTCAACCGCATAGAAGAATTATACAATGGAAGAAAGATAAGGCCTGGTGATGGTATATGCATTGCAAAAATTCCAACACTATCTACTAGGAGGACACTTCAAGATGTTTACTGACCACTCAACACTGAAGTACTTTGTCAACAAGCCTGTGTGGGGGGGGAAGATGTTTTGGCGGTTGTTGTTATTTCAGGAATTTGACTTTGAAATAATCGTGAAGCCTAGACGATTGAATGTAGGACCTGATCTGCTTTCAAGGATTGAATCAGGAAAAGAACCAAGTAGCATTGACAAAGGCCTGCCCGATCTATAATTATTTAGGATTGGAATGGTCGATGACCATTATGAGCATATTGTTTAGTTTTTGGCGGTGGGAAGAGCATCTGAGTAGTTCCCCACCAATCAGAAGAAACCGTTATCGTCAAGGCCTCTGATTTCCAACTAGTTGCAGGACAATTATACAAGATGAGTCCATATGAAGTTCTTCGTCGATGTGTCCTTCCGCATGAGCAAGAATGAGTGTTGGATGAAGATCACAGTGGAATTGTAGGATGGCAATATGGAGGGCACACATCCTCTAGGAATATACTTAGGGATGGCTTATGGTGGCCAACAATGCATGGTGATGCAACAGATTATGCTAAGAGATACAACGTATGTAAAACAACGGGGAAACCATCAGGATGGGATGAGATTCCACTGGTGCCTCAGTTGACATTACAACCCTTTGAGAAATGGGTAGTAGAATTCGTGGGACCCATTAATCCACCAGGAAAAAGGATAGGTTGTAGGTACATCGTTACTATGACATACTATTTAACAAGATGGGATGAAGCAGCACCAGTGAAGGATTGCAGAATTGTGACAACAACAATATTTCTCTTTGACAATGTGGTCACTAGATTTGGGTGCCCAAATATATTGGTGAGTGACCAAGGTACGCATTTTGTCAATCAGACTATCAAAGCAATGACTAAGGAGTTTCATATTCAGCATAGAAGAAGTACCCAATATCACCCATAGGCGAATAGATTAGTTGAAGCGTTGAACAAAATATTGGAGAGCTCGCTCATTAAGGTATGCAATACAAATCGCGACGATTGGGACTTGAATATTCCCACGATATTATGGGCCTATAGAACAATGTGCAGATTATTGACAGGCCATACCCGTTTCAAGTTTGTATATGGACAAGAAGCAGTGATTCCTATGGAGTATAATGTCCCCATTCTACGTGTTAGCACTAAGAAATTCTCCCTTGGTTGTCGAAGGATATAAGTTTCAAGGTAACTATTTCAAACCAATCTTTAGGAGGAAAACTGACCTTTTTCCTACTAGATACAACTCTCTCAAAAATAAATACAATGGATAGAACTATATCGAAAATGATTATTCTTTAATATTGTGGAAGGATGAAATGTAGAAATACCAATGGTCATGGAGTCTAAATTAGAAATAATTAAAGATAAACAAAGTTTAAACAATGTAGATTTGTACAAAGGTAAGGCAATTATTTCTTCACAATCAAATGTAGGCGATAACGGAAGAGAAAGAAATTGTCCATCAACATTGGGCATCGATTATTGATGAATCCAACATCAACTTTAGAAGAAAAATCGTGAATACCTAGATCCAATAAATAAGAGTATAATAACATGAATTCTGACTTAAATAAAATCTCATATAAGCATGAAGGAAAACATAATGCAAAAGAGATTACAGGAAAGACAAATCACATGAGAAGGAGAAAATGACAGACTGTAAATAAATAACACATGAATCTTTTCTTTTGAGAATATGCTCAACTCTACAGGAAACTTCTATTAAAATATTGAAGAGGTTTGATACAAAAATGAGTGTTTCTTTCACAGGTTCCAACCTTGATTACATTACCAATTTTTTTTTATATACATAGAAGGCCTCTTGAGGCAAAACCTAACTGCGTTATTTCTAAAAATAGTAAACTTTGAATTACTTATTACATACTAATTCTGTCAAAATATTTAATTTATAATTTTAGAATATAACATTCGGTGTCTTTTCTCAGCTACAGCTGCTGATGAAAATCTCTTGCTCGGACAAGAACCTTCACGTGTGCATATTGTACTTCACATTGCCATATTTTTCCATTATTTTCCACTACTTTGAAGAAGGGATTTCATACTTGGTCATCTCTTTGACTAAAACCTTCATCTCTACATGATCTGCAATAAATATGGGAGGTATCTTTTGTTCGGATATCCACATCATCTATTTCGGGATACATCATCTATTTCAGGATCTTGCATGATCTATTTCAGGATATGATCTATTTCAGGATTCTGCATGCACAGGCATGCATCCCAGTCACCAGTTTGATGCCTCCAGCACCTTATCCACCTTCTTCTAGCACCCGGGAGCCACCTACCACAGAGTTTTAGCCCTCCTAAGCTGAAAGGCGCCCACTTCTCACCTACTGCCAGAGAAGGGCGCACTTGTTCACCTACCACTGCAGATTCACTTCAGTTACATTCAGTTAGCTCCGATTCTCCCTGATTTGAGGCTAGTTTCACTCCCGACTGACTGTATCACTTCCGTTTGACCTCCAGTTTGATTAGGTGACTTGTTCTGACTTCAGTTAGCCTCCCATGCACCCCCACTGAGCCTCCAGATCCTATATCAGTGCTACACACTTCAATTACATTTATTATA
The DNA here is from genome assembly GCA_027924585.1 of Larix kaempferi. Lineage (NCBI taxonomy): Eukaryota > Viridiplantae > Streptophyta > Pinopsida > Pinales > Pinaceae > Larix > Larix kaempferi. The sequence goes on from BSBM01000893.1 coordinate 16,964,105, forward strand.
CTCAGTTAGACTCAGATTGACACCTGGATGACTGGTTGTTGTGATTGATGAGCACCACCGATGATTGATGAGGACTCCTAGACAGAGTCAAGCTACTCCATTCAGTGATTCGAATGGCCTACTTAGTCAATTCGAATTGCTCTGTCATTGTGACAGTTTGTATTGTAATTCATTCACCCTTTCTGGGATAGAGAGCACTGCTGCATGTTTTGCACAGTTTTGCACCATATTTTCTATGTTCATCTGTTGTGATTGATTTACTTGTTCATTAGATCTGCTGTGACTAATTTTACATGGTATCAGAGCCATTGCAGGGACAAGATCTTTTTCTACAGGTGTTTATACAAGAAGATTTGACTGAATTGCTAAAAATTGCAAAAAGTTTGGCATGAGATATCTCAAGGGCATTCGCTCCTGTGCATGCAAAGCTTGAAAAATACTCCAATACCACTCCAGAAGCTTGAGTTACCACATAATTCCTGGATCTGATACATTGGACCTATTCAACATTGCTTGAAATCCAATCCCAGGTGTGATGCAACTCTCAAAGGGTGGATTGTTCGACCTTATTGTGGTTGTTTTGATGTGATTTGCAGGTTTATTGTCTCCTTCAAGTGCACTCGCTATTTTCTGCATGCAAGGTTTCCTCCTTCAATTGCATTCGCTATAGTCTGCATGCAAGCTTCCTCTTCATCAGTTGACTCAATCCTTGCAATGGAATACTCTTCTTCAAAGCCTATCCTCACCCCATTCAATTATTTTGATTGGAAAGATGATATGGAGATCATATTACGTTCAAAAGGTTACTACCGAGTCACTCTTGGTCTTGAATTGGAGCCAAACAATGTAGCAGAAAGAACCAAACACTACTACAAGCTTGATGAAGCTTACGGTCTTCTTTGTCTCTCCATATCCAAGGATCTTCACTTCCATCTCAGTGGATTGAAGACTCCAAAAGCCATATGGGAGCAACTTGAAACACTATTCGGCAAGCAGGATGAGCTTAGGGCTTTTCAATTAGAGAATGAATTGATTGGCCTTAATCCTGAGAATTTCGAGACCATCAATGAATTCTTCACAAAATTCAAGAACTTGAACTTGCAATTGAAGAAAAGTGGTGTTATCAAAGAGGATAAACAATTGATCCTCTCCATTCTAAGCAAGCTTGGGAAAGATTATTCGGTATTTGTCTCCACTTTCAATTCCGGTCGGCTAACTACCCCGAATTGGAAGATGCCTACCTTGAATGCCTTCATTGAGTCCGTTACGAAAGAGCATGACAAGTTGATTCAAATGGGGTCCATAAGCTCCAAAGATTCAGCCCTATTTGTTCAAGGACCCAAGATCTCGAATGGTAAAGGAAAGCTAAAGAAGGAGAAGCCCAAATTCGAGCCTCACAAGCAAAAAGACAAAGGCAAGCAAACGGATGCACCATCCAGTTCGAAATCCAAGCAAAAGGGCAAAGAAGGTAACCAAAAATCTAAATGTACTTATTGTAACCGTGGCTTTCATCCCGAAAGTTCATGTATGAAGAAGACTATAGATCAAATAGCCCTCCTTTTGGAAAAGAACAACATAACCCTTCCTGACGGTGCAAGGAAGAAGGATCGGAATGACGATCATGAAAGAGGACAAGCACTCATGGCAACGGTTTCGAAGCCCACTCTCTTGATAGATTCGGGTGCATCAAATCATATGGCTGCAAATATTGATTCTTTTTCCTCATTCGATCCAAACAGCTCCATCCCCATCCATTTGGGAGATGACTCAAAAATTTCTTCAAAGGGCAAAGGTACGATTCATGTAGAACATGGATGCTTTCAGAATGTTCTCTATGTGCCTTCCTTAGCTTCGAATCTCCTTTCTGTGTATCAAATGACACATACTGGTGATCCAAAGAAAGTCACATTCAGCCCTAATACAGTTGAAATTTCTGATATCAAAAGTGGAAGACTAGTTGCGGTTGGAAAGGCAAACCACACTGCAAAATGTTATGAGTTTTCGCACTTTATACCGCTTGCAAAGCCCACTGCTCTTCGCACACATGGTAATGAGGTTAGTAGGCTTTGGCATGAAAGATTTGGACATCTAAATTATAATTATTTGCTGCTGCTATCAAATAAATCCATGGTAGATGGGCTTCCACAACTCCGTTCCTCGAAGGGAATATGCACCGGTTGCATTATTGGGAAGCACCCCGAGCACAGATTCAACCGCGGCAAGGCTAGCAGAGCCTCTACTATTTTGGGATTGATCCATTCTGATATCAGTGGTCCGCTGCCCCATATGTCATTAAATGGTTCAAGGTATTTTTTGACATTTATTGACGATTTTTCCCGCTTTACATGGGTATTCTTTCTCAAAAACAAGTCAGAAGTGCTTGGAAAATTCAAGGATTTTAAGGCTTCTGTCGAGACCACCACTGAGAGCAAGATCAAAGCTCTTAGATCTGATAATGGTGGGGAATATATCAAGTCCGAGTTGCTGCAACTTTGTTCCCAAAGCGGAATCAAGATCCAACATACAGTTCCCTACACACCCCAGCAGAACGGTGTAGCGGAAAGGAAAAACCGGTCACTGAAAGAGATGGCTACATGCATGATTGAATCAAAAGGTTTGGCTGCAAATCTTTGGGCTGAAGCAATCAATGTTGCTGCATATATACAGAACCGTGTTCCACATTCATCCGTGAAAGGTATGACTCCTTTCGAAGCATTCTTTGGTCACAAACCGGATGTGTCAAATTTGAGAGTTTTTGGCTCTACTGCATGGGCTAGAATTCCTTCTGAGAAGAGACGAGCTTTGGATCCACAAAGTATCGAGTGCATATTGATAGGATATGGGGAAGAATCAAAAGCATATAAACTCATGGATATCAGATCTAAAAATATATTCATAGAGCGCAGTGTGCAGTTTGAAGAACCGCTTCAAGAATTGCAACTAGTTGAGGAGAAAACTGCCGATTCACCGCCTTCACCAGAAGAAGATTCGAGCAGCGATAATGAAGGTATGAGTTCTGATATTTCTGATATTGTAGCAGCATATGATTATCATGACATATCAGGTTCGGAATCCGACCATTCAGATCCCCCTCAGTTACCAAAGTGGGCCCAAAACACTCTACAATCTGCTGGTTCTAGTCTTGGAAATCCTGCTGATCCGAGACGAACAAGAGGAGACTTTCAAAGGGCAGGTATGGCTCTTTCTATTGCTGATCCATTTCTTCCTGAGATTTGTTATTTGATGGCTGGTTCAGATCCCCAATCATACTATTCATCCCATCGAGATCCGAGATGGAAAAGTGCCATGGATGAAGAGTACAGTTCTCTTCAAAAGAACAATACATGGGAGCTAGTTTCTCTTCCACCTGGAAGAAAATTAGTGAAGTGTAAATGGGTCTACCGTACTAAAGTTGCTGCTGATGGCACTATCAGCAAATATAAAGCAAGGTTGGTGGCAAAAGTTTTTTCCCAAGTCCAAGGAGTGGACTACACAGAGACCTTTGCACCGGTTGCAAAGATGGATTCCATCCGCCTTGTTTTAGCTATTGCCGCATCCAAGCACTGGGAGGTGCATCACATGGATGTGAAGAGTGCATTTTTACATGGATACCTTGCTGAAGAGGTCTATATGCAGCAGCCAGAGGGTTATACATCAGATCCATCATTGGTTTGTAGATTGAAGAAATCTTTGTACGGGTTAAAACAGGCCCCAAGAGCTTGGTACGCAAAGATGGACTCCTTCCTTCTTTCTCAGAATTTCCAAAGATGCAAATCTAATCCGAATGTCTATCTTCAGCGAGTTAAAGGTAATTTGTTGGTTATTGTACTTTATGTTGATGATCTGCTTATTACTGGTAGCACACTTACTTCAATAAACAAGCTAAAATCTGCCTTAAATCTAGCTTTTGACATGAGCGATTTGGGCTTGCTGAGTCACTTTTTGGGCTTGGAGATAGCTCAAAATTTCGATGGGATCACTATATCTCAGCAAAAATATGCTTCCGACCTGTTATTGAAGTTTAATATGGATGAATGTAAGGCAGCCCCGTTCCCATTCCTCTCAGGAATCAGTCTTGAGGAGGGAGATTCCACACCGCTTGCAGATTGCAGTATGTATCGACAGTTGATTGGTTCACTACTTTATTTGACACATTCACGGCCTGATATCTCATATGCCGTGAGTGCCGTGTCAAGATATATGCAGCAGCCACATGAGCTTCATTGGCGAGCAGCCAAGCGGATCTTGCAGTATGTGCAAGGTACGAGACAGTTTGGCATACATTATGCTGCAGATTCTGAGCTAGATTTCATTGGTTTTACTGATTCAGATTGGGCAGGTGATAGCATTGATCGGAAGTCCACTTCCGGTTATGTTTTCATGATTGGTCATGGTGCTATTTGCTGGTCCAGCAAAAAGCAAGCAGCCATTGCACTTTCTTCAGCAGAGGCAGAGTATCGAGGGGCAGTCAATGCCTGCATTCAGGCAGGTTGGTTGCAGGGTATTCTTTCCGAGTTTGGTTTTGGTGGCACTACTTCGACTATCCTATTTTGTGACAATCAAAGTGCTATCAAGATCTCCACAGATCCAGTTCAGCGGCAGAGGACCAAACACATTGAGATTCATATGCATTACATTCGACAGTTGGTGCACGACTGCACCATCATTCTGCAATATTGCCCTACTGATGAGCAAATTGCAGACATCTTCACCAAGAGCTTCACTGAGAAGAAGTTCTCTTACCTCCGTTCACTGTTGGGGGTGAGTTCCATCATGGTGGAGACAGATTGATTCATTATTATGCTTTAGCTTGAGGGGGGGGCTTTCTTCCCACTGGGTTTTCCCTCTTTCCTCACTTAGTTTATTTTCAGCATTTTTTGGATTATTGTATTGGGGTGACCTTTGGTCTTAGTTACCAGGGCCCCACATTATTTTAGTTGGCACATCATAGTCTAGCTTGAGGGGGGGTGTTCGGATATCCACATCATCTATTTCGGGATACATCATCTATTTCAGGATCTTGCATGATCTATTTCAGGATATGATCTATTTCAGGATTCTGCATGCACAGGCATGCATCCTAGTCACCAGTTTGATGCCTCCAACACCTTATCCACCTTCTTCTAGCACCCGGGAGCCACCTACCACAGAGTTTTAGCCCTCCTAAGCTGAAAGGCGCCCACTTCTCACCTACTGCCAGAGAAGGGCGCACTTGTTCACCTACCACTGCAGATTCACTTCAGTTACATTCAGTTAGCTCCGATTCTCCCTGATTTGAGGCTAGTTTCACTCCCGACTGACTGTATCACTTCCGTTTGACCTCCAGTTTGATTAGGTGACTTGTTCTGACTTCAGTTAGCCTCCCATGCGCCCCCACTGAGCCTCCAGATCCTATATCAGTGCTACACACTTCAATTACATTTATTATACTCAGTTAGACTCAGATTGACACCTGGATCACTGGTTGTTGTGATTGATGAGCACCACCGATGATTGATGAGGACTCCTAGACCGAGTCAAGCTACTCCATTCAGTGATTCGAATGGCCTACTTAGTCAATTCGAATTGCTCTGTCATTGTGACAGTTTGTATTGTAATTCATTCACCCTTTCTGGGATAGAGAGCACTGCTGCATGTTTTGCACAGTTTTGCACCATATTTTCTATGTTCATCTGTTGTGATTGATTTACTTGTTCATTAGATCTGCTGTGACTAATTTTACATCTTTGCCCCTATCATTACTAGTTGGTTATAAATTTCAAAATCATCCGCAAGCTTTTCCAACACAATTTTCCCTGTCAAAACATGATTCATATCTTCAAAATTTTGATGATTCATTATGATATCAAACAACAAAGTTTTATGGTCATTTTGGGAGATCAAGCTATTATCTTTATCCCAAAAGGAGGGAATCCCTTTCAGAATCAGATTCACAAATGATCTTTTGAAATATTCCAGCTGTTTCTTCATCTAGTCTGCTTTAGCTTGGACATTTTTAACATGAGAATGTTTTCCAAGGATTCTCCTGGCCCAAGTTATTATTGTTATTCTGTTTTTAATTTCCAATGCTTTCAAATCATCTTCTATGAGAGTATTTAGGAAAGTAATAGTATTTTGGGTTGTGTCCTTTGTATTTTTATCCATAGCTTCCCTCATGACTGTGCCACTCTGTATGCTTTCATTGGCTATTGTCTCTTTTGTTTTCATAAAATTTAAATATGGCCTAAATTTTCCAGCTTCATTGATTATTGAATCCCAAATTAGAGGTTTTTCACCTTGTAAAGGAAGCTTCCCTATAACCTGATATATCAATTTCTGATTCTTATAAAGTAACTCCTTATTCTTACCTTCCAACTTTTTTCTTTCATCCTCTTTCTTCTGGATTTCTTCTTCTAACTTCTGGTTTTCTTCTTTTAACTCTTTGATTTCTACTTCTTTCAAGCTCACCTAAGACATAGCTTGAATCAAACATTCTAAATTTCTTTCCTCACTTCCTTTCCTTGTTCCTTTCCTTTCCTATACTACACTTGCCAACGTTTTCCTCATATCTTCAACATGAGTCTTGAGACTCAGCCTGTCTTTTTCCCAGCTTACTTATTTTTCTTCAAATTTTAGCAGTTTCACTTTGTAGCCATCTAGCTCTTGTGATAGAGATTCTCTTTCTTTCTCCAAAATTGTCAATTCAAATGCTTGAATCAATTAGGTTGCTGGAATTTTGAGTTTCTTTTTGAGCAATTGAAAAGTGTTTTTCTTTTCAATTAAAATATTTTTTCTTGCTTCACCTTTGTTTGGCTCATCATTTGTTTCCACCAAATCAATTTGCAGCTTCTTAATATGTTGTTGACGAGCTTTATTTTCTGTCTTTTCTTGTTTTAATTGGATCTCCAACCTATTCACTATGTGTTGTAATTTTGCAATATTTAGATTCTGGAGCCTCCAACCACATGATTGCCTCTGAAGAATCCTTCTCCTCCTTGGATCTCCAAGATGGGCCTACCATTTGCATGGGAGACAATTCTCAGATTTCTGCCAAAGGATTGGGTACAGTTCATATGGAGCATGGTAAGTTCAAAAATGTCTTATTTGTTCCTTCTCTAACAGCTAATTTGTTGTCAGTATATCAAATGACTCATATAGGATCACCAAAGCAAGTAATTTTTGGTCCAAACACAGTAGATATTACAGAAATATCCACTGGAAAGGTTATAGCGAATGGAATTGCTAATCATGCCACAAAGGCATATGAGTTCTCACACTTCATGCCTTTCTAACCAACTATTCCTTTATATTCTGATGAAGATCACAGTGACTCCTCTTCTAATGAAGAAGAAGATCAAGTTTTTGATGTTGAGATCATGGTTCAAGAAGATTCAGATCCAGAACGAACACCTATTCTAAGTCCATATTCGAGGTCAATATGAGCTCACACAGTCCTTGCTACTACTGAGAACACAGTTGATGATTTATTTGTTCAAAGAACTACTAGACTTCAGCATCATGCCAACCTTGCATTGTGCCATCGACCTCTCCATGAGAGATGCAGTATGATGATGGGGTTCTCTCTTCCATCTCTTGGGAAGACTACTCATGTTCCATTCACTCCAATTACAGAAAGAGTTCCTGAAAGACTTGCTTTGTCCAACACATTCTCCACACAGTGGGAGGCATATCAAGAGACTAGATCCAGATCTAGCTTCTACTTTGGCTTCCTATAAGGGATCAACTTGCCAAGTTTTTTACAAAAGTTTTCACTGATGAAAGCTTCTTTCTTTTTTGCATAGTATGATGGTTCTTTGAGTTATTTACTATTCTTTTGAGGGTGGGTATTTTTGCCATGAGGTTTTCCCCATTTCCTCAGTTTATGGACAGTTCTTTATTTATTTATCATTTCATTGATTGTATGGGTGACTTTTGGTCCTAGTTACCAGGGCCCAAGATGGATTAAGGGGGGGCATTAGGATATTCTTATACTCCATCCTAGTCCTCCTAGCATTTCTGTCATTTTCATTTTCAATCATGCATGCAAAAGTTAGGGTTTGCATGCATCCTAGTCATCAGTACCAGCACCTAGCCCTCAACACTCTATCCCCTGGAGCTTCCTTCATATCATTTTTAGCTCTCCTAGAGCTTAGTGCGCCCTCCTTTCCCCTACTGCATGAGAAGGGTGCCTTTCTTCACCTACCAGTCCAGTTTAGCTTAGTTATCTTCAGTTCTTTCCTTGATTTAAGGATTAAATGACTCCTAACTGACCTTATCACTCCAATGGACCTCCAGTGTGACTAGATAGCCTATTCTGACTCAAGTTAGCTCCATCTACGCCCTCCACTGAGCCTCCTTCACTACATTAGTGCTTCCATGTGCCAGTTACACTAACCACACTCAGTTAGACTCAGTTTGACTCTCGGTTGACCATTGCTTGTGCATTGATGACTTCACTGATGAGAAGGTGGAATCCTAGTTATGATTTGATGACTCTCCACTGATTATGGATCTATGCATGAAGGCTAATTCGAATTACACCTACTGAATTTGAATCCTCATCCGCAGCATTGTATATTTACCAGTTTACTATTCAGATTAATGTAACATGTGTAATTATTCTGCCTCTATCAAAGCTCCTTTGGATCTATGCTGTAAAGCTTCTCTCCTCTTCTATTATTCCTAAATTCTTTCATTGTGAGGTTTACATCATCTCTTTGGATCTTATGTGGGCATTTTCACACTCTTGATGACCAAAAGCTCTTCTCTTGTTCTATTTCCTCCTCTGTGAGATTCTATGGTGTGGATCATATATAATAGCAACATCCTTTTTAAATTTCATCATCTCAAATTGTTTTTCTAAAAATGAAAGAGAATTTCTATTTTTTATGATGAAAGGGTCTACTTTCAATGGGAATTCCATATCTGAATCCTTTTTAAATGCCAAAAAATGATCATTCTCAACTATTAAATTTTGCTTGATGAATTCTAAGGTGAATACCCTTAATGTCAGGAATGTTGGAAAGACATACGTCTCTTTTAGAAAACCATAGAGCCTGATCACTGTATATTGTTTCAGCAAGAACCAATCACCAACTGCCTTTTCTAGACTCAACTGCAATAAGGTCTTCATTTTTGGAAACACTCTTGGCAATTTTTCCTCAAAAATTACCCTATACACCTCTGATAGTATGATATTCATAAAATTGAACATGTTAATTTCTACTATAGCTAAAAACACTGCCTATGGAAAATGCACGTTCCGTTCACTTGAAAAAAAACATTTTCATTAAGTATGATTAGAATTTGAATTGTTTCGTATTGTGGAAATTCACTAACTGAGAATGAATATTCTCAGCTAGGAATTCATCAAACTTAAGGAAAGGAATTGGATTGGAATCTATTCCTGGTAAACCTAAAATCAACCTAAAAAATAGACCTAATTGAACTTTAGTGACCACTAGGTCATTATCCTGAGCCCCAGAAACTGAAAAATTAATGACAAAACAAGATGTGAATTTTCATTGAAAAAGATGATGTCTAATGGTAAAGGTGTGTTATCAATTGCAATATCTAGTTCGAGGCAATTTGACAAAAAATCCTTCTTGATTTCGGGGAGGGATTGTGTGTATAGGATGACCAAACTCTCTTCGGAAAAATCTTCTTGGTTTTGGGAGAAAGAAAAAGGAACTTCTAATGACTTCCTAACAACCGACGAGTTAATAGGGCAAAGGATCTTAGTTCTTGACGAGTTCATGATAACTTTTTCAGTTTGGGAGTAGTTTTTAGTGTTGATGTATATGTAACTTCGGAAGTATTTCATATATATTTATTGTACCCTTATAAGAGATGTGTTATTCCTCTATAAGGAAGTGTCGTCATGTGGATTGACAAGTGTCGCAAGTGTGTGTACTTGCCGATGGGTTATTAGACCACCATGTGTGGGGTCGGCCCTGAAATATATATTATATTGTGGATGTATCTAGATAGACAAGTCGGCCCCATAGTGTAACTGGGAAAACAAGTTAGTATAAATAGAGATCGGGAGATCTCTATTTTGATCATTCAGAAAGTCACACTTCTCTCACTCAGAACGTGGTGCACTAGTGAGGAGGAGGATCATCTGCTACTAGGAGACTATCTCAGTGTATTTTGGTTGTACTTTGGTTGAGCCATTGCTCTCTCTATCTCTGAGGAAGTTGTGGGGTTTTTCACCTTAGGGTTTTCCCCACGGAAACTCTGTGTCTCTTGTCTCTCATGCTTTTGATTCTTGTGATGCTTTTCATGCTTATTGTAATTATTTTGCATTGATATACTATATATGTTATTCTCTCAGTGAAGATCCTAGAGTATTGTGAATTAATGCTCAAAATTTAACATGGTATTAGAGCTAACCTGAGAAGAAGACATTTTGCAGTGACGAAAACTTGAGTTTCTTGTTTATTGGGTTTCTCTCCACAGATTTTGGAAAAGCAGTATAGTAGATTGACTCTACTCTTCAAGGAGAATCCATCTGTCCAATCAGAATTCAATTCTGAGCATTTTCATATTTTGTTCTAAAAATTAGGGTTTCCACAAAAATAGGAATTTCTGAAATCGAAAGACATAGCTGGAAGCTCCTTGCAAAAATCGAAGTTTAGAGCTTTGGATCAAGATTTTTGGCTGGGTAGATCTCCAGGAAACTCAAACCCTAGTTCAAGGCTCTCCCTAGTGAACCCGGGAGGAAAAAAAGGCAAATTTGAAGGGTAAAGCTTTGCTGATCTCAAATTCTGAATACACCAGGATGATCAGCTCATCAAGGCGCATATTTCTATCCTTTCAGAAAGTTGAAATTCACATTTTGAATATTTAGGGTTTTTTAGACAAACCCTAATCTGGGACCAGATCCAGTTTTCTGCATTTCAAGTGGTAAGACCTAAATATTTTCTATTTCCATTTGAGGTACTCTTTAAGATGTCTCACCACACCAAGCTTGAGGATAAGCTTGAAGGAGCTGATAACTTCTGAGCTTGGAAGTATAGGATTGGGTTAATCCTGGAAGAGAATGAGTTGGACTCATATATAAAAGAAGACATCCCTATCCCAGAGGATGAAGAGACTAAAGTATTGCATAAGAAGAACTTGGTCAAGGCAAAGAGAATCATTGCTGATTCTATCAAAGACTATCTCATACCCCATGTGTCTTCTCTAAATACACCCAAAGAGATGTTTGACTCCTTGACCAAGCTATTTGAAGGGAAGAACATAAATCGGAAGATTACCCTGCAGAGCCAATTGAAAGGAGTAAAGTTTCAGAATGGATAAACCATTCAATCTTATTTTTCAAGGGTCTCCCAGATCAAGGAACAACTAGAAGCAGTGGATGCAATGGTGGAGAATGGTGAAGTTTTCATGACCACTCTAGATGGCTTACCTAGGTCATGGGACTCCTTCATTCAAGGAATCTATGCAAGTAAGAAGTTGATTTCCTTCAGTAGACTACGGGAAGAATGCTCACAAGAAGAAGCAAGGCTTGTGGCACGAGAAGAAAAGATGGGAAATGAAGATCAAGCTCTCACAGCTCACACCAAGAAAGGGAAGTCCAAGAGAGAGCCATCTCACTCCAAGAAATCTTCACATCACTTCAAAGAAAGAAGAATATGCTTCACCTGTAATGAGAAAGGACATATTGCCATAAATTTTCCCAAGAACAAGAAGGACAACAACAACTTCAACAAGAAGAAGAAGGGCAGGAAAAGAAGGTTTCATGCTCATGCTACCGAGGATGATGAACCACCCAAGAAGAAGGCTAGGGCAAAAAGTGATGATAGTAATGATGACTCATCAAGTGAAGAAGAGTATGTTCTGATCTCTTCTCTCACAGGTACTATCTCCCATGGTTGTAATGATTGGTTAATTGATAGTGGGGATTCCAAACACATGACTGGGTTTAAGGAATCTTTTGTGAACCTATATGAACATGAATCACCCCCTAAGGTGAAACTTGGGGATGATTATCAATACCCAATCAAAGGAAGTGGTGAAGCCTCCTACAACCTAGATTCTGGAAAATCTTTGAAGATGAAAGAAGTCCTTTATGTGCCTGGGCTCAAGAAGAACTTACTCTCCATCTCTGCATTGGATGCAAAAGGTATGAGGGTTGCATTTGTGGATGGCCAAGTCCTAATGTGGCCAAAGGTAAAGACCATAGATGATGCAGTAGTGATTGGAGAGCAAGAGGGAGGTTTGTATAAATTAAAGGGACAACCTGAACATGCCATGGTGCATGAATCCATGGAGCAAAGTGAACTTTGGCATAGAAGACTTGCTCATATGCACTACAGGGAACTTCCAATTGCAAGCAAGGCTGTAGAGGGTCTTCCTAAAATCAAGACCAAACATGAAGGTGTTTGCAAAGGATGTGCAAAAGGTAAGAACATTAAGAAGGCTTTCCCAAGCAGTGAAAGTAAGGCAAAGGATATCCTGGAAATCATCCACTCAGATGTATGTGGTCCTATGTCATCCAGTTCTCTAAGTGGGTATGTTTACTATGTCTCATTTATTGATGACTTCTCCATGAAGACTTGGGTATACTTCTTGAAGAACAAAGATGAGGTGTTTGATAAGTTTAAGGAATTCAAAACCTTGATGGAGAATCAAACTGACAAGAAGATCAAAACATTCAGATCCGACAATGGTGGAGAATTCACCTCAGCTGACTTCAAGAAGCTTTACAGTGATTCAGGGATTAAGAGGGAGTTGAATGCTCCTTACAATCCACAACAGAATGGAGTTGCAGAAAGGAAGAGCAGAACAATCATGGAAGCAGCAAGAGCAATGCTACATGACTAGGATCTACTTATGCATCTAGGGGCAGAAGCAACAAGAACAGCTGTATATGTGCAGAACAGAACACCCCACAAGATATTGGACAACAAGACACCAGAAGAGGTCTTTTCTAGTAAGAAACTTGAAGTTAGCCATCTCAGAATATTTGGTTGTCCAGTATTCACTCATGTCCCAAAGGAAAAGAGGACCAAACTAGATCCTTCAGGAAAGAAGGGTATCTTTGTGGGTTACAGTGAAAGCTCGAAGGCTTACAGAATATACTTTCCAAGGTTCAAGAAGATTGATGTCAGTAGGGATGTGACATTTGATGAAAACTCAACATTCATCAAATCAAGGAAGGCACCCATCGAAGTTTATGAAGAACCTAAGGAAGCTAGATTTCAAGACACTATCATGATTGAAGCAATTCCAGAAGTTGTTTGTGAGTTTGAAGATCCGCGAGAACCTGTAGATCCACCCCGTGAGGATAACTCTCACAAGAGGAAACCCGCATGGGCTAGAGAGCTCATTCAAGATGCAAAAATATTTGGCATTCCAGAAGAAGAACACAGAGCAAAGAAGAGAACCAGATCACATACCAGCTATGTTGCTTTACTCTGTGATATTATGAACAAAGAACCTTCCAGTTATGAAGAAGCAACGGAAAAGAAAGAATGGAAGTATGCCATGGTTGAGGAATACCAATCAATAATGAAGAATGATGTTTGGGATGTTGTCCCAAGACCTAAAGAGAAGTCTATTGTGACTTCTAAATGGATCTACAAAATCAAGCATGTTGCAGATGGCAATGTAGAGAAATACAAAGCAAGATTCATAGCTCATGGATTCTCTCAGAAAGAGGGAATAGATTATGAAGAAACCTTTGCACCTGTAGCCAGGTATACTTCCATCAGAACAGTACTTGCCCTGGCTGCAGCAATGAAATGGAAAATACACCAGAAGAATGTCAAGACTGCCTTCTTGAATGGTGTAGTTGAAGAAGAAGTATATGTGTTGCAGCCACTCGGTTTCGAAATACATGAAAGGGAGTCATATGTGTGCAGATTGAAGAAAGCCTTGTATGGCTTGAAACAAGCTCCTAGAACTTGGTATGGTAGGATGGAGAGTTTCCTATCTAGTTTGGGCTTTACCAAGAGTAAAGTGGATTCCAACCTTTACTACAAGGTTGAAGAAGGGAATCCTTTGATTCTACTCCTATATGTGGATGACTTATTTGTAACAGGAGATGACAGATTGATTGCAGATGCTAAGAGGAAGCTTGCTGCTGAGTTCGATATGAAAGATTTGGGAATGATGCATTATTTCCTAGGTATGGAGGTGTGGCAGAGTGCAGGTGGGATCTTCCTTGGTCAAGGGAAGTACACAGTAGATATCCTGAAGAGATTCGGGATGATGGATTGCAAGGCCATGGCCACACATATGGCATCAAATATGAAGCTTCTATGTGATGCTTCATCTAAGCCGGTTGATGTCTGTATGTATCGTCAGATGATTGGGTCCTTGATGTACTTGACGAACACGAGACCAGATATTTTTCTTTGTTGTGAACACATTGAGCCAGTTCCTGAAGGATCCGAGGAGTGTTCACCTGGTTGCAGTAAAGCATGTTCTGAGGTATCTGAACGGTACAGTGGATTATGGGCTCAAGTATGAAGCGAATCAAAAGTTTAACCTGCAGGGTTATGTTGATTTAGATTGGGCTGGCAGTACTGCAGATAGGAAGAGAACATCTAGAAGCTGCTTCAGTATGGGATCAGGTGTGATCTCTTGGTTTAGTAGGAAGCAGTCCTGTGTAGCACTGAGTACAGCTGAGGCAGAGTATGTTGCAGCCTGTTCAGCTAGTTGTGAGGCAGTATGGCTACGGAAGCTACTGTCTGAGTTATTTGATCTCCCATTGGATGCTACTGGTATCTTATGCGATAACCAGAGTTGTGTGAAGCTGTCTGAGAACCCAGTGTTTCATGACAAGTCGAAACACATAGAGATCAAATATCACTATATCAGGGATATGGTGCAGAGAGGAGCTGTGAAGCTCCTGTATGTTGCGACGGATGAGCAAATTGCAGATGTGTTAACGAAGCCACTAGCCAAGGTGAAGTTCAAGTACTTCAGGGAGAGGCTTGGTGTTCTTCAGATCGAGGACACTTCGAGGAAGAAGTGATGGACACATTTGCTGAAGCCATGCCAAGCATGTTGGAAGGAGGATCCTTCACATGGCTGTGGATGTAAGCGCTGGATGATCAGCATCAGGATGATGTTCTAGTTTCTGCTTTGTATGATCAGTTGGATCATTTATATTTATATGTATGTATGCATCATGTTGGATGTTGGATATGATCAGTTAGATCATTTATATGTATGTACGCATCATGTTGGATGCTGGATATGATCGGTTGGATCATTTGTATGTATTTTGTATATGCATCAAGTTGGATGCTTGGACCATGTATCTATATATGTATCAGGAGGATACATTGTATGATAAGGTAGATCATGTATATTGATATGTATTAGGTATGATCAGGTAGATCATGTATGTTGATGGATACATTGTGTGGATCATGTATCTATGTATCAAGTGGATACACTATGTATGATGATATGTATCAGGTAGATACTTGGTGTGCATCAGATGGATGCATTGTATGATCAGGGTGATTGTGGATGACGAGCTTCTCCAGATGACATGCAGTAGGATTTTGCAGTGATGATGATCACGATGATGTATGGTGAGTATCAGATGATACTTTGTGGCCATGGATCAGGTTGTGTAGATGAGCATTTCTGGGAGATCCTATAGGTCGGAGTTGCGTACCCATAACAGCCTAGGATGCTCTTTCGAGACATTGCTCTGGGAGGACATGTAATTTGTGCCCTAGGTGATCTTCAGGTCGGAATTGTGTACCCGTAACATCTTGGGATGCTCTTGGGAGGTTTTGTCCTATGGCATGTAATTTGCTCCTAGGAGATCTGGACAGGATGAAAAATGCCTCAGATGCTTCAGCCAGGTTTTGTGGTGGACCACATGCAATTTGCTCTTGGGAGATCTGGACAGGATGAAAAAGGACTCAGATTCTTCAGCCAGGTTTTGTGGTGAGATCACATGTAATGTGCTCCTGGGAGATCCGACAGGCAGAGCTGTGTGCTCGTAACAGCCTGGGATGCTTCAGCCAGGTTTTGTGATGGGTCACATGTAATGTGCTCCTGGGAGATCCGACAGGTAGAGCTGTGTGCTCGTAATAGCCTGGGATGTTGTAGCCAGGTTTTGTGACGCACGTAATAAGTCCTGAGGATTCCACAGTATGGCCAGTGATGATTAAGACCTGCAGGTGGTGGGCCTACATCCAGTATGAAAAAGGACTGGCACTGTAGAACTTCCTATGATGAGTAGAGTAAGAGATTGGTTGAGATAGCAGCAGCAGTGACGATGATGATGACGATGCATCGATGATGATGATCCCGAGAAGAAGACTTGTCTAGCAGAACTGTGTCGAGAAATACCTTCCTAGTTAAGAAGGAGTGTTGATGTATATGTAACTTCGGAATGTATTTCATATATATTTATTGTACCCTTATAAGTGATGTGTTATTCCTCTATAAGGAAGTGTCGTCATGTGGATTGACAAGTGTCGCAAGTGTGTGTACTTTTCGATGGGTTATTAGACCACCATTTGTGGGGTCGGCCCTGAAATATATATTATATTGTGGATGTATCTAGATAGACAAGTCGGCCCCATAGTGTAACTGGGAAAACAGGTTAGTATAAATAGAGATCGAGATATCTCTATTTTGATCATTCAGAAAGTCACACTTCTCTCACTCAGAAAGTGGCGCACTAGTGAGGAGGAGGATCATTTGCTACTAGGAGACTATCTCAGTGTATTTTGGTTATACTTTTGTTGAGCCATTGCTCTCTCTATCTTTGAGGAAGTTGTGGGTTTTTTCACCTTAGGGTTTTCCCCACGGAAACTTTGTGTCTCTTGTCTCTCATGCTTTTGATTCTTGTGATGCTTGTCATCCTTATTGTGATTGTTATGCATTGATATACTGTATATGTTATTTTCTCAGTGAAGATCCTAGAGTATTGTGAATTAATGCTCAAAATTTAACATTTAGCACACCAAGAAACAAAGTTGGGAAAACCTAGTGTTTTCTCGGGGAAGAAATGGATAAAATTGGATTCATGAACATTATGTACATTTATATTCTATTTCTCCAATCCTTCTAGCTTGTTTTTTAATCTCTGAAACTGAAACTCTAGTCATAATAGTGTCATATATATCCCCATCCCTATCCTCTAGAACTTCTTCTAGTTTTACGAATTCGTCACTCTGAATTCCTACTTCACTGGAGCTTTCCATTATGTATAACCTTCTGAAATCTTTGCACGGGTTTTTGAAAGACCTACCTGGAAATTGACGAGTTGAAAAAGATGTATCCTATCGTCTTTTCATTGGACGCACATGTCCCAATCATTCGATATTTAGATGACAAATGTCAACTTTTCGCTTGCACTTTGCCTTTATATCTTCAGAAATGGTGGTTTCGCAATGGTGGAAGGTAGTTTCCCTTACCACCCTCCCAAGTTGCAAAATGATGTGGTGTTGATGCATGGATGGTGGTTTATAATTTTGCAACCACCAACCTTTTTTATTTTTGCACGCATGTTGGCGATGCGAAATGGATACGAGCCATCAATCTCTCTCCCAACCGATCAATCAAACGCTACTCATTCCTTCCTTTTAACGTTGCCTCAATGATCATTTCAGAAAACTTTGCCTACGTTATATACCTTGTTTGTTCTTTGGCAAAACTTACCTCCATCGTTGATCTTACTCCCTCCTCGATCTGGATTGTTGTTTCCTTTATATGATATCCCAAGCTATTACGTTAAAATCTTTGGTTCTTCTTTGATATGGTTAATGGTTACATGGGATGTTTTAATTTTAAAAATATAAACCTTCTCTTAACGCCTTCCTCACCAAGCTTAGGTGATATCAAAACAAATTTTGGATTAGCCATCTCTGAATCAAATTAGAAAAATACTGTGCCAACAACTGGCTCCAACTGGGGATGCTATCGACCCAGTGAGGTAGCAAAGAACCTCATAGACTAGTGCCTTATCCATTTTTATTTTTCAATGTCTTATTTTAGCATCTGATATATACAAAAATTCCTTGTTAATCAATAAGATATATACAATTTTATGTACAGAATTTGCGATGAACCTGCAATAATTAATTAATGCAAATACATGAGATATCAGAAATAACAGAACTCAGAATCACTTTTATATTGATCACAAGCCACTTCGATGGGGCAACCTCCTTTGAGCAAGCTCAATATAGTTAACTTCATGGTGCCTTCAATGACCTCAACGCACACTTATATACTAAGTCTATGTCCAATACTATGAGTCAAAACCATGGGACATATAATACTACGGGACGACTTACAAAGCATATGCATCCAACAACAATATACTAACAAAGTAAAGAGAAGGGTTGACACGGGTTCCTAACATCCCCTCTCCCTTAGAAAAAGCTTTGTCCTCAAAGCTTTCGTTGGGGAAATTGATGTAGAATCAGAATGAGTGGTTCCCCGGTAGCATCCTCGGGTTGCATTTCAGGCCACTAACGCCTTTGGACTTTCAGGGAGGATTGCTTGGAAGGCTGTTGACGAAGAAGAACCATATCAACTGCATGGAAAGTGTGCTCTGAATGGTGTTGATCGGCTTGTTGTTGCAGTCAAATTATTGGCCATGTGAAGATTGTCCTGCAGAATGAGAAGAATTTGATCGTGGTTTCGAAGAACCGAGTCAATTTCCTGAACTGGGGAGCTGCTAAGGGTGTATGAAAGAAGAACTGGCAGTGTCTGTCCATAGAATTCTTCATATGGTGTCCTTTCAGATGTGGTATTGTACCACCAGAGCACTTCTAGGAAAGCCATAGAAATAGTTGGCCAAATATGTGTAGGGATGGGCAAGGGTTTGAGCAGTCCCGGAAGGAGTGTCATTTCACTCTTGTTGACCTGGAAAGTATCGCAGTCATCCACCATCTGTTGAATTGTCATTTTCAATCCCTGCCAAAAGAAGCTACATTGTTCCCGGTCATACATTTTGAAGAACTCGGAGTGCCCTACTGATGAAGAAGCATGGAGTTCATAGAAGAGATAGCCATGTTAAACATAATGCAACCAATTTGGAACAAGCAGAGAAACAGCTGTAAGAGAAAATGGGTCATCAATTGTGCGAGAAGGAGCATCTGCCACCGTATTGTCCTTACCCTTATTATAAGTGATTGCATAGGGATAACCCATTTCAGGTGTGTTGGGGAGGAGACCCATTGTTCCAGGAAATTTTCCAGACTCTGGAGATCAGTCTTGATGCAGAAATAATTCCCTAATAGGTATGGCTACCACTTCTGTATCGCATGCAAAATAGCCATCATTTCCTGCTGAGAGGTAGATGCGGCTAAATTCTTATCGGAAAGGTCTCTTGAAGGTGGAAAGCTCATTGGTTTAGCAAAGACACCTGCATATCTATCTAAGGAAGTAGTGGAGACTGTTGATGGGTGCATCTGAATGGAATGGAGCTGAGCGATGACACCATGTGAATTCTTCTTAAGGATTTTTTCCAGGCGATGTGAACTGATGATGCAGAGAGACCCTAGTTGTAAGCCCATAAATTTTTGTTGTGCCCCATTGACTGAAAACTGCATCCAAAGTTCAGCAAAATCCCATAAGATGGGGCCAAGTGTGCGTAACCATTGAACGCCCAAAACCACATCACATCCGGCTAAGGACAAGGAAAACATGTCAGAGCGCATGTTATAATCTTCCATAGAGATACACACATTGTGAAACTTCCCCTTGCAAGGTAAGGTGCCCCCATTGGCAACCATGACTTCAAAGTTGGAGCAAGGATGGACAAAATAATCAGCCTGTTTGGCAATCCGAGGGTCAATGAAGTTATGATTGCTACCAGAATCAATGAGTATATTAAGAGGGAGCTTCTTGAAGTATCACTTGACCCGCATTGTTTGTGGGGTGGTGACGCCGATTATAGCATGGAGAGAGATCTCGAGTGGGTCGTCCTGAGATGGGGTGTTAACAGGCGGGTGCTGAATGTCAACCTGATCATCTACTGTATCTAGAGCTTCTTCACCAAGTTCAGAGGTAGGCGGAGAATCCACATCCAAGAGATAGAGATTTTGTTGAACACATCTATGTCCCCGAGTGAATTTCTCATCACAATTATAACCAAGCCCTTTTTCTTGGCGTGCCTGCATCTCTGTTTCAGACAAATGCTTGATAGGAATTGGTTGAGGAGCAGGCGTGATTGGAGGTCATTGGGAACCCATATTTCTGAAGGGAACAAAGGTGGGTTTGGAGCATTGTTGAGCTGCGATCTTGTCCTCGGCTAGCTTAGCCAACCCTAGGAATTCCATCATTGTGTTGCGACAGAACATTTTGACCTCTGAGCGGATTTCATCTTTGAGACCACTGATAAAACAACTCCTGTAGAATTCATCAGACAAGCCTTCTGTGTGATTGGCTAGTTTCTCAAATTCCATCTGATACTCTCTCACTGTGCCAATTTGGTGAAGTTTAGTGAGTGCTCCTGTGAAGTCATCAAAAGAACTAGGACCAAATCGTAGCAGAAGGAGTTGGCAAAAATCTGTCCAATTTGGCTTGGGATGAGCTTTGATGTACCAACGATACCATTGAAGGGCTTCCTGTTCCAAATGAAATGATGCAAGTGGAACTTTCTGGACATCAAAAGTATTATGTAGATTGAAATATTGTTCTACTCGGTATATCCATCCATTCGGATCAGTACCATTGAAGCGAGGAAAATGAAGCTTCGGCCCACGAAAATTACTGGAAGAAGAGAACCCGGTGGCTGCAAAAGATTATGGCTGTTGGTTATTGTTCATCGCCGAATGCTGAAGATGGAGGCTGAGAAATTTTTCATCCAAATCTTGGAGTTTGGTTTGGATGGCTGCAAGTGCTTCCTCCATTGTTTTTTCTCCTGCGTGGGTGACAACCACTACCAGGAGTTTTTTTTTTTTTTTTTTTGTAAATGGATAGAAAAACACAAACAAAAGCTTATTTAGTAAAGGAAAATTTGGATTTGGGAAAAACTCGGGTGGGTAATTGGGGTTTGACTAGGTTTTAGACACTTTTTGATGGACAGGGATGCAAAAAATGGGGATTTTAGAAGCGAGGTGAAAGAATGAGAAAATTTGGTAGAGAGGGACAAAGAAGCAGAATTAGGAAAGGAACACGGTGGCAAAATTTGAAGGCGTTTGGGCGAAAATTGAAGGAGTTATGGCAAACCCTAAAAATAGACCAATGTGGGATTTCTGGTCTTGGGAAGTGGAATTTGGGATAGGGTCTTCAGGAATGAAATATATAGAATGGGATTGCAGGGATGTCACTGAAGTTTCAGGGAAAACAGAGTTGAAACAAGGGAGATATGGCCGAAAAACAACGGCGACGCGAACAGGATCCGCAACAAATGGATCTGCAACGGCGCAGAAGAGATAAAAAATGGTTGGATCTGAAACGACGAATGGATCTAGAACGAATTTCAGAATAGATCTGAAATGGCTGGATCTGGAGCGGAATTGATCGGCAATAGTTCAGCTGAAAATAGATATGGACCCCAGGTATGTGTGGCTTCCTATCGGTTCAGGGGATTCACTCGGCCACCAATGCTGTCTGACGACTTGCGTATTGGGGCAGTACCCCTCACTCCATGGCTCAGGTAAAACTGAGACCCGCTTTTCCACAAACGAAAGCTCTTGGTTTACCTCATGGGTGGGAACTAGTCAATCGGGTATGGGTCGTTGCCCTTCTCGCTAGCAGGTCCTCTCAATGGGCCAGCTACTTTGGGGTTCCTGTGGTACTCACAATGAGTTTTAGGGATTATGCCCAGGTACTTCCCATAGTTAAGTAGATAGGGATTATTCCCAGATCCGAACTTGCAACAGATGCAAAGAAAAAAATTTGGCAGAAATTCCACCCAACAAGCCCAAGAAAGTGCTCTGATACCAGATGCGATGAACCTGCAATAATTAATTAATGCAAATACACGAGATATTAGAAATAACAGAACTCAGAATCACTTTTATATTGATCACAGGCCACTTCGAGGAGGAAACCTCCTTTGAGCAAGCTCAATACAATTAACTTCACGGTGCCTTCAATGACCTCAACACACACTTATATACTAAGTCTATGTCCAATACTATGAGTCAAAACCATGGGACATATAATACTACGGGACGACTTACAAAGCATATGCGTCCAATACTATGGGTCAATACCATGGGCTAATATAAACTATGGATCAACAAATACTACGAGACGACTTACAAAGCATATGCATCCAACAACAATATACTAACAAAGTAAAGAGAAGGGTTGACACGGGTTCCTAACAGAATTACCTTTCTATTTTTTACTTAAGAAATATAATGTTTGAGGAATCTTCTATTCACTGGACCTCCTCCGATGAGTTCTCCATTTTGATTCTGTAGAATTAAAGTATTATCCCTCTGGTAAGCATTGATCACATATGGGACTTTCCACAAGTTTTCAAATTTTCCATGTTTGTCTTAATTTCTAGCATCCCATTTCAAAACTAAATCATCAATCTGGAAATTTCTTTCCTTGATCTTCCTATCAAATGTCTTTTTCATTTTTTCCTGATGTAATTGATTTTTTTCATATGCCCTTTCTCTCGTCTAGTGCAACTCTATCATCTGATTTAAACTTCTCTGTATATGATTTGGCTCTTCTACAACCTCTTGTATTAACTTCATAACTTGTAAACCTAATGATATTTGAAAAATCACCTCTATTCCATCAACCAACTGAAATGGTGATGTGCCAATAACTCTTTTTGTACTAATTCTATCTACCGATAATTCATATTTAAGTTTGGTATTCCATGCTATTTTTTTATCTTCCAATAAATTCTTTATAATTCGTAGCAAACTTTTATTTGAAGACTCTGCTAATCCATTACCTTGATGATAATAAGCAGTTGAATGATTTAAATGAATATGATATTTGTAACAAAAATTAATCATTTTCTTTGTTCTAAAAGATTGTGCATTATGTGTCACTATTCTCTTAGGACATCCAAATCTTGAAAGAATATTCTCTTCTAATAAATTTATAATCAATGCGTCTATGGCATTCTTGGTTGGTATGGATTCAATCCATTTTGTGAAATAATCTGTAGTAGTCAAGATCCACTTGTGTTGACCAGAAGAATTTGGGTTCATTTCTCCAATAAAATCCAATCGCCATTGCTGAAAAGGTGCCTCTACTGAAATTGGATTTAAAGGTACAAGTAAAAGTTTCTTCTTTCCATAAAAAATATGACACTCATGACAAATTGAAATTTCTTTATACACATCAGCAAAATTAGTTGGCCAATAAAAACCTGCTCTCAGAATCTTGTTGGTTGTTGCTTTCCATGAATGATGTCCTCCACATATCCATTGATGAAAATCTTTCATGACCTGCTTTGCTTCATTCTCTAGTAAAAAATTCAACAAAATCCCACCTGGATCTTTCCAATACAAATATTCATTTAAAATACAAAATTTTCCTGCCTTCAGTTTCATAGATCTTGATATAGTTTTGCTTAGATCATGAGGTGCTTGTAGATTCTATAAAACATAAATAATATCACTGTACCAAGGAGATAAGTAAAAATATTTAATCACTATTAAATCTGGGATTGTTTCAATTGAAAAATCAGAAATGAAATTCATATCCAAAGAATCATAATTTGTTTATGTCATCTACTTTGCCAAACCTTGTCCTTTAATCCGTTTTGTAGGTTTGATTTCTAGATCATATTCCAATAAAACTTCAATCCACTTAGCTCTTTTTCCTTAAGGGTTTGGTTGAGTGAGAATATATTTTACAACAGTAGTTGGAACATAAGCAATTATGTTTGAATGCAATATTTAAACTCTGAAATCCTTTAAAGATTTGATCAATGCATAAGCTTGTTTTTCCATTATATCATACTTCAATTCTGCATCTCTCAAAATCTTATTGAAAAAAGCAATAGGTTGTTCTATATTCTCCTGATTTTTTTGCAATAATACACCAGCTATTGTATGTTGTGAGGCAAAAGAAAATATAATGAATTCTTTCAAAAAACATGGACAAGTTAAAACAGGAGCTTATGTGAGATGTTTGTTGATGTCTATGAAATATTTCTTATCTTCTATAGTCCATTTGATATCATTATTTTTCTTTAACATATTTGTAATATTCCTCAAAAGTTTTGCAAAGCTTGGAACAAATCTTCTAAAAAAATTTACTCTCCCAATAAAATATTGAATTTATTTCTTACATCTCGGTATCTCAATCTTTTGAATAGCTGTCACCCGGTCAGGATCAATTTTAATACCATCTCTTGATATTATATGACCTAATAATTTTCCTTCTTTCATGAAAAAATTAGATTTTTTAGGATTTAAAGATATACCAAATGTTTGCACTTCAAAAATACTTTCTCCAAGTGTTTCAAATGATCTGCATCTGATTTTGAATAAACTGTGATATCATCCATATACACCATTGCAAATTTGTCTTTTTCTTCAGGAAATGCAATGTCCATGAATCTTTGAAATGCTTCTCCTACATTCATTAATCCAAATGGAATTTTGGCATACGAAAATTTCCCCAAGGTGTTGTAAATGTTGTTTTCTCCTGATATTTTGGAAGAACTTTGATCTTATTATACCCTGAAAAAACATCCAACATAGATATTCTTTCTTCTCCTACAACCTTTTGCAAAATATGATCTATCTTAGGCAAAGGGTGATTGTTTTTTAGAGATACTTTATTTAAATTTCTGAAATCTACACAAAGTCTTATTTCTCTATTCTTTTTCCTAACAGGAACCAAATTTGCTACCCATCTTGAAAATCTACAAGATACAATAATTTTAGCATCAAATAGTTTCTTAACTTCTTTCAAAATTAGTGGGAGCAGCAAGGGATTTATTCTTTGGAGTTTCTGTTTTAAAAGGATTTTCATTTGGTTTGATACAAGTTGTATGCTGAATAATGGAAATATCATATTCTCTCAAATCTTCATAACTCCATGCAAACACATCTTAAAATTTCTTCATCAACTCAGCATACTTACTTTCTTCTTCTGGTGGAAATTTTTTTGAAATTTTCACTATTTTAGGTTTTTCTTTTGTTCCAATATTACAATCTTGAATTTTACCTTCATGAGGTAACACTTTTGTATTTTTGGCTACATCATTTCTGTCAAACATCTTTTCTAAAGGTATAAGACCTTTTGGAATGACATTTTTTTTAGCTGAATCATTTCTTTTCCACTAATTGCTTTCTTGAGTTTTTTGTTGATGTATTTGTAACTTCAGAAGATATTCACTTGTATATTGTATTTGTACTTTATTGTATCCCCAACGGATATGTATTATTCCTTCGATTGGAAGTGTCGTCAGTTGTACTTGCAAGTGTCGCAAGTTATATTGTAAGTGTCGTAACTTATACTTGATGGGTTATCAGACCACCTTGATGGGGTCGGCCCTGTATGAGTCATGTGGGTTAAAGGGTTATTAGACCACCCTAGAGGGGTCGACCCAGTCAGCATTATGTTAAGTGGTTAACTTGGGGGTGATCTAGTTGAGTAAAGGTCAAGTGAAAGTAAAAGTATAAATAGCGAGTGTGACTTTCTCATTTGATACAATTCTCTCATTCAATCACTTCACATTAGTGAGAGAGAGGAGGAGTGTGCACAAGTGGAGGAGGAGTATGCTGCTGAAGATATCTAACTCTTGGGTTTGATCATTGTGATCCTTGTATTGCTTCTTATTTTATCTCTGAGGAATTTGTTGGGTTTTTCACCTTATTGGTTTTCCCCAATGAAATGTTTTGTGTCTCTTGTCTCTTGTCTCTTATGCTTGATATGATGTACATGTTGTTCTTTCAATTAAGATCCTAGATAATATTGAATTATATGATAAAAAACTAACATGGCATTAGAGCTATCCTGAAGGAAGTCATGGTATGGCATTTATGACACTTGTTGCACTTGCAACAAATTGAAAGTTAGGGCTTGATATAGCTAAAACAAGTCATCGTAGTACTTTATCTAGAAATCCATTTTGGAAAAGGTTCAAGATTTGAAACTTTTACAGGTCGAAGGTAACATCCCCATGTACCTTGTGTCTAAAGCACAACTTCTAATTCGTTGTACTTTCTAATCTATGATCTGTACAATATAGGGTTTTGGCCTCTTCCAGAATGCAATCCTAAACAAGTGACCTAGGACAAAAGGTCATATCTCGGGCTAGGAAGCTCCAAATGGAATTTTGTAAAAAGTGACAATAAGAAACGGCCTTAAGTTCATAGGTAAGTTTTTCAGAGGTCGAAGTTGAAATAGTGACACGTGCCACTCCGTACAAGTTCGCTATACTGTTTCATTCCATAAACAGGTCACATTGCGACACTTTGCATATCTCTCTCTCAGAGAATCCATTTGAGGTCAGATCTATGGGGTTGGAAAGATGACAGGTCAGGCTACGACAAACCAAGGTTTCAGATCCTATGGATCCGAAATTTCTTAGATGTACTAGAAACAATAAGGAACATATTTCTGTGAAATAGAATTGGTTTCTGAGCATTCTCATTTTTGGCTTGTCACTACTGAGGGAAATTAGGGCTTTTGACAGAAGTGGAATTTTGGAGTGGTCTTAGCATAGGATTTATCTCCTCAGAAAAATCAAAGCTTAGAGACCAAGATCAAAGTTTTTTGTTGGGTAGAACCCCGAGATATATCAAACCCTAGTTCGGGATTTTGATGAGAAAGGTGGAAAATTAGAGTTTTTGCAAAAGTTGAAATTTTTGGAATCTGAGACCACGGCTAGAAGCTCCGTAGAAAAATTGAAGCTTAGGGTACAATATCAAACCTTTTGGTTGGGAAGAAGACCAAGATTTATCAAACCCTAGTTCGGGATCCTGTCTAGAAGATCCAGAAGTTTCAAAGTCAATTTTGAGGGGTCAAATTTTGGAGATTTCAAAATTGAAGTATACTAGCTTGATCAGCTTAGCAAGGTGCATCTTTCCATCCATTTAGAAGTTTGAAATTTAAAATTTGAATTTTTAGGGTTGCTCTGACAAGCCCTAATCTAGCTCCAGATTAGTCTCAACAAATCAAAGTGGATTGGGTTAATCCCAGACGAGAATGAATTGGGCACCTGCATAAGTGAAGAAGTTCGAGTTTCAGAGGGAGATGAGGCTAAGGCCTTACATAATAAGACTACAAGCAATATCAACAGGTATGACTTGAGGAGATACAGGTATGTGTTGAAATATGTTCATGATTAAGTTTATCATATGTGTGTCTTCATATTATTGATGTTAGTACAATCTTGATTAATTGTAGACTTGACTTATCACCCTAGTAATAGTATGAATGCATGTGAATGATAGAATACATTCATTGATTAGGGTTATGACACTTATGATTGTAATAATGCACTGTGGTGTTGTATGAGGATGATGTTATCCGCTAACATGAAAGGTACATCAAGAGAGACAAATCAAGTTCTAGATCAAGAACATATGACCATGGTGACATGAACACAAAGACTCATCCATAGTCATGGATCACATAGAATCTCTACTTACGAGGTATGTATGATTTGTTTCTACAATTGTTAACTTATGAAATATGCAGGATACTAGCACAAGTCATTGAAAAGAAGAAGAAGACATTATGTGGGTATGTTAGACATAACTAGCAAACATGATAACCAGGTATGTTTTTCCTATATCAATTTAGAATTGTACCTTGTGTTAGGATCTTATACTTTTGTATGAATGATAATGATTATTCTTGAACTTAGAAGTTTAAGTAATCAAGGGTTTATGCATATTATGTTTCTTACTTTGATTGATGAAATGACTAACCAAAAGAGTCCTATGGTAAAATAAGAATATGCATGAGTAAAAGAAGTCTTCCCTGAAACCTTGAATACTAACGCTAATTACCTATGTATGAAATGATCATGACCATACATCTTTAAGATTATTTAGAATCATAATGTTTTGATTATACTAATGGATGTATGATTATGTATGAGATCTTGAGGATGACACAATGTTGACACTAGTGCACACTCAAGCATGCATAGTGGTCCAGGATGGATATAAGGTCAAGAAGAGGTACTCCAGGAAGCAAAGATCAAGAGAGAGAACACTCCAGTAGTTCCTGCAAGGAAGCAAAGATTGAGAGAGAGTCCACCCTACAACCAAACAAAGATAAGTATTTGAATTGTCATTTCTTATGATTACTTAAATGATTTTGTTTAGTCATGTACATACTTATGTTCCTAGATTTAGGATGTATATTATGCATATTAGAAAATTTGCATTAATGAACAAGATACTACTAATATGTAAGTAATGGGTAAGTGGCCTATGGTACTGTACAAAATTCCATTGCTACTTATCTAGAATGAAACCTCGTTGCTGAAATGTTGGGAGTTGTGCACACTCTTAACAATGTTCTGGTAGAGATGGAAGGCATCTAGAAAGTTATGGGATATGGATAAATGTTGTATTGAAGCATTGGCTAAGATAATTGCATGAGTGTATGACATATGTATTTATGAGTAAGAATTTGTTCTGAAATATATAAGATGTTTCTAATCATGCAATTGAACTTGTCTTGTAGGAAAGATCGTCAGTTGTATTGTAAGTGTCGTAACTTATAATTGATGGGTTATTAGACCACCTTGATGGGATCGTCCCTGTATGAGTCATGTGGGTTAAAGGTTTATTATACCACCCTAGAGGGGTTGTCTCAGTCAGTATTATGTTAAGTGGTTAAGTTGGGGCCGACCTAGTTGAGTAAAGGTCAAGTGAAAGTAAAAGTATAAATAGAGAGTGTGACTCTCTCATTTGATACAATTCTCTCATTCACTCACTTCACATTAGTGAGAGAGAGGAGGAGTGCGCACAAGTGGAGGAGGAGTATGTTGCTAAAGATATCTATCTCTTGGGTTTGATCATTGTGATCCTTGTATTGGTGCTTATTCTATCTCTGAGGAGGTTCTGGGGTTTTTCACCTTCTTGGTTTTCCCCGGTGAAATGTTTTTTGTCTCTTGTCTCTTGTATCTTATGCTTGATATGTTGTACACATTGTTCTTTCAGTTAAGATCCTATATCATATTGAATTAAATGATGAAAAACTAACACTTTTCTTATTCTTCTGAAAATTCTTCATTATTGTGAGATTCCTCCATATTTTGATCTTCATTATAAATAACTGTATTAGCAAATTCATCTGACATCTCTAAAAATCTCTTAATTTTCAAATCATCTTCAAAAACTTTCCAATATTTTGAATTATAAGGAATTGAAGGCTTGTTTAAAACTTCAATCTCATATTTTTTATTTGAAAAACTTGGAATTTTAAAAACACCAACAGTAGTAGCCAAAGAATCTGCTACTGACTTTTTTTAACCTGGGTATCACGATCATCTTGTGTTCATCAAAAAAATTTCCAATCAAATCCCTAACTTCATTTTTGTATGTCCTCATCCATGGATGTTTTGTTTGATAATTTCCATTTACTTGACTAATCACCAATTTAGATTCTACATACACATCAATTATTTTTTCCTTCAAATATTTTAACACATTGAGTCCCAAAATTAAAGGTTCATACTCTGCAACATTATTGTACATTTAAAAGTCAGCTTAAAGGAATACACCATGAATTCACGATCTGGGGATGTTGTCTATACACTTGCACCAACACCTTCTCTACTTATTTCCCCATCAAAATGCATCTTCCAAATCCCTTTATCTCTTTGTTTTTTTTTTAGTATTTCATGTTCTATAAAAAAGTCATTGTCTTCTTTTTGTTTTTCAGAATCTGTTTCTTCCTCAAAATGGAAATCATTGTAAAAAATAGAAGACCCCAAATCAGTGTCTACTGCATACATTGGATGATTATCTGGTCTATCTTTGCTGCTCACCACCTATGCAAGAATTTTGTCTCTATATAACTTTTTTTTTTCTCCAAAAACTAGGATTGTATCAAAAGAAATATCCATTTGTAAAGTTCCTTTGATTTTTGAAGCACAAGACCTAGATAGTGTTGATGTATATGTAACTTTAGAATGTATTTCATCTATGTATTTCATATATATTTATTGTACCCTTATAAGAGATGTGTTATTCCTCTATAAGGAAGTGTCGTCATGTGGATTGACAAGTGTCACAAGTGTGTGTACTTTCCGATGGGTTATTAGACCACCATTTGTGGGGTCGGCCCTGAAATATATATTATATTGTGGATGTATCTAGATAGACAAGTCGGCCCCATAGTGTAACTAGGCAAACAGGTTAGTATAAATAGAGATCGAGAGATCTCTATTTTGATCATCCAAAAAGTCACACTTCTCTCACTCAGAACGTGGCGCACTAGTGAGGAGGAGGATCATCTGCTACTAGGAGACTATCTCAGTGTATTTTGGTTGTACTTTGGTTGAGCCATTGCTCTTTCTATCTCTGAGGAAGTTGTGGGGTTTTTCACCTTAAGGTTTTCCCCATGGAAACTCTGTGTCTCTTGTCTCTCATGCTTTTGATTCTTGTGATGCTTGTCATGCTTATTGTGATTGTTATGCATTGATATATTGTATATGTTATTCTCTCAGTGAATATCCTAGAGTATTGTGAATTAATGCTCAAAATTTAACATGGTATCAGAGCTAACCTAAGAAGAAGACATTTTGCAGTGACAGAAACTTGAGTTTCTTGTTTATTGGGTTTCTCTCCATAGTTTTTGGAAAAGTAGTATAGTAGATTGACTCTACTCATCGAGGAGAATCTATCCGTCCAATCAGAATTCAATTCTGAGCATTTTCAGATTTGGCCCTAAGCATTAGAGTTTCCACAAAAATAGGAATTTCTGGAATCTGAAGACATAGCTGGAATCTCCTTGCAAAAATCAAAGTTTAAAGCTTTGGATCGAGATTTTTGGCTGGGTAGATCTCCGGGAAACTCAAACCCTAATTCAAGGCTCTCCCTAGTGAACCCGGGAGGACAAAAAGACAAATCTGAAGGGTAAAGCTTTGTTGATCTCAAATTCTGAATACACCAGGCTGATCAGCTCATCAAGGCGCATCCTTCTATCCTTTCAAAAAGTTGAAATTCACATTTTGAATTTTTAAGGTTTTTTTGACAAACCCTAATCTGGGACCAGATCCAGTTTTCAACATTTCAAGTGGTAAGACCTAAATCTTTTCTATTTCCATTTGAAGTACTCTTTAATATGTCTCACCACACCAAGCTTGAGGATAAGCTTGAAGGGGCTGATAACTTCTGAGCTTGGAAGTATAGGATTGGGTTAATCCTGGAAGAGAATGAATTGGACTCATATGTAAAAGAAGACATCCCTATCCCAGAGGATGAAGAGGCTAAGGTATTGCATAAGAAGAACTTGGTCAAGGAAAAGAGAATCATTGCTAATTCTATCAGAGACCATCTCATACCCCATGTGTCTTCTCTAAAGACACCCAAGGAGATGTTTGACTCTTTGACCAAGCTATTTGAAGGAAAGAACATAAATCATAAGATGACTCTGCGGAATCAATTGAAAGGGGTCAAGATGTTGAATGGAGAAACAATTCTTACTTCTCCAAGGTCTCTCAGATCAAGGGGCAACTTGAAGTTGTGGATGAAGTAGTGGACAATGGTGAAGTTGTTATGACCACTCTGAATGGCCTACCTAGGTAATGGGACTCCTTTATTCAAGGAATCTGTGCAAGAAAGAAATTGATCTCTTTCAATAAACTGTGGGAGGAATGCTCTCAAGAATAAGCTAGACTTGTAGCTCGTGAGGAAAAGATGGGAGGTGAAAATCAAGCTCTTGTAGATCATACCAAAAGAAGCAAGCCCAAGAAGGAGCACTCTCGCTACGAGAGATCCTATCAAAACAATAAGAAGGATCTAAGATGCTTCACATGCAATGAGAAGGGTCACTTTGCTTCAGATTGTCCCAAGAACAAAAGGGATAATAACAACAACTCCAGCAAGAAGAAGAAGGGTAGCAAAAGAAAGTTCCATGCTCATACTTCCGGGGATGATGAACCTCCAAAGAAGAAGGCTAGATAATAAAGTGATGATAGTGATGATGACTCATCAAGTGAAGAAGAGTATGTTCTAATCTCTGCTCTCACAGGTACTATCTCCCATGGTTGTAATGATTGGTTTATTGACAGTGGGGCTTCCAAACACATGACTAGGTTTAAGGAATCTTTTGTAAACCTATCTGAACATGAATCACCTCATAAGGTGAAACTTGGGGATGATTTTCAATACCCAATCAAAGGAAGTGGTGAAGCCTCCTATAACCTAGATTCTGGAAAATCTTTGAAGATGAAAGAAGTCCTTTATGTACCTGGGCTCAAGAAGAACTTACTCTCCATCTTTGCATTGGATTCAAAAGGTATGAGGGTTGCATTTGTGGATGGCCAAGTCCTAATGTGGCCAAAGGGAAAGACCATAGATGATACAATAGCGATTGGAGAGCAAGAGGGAGGTTTGTATAAATTGAAGGGACAACCTGAACATGCCATGGTGCATGAATCCATGGAGCCAAGTGAACTTTTGCATAGAATACTTGCTCATATGCATTATAGGGCACTTCCAATTGCAAGCAAGGCTGTAGAGGGTCTTCCTGAAATCAAGACCAAACATGAAGGTGTTTGAAGCTTGGTTTTCCTCTCTAACTTTTCTTCTATCTGTTTTTGTTTCCTATTTAATTTTTTCAGATGTCATCAAATTCATCTCTACTTCTACTACATCTTTCAACATATCTGGTAAAGAAGTTGATTTTCTTTCTCTTAACATAAAGGAAAAATCACCATCAAATGCATCTACATAATGCAACTTAGCAACTCCTACTGGGTGTTGAATATCAATAGGGATTGAATTATAAATTCTCATAAACCTTCCATAAAATTCTTGAATAGATTCAAAATTTCTTTTTTTCAAATTATTATACTGTGTCAAGATTTGCAAAGGGTTATTTTTATCCTCCCACCTTTCAAGAAAAAGGTTTACAAACTCATCATAAGAAGGGACATATCTTGCAGGAATACTTCTGAACCATTTTTTAACCTCTCCAGACAAACTTTGAGCTAACAATCTCATTTTTACATCATCATAATCTACTTCTTCAAGATCAATAAAATCATTAAACCTATCAATATGTTGTTGAGCTGTATAATTTCCCTCTCCTTCATATAATGTAATTCTTTGAGCATAATTCTGAGGAAGATCATGCAAAGAAATAGGTAAAGAAAGTGGGGCAAATCTAGCAACCATAATTGCTAGAGGATTTTGAACAATATTATGAACTTGTGGTGGTGGATTCTGAATTTCTTGTTCCTTCAACTCTACTTTTCCATATTTTTGTAAATCTTGCCAAATATAGCACGCAATAGATATGACTGGAATCTATTTTGATCAATAACAGTTTCTTTTAGATTTGTTTCAGACTTTAACCTAAATAAAGATTGTTCAAACTTTACACTTAAACCAATGTCTTCAATATTCAACACTTCTTCTTGAAAAGAAGGAAACAAATTTTCTGACTAAGATGCACCTTCTTTATCTTTTCCTTTATTCCTTCTAAGAATCTTTTCAAGACTTTTTACCACTTGAAATGATTGGGGATATGGATTGCTTCTCGTATAAATATTTATGGAAGCCACAATTTATTTTTGGAGTCGCCTTTTATTTAAACTTCAAACTGGAGTCACAAAGGAAAAATACAACCAACACAAATATCAAACTTCTTTTTCCCACATAAATATGATCTAAACTGTCGTTCTACCCACGGAAATTTGAACCTTCGTTCCCCGACAACGACGCAAAAATGATAGCAATTAGAATTACTCCCTTGGTTGTGGAAGGATAGTTCCAAGGTAACTATTTCAAGCCAATCTTTAGGAGGAAAACTAACCTTTTTCCTACCAAAGAGGGCTCTCTTAAAAAGAAATACAATGGCAAGAAATATATAAAAAATGATTATGATTTAATATTGTGTAAGGTTGAAACGCAGAAACTTACCATTCGGCATGGAGTCGAAATAATAAATATTTAAAGATAAACAGAGTTTAAACAATGTATATTTTTACAAAGGCGAGGTAGTCATTTCTTCATAGTCAAGTTCTTGCTTGCAGGCGATAATGGAAGAGAAAGAAATAGTCCATCAACATTGGACACCGATTATTGATGAATCCGACATCAAATTTAGAAGAAAATTCGTGAATACCTAGATCCAATAAATGAGACCATGATAACATGAATTATGACTTAAATAAAATCTCATCTAAGAATGAAGGAAAACATAATGGAAAAGAGATTACAGGATAGACAAATCACATGAGAAGGAGAAAATCACAGACTGTAAATAAATAACACATGAATCTTTGCTTTTGAGAATTTTCTCAACTCTGCAGGAAAATTCTATTAAAATCTTGAAGAGGCTCGATACAAAAATGAGTGTTTCTTTCACAAGTTTCAACCCTGATTACATTACCAAAATTTATTTTTATATAGAGAATGCCTCTATTAGGATATTTCAATACTCCATCCTTGTCCTACCTAGCATTATTTATTTTTCCTAGTTGTTGATGATGTGATTTCCCCCCTAGTGGTGTGCATATGTCATTCAGGATCGATATACCACCTTCCGATTCCTGCATGCATCATTTTACGACCACTTCAGTTAATTTCCTATTTTATAAAAACCTACTGAGTGTTCTGGTGCAGTCCACCTGAGTTGTCTGACTCTTGTGGGGGGTTAGAGATCCAGATGCCACTGATTATGGCCTCATGCACCCTTTTCTTATTAGCATGAATGTCATACTCACTATTGTTCCCTCCTTAGTCAGTGAACTACTTGTGACTTCAGTTAGATGAGTTTAGGTTTAGTTCAGTTGACTTTGAGTCTTTTGGAGAACTCTAGTTGTGATCATCCCTATGCTAGACCGAATGAGGTTTGAACTCTCTTGCATGATTCAAATTCTATCCATTGTAACATCATTGTTTATTATACTGATAATTGCAGCATGTGATATTATTCTGCTCCTATCTGAGTTCTACTACATCATTATTCTTCTTCTCTTTTTTACTGCAGTGTTCACTCTTCTTCTAATTTTATGCTCATTCTTTCTTGTGAGGTATACATTAGCTCTTAGATCTTCCTTGACATAGAATTTCACATGGTATAAGAGCCATTAGAACAAATAGGTTGAGCATATTTTTTTTCAGTAGGGCACCAGAAGCCTCTGGATTTCCACAATAAGTCATGGTGCTATTACCTTGAATTTATTGGAGAAATCAAGTGAGGTGTAGCCAGGTGTGAAGGATCTGGATAAAAGTGCCCATTGTCCTCAGGAAATGTTCAGTAGTAGTTTACCTCCATTCTTGAGATTTTTTTTCAGGTTATTCAAGTTTTTTAGTGCAGCAACAGTTGCAACAGTTACAACAATTTTCTGTAGTTGCAGCAGTTTTCTTCAATTGCAGTAGTTTTCTGCAGTTGCAGCAGTTTTTTCTGTAGTAGTAGCAATTTAGCCTTGTATTTGCTCCAACAATTGTAATGGAAAATTTGAACACTCCTCTCTCTCCTAGAATCCTGAAATCCTTCAACTATCTTGATTGGAGGGTTGATATGCAAGTGGTATTACGAAAAAAATCATTGTTCAGGGTGACAATGGGGAAGGATCCGGAACCAAGTTCAGCTATTAAGAAACCAAGTATCTGAATAAATTTTATGAAGTATTTGGTTTCATGTGTATTCATATTTCTAGAGATCTACTCTTCCACATCGAAAGATTTAATACTCCAAAATAATTATGGCTGAAGTTAGAGATCCTCTTCAACAAACAAGATGAGCTAAGAGGCCATATTCTGGAAAATAAGTTGATTGCTCTACAACCAAGCAATTTTGAGACCTTTCAACAATTCTTTTCAAAATTCAAATGTCTGGCTATGCAATGCAAGTAGTGTGGCATTGAGAAGAAGGATGAGCAGCTGGTTCTATCCATTTTGAGCAAGCTAGGTCCTGAGTTATCCATCTTTGTATTTTTCTTCCATTCTAGGCGAATGTCAATCCCTTATTGGAAGATTCCCTCCTTGGAAGTTTCCACTGAATCTCTCATCCAAGAACAAGACAAGTTCATCCAGATGGGTGCCATGAAGGCCTCCAAAGGTCAACCCTTTTTTTGGCTGGAGAAGAAAAAAGTGTGAATGAGAAAGGGTGGCACAAAAGCAAGGACAAGAGGCCATATAAACCCAAGCCAAATTCCAAGTCAAGTCCATCAGAAAGAGGCTCCAGCTCTAAGAAGGACAAACAGAAAGGATTTGAGAAATCCAAGTGTTCCTATTACAAGAAAGAAAACCACCTAGAGAGATATTGCATGCAGAGGAAGATATATTAGTTGACCAAGCTTCTTGAACAACACAACATTTCCCTCCCAAAAGGTGCAAGAATTAGAGGAAATTTGGATGAAAAATGGGCCTTTCAACCCTAATTCAAATTCCATGTCATCATGTATTATCTAATCAAAACGCTTTAAAATTAAAAAAGAGAGCGCCTCTTAAACAATTTTTTATTATATAATTTGGGGATAAGTGGACTTTTTTCATAATATAATGTGTCTTCCCACTCCCCAAGCTGCCCGAAATTATATTGGATATTGATAATGAAATTAATATGCTAACCGATTTTAGGTAATAGGTGATCATAGATAATATATAATAGTAATAATAATTAATATTATAACTAATATATAATAATATTATTGGGTCAAATAACCTTTATTATTATCATAACTATTATATAATATATAATAATAACTAATATCATAACTAATATACCCATCAATATTTTAGGTAATATTTTACCAATATATAATAGTAATAGTAATTAATATTATAACTAATATGTAATAATATTATATTATAATTAATATTTTATAATAACATCCAAAAGCTAGGTCCAATAATTTTTAACTAATATCATAACTAACATACCCATCCATATTTTAGATAATATGTGACCAATATATAATAGTAATAGTAATTAATATTACAACAAATATATAATATTAATATTTTATAATAACCGTCAAAAGTTGGGTCTAATAATTTTTAACTAATATACCCATCCATCTTTTAGATAATACATGACCAATATATAATAGTAATAGTAATTAATATTACGACTAATATATAATAATATTATATTATACTTAATATTTTATAATAACCGTCAAAAGTTAGGACCAATAACTTTTAACTAATATCATAACTAGCATACTAATCAATATTTTAGGTAATATTTGACCATATTAATAGTAATTAGTATTATAACTAATATATAATAGTATTATATTATAATTAATATTTTATAATAATAGTTAAAAGTTAGGTCCAATAACGTTTAACTAATATACCCATCCATCTTTTAGATAATACATGCCCATATATAATAGTAATAGTAATTAATATTACCACCAATATAAATAATATTATATTATAATTAATATTTTATAATAACAGTCAAAATAATTAAATATAATAATAACTAATATACCCATCCATATTTTAGGTAATACATGACCCAATAACTTTTAAGTTGGAATTGTGTATTTAATTTAGTTTCCTTATTTTGAGTGAAAACACTACATTGAACTTCATCCTCATAAATTTATTTTAATATAAAATATATATTTAAGGTAACTTTGATAAAAGTGAAATAACCCTGGTTGGCTTCAATAAAAGCAAAATAGTATAAAAAATTGCCTACATGGATTTTTTTACCATTTTCCTTAGGAGGCCCATTTTTCATCCAAATTTCCTCTGGAGACTTGTTCTGGAAGTGAGTCTGATGGTCATGAGTGATGCCATGCACTGAAGGTTGGATTTTCGAATTCAAAATTCCTCCTCATGGATTCAGGAGCCTCCAAACAATCATTTTATTCTCTAGATATCAAAGATGGTTCGATTATTCACATGGGATACAACTCTCATATGTCTGCTCAAGGGAAGGGCACAATACATATGGAGCATGGAAATTTCAAAGATGTTCTATTTTTTCCTTCTTTGTCAAAAAATTTGTTGTTTGTATAACATATGACTCACATAGGTTCACCGAAGAAAGTGGTCTCTGGTCCTAGCACAGTTGAGATAGCAGAGATCTCCACTGGGAATATTATAGCGAAAGGGTTTGCAAACCATGCCTCCAAGGCATTTGAATTCTCACATTTTTTTTCATACTCTCTTCCTACCCCATTGGAATCTGATGAAGATCAGATTGATTCCGCTTCTAATGAAGATGAGTATCAAGATCTTGATGTTGAGAATAAATTTCAAGAAGATTCAGATTCAGATCTAGATCCAACACATGCTCCCAATCCATGGCCAAGGCCAATATGGGATCATAAAGTCCTTGTAGCTATTGGGAACATAGTTGTGGCTCCATCTGATCATAGAACCACCCGATCTCAGTATCATGCAAAATTTGCACTATGTCATGCAGATCCACTTCTCTCATTAAGGTGTTCCATGATAGTGGAGTTTGATCCACAATCTCTTGGAGAGACTTGCCAGGGGGGATCTACAACCAAGAAACAATCTCGGTTGTGTGACAAAAGGTACTCAAAGGTTCATGATTTGGACCATAATGAGCCATTCGCTCCAGTTGTAAGAAGGGTTCCTAAAAGACTTGTTTTGGCAAAAACAACTTCTACACAGTGGGAGGCACACCAGAGGCGCAGATCCAGATCTAGCACCTGCATTTCTATCCTACAGAGGAGCAACTTTCCAATATTTTTGCAAAGGACTTCACTAAGGAAATTTTTTCCTTATCTACTTAGTATGAAGGTTGTTTGAGTTCCTCTAATGTTCTTTTTGAGAGGGGGTATTTTTTCCATGAGGTTTTTCCCCATTTCCTTGATTCATGGGAAGTTCTTTATTTTTTATCATTTGTTTGATTGTATGGGTTACCTTTGGTCTTAGTAACCAGGGCCCATGATGCAAAAGTATGGATTAAGGGGGGGTTTTAGGATATTTCAATGCTCCATCCTTGTCCTACCTAGCATTATTTATTTTTTCTAGTTGTTGATGATGTCATTTTCCCCCTAGTGGTGTGAAGATGTCATCCAAGATCCATCTATCACCTTATGAGCCCTACATGCATCATTTTAGGACCACTTCAGTCAGTTCCCTATTTTTTACCTACTGAGTGTTCTGGTGCAGTCCACCTGAGTTCTATTACTCTTATGGGGTTTAAGAGCTCCAGATGCCACTGATTATGGCCTCATGTGCCCTTTTCTTATTGGCATGCATGAAAGACTCACTATTGCGCCCTCCTTAGTCAGTTAACTGATTGTGACTTCATTTAGATGAGTTTATGTTTAGTTCAGTTGACTTTGAGTCTTCCGAAACACTCCAGTTGTGATAATCCTTATGCTAGAACAACTAAGGCTCGAATTTTCCTACATGATTCGAATTCTCTCCATTGTAACATAATTGTTTATTATACTGATAATTGGAACATGAGATATTATTCTACTCCTATCTAAGTTCTATTGCAGCATTATTCTTCTGCTCTTTTCTATTGTAGTGTTCAATCTTCTTCTAATTTTCCGCTCATTCTTTCTTGTGAGGTATACATCAACTCTTAGATCTGCCATGACATAGAATTTCACAGCATCTTGAGGCAAAAACTAACTACATTATTTTAAAAATAGTAAAATTTGAACTACTTATTACATACTAATTCTGTCAAAATATGTAATTTATAATTTTAGAATATAACATTCTGTGTCTTTTGTCAGCTGCAGCTGCTGATGAAAATCTCTTGCTCGGACAAGAACCTTCACGTGTGTAGATTGTACTTCATCTTGCCATATTTTTCCAATGTTTTCCAGTGCTCTGAAGAAGGGATTTCATAGTTGGTCATCCCTTTCACTAAAACCTTCATCTCTACATGATATGCAATATATATGGGAGGTATCTTTGCCCCTATCATTACTAGCTAGTTATAAATTTCAAACTCATACACAAGCTTTTCCAACACAATTTTCCCTATCAAAACATGAGTCATATCTTCAAACTTTTGATGATTCATCCTGATATAAAACAATAAATTTTTATAGTCATTTTGGGAGATCAAATTATTATCTTCATCCCAAAAGGAGGGAAGCCCTGTCTAAATCAGATTCACAAATGATCCTTTGAAAGATTCCACCTGTTTCTTCATATGGTTTGCTTTATCTTGGACATTTTCAACATGAGAATTTTTTCCAAGGATTCATGTGGCCCAAGTTATTACTGCTATTCTGTTTTTAATTGCAATGGTTTCAAATCATCTTCTGTTAGAGTATTTAGGCAATTAATAGTATTTTGGGCCGTGTCCTTTGGATTTTTGTCCAAAGCTTCCCTCATGACTGTGCAACTCTGTAAGTTTTCATTGTCTATTGTCTCTTTTGTTTTCATAAAATTTAAATATGGCCTAAATTTTCCAGCTTCGTTTATTATTCAATGCCAAATTAGATGTTTTGCACCTTGTAAAGGAAGCTTCCCTGTAACTTGAGATATCAATTTCTGATTCTTATCAATCAACTCCTTATTCTTGCCTTCCAACTCTTTTATTTCTTCCTCTTTCTTCTGGTTTTCTTCTTCTAACTTTTGCTTTTCCTCTTTTAACTCTTTGATTTCTACTTCTTTCAATCTCACCTGAGACATAGCTTGAATCAAACCTTCTGTATTTGTTTCCTCACTTTTTTTCCTTGTTCCTTGCCTTTCCTATACTGCAATTGCCAACTTTTTCCTCAGATCTTCAACTTGAGTCTTGAGACTCAGCGTGTCTTTTTCCCATCTTACTTCTTTTTCTTCAAATTTTAGCAGTTTCTCTTTCTAGTCCTCTAGCTCTTCTGATAGATATTTTTTTTATTGCTTCAAAACTGACAATTCAGATGGTTGAATCAGTTAGGTTGCTGGAATTTTGAGTTTCTTTTTGAGCAACTGAATAGTGTTCAACTTTTCAATTAAAATCTTTTTTCTTACTTCACCTTTGTTTGGCTCATCATTATTTTCCACCAAATAAATTTGCAGCGTCTTAATCTATTGTTGATGAGCTTTACTTTCTGTCTTTTCTTGTTTTAAATGGATCTCCAACCTATTCACTGTGCGTTGTAATTTTGCAATCTTCAAAGTGGATTTCATCAAATTTGTATAAATTACTTCTTGAGTTTGCCTATGCAAATGGATCTTGTCCGGAACTGGTATCCTTTGTATATTTATCTTCATTTCTGTAACTCTTTCATCAAAATTTATAGGCAAATTCAAAGTATTTTTTGTAAGATCTCTGGCAGTCATCAAAGTGAATTCTGAATCTGATATATTTATGACTTTGGGAAATAATTTATTTCTCTTCTCTGATGAAACATGTTTATCTTGGCCATATTTAACATACAATTCAACCCTAGATTGAGATGTATCACTATCACCTGCAGAGTTAGCTTCATCAAACATATAATCACACACTTGAACTTTTGGACCCTGATATTTTTCTTTTTTCTTCCCTTTTTCACTCTTTAACATAATCAATTCATTTTGTTAACCTGATTTTAATCTTTGGATCCCTCCTTGTTCTTCCATTTCCAAATCAGTGGTTTCATGGAAACTCCTTTTGCTGGAAATTTCAATTTTACTTGGGGTAGGTACCAACTCAGTTGAATATTTTGCTAATGTGGAAGGGTTGGATTGTGAACTTTCTGAGACTTTTGCGTGACTTCTGCATCAGATTCATATTGCAAAAAATTAGCCTTTTTAGCTAATCCTTCAACCTCTTGATGATGGAAAGCTATGCTCTTCTTCTCTTTCATCCACTGTCAAATGATATGGCGTGGATCATAATTGATAGCAATAGCCTTTTTAAAGTTCATCATCTCCAACTGTTTTTCTAAAAATGAAAGAGCATTTCAGTTTTTTATGATTAAAGGGCCTACTTTCAACGGGAATTTCATATCTGAAGCCTTTTTTAATGCCAAAAAATGATCATTCTCAACTATTAACTTCTGCCTCATGAATTCTAAGGCAAATATCCTCAGTGTCAGGAATGCTGGTAAGACATACAAATCTTTTACAAAACCATATAGTCTGATCGCTATATGTTGTTTTAGCAAGAACCAACCACCCATTGCCTTTTATTGACTCAACTGTAATAAGACCTTCATTTCTGGAAACACTCTTGGCAATTTTTCCTAAAAAATTACCCTATACACCTCTGATAGTATGAAATTCATAAAGTTGAACATGTTATTTTGTACTATAGCTTAAAACATTGCCTCTGGAAAATGTAGGTTCTCTTCACTTGAAAACAAAAACATTTTCATTAAGTATGATTGCAATCTGAAGTCTTTCATATTGTGGAAATTCACTAACTGAGAATGAATATTCTCAGTTAGGAATTCATCAAACTTAAGGCAAAGAATTTAACTAGACTCTATTCCTGGTAAACCTAAACTCAACCTAAAAGGTAGACCTAATTGAACTTCAATGACCACTAGGCCATTATCAAGCCCCATAAAGTGACAAATTAATGACAAAACAAGCTGTGAATTTTCATTGAAAAAGGTGATGTCTAACGGGAAAGGTGTGTTATCAATTGCAATATCTGGTTTGAGGCAATTTGAAAAAATAATATTGCTTGGTTTCGGGGAGGGATTGTCTGTATAGGATGACCAAACTCTCTTCCAAAAAATCATCTTGGTTCTCGGAGAAAGACAAAGGAACTTCTAATGACTTCCTAACAACCGACGAGTTAATACGACAAAGGATTTTAGTTCTTGACGAGCTCATGATAACTTTTTCAATTTGGAAGTAGTTTGTAGCGCACTAAGAAACAAAGTCAGGAAATTCTAGGGTTTGCTTAGGGTAGAAATGGGTAAAATTGGATTCATGAACATTATGTACATCTATATTTTGATTCTGCAAACCCTCCAACTTGTTTTTTATCTCTGAAACTAAAACTCTGTTCATAACAGTGTCACATATATCCTCATACCTATCCTCTAGAACTTGTTCTAGTTTTACGAATTCTTCACTCTGAATTCCTACTTCACTGGAGCTTTCCATTATGTAGAACGTTTTGAAATGTTTGCATGGGTTTTTGAAAGACCTACCTGGAAACTGACGAGCTGAAAAAGGTGTATCCTTTCATCTTTTCATGTCATGTCCCAAATTTGTCATTGGGTCACAATGTCCTAATCAAATTGGCCATATTCATTAGAGTTTGTCAAATTGATGTTAAGGGTCAAATAATTGCCAAGGAGGAAAATTACTAGTTTCCTAGGTTTGGGGTGGAAGCTTTGGGATTTGGAATAAGGGGGATAATAAATGATGTTTGAGCATTAGAATGGCATAAATATTTAATAAAGGATCTATATAAATATATACAAGTTAAAATCAAAGTTTCATTTGATCATGAAGACACATGGAGGAAGTGGGACCCACATATGGCTAGATTTCCCCACTACACTTGGCATCATTCTCTCACCAATTCAAATTCAAGGTGAATGGTAACATACTTGGGGGAGTTAAAAAGGTATTATTCATGGCATGACTCATCCAAGGTCTAAATATAGAGGAATATTAACTCCCATGAAAGAGGAAGAGGCAATTTGGAGCTAGTGAGACACTTGGGCTAGATTCCCTAGCTCTATGACAACAATGATGAAGATGCTATGAGACCTATGACACAAATCAGACCTGAAGGCTGAAATATGACATATATGACATGTCAGGGTTAAAAATAGACTCCAAGAGGGTAATCAAGGGTGTTAGGGAAGCTAATATTCTTCCAAATGTGATTTGGTGGAAGTGGGAGACTAGGAATTGTTGTACAAGTGGCGTTCTTTGGAATCTCTTCCCAACTTGAGTTGGAATGAGTCTCTTGGAAGGAATTCGACCCATGGAGAACATTATAAATTTATAAATGTCAAGAACAAACAATGAAACCAGTTTTTG
Source organism: Larix kaempferi (assembly GCA_027924585.1). Taxonomy (NCBI): domain Eukaryota; kingdom Viridiplantae; phylum Streptophyta; class Pinopsida; order Pinales; family Pinaceae; genus Larix; species Larix kaempferi. The sequence goes on from BSBM01000893.1 coordinate 17,008,045, forward strand.
ATCTTTTGTAGAATTTGCAATTTCATTTGTGAAGAAGGAGAGCTAGTGGATGACTAGTTGCTTGCCTTAGCCAATTTCGAGGGTGAAAGATTCCCATCCAAGTTGGTAATTGGAAAGGCCATTCAGACCTTTCATTTGGAGCTTTAATGGAGTCTTTATTTTCAGGTTTAAGCTACAAGGAAAGTCATGGTTTCTTCTATTGCAGCTCACTCCTTCAACCATTTCCAGTTTTGATGGCATATTCTTGATCCTTGAGGGAGGGCATTTTTTGTGAGCTATTGTACTCTTTGGGGGAGATTCTAATGCCCCATTTATTTTTTAATATGAATTAAATACTCTTTTATTCATCTCCAGAAATTTTCAGGTCGAAATTCCAAGTAGAAATGTATAAATCTCAATTTTAATGAAAGAACAGTGCCATTTCCCCACTACCTTGTTGTGAATCAATGTAATGTTGATGATTTCAAATGAATGGATGATTATATGATGAATTTGTGATTAATGGACTGACATGGATGTATTTTATAATTTTCATGTACTGTAATTGAGCATTTGAAGTATTTTTACTCAGTTTAATTGCATTGGGAAAAGAAATAGTGTCATTTCCCCAAGGGTCGAATTGGTGATTTTGCAGCTTGAAGGGAGAGGGTTGGAATAGATATAATAATCAATTAATGATGCACATGATACCTTAATAACATCATTAATACCTTCCCTTCCTATTTTCATAAATTTGAGTGGGTTTGGAGGCATTTGGGAAGCCATTTTCAGTACTTACCCCAGGGGGATTTGAACCCCAGATTACTAGTAAAAATGCATACTTGGTCCAGAATATTAAGAGAGTTTTCAGAGGTATTTTGGTGGCCATATATCATCCCTGAACATCATATTCAAGTCCTAATAACATTCATACACCTTCCTTCAATATTTGAAGGCATTTGGAGTCAATTTGAGACCTAGAGACCAATACTAGTCAAAGGGAAATTACTAGTAAAGTTGCCTACATTGGCCAGAATTGAAAGAGGATTTGTTGAAGTATTTTAAAGGTCCAAAAGAATCCCTGAAAAAAATATTTATGTTCTAACATCATCCATATACCTTCTCAGAATATTTGGGAGCAATTGGAGCAATTTGGGGACCTAGAGTTCAAAACTAGTCAAAGGTCTAACTAGGGAAAAAAGTGAAAGATTGCCATTTTAATAAAATTCCTAACAAGGGACATTACATTTCAATACATGCACATATCCCAATCATTCGATGTTCAAATGAAAAATGTCAACTTTTCGTGCTTGGACTTTATACCTTCGGAAATGGTGGAAGGTGCTTTCCCTTACCACCCTCCGAATTTGTGAAATGTTGTGGTGTTAACGCGTGGATGGTGGTTTATAATTTCGCAACCACTAGCCATTTTATTTTTGCACACATGTTGGCGGCGGTAAATGGATACGATCTGTCGATCTCTCTCCCAACCGATCAATCAATCGCTGATCGTTCCTTCCTTTTAACGTTGCTTCAACAATCATTTCGGAAAAAATTACCTACATTATATACCTTTTTTTTTCTTTGGAAAAACTTGCCTTTGCTGTTGATATTACTCCCGCCTTGATCTGGACCATTTTTTCCTTTATATGATATCCCAAGCTATTACTTTAACCTCTTTAATTTTGCTTTGATGTGGTTAACGGTTACATGGGATGTTTTACTTTTGAAACTCTAAACCTTCTTTTAGTGCCTTCCTCACCAAGCTTAGGTGATATTAAAACAAATTTTGGATTAGACATCTCTTAATCAAATTAGAAAAATACTATCCCAACACTGTGAATAGTAGCAGCAATAGGAATGAGAGACGACCAGACCATTGAAGAAAGATTGGTGCAGTTACTGCAACTTGAAGAAGATCGCTTCATTGCGGGATTTCATCAGCAGGTAGAAAAATATAGATAGAAGGCATGACATGATTTCCATGTAAAGAAAAATCACTTGCAGTGTGGATATATGGTTCTCCTATAGGACAGTAAGTTTTCAAAACACCCAGGTAAGCTCCAAATGCATTGGCTTGGTCCATACATCATAAATTTCATTACTAATGGGGGTGCAATTTAATTGCAAAAGTTAGATGGAGCACTTTTGATGAACTTAGTGAATGGAAGCTAGCTAAAGCCCTATAGGGATATCCTGGTGTAGAGCCACTAAGGAAGACAACAATTGAAAAAAAAAATATGAAATAGGTACACTGCACAATTTGGGAGTCCACCAACAACACTACAAGAAGGATCAATTTCATATGTTTATCGATGAAATGGCGACGAACTTTGAGTTTATCAAATGACGACGAGGTTTGAGGCCTTTCAAAATCTGGTGAAGTGCAAACTGGTCATATTAAGCAATCAATCTTGTATTGAAGATGCAGAGGATGACAATACAAGTGGATGAAGATGCATTTAATGCCTAATGAGTGTGCGAGATTTGGTAAATCGACGGAGGATTTGCTATACATCTTCCAAAATCGACTAGATGGATGAGAAGTAGGAAACAAAATCTATAAAAGCACGCATAGATGGATATTTCGACTCATTGTGCATTGTGAGAATTGTTGAAGAACTTACAGAGCGAAGCTATGTAAAGTGAATTCAGAGAGTCGTGATGGCGCATGTGATATCCAGCTCTAGCACATAAGAAAAACCTTGGGAGACAACAACCATCATTCAAGAACAATGAGAGATCACATCCACACCAGCATGGATAATCCAGAAGAAAATAAGCGCTAGCCGGCCGGCAGATAAAAAAAAGGAGAACAAAAACTACCTGCAGCTCAACACGGGATGCAACCACAGGAGGAGAAGCATGCACTTCTGGTACCTCAGAGGAAGAGATGACAATAGTGAGAGGAAGGAAACAAGGTCCAACCGTAGCATAAATTCCTAGCTATGTACCATCAAGGAAATAAGGGGCTCTAGCAGTAAGACTTGGGAAGAATGCCAAGTACACCATAGTGGAGCCAGTGACACGAGAGGGTGTCCACACATATGGAAACATGTTGTGGCGGTTGCACAAACTGTAAGACAACGATCAGGACATCCTTGATTATCTGGAGTGCACCCAATGCACATATATTGACAAATCCCACAAAGACGGAGGCCCAATCACTAGGGAGCCAATGCAATGGGCATTGGGGTTGCAATGATCAGGATTGTTGTCAATTATCCACATGCAAAACTTTGGGCAATCGACGGAGGTGAACACATGCATCAAGCAATTGATTGTATGATTCCATGGCATATATTTATGGCTCGATACGAAGACCCCAATCATTGTGGATTTGATTGCACAAATTAGTAGGTTACCCAAGGGAGGGGTAGATCCATCGCAGTACTTCCAAGGAATAGACAATGACAAAAATCTAGCTGCGAAAATGAAATCTAAGTATGGGGTGGAGAAAAAATCCCAGGGGTAACTAATCGACACAATCAATGACCAAGTTGTTAGGCTTGCGGTAAATTTATTGGCCATCAAGGTCGTGAGGAAGAACAAACCGAACCAGTGCACATCAAGGTTAATCGCATCGGCGAAGTAATGCATGGCCATAATTCAGATGCACTGGTCGTTGTTTTTACTAAATGAATTGATGGAGCATGTAGTGGTAGCATAAGAGAAGGGTAATCCCTTCACATACTCATGGCTCTTACTGTTATTGCACTGGTCGCATGGATGGAGCCACCACAATATCAGGGCATGGAGACAAAAACTGTTAAAGTGTGCCGAGGGGCACAATACCAAAACATATGGGTGTTGAACTACAAAGAAACGAAGAAAGGGAACAATATTCAATTTTAGATCTATTTAGAAGAGTTGCGCGCATAAGCGGTGAAGATCTTGCGACTGACGGAGGACGCAACGAAGAAGTATAAGACACTTGCGACTTGTTGTGGGGCCTTAAGTGATATTTATCGAAGCACGCGTCAATCCAGAAAAGAAATATTTAACTACTTAGTATAATCTAAGCGAAGAAAAACTGAACGCCATAGTAGATGAATGGCTGGGAATGGAAGGTTCTAGTTAGCGACGATCAACTATCGGATCCAGAGGAAGGGAAGCCAATAGATGTACCAAAGACACAAATAGAAACAAAGGACTCAGATGATGAGGATGAAGGTGCAAATGACCAATCATGCACCGTAAGTCACGATGCAATGACAGACACTCTCACAGATTCAGAGCTAGAATCCCAATGACAAGAATCCATAACAAAGCATAGAATGGAGAGAGGTGAGGGGAGTACTATTGTTGGTCTCCCCGATGAACAAATGAATAGTTTGCTTGATAAAATGATGACTGTGGTGGAGGAGAACTGCGCAAAGGTAAGAAGCATGCAACGAAGTACTTTAATCAAGTGTCGTAGTTATTGTAGAAACTAAGCATTGCGATTATGGAAACAAGGGTGCAGCTAGGACATGCAGAGCCAAGTGCATCAGAAGTGTGATGGGTCGATGTTCATATCGGCACTCGATGGAAGATTGTACAAGTGTTACCTAGTTTGATCACTACAGGAAATGAATAATTGGATGTTGCATTGCAAGGAAAAGACACTATCAACATATATTTGAATATGCTTCCCATGTTTATGCTTCATCGCACTCACACTAGGGCGAGCGAAGAAATCAATGATCGAAAACCGTCAATGCATGATCAAATGATCAAGTATAAACGATATGTAAAAAGCATTGAAGCAGAGGTTGAATGAATCCACAAGGAAAAGGAGGCAACAATGAATGAAAGAGAAAAAACAATGTAGGATAGGAGAAGGCTGGAACATGCCATCTCCATGGCATGTGAAGACGTGCCGAAAATAGAAAAATAAATGATCGCGAAAGATAAGGCGTTGAGGTTGGACGCAATTATTGTGGATCTTCAAAAAGATAATGAGGAATTCGAAACAAGGGTCGTTCCAAGCACACCACTAGAGAAAGTGGAAGCAAGGAATAACACCATTTAGGATGTTGTGACAGAGATCACAAAATTGGAGAAAGCGGCGCAAAACATTGCGTAATAAGTCTCACAATTTTGGGGAAGTCTCATGCAAGATAAGCAGTTGCACCAGCTCAATGTGCTACTTGGAGAGACAGAAGCGCAGTTAGAAGCATTGAGGAGATCGCTAAAGTAAATGCCCTACTAGCCCAGATGACTAAAATGATGGAACTAAAATAATTGCAGCATCAATTCAACAAGGTGCGAATGAGGCAACAAAGAAGAACAACGCAGTTGGATGAGTTGCAATTGAAAGCAGAGAAATTGTTAGTCGAAGCGATTCCAATAATGACGTAGATAAAGGAAAATATAGAGAGAGTGCAACAGAAAGGAGGTGGAGCATCCAATAGAGAAATAGGTTGAGGACTACACAATGCTCAAATCCATGATGAAGTAAGCTCTCAACCAAATCAAGGCAGCCTATGAAGAGTTCAAGATGCATGTGAATGCACCTGCCGAGTCTGGATGAGATGGCTCGAGGGTGAGCCACAAGTTTGTGTTAGGGGCCTATTAGCAAGGGGCTAAGTCGTAGAAGTTTTGGTATAATCAGCGACAAAAGGGACGTCGATAAGGTTTTACGGAGAAAACTTCCTATGGATTCGGGGCAGACCATAACAGACAGCTGAATACCAGAAAATGATTCAATTCCCAATGCAATGCTATATAAATGACAATGCTAAGATAATGGAGAAAAGACCAAGCTTCTACCGGATGTTCGAAGTAGATCCTTGTTGAGCTTCCAACTTCTACACTTGAACCTACAGATTAGCCTCAACAACAAGTACAAGCAAGTGCATATAATATGTGAAAGACATTAGCATAATCAATAGCATGATCCATGATATCATAAGCATATGACCCAATGTAATTAAACAATATTCACAATATCAATTGGATGAGAAAATGAGTATTTCCATTAATAAATAACAAGAAGTACAATATACGACTTCTTGCCGGCAACCAATTTGAACCAAGAACTGGTTCTCTACACTTGTGCCTCCATCACTTCAATCCTCCATGTAAGGGAAAACTCAAACTATGAAAGGAGTTTGGAAGGTGAATATAAGGGGTTCACAACAACAAGGATCAATGAGTGTAGACTCATACGGAAAAAATCCACTAGAGTTATCTTGCTCTCTCTTTCTCCTCCCTTCCATATGCCATAAGAGCTCAATATATAGCCTTCCAAAGGTAAGTGAAAGGACACATCGAGGCGTTTCGGGGAAAATGGTGGGCCAAAGGTCACCTTAAGACCACCTTTTGGGAGTAAAAAGTAGTTTGCTAGTGACTTTTACCATTTTACTTGGTACCTATGGGCTATAGTGGGACAGCTCACGTGTACGATGGCTAAAGTGGAATAGCTAGCGTACTGAAAGAAAAATAGGGAAAAAGTGTTTCTGAAGGACATAAAGTGAATCTGAGTCAGTGGAATGTATCTTGAAGGCCAAAGAATTTTGATGCTCACAGGGTGGAAAATTACGTTGTAACAGATGCCCCCTAATGTGTGAGGTCAAAGAATGGTGCTACGATGGCCAAAATACATTATAAATCTCAGAAGTGGAGTCATGGAGACACAAATGGCGAGAGCAGCTCACTCAACATAATACAATAATATATTTGAATACATGTCGATATAGTACAACAATCTGATACAATGGCTATGAATAGGCAGTACATAAGGAATACATGTCATAAGTGATCATAGCCATAACCATCTACAGTAAGAGACGGTCTCCTGCTGAAAGGAAATAGCTAGTGCAAACTGGAGGTACAAACTATTGATGTCTGAGAGGTGATATCTCAGATGTACAGTCACGATCAAGAGCAGCATATGGAATGCTACTAATGTCTGGGCTCTTCTACACAAATAATCTACGGTGCAAGTCCCATCAAGTGAATAAAGGTGTTGAGGTTGAACCTGATGTGACATCATCTGATTACTAGTCAATGATGTATACCGTTAATAGACGCGAGATAACCCACCAATAATGAAAATGGGAATCAAGGCATAGAGTACAATCATCAAAGTGTGAATAGATGTGTTGAAGTCGAACACTAAAATGAATCCATCGATCAGGGGACATTGATGTATTCTCAAAACTGTTGATTGCGAGAGAACCTACCACTAATGACTGCAAGCCTCAAGGTACTCAACCGAACTCTAAGTCTCAAATTTCAGTCGAGGGAATGAAACTCGCTAGAAGGAGGGAATTAAGGCATCCCCCATCAACCAACACGAGGTAACAGCTAGACGCTGAAAGATTTGGAATAAATTAGATGAAATGGACTAACTCAATAAGGATGGTCGACATGCAATAGTCAAGAGATCTGAGGAGTGGCCGACTCTGGTTTTAGGACTTCCTTTGAACAAGAGCATGAGCAGATGGATAGACTCAGGAAGCATAGACTCGACATAATACTATGTGATGCAAGAGGCATCAACAAAGGGCTCCATAATGACTTGAAGCATAACCAATAGGTGGAGTAAACTGAGAAATGAGTACAACTCCTCAGGTCCAACTATAGTCCCGACTCATAATATATGTAGTGGAATGAATGCTCTATTCAAAGGTGACAAAAAAACTGCCAACAATAAGAAGTAAATATTCTCTCATCCGGATTTTTGGAATATTTGATTTTTTGGTATTTTTCATATTTGGAAAGCTTGAAAAAGAATAAAATTGATTATAGTACAGCAAATGAGGGAATGAGTGTCAAATAGCACGCGGACTAGTCCCAAGCAGTGGAACATACCTATGATCAATGCAAGGAAGCATGTACAAGATGTGGACACTTGGGGGGGGTGTTCCCTCAGGGTCAGAAGGTCATCAAGTTATGAAATGCAAATGAAAGCTTTGTAAGGCTCGAAAAGGGAAGTGCTCAGGCACCAGGCCAACAATGAAGTAAGCAGGATGATGCAATGCAATCACAACTTGGAAAAAATGGGGGGAGTCCTTATGGGAGGTGGCCAGCATAAGACAAAGTAGAGTATGAGTCTTTATCGCAAAGTCATGGCGTAACTACAAAGGAATCCCAATCCTAAAGAGAAACAATAGCATGGGTTCCAAAAGGCGAAAAGGGGCTCTAAATAGGGCACCCATGTTCGGAAAGGCCCTACCGCCAAATAATGACACTTCTATAACAGTGTGAAGGCTCCATGTCAGTTAAGAAGTGGGGTCACACATAGGGTTAATGAAACAGTAAAAAGGTCAAATGCATAATGCATGTGATAATGACATCTAACCTATATTCCAGGTGTAAAATATACCTGTCGTAGGCGCGAAATGACCAAAACATCAACTCTCGTCGAAGAAATCTATTCAAAATGCTACTCCAAGACATTACATTAGTCCAAAACAGCTTAAAATGGCGAAAACTATAGACAAGTGGGTTTCTAAAACTATAAATAGTAATAAAAAATTACAATTTACAATTCATTTTCACTTTTTATCCAATTTGGAAATTTTGGTTAGTTTTCACCTTGGATTTCAATTGCTGATTCTAGGAGCTACGGGCATCTGTTCATCGAGCCGTTTGGAGAAGGTTAGTTGTCTCATCCTTATCTTTCATTTAATAGTTTTTATTTGAAATATCAATGGTCCAATTTTTTAAATGGTCAAGCCCTACTTGGTCACGGCGCTACCCGCGGGCTACAAGCATACGAGTCGCTAGTAGGGTCTAGTACCCGTGGTCAACGTGTGCGTTGACCACGGGCACCCGCTTCTGTGAGCTAATTTCCCTGCGGGTACGGTCGTTGGGTTTGTTTTTTAAATGCAAATGACTAAACTCTTGGTTTCTCTTCTTCTGGGATGGTTCTAGAATGGAAAGAAAGGGAGCATGACCTTGTGGATGAGGCCATCCGCAACGATTTTCCTACGCAACAATCTTTACAAGCATGTGGGCTTTACAAATTTTGGAACATTGGGGATTTGAGGGCCCAAAATCAATTGCTTTGTCGCTTGATAGACTACTGGGACGTAGATGCACAAAATTTCAACCTGGATGGGCAAATACTCTCATTGGAGGTAGATGACATCTTCTTTATCACTGGTTTATCCCGTCGAGGTGAAGTGGCAAGTCTTTGGTCTTGAACTGTGGGTGGTGGGATCACCATTCCTGACTACATAGAGCGGTACTTTCATCCCAACACTCGGAAGATGGGGAGTCAGGTACCCATTGGAGCCATATTCAGTCTGAGCATGAAGATTATAGTGGCTACCCTCGTCCAGATTATAGGTTTAGCATCTCTACACCAGGCTTCAAGGCTAGTGATGTTCTATTCCTCACAGTGCATGCGACCCATGGTATATGACTGGTGCACAACGTTACTGGGGTCCATTAAGACCCAGTTAACAGAGTGCAAGCGTGGGGAGGAATTTTTTTTTGGATATGGCAGTATACTATGCAGTTTCTTCTTTGAGCGAGTTCCAAGGCTCAGTACGAGGGTTGAAGTCCCACCTCATAGTCTCCACGACCCGGCCCTGAGCTGGTGGGCAGAGGTCTTGACGTGACAAGGTGGTGTCCGATAGGCATCACCATACACAAATGATTTCTTTCACTGGTGGGACCGACAGGTCATAGCCATTGACAACTACGCCTATGGAGGGATAGACTTCCATGGTGATTGTGACATGCCGCTTCCTCCAGGAGCAACGTTCAGAGACATCAGTAAGTGACTCTTTTTATGTTTTTGTGTATTAAATTTTTAGGGATTTTTTATTATATATGTAAATGAAAAAATCTTATTGGGGGTACTATCACATATTAACATGCTACGGTTTGCTTGAAGACACTAGTCCGTGAAGACCTGATGGTTTCCCTAGACATCGTTGATGGGGAAGGCGTGGATAGATGGTGGGCGCTGTAGCAGAGCGCACATTAGAGAATGTGCGGGTCAACCTAACACGGATGATCAACAGGGTACCCATGGTCGAGGTAGCGTGGTTACCAGAAAATATGCAGCGCCATGTTGTGGGGGTACCGAGCCCTTGGGTGCGACTACTGCAGAGGATAGCCAATGCAGTACATTATTACTATCAAACACATCCCACCGAGGCAACTAGGCCTCCTCATGGGGCGTAGATATCTCAGGGTCCCATCTTTTTGTATCAATATGTATATTTTTTAGGGCTATGGGCTCCAGTTTTGTATAATGACACTACCATTTTGGACATGTTATTTATAAAAAACTATGGTTCTCCGGTTCTACTATATGTGTATGTACAAATGTATGAATAAATTTTTATTTGTGTGCTTCATTATGAATGTGACAAATGCCAATCTCGGACATAGTTAGAATATGCATTAGATACATGATTAAAACTTCTCAGAACATGAATGTATGTAAGGGAAACAAAATGACGTTCCAAAAGTCTTACCCTTAAAAATATTTGTAGTAACGTAGTATCCCTCACATGGTACTGACCATTCAACTGAGAGACAACTGGTTGTGAATCCAGGATGACTTCTAAAAACTGGATACCATGCAAAATAGCATCCTGAAGTAGCTCAACTACGACACTGTACTTAGCCACATTGTTAGATGTAGGACCGAGACAAGCACCTCTCGAAAACACAACTAGGTGGTCAGGGGAATAAATAACCCAAGCAGCAGACGCGAGTTGCTACGTATGGAGGCTAGCACCATATGTGAATCCTAAGAACACGGGAGATTCCGCTGACATCTGTCAATCAAACGGAAGCGAATCAGCAGACTGAAAAACTACTAGAAATCTAAACTATGTACAAAAGCAACTATACAATAGTATACAAAGGTACTAGCTCAAACTAGAATTTCAAGCATAATACCGCTATGGTAGATCCCATTTCTAGGATCCTTCAAGGCATTCCCTTCATAATCTTCCAATTCGTAGGCTCCTTTCTCAAGGACACGCCTCACGATGCAATGACCGTGCCACATGGGGTTAAACTTGCCTGCCCCCAGGGTTTCTTTAGCTTGTTCATACAAGAGGACCAAATCACCTTCAGCATATTGCTGGGGATGGATAGACCTATCATTCTGAACCTTGACACGATGTTTATTGGCATCTATAGCCACGGCGGCATCTCGACCTTGCTCTTCCAGCTGCTCAAGGTGGATCAAATGTTTCCCAATATCTGACGTATCAGGGAGGAGCTCTATGGCTAGTTTTAATGAAGGGATTTCGCATTCAATCGGTAAAATAGACTCCACGCCGTGTATTAGCTGAAACTATAAGAACCCGGTGGCAGTCTTAACTACGGTTAGGTAGGCCCACAAAGCAGTATATAACATAATATGCCAGTTTGTCTTGCTATGTTGGATGGTACGTTGGAGAATGGTCTTTAAAGAATTATTGACTGCTTCAACTTGACCATTTGCTTGGGGGTAGTAAGAAGATGAGTGTTCCTAATGAAACCCAAGCTTGAGTGACAAATCCTCCATCATCTTGTTCTGAAAGTGACTGCCATGGTCAGTGACAATCTCTCTCGGAATACAGAACCGCGTAATAATCTGATTGAATACGAAATGGGATGCTGTAGCACCATTGGATTTTACGGTAGGCATGGCCTCATCCCATTTGGAAAAGTAGTCCATGACCACTATGATATGGTGATGCCCCCCAGCTGAAACTGGTTTGCAATCCATGAAATGCACCCCCTACTTGGTGAAGGGACCGATGGTGACAACCGGATGAAGGGGAACTGGATGCTAGTGTACATTGTGAGAAAACACCTGGCAAGGGTGACATCTCTTTACGTCATTCATACAATCTTTGAATATTTAAGGCCAAAAGTAACCAGCTCACATAATGCGTTGGGCTGTAGCAAGACGGGATAAGTGACCGCCACACGCCCTAGCGTAGCAATCATTAAGAACACGCTCCACTTCTTCGTGATTCAAGCAACGACATAGAATACAATACTTTCCTCGATGATACAAAGTTTCACCGACGACGGTATAATCTTTAGCGCCGTGTTTTACATGCTGTCGCTCGTCTCGTGAATAGTGCGAAGGAAACTTCAAAGTTTGAATATATGTGATAATATCCCCATACCAAGGGTCCTCAGATGAGATAAGAAATAAATACTCATCCACAAAGGAAGGTCTGACATGAGCTCAGCAAAAACCAAGGATTTCATCGACTTCGCCGAAGCAAACTCAAGTTCAAACTCCTGAAGAATCACAATCCAATTATTTTACTTCCCCCCTATAAGACGTCATGATAGCACGAACTAAAATGGATTGATATGCACTATGACTATGGTTTTTCTAAGCATGATGTAGAGTTGTAACCGTTGGATTGCATGACCAGTCGCAAGTGCCAACTTTTCCACATGAGTATATATCAGTTCAATGTCTGCTAAATTTCAACTAAGGTAATAGATCGCATGCTCCATGAGCACATCATCAACCTGAACTATGACCATGCCAATCATCTCTTGAGACGCGGCCACATAAAGTATAAAATCTCTTGCAAATTCAGTAGACTAAGTAGAGGGGCCGATACCAAATCTTTCTTAAGAGCATCGAAAGACTGCTAGGATCGCTCATCCCAGACAAACGATGTGTCTTTCTTCAAGAAGTGCATGAAAGCTTTAGTAATATTAGCATAATTCACTACAAAGCAGTATAGAAAAGTGGCTCTCCCTTGGAGGCTCTGAAGTTGAAATAAATTGCGTGGAGGAGGGAACTGAAGTATTGCCTCAACTTTAAGAGGATCGACTCTGATACCCTCTTTCGAAACTATGAAACCTAGAAGGCAACTGATTTTCACAACGAAAATGCACTCATTCGGATTTAACCGAATCTTGTAGCGTATGCATCTTCCAAGAATTAACTGGAGGTGCTTGGTGTTGGTCCACTCTCTTGCGAGAATGGCCAGCAAGATCATCCAAGTATGCCTCCACTATGATTTTAACGTCGTTAAAAGCATAGGTCATAGCCCATTGAAAAGTGGCTCCGTCATTTCTAAGGCCAAAGGGCATCTTCCGGTATGCAAATGTATCCCAAGGACAAATAAAAGAGGTTTTATGTTGGTCCTCGGGTTTTATCTAAATCTGATTATATCCTGAAAAGTCGTCCAAAATGAAAAGACTTCGCTTCCTGCACAAGCATCCAATATCTGATCTATGAATGGAGTGGGGAAATTGTCTTTCGGACATGCATGGTTCAGGTCTCTAAATTCAGTGCATAGACGGATATTTCCCTACTTCTTATCCACAGGAATGGGGTTTGACACCCATTCAGTAAGGGGAACTGGGTAGACAAAACCTTCCTTAAGTAGTTTCTCCACCTTTTCCTTGATCACGACTTCCTTCCCAGGGTTCACAACACGAAGGCATTGTCGAACCGGTTTAGCATTTGGATATGTTCTAATCTCATGTTCAAGATTGCTGGGGTCTATTCTTGGCATCTCCTCATATGACTAGGCAAAAGCTTCCCGTAGTTCCTTAAACAAGTCGGTGTAAATGTGAACCTCTTCAGGAGAGTAATCATCACCGATGTAAATGTTCTCAACCTTTTCGGGTGTATGAGAGATTTTGATCAGTATAGTAGGGGAAATATTAGCCATGTTCCCCTTCGCGAAAATCCCATGCAAATCCCAAGGAGCCACAGGGTGACTAACCCTCTCAGCAAGAGTTGTCCTAAACTCGTCTTGCTCGATAAGATCAAGGTTGGGAAGAAAATGAGAGCGATGATGCATGTCCTCCCAAGGTCTTTCACTACCACACATGGATTCAAAAACAGCTTCATCCGAAGGTAAAGTACCATCAAGACAATCATGTGAACAAGATGAGTGGACTACCTATTCCGATAGCATAACGGGATCTTGCTCCTCTGTCTGTGAAGAAGAGAGATCCGTCTCCGCCGTGGCTTGTTGAATATCATGATATGCAAGCTCAGCAACAGATAGTGGCATAGGCACCCCAACATGCGCAATGTCTCCAGACATGGAATTCATGGATGGTAAGATCCATGGATCATTAAAATACGAAGTCCAGAAAGGTACATTATTCAATGGAGGAGGCACATTATCAGAAATGGTTCCAATAGAAGCAATGGGTGCAGGGAAATCAAAAGATCCCAATAGTGAATGATATAATACGACACCCATGTTCCCAGTTTTCGGCTTAGAATCTTTAACTTGGGGGGCAACAGGTGTCTTGGATGTTGTGGAATAAGGACTAACGAAATCAAGCTGGTTGATCGTCACAATCTTGCCTTCATGTGGAAAGCAAATAACTCTAAATACAGAGGACGCGACCGCTCTCATAGTGTAAATCCAATTCCGACCCAGGAGAAGTTTGTATAGATGGGTGCATCAACCACCTCGACTTCAATAGGCATGGACTTCCCACCCAAGCGGACAACAAGGGCAGGGAGGATCCCATACTACTTAAATGACCGACCGTCAAATGGAGTGAGCATGGTCATAGACTTGGATGAGGGAGGAGAGCCAAGAGATTTCCAACAAGATAAATACATCACTGATTTAGAAGCACCTTCGTCAACCACCATTCTTTTGATGAAATTCTGTAGGCACTCCACATGGATTTGAAAATCCATGTGGTAAGGTAAGTGAGGTTGAACGTCAGTAGTATCAAACTTGATAACGTTAGGAATTCCTCCATCCTGAACTCCTAAAGAAGACAAAAGGGAATTCCTTTGAGATGGACACGCCTTAAAACCTCGAGAGCCGACATGGCACATAGAGTTTGAACCAAATCTTCTACAATAGAGTAGTTCTGGGCGACTCGAGCATTGGGATTATGCATAGGGCACTTGGGAACACCTTTCGGTATCCACGGCATAATAGTGGGCTTCTTGATATGCAAAGAGTTATCTGGAGGAGGAGGAGGCTCATTCCCCATATTCAGTTGTGGTGCTCCATAATCACGTTGGCGAGTAGAAACACTAACATCTGATTTAACCATATTCACGCATCCAAAACCACCGGCATGAGGAGTGGACGTTGAAGTATCATTAGTCCCATAACCAGTGGCAGGAGCATTCGAAGCCATATTTTGATGATGTGGAAGGGGATATTTCAACACAACTGGGCTCTATGCAAGATGCTTCGATGCTTCCTCAATCCGAGGACATAGGTTAGTAAGATGATCTTCCCCATAAAGCTTGCAAGGGAATTTCACCTTACGCCTAGGTTTATGGTACCCACCAGCATTTCCATCGTCCTGAAGAGGTTTGGCGTTCTCTTTCCGATGAGTATTACAATTACTACCATTGTTCCAACTATTTCCAACCTTTATGTAATGCCCATATTTTGATTCGGCGTATTTATTAGTTAGACACACCATACTTTACTTCTTATATATTTTGTCGAACTCAGCTCGACTGAGTAAACTATATTGGACCTCATTATATGATGTTACTCTGTCTTATGATTTCACCATGATTATGATGTTACCATGTTATGCAGTTATGATGTCATGATTATCATATGATTTCCTTATTTTACAATTGCAGTATATGTTTGAATGTTTTCCTTAATGAAATGTGAAATATATGATTCGGTACGTGGATACCATCTTCTTATATATTGCTGAAATGTTATATGTCATACGCATCTATGATGAGCTAAAAAGTTACATGAAATAAAATGATAACATGGATCAATTGGCGATCAATGGAAAATGCTTTCTATAAATTGTATTTTGCAAAACACTAACCTACAGGACACAGGGGCTATGGGATAGCCAGTTACTTGATCTGATATATATTGGAAAGGAAAAACATGTTCATACAGCAAACCTTAGCAGCCAAAATGAGGATACGATAACACAAACTGATAATCCCGATAGCAGCAAGTATGAGTTGATAAGGGCGTAGGCCCAGTATGTTGAGAGGGATGGATGTGTTTCCCACCCTATGTTTCCATGAGACCCGAGGTCGTGGGAGGGCCGTGCTGAGACACGCTCCCCATGTTGTTGTGATGACGATTGTCGGATGCCTGCTAGGGGAGGATAGGTCCGCTGTTCAGCCGACGCTATCGCTCTCAAGTTCTATGTGGTCAGATCGGTGAGTCCGACATCCACTGTTGTACTAGCAGAGGAAGGATAGGGAGGATGATGGACGTAGGTTATGAAGGGAGGATGTGTTAGTTAGCACTATTGGGGGTTTAGTATTCCTTGATTCCGAGTTAGTGGAAGTAGGCACCCTTCCTGTACTTGATTGATTAAACTAATGTAAACATAAAGACAATGATGTTAAATCGTAAAGGGTTAACTGTTAAATAACCGAGGATGTTAAAGTAATTATACTATAGATTATGCTTGCTCTTCTGCATGGGGGTAGATACTATTGTTAGTTAGCAAGTATGCATAGGCGGAATGGGGTTTGTTTATAGTACATGTACGACATGTGCATACACTGGCCATGCATGCACACCTTATACGTGTACAATATTACTGGTGTATAATATACTTGTCATGCTTGAATAGTAGTATAAATGCCATAGATAACTCAGTTAAGGATACATCAATCAACTTAGGTAATGAATGGTTAGGTTGTCAATGTGTAAATAAGTGAATTAGTAATTATATGAAAACATTGTAATAATAAACTAAGACAAGTATCGTCAGTTAACATTGTCATAGAAGAACTGTTGTGAATAGGGTAATGATAGTGTCTAAGTAATTAGTAAAATTGTTTAAGCCCTCACAAGTGCTTGTTTATAAGAACAAGGATGCTATGTTGATGATAGGGTACCCATGTGATGAACAAATAATTAAGAATACTATGATTGATTCACCTTTTATTATTGTCAAAGGGTGATTTAAATATTATTATTAATTAATAAATGATATTCCAGCAAACATTTATATCCCTATCGTAACAAATGCAATATAAGTAAGATTTAAAATATTGATTTATAAATTAATATTGTGTGATTAATTCCATTTCAAAAGTTAGCCATAATAAGATAATCATTTTTGGAATAAATGTGATGTGATGGAAAATGGATATTTAATTATTCAATGTTAATCTTGGAATTTAAACCTCAAGCTAAGTAGTCTCGACGGATAAGGTGGATCATTAAGACACATCATGTCCAAGTTGACAAGGGGGCAACTAATTATATAATATTTTATTAATTACATTAATAACATTAAAATATCAAGGATGGCGGATAGACTTGTATTTAATGAAACTTGTCCCGAATGGATAACCTTGGGGTGATAATTCCCACCGTAATAAATAATTACGACCGTCAATCCAAAACCAAATGAATTTTCCATAAGAGTAATTAATTATACATTTTTATAATGAGACGTGGATGAATGAACTAGGGAAAGGAGTAAAGGTTTGAGGGGCTCGAGAGGGGGAGTTTGGGGCGGTGGAGTAAGCCAAAGGTCTTCTCGAGGATGGACATGTATATAGAGGGGGAGAAGGTTGAAGGTGGGGGAGGTTTTTTTTTTGGTTTGGGGAAGAAAGAAGTTGGGAGAACAGAAAGGTTTTTGAGAACAGAGGGAACACTGCTCTCGGGATTATCAGATTGTGGGCTCGGGGGCTTGGAAATCCTTTGATTTCCAAGGGCCAGCAAGATTATAGCTGGTCGGTAGGGTGGACACTTCAGTTTGGCTGTCTAAGGGGTTATACAACCTGCTACAACTTACGGTTAGCATCAGCATCAGGTAATTTCCGTTATTTACTATTATGCTTAAACTTACTGTAAACATGCATCACTTGCTATTTACTGATTTACTGCTATTTACTGATTTACTGAGTTGTGAAACATATTCTTATGCTAGAACATGATTGTTGTAAAGAAAATATTGGTATGTTTGTCTATTTTAAATTACGAATGTAAGGTGATAAAAGAAAACACGACAGTACACTAAATATTATTTAGGCACATAGTAATTCTTAGAAATTTACTTCCATAAACTGGTAAAGTTAAAACGTAGAAAATTAAACCTGAAATTTTACACAGTGCTCTGCTGTAAAAACCAGAGCACTACAGATGGTATCAGAGCCTTTGTTCAGACTCTTGAACCTATGGGCCTATTCATGCTTCACCTAGAAAATTTACTTGATAATTTACCTACTTGACCTCCAGCCATAGTCATCTTTCAAGGTACCTGCACAACGATAACAACAATTACATTAAAAACATATATTTATATTTATATTTTCATTCTTTATATAGTTAATCTACCACTAAACAAATGCAAATTAATTAGGGCTTCCAACAATTTATCCCCTTCTGTTCTATTTCCTACTACTGTTGAATCCATGAACAAAAATAAGAGAAGAAAATTAAATTGAAATTACAACAAAAACAAAAGAGCTTATATAGAAATTAATAGTTGTTGCCGACAAAATATTGAGCTATTTTGAGCAAATTCGCTAAATTTAAAAAAAATCAGAGGGTTATATTGAAAAACAAATGCAAATCTGTTGGAGGAAATGAGGAAATCATTGGCGTTTATTTCTGACAGTAAATAAAATTATGGGATTTTAAATGAAGTCTCGGTCATCAACACCTCGCAGAAACTACTAGCATCTTTATCTCAGATTGTAATTTGAAGGATCTTTATGTATGAAATAAAAATCTTGAGTTTCTTGGTCATCTTGTTGAGATCTCTTGATCTTTATGCTTCTGTTAGTATAAATATCTGTTCTTTCCTTTTATAGTTTAGCTGCAAATATCTTTCTTTTACTTCTTGGCCTTTCGACCTTAAATATAGTCTGCTAGTTTATTACCTTTATGCAACCTCGAGATGGTGTAAAAAATATATATATATATATATAAAAAGAAAAATATATATATATATATACATATATATATATAATAAATAAATAAAGTATTATAATAAAATTGCAATCATCCAAATTTAAAGACTCAAAAACAAATTTAGGGTTGGCAAAATGGTAGTCGGCCACTTAGCAGACGAGATGCACTAATATCTCTATTTTAAACCAGGATATAATATTGAAACCCCGATTTTTGTTTCTACAGCGTCACTCTTGGGAAACGCAGGTAAAATTCTTAATGGTTTCTTAAGGAGAAAGAACGCCGAGAGATCTGTGATCTCATTTACACATTCATAAATAAATCAAAGAAAATAAAATATAATTTAGTATCTATGCTTTTCAGATACAAAATCTAACAGGGTTTGAAGGGAGTAATGACAGACTAAAACAACGAAAGGATTTTGGCATGGGTAACTTTCATCACAAGAAATCTGTCAATTAAATATTACTAGGGATCTCTTTTAAATTTCTTACCTCTCTGATACTGAAAGCAGTAATTCCCATATCTCCCAAACGGGACACATTACAGTAGAAGAAACCATCGCAGAAAACCACCATCTTCTTTGATATGAGCACATCTTGTAGCAGGTGTCCTGCTATGCTCCAAGACTTTTCAGAAAAATCATAGATTTCCACTATGTTTCTCTTCCCCCTGGCCTCAAAGTCAGCAGAGGGATATGAATGGGCTCTTCGTTTTATTACCAGGGTTTTTATCTCAAACTGTTGGAAGTTGTGGGTGGTTTTCAGTCCGGGTTTGGCTCGATGGCATCTACTCTTAGATCAGGTGTTAATCAGACCTAGGCCTAGGCCAGACCCAGGTATGTATGTTCTCTAGAGGTCAGATCAGAGCCACAACCGACCATTGTATTACATAACCATAACCAGATCTACTACTATAAAATATGTTGTATATTATGGGTTTGGGATACACATGTATTGCATATTTTTTTTAGGCATCTTGTACATACTCGTGTTCTCAGAAGGGGTTGGAATTTCTTATGAGATTGTTGGGCCAGCCAGAGGATTTTGTGATTGATCTCATGGAGGTCTTGGCTTTTCATCCAGTGGGTTGATTGACCGTGCTACAAAGCTCTGTCAACGCTATTAGGCAATAATTTTCACAGCCTTAGAAGACTTCAGTTTATTGTAAATTTGATAGTCTGGTAACTTCTGTGTATAAGTGTTGTGGGTTCGTTTGTGAGAAGAAGAATTGGGTGCCTAGGACCTGCTAGAGTCACCTTATCTTGTTATCCGTTGGGTTTGCTGGTTGGTGGGAAGCTGTTCGTTGGCTTTGTTGGTCGGTGGGGAACTGTTCGTTGGGTTTTCAATTTTAATGTAGATACACTACCATCACTAATAGATCGACACCAAAACTAGCAGGACAGTTCTCTTGGATTTTCCTTGTTGCAAAGATGAGCCTCAGAACTTCTCAACAGCCTGCAGCAGACATCCGTCTGCCGGTAGACATAGATTGGCAAATGCTTGACAAATCCAAGTTCTTTATCCTTGGAGCAGCTCTCTTTTCAGGAGTATCGGCAACTCTATATCCAGTTGTTGTTCTTAAAACCAGGCAACAGGTTTCACAGAAGCATATGTCTTGTATGAGTGTTGGAACAAACATCTTACGCCATGAAGGTTTTAAGGGCATGTATAGAGGTTTTGGAACATCATTAATGGGGACAATACCAGCTAGGGCACTCTACATGAGTGCGCTTGAGATCACCAAGAGCTATGTCGGCACCACAGCTGTTCAGTTGGGATTCTCAGAACCTGCAGCAGCAGCTGTTGCAAATGCTTCTGCTGGCCTGAGTGCAGCCATGGCTGCACAACTTGTTTGGACCCCAGTCGATGTAATTAGCCAGAGGCTGATGGTTAAAGGAGGGGAGGGTGCGCCTTACGGATAATTTGGGCGGAAGTTCGATGAAAGTTCTTGTGAGCGGATTGCAGACAGTACAGACTTCAGAACCGATTAAACCGTTGGAACTGGTTGGACCGATTGAACTGACTTGAAGGAGTGCTAGCAAGAACAGACCTGCGGCGGATCCTTGGAAGGAATAATGGTGCACTCTACCAGACACAGCGTATTTATGTCGCATAAAGGAAATGGAGATGCAGGAGGTTTTCTGCCAAAATTGCGTATAGAAACAGTACGCCAGTATAGGTTTTGGGGATTAGAAATCGTACATAAGTAGCCAGGGCTTCCGGTTGGGAGGAGCCTCGGCCCATTTCGTTGTTATGAATCTTGTTGATGAAAGCAAAGCGTTCCATTGCTTGGAGACAGTATGAAATCTACACAGAGATCTGAGTGGCATCCAGGCCAATATTTCTTCTTTTAAATCATTAGGAAGTTCATTGCCGATGGTCGAACAATTCATCAGCTCCCCCATTTTGCAACTAACCAATCCAGAAGACAGAACGCCCGTGCCCTTGAAGACAGAAACACAACTACCGGTTGAAACTAGAGACTCACAAAGAGACAGTTAATTTACGATCATCTCTGAGACATAGTGCTCTGAAGTAAGATTCACTATCTCAGCTTTTAGAAGAGGTATATTAGGCGAGTATATCACGTTAACATCAAATAGCAAACTGGAGATCTTTTATCAACTGAATCCCCGGGAAATATCATTGTGCAGACAACATTTCAAGAACAGAGCAGTCAGGCTATCACCTACCTTCCAACATTTGCTATCCCTCTTTGAACATCTGCAGAACGCCGTGAATGTACCAATGCCCATGATAACCTTGTTATGGTGTCACTGTTGTCTGTATCTTTTGACAGACCAACTCCTTCACCAAGAGCTTCACGCTCACAGTTAGCAATAATTTCCGCATCGGTCCACGGGAGATTGTCACCGGATCCGAAAAACGATCCAATGGATTCCAGAAAGCTATTACTGTTTCTCGGCATGTTGTCTTCTGGGCCAAACCCAATTTGCTTGTTTATGAGAATATGGCGATAGCAACCAAGAGATTGACAAATAAATTTATCTTGAAGGCTAAGAAATGACAGAGAGTATTTAACAAAAATTCTCAGAGAGTATTTAACAATAAATTAATCACTAAATAAAATATACCCACTAAAATTTGAAAACCCTAGGGAGAAACCTTACCAACAGGTTGAGTTGCAGAGTTGAGTTGTAAAGCAAACCGGGGGCCCTCGAGTATCCCCATTATGAACCCTATCAAACTTCTCCCTCCCAGCATTGAGGCGTTGACAATGCCCTTAGCGCCGTGAAGCTGTAAAAGAAAACATTAATGGTGAATCAACAAAGAGGGAGGCTATGGCGAAGGCCTGAAAATTTAGCCGAGCAGCTGCTTGGAGTTGCAGAGCCCGCGTGGGGAAAATACAGTGAGGAAAATGAGAGCCTCGGAAAAGTTTACCCTTTTTAGGTCTTTGTCGTATAATTATTTTTTATTGCATGTTGGCCGCATGGCCTTCAGGTAGAGTGACTCCTTGTCCCAAGAGACCGCTTATCGGAATATGTTCTAATTATTCAAAATTATTAAAAATGTTTTTAAATTTGATTATGTGAAATTGTTTTTAACATATTTATATATTGTAAATTGTTCTACGCATTATGAAAATGGTTATTTAAATCACTTTTATTTTATTTTATTTTTATATTATTAAATTATTATTAATATATAAATTAAATTATTTATTTAAATTGGTCCATATAGTTTGAATTTTGATTATTTGGAGTACATTTAAAGTCAAATTCTCAAATGTAAATCAAGAATTATAAAATTAAAAGGTATAATTTATTTTCAAATTCTATATTCCTTACTTATGTGCTAAGATTAATTTAAATTTAGGTTTAAACCTAGGGTTAGCAATAAGTCTAAGTAATTAGTTAAATAACCTTATGACATTGTAGGGTTAAATTGCAAAGTAATTTGAATTAGATATAGGGTTAGGTGACGACTTTGACTAGATTGAATTTAGGTTGGGTACGAGGCTCTATATGTTGGTTTTCCTATGATACTGTAAGACGAGGCTAGGTCATGTCCCTAAAATCCCAAGTTCCATAGGATGAGAGAGAGGCCATATGTTTCGTTATTCTGTGTGAGATAATATGCGACTAATGAAAACATTAAAGGTACTATAGATGCATTTTGAAGAACATTAAAGAGAAATGGTGCAATCTAATGCCTAGGCATGTAACTTCGAAGGGACTGAGAGTTTTGAAAATGATAAAGATATCAATAAGTAAATATATGTGACTTGAGTAAACAGAGCATAAGTAAAATATGCAAAAGGAAATATGTTTAAATAACACTCAATTACCATAAGAGCCAGTGTTAGTGATAGAAGGAGTAGTGCACAAATGAAGAGGTCTTTCAAGCCCAATAAAAAGAACTAGTGTAGAAGTATGTTGAATGGATAAATGACATTTCAATCTTGTTATAACAAATGATATGGTGAGCATGGGGTAAGTTGATCCATTATTGAACTTCTAAGATGGCTTAGCAAAGAGGAAAGCCGTGAGGGAGCTAGAGATATGTTGGAGTGGTTAGAAATCACCATGGATAATATCAGTGAAAGCATGGTGTATAACTATTAATATTGCCAGGTATAAATTGAGAAAATAATATAAGAACAATTATAGTTATAAGAGTAAGAATTGCATGGTAGTATTATAGATTGTAATGATGGCCCTTGTAGGAAGTAAAAATTAAAAAAAACATTTGGGGCATCTTATATTACCCTTGCTAGTAGGCATATTTGAGCATCTCTAACGAACACTATATATAATAGGATTGTGTCCTAGGTGAAATAACATACTTCCCAAGAGAATTTACGATGGAAATAATCACGAGAGAGTATGGGTGTCTTTACAAAATCAGTGAAAGGAGTAGGATAAGTACGCATAACGAATTTCTAGAGATTTCAGTTAAGTGAGAATTATACGATTGATACTAGTAAGCCATGTTTTCACCTTGTAAGGATAGGCTAGATAATGATTAACAATACCTTAGGCTTGCAAGATAGTACAAATCCTACAAGGTATGTGTATAGGCTTGGTAGGTTGAATTTCATGGTGGGCATAAGTTGGTTGCATTCCACATAGGGTGAAAGTTTGTGTCAAATTTAAAACCATATCTATGGATGGGCATATCGTGAGACTCGTGAGTCAAGATCTCCTCAGAATTGTCGGGAATATGTAATTCATTGAATAGTAATTGGTGTAAGCCAAAGTGAAGTTAACTTGATGCCATCTCGCAAAATCGGAACAAAACTTGATGCCACATAAATAGGTTGGATTCACATTAGTATCATATGAAGTAGTCATAGTGCATAATGTGTGTAAGTATCAATAAGATCCATGTAGATTAATAAGCCTATGTATAGGAATCTTAGATTACGAGAACAAATTAGCTATAAATTTATTAGAAGTAATGGTTCCCCTTCTAATTATATCACATGGAAAAGGAGAGATCAATGGTTAGAATTGATAACATTTGCATTCTAATATAGTATAGTCCCAAAAGCCTTGTAACAATAATAGTTCTCCTAGTTTAGTGAATGTTACAATACTTTTGTTATTGCTTATTATCAATAAGGGAATAATAATGTAGGACCTTAGGATTTAAAGGACATGAACCTTCTCCCCTAAGAGAGGTATGCCAATCTTAAGGGTCCTTGGTAGTTGCGTGTTGAGTGAATACAAATTATGAGTTCTAAAGACCTCCATGTTAAATTGTTGATTATTTCGTGATAAGTTGGATCAATTTAATCTTTGTGATGAGTAAACTTCTCTGATGTTATAACTTAAAGGATATTGTTAAATGGTAAGAAGTAGGATACTAAGGGGGATAACACTTGATTATAACCTTAAGCATTCTAGATATAATATTAAGATTCGATAGAAGGATTAATCTAAATGTTTCTTTAATTATTAGAATACATATCAGCGGATAAAAGAAGTAAAACCATAAGATAATATCGACATATTCGGTCAAGCCAAAGCTAAGTAGGAAAAGTTTGTCCAGCGTCTGCTACTTGCAAGAATGGAGAGATTATGCGTAAATATTTTCCCTCACTATTTTGACCATAACTTCGGGACGAAGTTTCCCGAAGGGTGGGTGTATGTAATGCCCATATTTTGATTCGACATATTTATTAGTTAGACACACCATACTTTACTTCTTATATATTTTGTCGAACTCAGCTCGACTGAGTAAACTATATTCGACCTCATTATATGATGTTACTCTATCTTATGATTTCACCATGATTATGATGTTACTATGTTATGCAGTTATGATGTCATGATTATCATATGATTTCCTTATTTTACAATTGCAGTATATGTTTATATGTTTTCCTTAATGAAATGTGAAATATATGATTCGGTACGTGGATACCATCTTCTTATATATTGCTGAAATGTTATATGTCATACGCATCTATGATGAGCTAAAAAGTTACATGAAATAAAATGATAACATGGATCAATTGGCGATCAATGGAAAATGCTTTCTATAAATTGTATTTTGCAAAACACTAACCTACAGGACACAGGGGCTATGGGATAGCCAGTTACTTGATCTGATATATATTGGAAAGGAAAAACATGTTCATACAGCAAACCTTAGCAGCCAAAATGAGGATACGATAACACAAACTGATAATCCCGATAGCAGCAAGTATGAGTTGATAAGGGCGTAGGCCCAGTATGTTGAGAGGGATGGATGTGTTTCCCACCCTATGTTTCCATGAGACCCGAGGTCGTGGGAGGGCCGTGCTGAGACACGCTCCCCATGTTGTTGTGATGACGATTGTCGGATGCCTGCTAGGGGAGGATAGGTCCGCTGTTCAGCTGACGCTATCGCTCTCAAGTTCTATGTGGTCAGATCGGTGAGTCCGACATCCACTGTTGTACTAGCAGAGGAAGGATAGGGAGGATGCTGGACGTAGGTTATGAAGGGAGGATGTGTTAGTTAGCACTATTGGGGGTTTAGTATTCCTTGATTCCGAGTTAGTGGAAGTAGGCACCCTTCCTGTACTTGATTGATTAAACTAATGTAAACATAAAGACAATGATGTTAAATCGTAAAGGGTTAACTGTTAAATAACCGAGGATGTTAAAGTAATTATACTATAGATTATGCTTGCTCTTCTGCATGGGGGTAGATACTATTGTTAGTTAGCAAGTATGCATAGGCGGAATGGGGTTTGTTTATAGTACATGTCCGACATGTGCATACACTGGCCATGCATGCACACCTTGTACGTGTACAATATTACTGGTGTATAACATACTTGTCATGCTTGAATAGTAGTATAAATGCCATAGATAACTCAGTTAAGGATACATCAATCAACTTAGGTAATGAATGGTTAGGTTGTCAATGTGTAAATAAGTGAATTAGTAATTATATGAAAACATTGTAATAATAAACTAAGACAAGTATCGTCAGTTAACATTGTCATAGAAGAACTGTTGTGAATAGGGTAATGATAGTGTCTAAGTAATTAGTAAAATTGTTTAAGCCCTCACAAGTGCTTGTTTATAAGAACAAGGATGCTATGTTGATGATAGGGTACCCATGTGATGAACAAATAATTAAGAATACTATGATTGATTCACCTTTTATTATTGTCAAAGGGTGATTTAAATATTATTATTAATTAATAAATGATATTCCAGCAAACATTTATATCCCTATCGTAACAAATGCAATATAAGTAAGATTTAAAATATTGATTTATAAATTAATATTGTGTGATTAATTCCATTTCAAAAGTTAGCCATAATAAGATAATCATTTTTGGAATAAACGTGATGTGATGGAAAATGGATATTTAATTATTCAATGTTAATCTTGGAATTTAAACCTCAAGCTAAGTAGTCTCGACGGATAAGGTGGATCATTAAGACACATCATGTCCAAGTTGACAAGGGGGCAACTAATTATATAATATTTTATTAATTACATTAATAACATTAAAATATCAAGGATGGCGGATAGACTTGTATTTAATGAAACTTGTCCCGAATGGATAACCTTGGGGTGATAATTCCCACCGTAATAAATAATTACGACCGTCAATCCAAAACCAAATGAATTTTCCATAAGAGTAATTAATTATACATTTTTATAATGAGACGTAGATGAATGAACTAGGGAAAGGAGTAAAGGTTTGAGGGGCTCGAGAGGGGGAGTTTGGGGCGGTGGAGTAAGCCCAAGGTCTTCTCGAGGATGGACATGTATATAGAGGGGGAGAAGGTTGAAGGTGGGGGAGGTTTTTTTTTTGGTTTGGGGAAGAAAGAAGTTGGGAGAACAGAAAGGTTTTTGAGAACAGAGGGAACACTGCTCTCGGGATTATCAGATTGTGGGCTCGGGGGCTTGGAAATCCTTTGATTTCCAAGGGCCAGCAAGATTATAGCTGGTCGGTAGGGTGGACACTTCAGTTTGGCTGTCTAAGGGGTTATAAAACCTGCTACAACTTACGGTTAGCATCAGCATCAGGTAATTTCCGTTATTTACTATTATGCTTAAACTTACTGTAAACATGCATCACTTGCTATTTACTGATTTACTGCTATTTACTGATTTACTGCTATTTACTGATTTACTGAGTTGTGAAACATATTCTTATGCTAGAACATGATTGTTGGAAAGAAAATATTGGTATGTTTGTCTATTTTAAATTACGAATGTAAGGTGATAAAAGAAAACATGACAGTACACTAAATATTATTTAGGCACATAGTAATTCTTAGAAATTTACTTCCATAAACTGGTAAAGTTAAAACGTAGAAAATTAAACCTGAAATTTTACACAGTGCTTTGCTGTAAAAACCAGAGCACTACACTTTCTATTATTTCTCCCCTTCTTCTTACCACTAGGCTGCTAGTTACCCGATGGGTTTGTCGATTGCATAGCATGTACATCGGACGACAGGGTGGAAGTGGACAAGGTATGAACTTGTCCGGGAGTAGATTGGTTAAGTGACAAATTTTTCATTTGATTAGTAACCAAATCTATGGGTTGAGTACTTGCGGATCCAACAATGCCATTGGCATGTGGTCCAGGAACTGGCTTGGGCTAATGTCGTGATCGCGGTGCGTCAGGAATAATGTCATAAAGAATTCCAGATTGAGCATAGAGTAAATCTAGCTGTTGGACTTTGAGTATAGCTTGTTCCTCAGTCGTAATTTCAGACATCAAAACATCCTTAGAAGTGTAGGGAAGCAAATACTTGAGAAACGATTCTAACAGAAACTACGGAGGAATGTTGGCTTTCACTAGCCTCTTTCGTCGACGCCACTCTTGAACGTGGTCAGATATGTGTGTGGCCTTATTCTCGAAGAAGGTGGACAAAAGTTCAGTGCCAGTATCGTAATGAACCGGCAGCTGGAAATGATCCAAGAAAACCAAATCTATCTTGTTAAAACCCTTGTATGTGCCCCATGCAACTCAACATACCACTTCGTGGCTGCCCCCATGAGGGTGCGTTGAAATAGTCTCAAACGAATGGAATCGTGATTTAATGAGTTTGATGAGCACCAAAGGTGAAAAGTCGTAACATGATCACCCGGATCCTCACCACCCTTCCCCTCAAACTTGGGAATGTCCGAAGGGAGCTTGGTAGGGACTGGAGGCCAATTAGGATCATGACACACCAGATCATTTGTGAGCTTCAAAATATCTGGAAGATTCAATCAAGCAAGGAACGGAAGCTGCAGCTGTAAGGCTTGATTATAAGCTCCCACAAAAGGTTGATTATATGGACCTAAAGGATAAGACAGACCAGGACCAGGACCCTGTCCATAAGGCTGATAACCTCCCCCAACCTGACTCGTGTGAGGGTAAGCAGGTATATATGCATTATGAGCACCGTAATGAGGTGGGTTGTAATGAGGGCCAACACCAACTATATTATAGTAAGGGTTACTACCATAATTATGGGGCATATAAGTATTACTCGTAGCAAGAACCATGTTGTAATAACCATAATTGTTATGTATGTTCCCACCCCCTGCATAAGCATTTCTAGTAGTAGTAGCAGTCGTGTTGTGACCATAAGTATAAGGCATATTCCCACCCCCTACATGAGCGTTACTAGTAGCAGGGGCAGACATAAAAGTATACGGTATGTTTTCACCCCCAAGATTAGGAGGATTGTTAACATTAGCGAATGTGGTCCTAGGTTGATGTGTAGCAGCATGTGTATCGTACTGTGGATGGTGAGTCGTATTGTGAATGGTGTTATTACCACGAGTGGTATTCCTAGGAGGCGGCCTTCCACCCAAATTTGGAATGTTTGGGGAAATGTATCCTGACCCAGTAGTATGTGTGCGAGTGGAAAATGTGGTGCCCCTGGTGAGGGTATTTACCCCAGTTGGTGTAGTGTTTCCAACACCATGACTAGGGTTAGCATGACTACCAAACATAGTGGATGGATCAACTGTGTTATAACTAAGCATACCATGAGAGAATGAGGTAGCGTCCATAGTGGTCGCAGGACTTGTGTTAACATGCAAATTCGACATCCCATTTAGGAATTTATGTGGATTCGAAGGATCGAACAGGTCGTCCTTGGGTGGGGTAGGTCCAAACAAAAGAGGTCGAGTCTCGGGTTATGGATCAAATCCCCATGCCTCTCTAGGAGTAGGGGTGTCAAAAGTGTGTTAGACTCTACCTGATGGAGTCGTAGGGATTTCTCCCATGCCGAAACCAGCAATAATGTCAGCACGGATTACTTCAAAAGAATCAGAAGAATTGGAGAGGGCCTTCCGAGGTCTCCTCTGAACACAATGTTTAACTTCAGCGGCCGGTAAACCAGCCAACTGGTGAGATCGGTGGAGAGTTGGGCTTCGTGCCACAATACCTTTGAACAGACAATAAATCAAAGCGTCTCCTAATGGCCAAACTAACGATCAAAGAGCAAAGAGCACACACCTAAATAAACTATAGCCAAAAGCACACAAACAGGACTGGATCAAGGGACCTCCCGACACTACAGCCGGTATGTCTCGCCTAGGCGAGGCTTGAGACTCCCAAACTATAACCGAAGGTAACATAATAAATTATAAGGGTTCCCAAACTTGACTGCGTGCACAGGGTCAAACTATACAATAAGCAACTGTGTTGTCCAACCCCTACCTGACTCAGGATACGAACAGTATAACCACTGCAAGCACCCTATGCGATACTTAGGTAAGGAAACTAAGGTCACCACAACATAACGAATGCTCAGGGGGACAGTCACAGGTGGGATTCGTCATATGGGTAGGGTAGCTAAGCTCGAAACTCAAGAGGTCCAAATCCCATAGGAGTCCCTAGATATGAACAAATCCTGGAAAAATCTCCCACATTTGGCCAGTATTGGAGGGCTATCTCCGCAACCAACCTCCCGTGACCTCGTGCTTAACTCTGGTCTGAGTAGAGCTTCCTGAGAGAACTGATGTATATTATGGAATTCATCACTCCCTAGTCATACACATAATGTTTCATCTAGTAGTCTTGGATTGTTAACTCACAATGATCTATTCCAAGACTCTTAACCTATACTAGTTGGTGTACCCTATAAAATGAAAATCATTCTAATCAATTTTAAGATTAAGTGTTGATTTTAAATGGCTATAATTATTCAAAGGATATGGTCATGAAACTGATGATGTATAGGACTCAATAGTATGAACAATCGACAAACTCTAGACTCATCTACCAATAAAAACAATGCCACTAGTATGATAATCAATCCAACAGTTTCGAAATAAAATGCAATTCTTTTAAATTTCCAATCCACAAGCAGATCCTAGAATGAAAGCACAAGCACTTAGATGAATAATGCAGTATGGAAAGCAAATATTTTTGTATTTTCTCTTATAATGGAAACAAAAATGCAAAACTATGTTTTTTTATTTTCAATATAATGTAATGAAAAATGCAAGCGAAATCTACGTATTTGGTTAAAGAAATGCATAGTAGATCACTAAGACAACCCAACACATCCCAAACAGTGAGACTCGGCCAATGTAATGAGCTAGAAAATAAAAAATGGTGATAAACTAACAAGACTCAAAACAAAGAGAAAGAAGAGTTTCTGGTCACCAACAAGGCATGGAACAATCAGGAACAAGGCCAAATAAGACTCAGGAACACTCAAAACCAACCCAGCAACAACCCAAGGCTATAAACCAATCAATATCGGAGTTGTATGATAGTGCCAAAGGAAAAACTGCGGGTAGACGCGGGCTACAGTGCAGACAGAGGTGGGTAGATGCGGGAAAAGCTAAGCTGGAACACGTACAGGGAAAGGCAAATGAGCAAATAAAGATCCCAATGACCCAGAAAAATATTGTTTTCTATAGTATATCCCAATGGCCAATCAATGACACAGAAGCTTGACACACAACAACTCTAAAAAATGACCAATGCCTAAAAATCCCCAAAAATGGATGTTCTCCCCAGTGGAGTCGCCATTTCTGTTACGGAGAAAACTTCCTATGGCTTCGAGGTAGACCAAAATAGACAGCTGACCACTAGAAAATGACTCAATTTCCATTCAATGCTATATAAATGATAATGCTAAGATAATGGAGAAAAGACTAACCTTCTACCAGATGTTTGAAGTAGATCCTTGTTGAGATTTCAACTTCTACACTTGAACCTACAGATTAGCCTCAACAACAAGTACAAGCAAGTGCATATAATATGTGAAAGACATTAGCATAATCAATAGCATGATCCATGATATCATAATCAAATATGACCCAATGTAATTAAACAATATTCACAATATCAATTGGACGAGAAAATGAGTATTTCCATTAATAAATAACAAGAAGTACAATATACGACCTCTTGCCGGCACCCAATACGAACCAAGAACTGGGTCTCTCCACTTGTGCCTCCACCACTTCAATATTCCATGTAATGGCAAACTCAAACTATGAAAGGAGTTTGGAAGGTGAACATAAGGGGTTCACAACAACAAGGATCAATGAGTGTAGACTCAAGATACGGAAAAAATATGGCATAAGAGCTCAATATATAGCCTTCCAAAGGTAAGTGAAAGGACACATCGAGGCGTTTCAGGGAAAATGGCGGGCCAAAAGTCACCCTAAGACCGCTTTTTGGGAGTAAAAAGTAATTTCCTAGTGACTTTTACCATTTTACTTCGTACCCACGGGCTATAGTGGGATAGCTCCCATGTACGCTAGCTAAAGTGGAACAGCTAGCATACAGGAAGAAAAATAGGAAAAAAGTGTTTCTGAAGGACATAAAGTGAATCTGAGTCAGTGGAATGGATCTTGAAGGCCAAAGAATGTTGATACTCACAAGGTGGAAAATTACGTTGTAACATAAGGGTAAAGGACCAGTCATAGAGTGCAACAAAGCAAATAAAGAGGAAGAAAAGTGGATAATGCGGAGTAATCAGTTAATGGGTCACTTTGAGAAGTGGACCAAGTTTGTAACAGCCAAGTGAGCCTATAAATATGAGTAGCATTGTAATACTAAGGGCATCAATATTTCATTCTGATCTTGTATCTTATCTTCAATATTTGTCGTTGAGCAATTGGTTCTGCAGATGTGTATCTCTCTTGATTCCACGATGTGTAAGATAGACTAATGAATAATAGGAAGGATTGTTTTGTCCATGTTTTGTCTCTTTCATAATTTGTTGTAGTATGATTAAATGTGTGTTATCATAGTAGGATTGAATGTGTGTTATCGCAGTAGGATTGAATCTATGTTATCACGATATGGTTAATTGTGAATGAATCCGCAATGTCATAGTTATGATATGTATCTCAGATCGGTTAGATGTGTTTCTGTAATTTGTTACTGCGTAGACCTGATTAATATGTCTATTGTGCGATAATGGTGTTGTGATGTGAATGATATTTATGTCAATCTTTAGGTTATGTTGTGATTGCAAGTGCATGATACATGTCCTCTCATACCTGCGGAAACTTGGTTCCTGCATCCCCCTTAGGTATCTCGGGTGAGTCCTCACTAGCTCTCCAACTGTTGCTGGGAAGGATAAACCCTTTCCAGGCCGATATCTATGGGATTTTGTGTTGATATTTGTTGACGATCGTGCAAAGTAAACCCCCGTCGACTGATTGATGTCAAAAAAAATATGTGTTATTGTCTAAAGGTAAAGTACTAAAACTTATATATGTCACGTGTTATTTGTTATATGGGTTAATGAATAGTTGTTACTTGAATTATAAAGGTTATAACTCATTTGCATTGGTGTTAAGCAAAAAATTTCCAAAAAGAGCATGAAAAGAGGACAAATAGAAAAGAAAGAGTACCCCACACCTTAATAATGAAGAATATAGATGAATGGAAAGCCTCTTTGAGGGGGAAACCTCCTTATACAATGTAATGTGTACACAAGACAAGATAAGATGCTCAATTGAAAAGATCTCCTTCCTATATATAGGTGATTAAGAGCTACAATTACAACTCACTGAACGAAGATGACATAACTAATAGAACCATACTAATGACAATTACAACTAATGGACCACAGTTGTAATGCCCCATTTTGAATTTACCCCCTGAAATACCATTTATTGTTTGTATTATCTTACAATTTTGGAGATCTATCAATATTGGGACACCGTGGACCTATGGAATTACTATTATGCAGAAGATATACATGTGTGTGTGAGATTTTAATATTATGAATTATTGTCGTATTTTAATTTTGTCTCTAGCATGCAAATTTAATAGATGATGGGTGCGTGGATACCAAGTTAAAGTTATGATAGTTGAAGGATGAATATGAAACCAAATGCATGGTACCTAGAAAAATTATTTTGCAAAACATAGAAGATATTTATTCATTGCAGGACACTTCATGTGGGAAACCTCCTTTGAGCAAGCTCAATACAAATAACTCGTGGATTCCTTCCTTGGCCTCAACACGTACTTATATACTAATTCTAAGCTAAACAACTATTACTCCCCATGAATGTGAGATAATACAATATACTCACGGGAGGACCTACAAAGCAAATGTGTCCAACAACAATATACTAACAATGTGGGATAATACAATATACTCATGGGATGACTTACAAAGCACATGCATCCAACAAAAATATACTAACAAAGTAAAGAGAAGGGTTGACACGGGTTCCTAACAGATTTGTATTATTGTTCATTAGTAATGAAAGATGTATAAATTTCAATGATTGCATGATCTTGTGTTGGGAGACTAACCTACAGGGTTAAAAGAACTAAGTGATAGATGGGTCCTACGAAATTGAAGTAAAACAATGACCTGAATTCCAAAAGAGAAATGGTATGTGAGTGAAGTATTATTGATATGTATGATTATTGGTTTATTATCATGATTTGTCAACAAGAGCATGGTTTCAGGAAACTCAAATTCCCAAACTGGTTATTAGATGACGAAGCCCTAAGAGCAACACTAGAAATGCAATATGCCTATGAAGGGTGTTGAACCTTGTTCCATAGGAGTGGTGGATGCATTACCCACTATTTATCATGCAAAACTCGGAGTCATGGGAGGGTTGTGCTACGATGGGCTCCCCAAGGTGTGTGATGATGACTAGTGGGTGCTTGCTGGGGAATATTGGTTGATTTAGTCGACATTTCGGCTCACGGGTTCTAACTAGAAGTTAGGTCATTTAGTGGCCCTCCAAGGGAGTAGAACAGAGGAAGGATATGATGTGGAAGTTAGTTGTGAATTAGAAGAAGAAGTAGGTAGTTAATAATGATTGTAGGAGTTAGTAAATAAGTTTGCTTGTTTGTATGTGTGTTAAAACTCTTTCTTTTCTCATGTGTGGTAAACTTAGTAGACCATGTAGTTGATGTTGTGTTATTGTGATCTAGTTAGTGGTTATTGTTAAATAATGTGATTACATAATTGTTGCCTTTCATGCTTACTTATGGTCGATAGGATCTATGCATTAAAGGTTTGTTAAATTTTCAGAATTTACTTCAATCTGATCTAGGATCTTAATTGAGAGAACAACATGTACATCATATCTACAGCATATCAATCATGGAGACAATAATGCAATCACACAAGAGACACAAGATTTACTTGGGGAAAACCATAAAGGTGAAAAACCCCAATAACTTCCTCAGAGATAGATAGAGCAATGATACAACCCAAACATAAGAGATAGACATATCCTAGTAGCAGATCCTCCTCCTCCATAAGTGCGCCACTCCTCCTTGAGTGCATGAGTGAGAAGTGAGTGATCAAATAGAGTGCCTCCCACAGTCTATTTATACTTGACTTGACTTTCCTTTTACATAAATCATGTAGGCTCAAACTTAACCACATAACATAATGCTGATTGGGCCGACCCCCAATAGGGTGGTATAATAACCCTTTGACCCACATGGCCGACCCCCAATAGGGTGGTCTAATAACCCTTTGACCCACATGACCTATACAGGGCCGACCCCAACAAGGTGGTCTAATAACCCATCAAGTATAAGTTACGACATTTACAATATAAATGACGACACTTCCGTATAGAAGAATAATACCATATCTATAGGAGTACATACAACATACATATATGAAATACATTCCAAAGTTACATATACATCAACAATCCCTCTTAACTAGGAAGGTATTTCTCAGAACAGGTCTGCTAGACAAGTCTTCTTCTTAGGATCATCATCATCGATGCATCGTCATCGTCATCGTCACTGTTGTTGCTATCTCAACCAATCTCTGAATCTACTCGTCATAGGAAGTTCTACAGAGCCAGTCCTTTTTCATACTGGATGTAGGCCCACCACCTGCAGGTCATAATCATCACTAGCCATACTGTGGAATCCTCGGGACTTATTACGTGCGTCACAAAACCTCGAAAGAGCATCTGCCAGATATCCCATGGAAACGAATTACATGCCATAGGAAAAACCTTGAAAGACTATCTGCAAATCTCCCAGGGCCATATTATATGTGACCTCACCACAAAACCTCGCAAGAGCATCCCAGGCTGTTACGAGCACATAGCTCTACCTATAGGATCTCCCAAGGCACGAATTACATGTGGTCATGGAAAAACATCGCAAGAGCATCCCAGGACTGATTACGGGCACACAGCCCAACCTATTGGATCTCCCAGGGACAGATTATATGCCATAGGACAAAACCTCAAAAGAGCATCCTCCAGATATCCCAGGGAAACGAATTACATGCCATAGGAAAAACCTCAAAAGACTATCTGCAGATCTCCCAGGGCCAAATTATATGTCCTCCCAGAGCAAAACCTTGAAAGAGCATTTGCCAGATATCCCAAGGCAATGAATTACATGCCATAGGCAAAACCTTGAAAGACTATCTACAAATCTCTCAGGGCAATGAATTATATGCTCATTTGCACAACCTGATCCACGGCCATAGAGTATCCACCTGATACTCACCATACATCATCCTGATGTACACATGATCATCCTGATCATCATCACTGGAACATCCTGCTGCATGTCATCTAGAGCAACATCCTGAAGCTCGTCATCCATGATCATCCTGATCATATAATGCATCTACCTGATGCATACCGAGTATCTACCTGATACATATCATCATACATGATCCACCTGATCATACAATGTATCCACCTGATACAAATACAAATACATGATACATATCACCATACATGATCCACCTGATCATACAATGTATCCACCTAATACATATACATGATACATATCACCATACATGATCCACCTGATCATACAATGTATCCACCTGATACATATATAGATACATGGTCCAAGCATCCAACATGATGCATACAAAATACATACAAATGATCCTACTGATCATATCCAACATCCAACATGATGCGTACATACATATACATATAAATGATCCAACTGATCATATCCAACATCCAACATGATGCGTACATACATATACATATAAATGATCCAAATGATCATATCCAGCATCCAACATGATGCATACATACATATATATATAAATGATCTAACTGATCATACAGAGTAGAAACCAGAACATCATCCTGATGTTCATCATCCAGCGCTTACATCCACATCCATGTGAAGGATCCTCCTTCCAACATGCTTGGAATGGATTCAACAAATGTGTCCATCACTTCTTCCTCGAAGTGTCCTCGATCTGAAGAACGCCAAGCCTCTCTCTGAAGTACTCGAACTTCACCCTGGCTAGTGGCTTCGTCAGCACATCTACAATCTGCTCGTCCGTCGCAACATACAGGAGCTTCACAGCTCCTCTCTGCACCATATCCCTGATATAGTGATATTTGATCTCTATGTGTTTCGACTTGTCATGAAACACTGGGTTCTCAGACAGCTTCACACAACTCTGGTTATCACAGAAGATACCAGTAGCATCCAATGGGAGATCAAATAACTTAGACAGTAGCTTCCGTATCCATACTGCCTCAGAACTAACTGAGCAGGCTGCAACATACTCTGCCTCAGCTGTACTCAGTGCTACGCAGGACTGCTTCCTGCTAAACCAAGAGATCACACCTAATCCCATACTGAAGCAGCACCCAGATGTGCTCTTCCTATCTGCAGCATTGCCAGCCCAATCTGAATCAACATAACCCTGCAAGTTAAACTTTTGATTCGCTTCATACTTGAGCCCAAAATCCACTGTACCCTTCAGATACCTCAGAACATGCTTTACAGCAACCAGGTGAACACTCCTCGGATCCATCAAGAATTGGCTCAATGTGTTCACAGTAAATCAAATATCTGGTCTCATGTTCGTCAGGTACATCAAGGACCCAATCATCTGACGATGCATAGAGATATCAACCGGCTCAGATGAAGCATCACACAGACGCTTCGGGTTCGATGCCATAGGTGTAGCCATAGCCTTGCAGTCCATCATCCTGAACCTCTTCAGGATCTCTACTGCATACTTCCCTTGTCCAAGGAAGATTCCATCTGCACTCTGCCACACCTCCATGCCAAAAACAAATAGTGCATCATCCCCAAGTTCTTCATCTCGAACTTGGCAGCAAGCTTCCTCTGCGTGTCGACAATCAATCTATCTTCACCTGTAACAAACAGGTTATCCGCATACAAAAGTAGTATCACTGGATTTCCTTCCTCAACCTTGTAGAAAAGGTTGGAATCCGCTTTATTCTTGGTAAAGCCCAAACTGGATAGAAAGCTGTCTATCCTACCATACCAAGTTCTACACACATATATGACTACACCATGCTGTCTTGAAATCCATCTGGTGCATCTTCTATTTTATCACTTTTATATTTCTCTATGCTGCCGTCTGCAGCATGCTTGATCTTAATAGATCCATATGGAAGTCATAACAAAATTCCCTTCAGGTCTTGGGACTACATCCCAAACATCATTCTTCATGATCGACGGATCATGGCATTCTTCCCATATCCTGGGAAATTCAATATCTTCAATAGATAATTTTGTTGCTTGAACAAATGTTGTAG
This sequence comes from Larix kaempferi, assembly GCA_027924585.1. Lineage (NCBI taxonomy): Eukaryota > Viridiplantae > Streptophyta > Pinopsida > Pinales > Pinaceae > Larix > Larix kaempferi. The sequence continues at coordinate 17,046,266 of BSBM01000893.1, forward strand.
TCCTTCTTTTGTAGGTGATGGTATACGATCTTTCCTACACAACAAGTTAAATTGCATGATTAGAAAACATCTCATAGTTTTCAGACAAATTCTTACACGTAAATAAATATGTCATACAGTCATGCAATTATCTTAGCCAATGCTTCAATACAACATTTATCCATATTCTGTTACTTTCTAGATGCCTTCCAATCTATACCAGAACATTGTTAAGAGTGTGCACAACTCCTAACATGTCAGCAAAGAGGTTTCATTCTAGATAAGTAGCAATGGAATGTTGTACAGTGCCATAGGCCACTTACCCATGTATATTAGTAGTATACTGTTCATCAATGCAACTATTCTAATATGCATAATACACAACCTAATTCTAGGGACATAAGCATATACATCATTGAATAATATTATTTAAACAAACAAGTATGTGAGGAATGGTAATTAAAATACTTATCTTTGTTTGTTTGTTGGGTGAACTCCCTCTGAGTCTTTGCTTCCTTGCAGGAGCTACTGAAGTAGCTTCTTCTACACCTTTCTGTTGTGGAATGCAGAAGGATGGTCAACTCCCTATGGATATCTGCATCCTTGCAGAAACTACTGGAGTATGCTCCTTTGCTTTCTTCCTGGATTACCTATGCTTGAACTTATGTACATTCTCGATCCCTATGCATGCTTGTTAGTATCATCATTGTGTTATCCTCTAGGTCTCATACATAATCAAACATTCATTAGTATAATCTTAATATTATCAAAACACAATAATCTCAACCATGTATATTCATGATCATTCACAGATAATAAACATTAGTATTCAAGGTTTCAGGGAAGTCTTCTTTTACTCATACATTTTCTTATTTGATCATAGGACTCTTCTGGTTAGTTGAATCATCAATCAAGATAAGAGATATAATATGCATAAGACCTGTGATTATTCAAACCTATACCTTCATGATTCTTCTAGTTAGTCATATCATCAATTATGGTAAGAAACATAATATGCATACAACCATGATTATTCAACCCTATGACTTCATGAATAATAATTATCAACAACACAACAGTATAAGATCCTAACACAAGGTAGGATTCTAGCTTGATATAGGAAAAAACATACCTGGATTAGCATGCTAGCTAGTTATGTCTAACATACCCGCATAATGTCTTCTGGTTCTCTTCAATGACTTGTGCTAGTAACCTGCATGTCTCATAAGTTAACCATTGTAGAACCAAGTTATACATACCTCGAAAGTATATCTTCTATGTGATCCATGACAATGGATGAATCCTTGTCTTCATGTCACCATGATCATATGTTCTTGAAGTAGAACATGATTTGTCTTTCTTGGTGTACCTTTTATGTTAATAGACAACATAAACCTCATACAACACCATAATGCATTAGTACAATTATAAGTGTCAACACCCTAACCAATGAATATCTTCTATCATGCATTCATAATTTTGTTAAGGTGATACGACAAATCTAAAATCAAGATTGTACTAACCGTAATAACATGAATACAAACATACCATAAACTTAATCATGAACAAATATCAAAACATACATCGATGAGTCATACCTGTCGAGATTGGTTGTAATCTTCTTATGTAAGGCCTTAGCCTCATCTCCCTCTGAAACATGAACTTCTTCACTTATGCAGGTGACCAATCCATCTTCTTCTAGGATTAACCCAATCCATTGATTTGCAAGAACTGGACCTGGAGATGGATATGGGTTTGTCAGAGAAAACCCAAAAGTTCAAACTTTGAATTTCAAACTTTCGAAAGGATAGAAATATGTGCCTTGATGAGCTAATCAAGCTGGTATATTCAGAATTTGAAAACTGCAAAGTTTCACTCCTCAATTTTTCCTTTGAAACTTCTGGATTCACTTGACGTGACCCTGAACTAGGGTTTGATGAAGCCCACTCTTCTGCCCAATCAAAAGGTTTGATCCAAATCTCTAAGCTTCTATTTTTCTGAGGAGCTTCCAGCAGTGGTCATAGATTTCAAAAATTCCCATTTTTATAGAAGCCCTAATGTTCCACTTTTCTGATCAAAGTCCCGAACTAGGGTCTGATCAAGCCCGGCCTTCTTCCCAACCAAAAATTCTGATCTTGGTCTCTAAATTTCGATTTTGATGAGTAGCATCCAGCCATGGTCTCCGATTACAAAAATTCCAACTTTCTCCGAAGCCCTAAATTCCGGAAGCCATGAATGAAGGTACTCAAAAATAATTTTGTTTTGACAAAAATATGTACCTGATTGTTTCTGGTGTAACTCTAGACTTTTCAATCCATAAGGTCTGAAAAATCTTCCTGAGATAGCCTGACCTGTTATCTTTCCATCTCGACAGGTCTGACCTCAATTGGATTCTCTGAGAGAGTTATGCCAAGTGTCGCAACGTGACCTGTTTATGGGATAATACAAGAGAGTGAACTTGTATGGAATGCCACGTGTCACTGTTTCAACTTATACCTTTGAAAAAATTTCCTGAGATATCCCGACCTGTTATGTTTCCATCTTGACAAATCTCACCTCAATTGGATTCTCTGACAGAGAGTTATGCCAAGTGTCGTAACGTGACCTGTTTATGAGATAATACAGTAGAGCAAACTTGTACAGCATGCCACGTGTCATTGGTTCAACTTCGACCTCTGAAAAAGTTTCCTGAGATATTACAGTCTTTGTATTACCTGTCACTTTTTACGAAATTTCATTTGGATCTTCTTAGCCCAAGTTATGACCTTTTTCCCAAGGTCACCTGATTTTGACTCAGATCTGGAAGAGGCAGAAACCCTATATTGTACAGATCATAAATCACAAAGTGCAACGAATTAGAGGTTGTCCTTTGGACACAAGGTACATGGGGATTTAATCTTCGACCTGTAAATATTTCAGATCCGAAAACTTTTTCAAAACGGATTTATAGCGAAAGTGCTACGATGACTAGTTTTTGCTATATCAAGCCCTAGCATCGTAAGTGCAACAAGTGTCATACATCCCATATCGTGCCTTCTTTCAGGCTAGCTCTGATACCATGTTAAATTTTTAGAATTCACTTCAATCTGATCTAGGATCTTAACTGAGAGAACAACATGTACATCATATCTACAACATATCAATCATGGAGACAATAATGCAAGCACACAAGAGACACAAGATTTACTTGGGGAAAACCATAAAGGTGAAAAACCCCAATAACTTCCTCAGAGATAGATAGAGCAATGATACAACCCAAACATAAGAGATAGACATATCCTAGCAGCAGATCCTCCTCCATAGGTGCGCCACTCCTCCTTGAGTGCATGAGTGAGAAGTGAATGCTCAAATAGAGTGCCTCCCACACTCTATTTATACTTGACTTGACTTGCATTTTACATAAATCATGTAGGCTCGAACTTAACCACATAACATAATGCTGACTAGGCCGACCCCCAATAGGGTGGTCTAATAACCCTTCGACCCACATGGCCGACCCCCAATAGGGTGGTCTAATAACCCTTTGACCCACATGACCTATACAGGGCCGACCCCAACAAGGTGGTCTAATAACCCATCAAGTATAAGTTACGACATTTACAATATAAATGACGACACTTCCGTATAGAGGAATAATACCATCTCTATAGGAGTACATACAACATACATATATGAAATACATTCCGAAGTTACATATACATCAACAAGGTTCATCATGTTATTATTAGTACACGCCAAGCTATGTATGTATTAGCTACATGTACATACCTTGTGTGCATACGCTAGTATTATTCAAATATAGATTTTTTTATTTAATTACATGCTTAATTGTATTATGATTATTTGTATTGAGGTTATTGGGTTAAGTATACATTAATTTATGAATAAAAGTGCATTTTATTTAAATTTATTCATTTTGCTTATTTTAGATACATTTAATTTTAATATTTATTGGGATTGAGGTCGTAAGATATTATTTACAATGTTTGAAGATGGTTGAAGTTATTCAAATTAAATTGATTGAATTGTTAAGTAAGTGTCAATCAAAACTAAATGAATGGATATGGTTGTAATTTCAAGGTGAATATTTTAATATTTTTTAGTGCACTTGAAATTATTCAAATTGATTTCATTATCGAGTAAAAATCCAATGGAATTTTAAAGGAATGGATATGGTTGGGCCTTAAAATGATTATTTTAATTGTTTTTAAAGAAAATAGTGCAGATGAAATTATTTAAGTTGACTTGATGTGTTATCCAAAAATGTATGTGAACGGATATGAACATGATTATTTAAAAAATATTTCTGGAGGATAGTGTAGCACTCCTCTCGAAGAAAGAAGCGGTGGGAAGTGCTTAAAAGGGACCAAAAATATGAAGGGGGGGAATTTTGTTGGGGTTTATTTTGGGTAGTGTAGCACTCCTCTCGAAGAAAGAGGCGGTGGGAAGTGCTTAAAAGGGAGGAAAAATATGAAGGGGAGACTTTTTTGGGGGTTTATTTTGGGAGACAAAATTCTTGGGAACCATGAGAGGGAACTGTGAGAGGGGAAAATGGAAGGGAGTTGTGAAAGGAACTTGAAGTTGGGAAACTATGGGGGAAACATGAAGGATATCTGAACTAGATGGGTAGTTGGATCTCAAGTCTTGCGAATGTTCCATATGTGGATGTTGTTGTTATTGGGGAATTTAGGCACGGATCGCCAAGGAATATGGATTCCTTAGAGCTAGGGATCCTGCAAGGCTATTCCTAGTTGGTTGCGTGGTAAATCCATTTGGTGGTTGAGTTTCCTATTGCAAGGGAAAAACTATTTATTTTCATGGAGATAGCATGGAAAAAATACTAATCTACGACTGGGTGGTAAATCCTTTTGGCCGTTGAGTTTCCTATTGCAAGGGAAAAACTATTTATCTCCATGGAGCTAGCGTGGAAAAACTACTAATCTACACGTATTTTTCTTCAATAGTTATTTCAATTTTAAAAGATTTGAAACCATATGTATATGTTTAAAGAAATTCATAGACAATAAACTGAATTGTATTTAGTTTGAATTGTATTTGATTTATAGGTGTTAAGCATCCATAGAAAATAAATTGAATTGTATTTGGTTTACACTTGTCAATAGAATAATCACTTTATAACGTGCACAATAGCATGCAAAAGAAAAACTAAACAGAAGAGAAACCTTACCTCATCGAATTGAAGACATAAAAACATGAAAAAAAAAAAAATGCAAACTATGTAAATTGTATTAATATGAAAACTAAGGACCTAAGTAGGTCCTTACACATGGTATGAGAGCCATGGTTCAAAATATGGAACCATAGGGATTACTACAAACTAGAAACCCGGATATCCTCAAAAAACTATACAAGGGAATAAAAATTTACGTATGAGAGAAGAAAAAAAAACAATTGTCAAGAAATTATGAAGACAAGCCTAGAGGAGAGTCTACTTGGATACTTAAGGCCTATAATATTATAGTTAAAGAACAAAATTAGGAAATAAAGAAGAGCCCATTAATTTTTTTTTCTTAATCTAAGTCATCCTTCTACCCTATGTTCCACATAAGACAATAAAAACAACAAGAGATAGTTAATCAACATTTATAATAATAATAATAGAGATGAAATAAAGGAGTACTAAAGAAAACAACTTTAAAAATGATTGAAATGATAAAAAAAAACTATAGAAAAATTTACTAGAATGCAAAATTGAAGGTACAATAAATGAAAGGGGTTCCTTGCACTACCTTGAGTGGGCCTCAAGGTTACTACACTAACCCTTAAGATAATCACCAAATGCTCAAGTCTGCATAAACAATATTTCTTATTCCATATTCAGAATTATGATCTAATGGTAACAAATGGTCTCTTCTACAACTTTGAATTAACCAAAAGAGTACATATGCCAATAATAATTAGTTTATCATTTCATCCTATATCTAGTTATAATGAATAAATTATAACTAATTACCCAATAAGTCCTGGTTTGAAGAAGGATTGTCTCATAGAGTTTTGAAATAAAGCAGCATATTTAAAGGGATTTGTGTTCCCTCCTTATTTCCTTTCTTCCTATATGTATAAACTTATGTCGTATAGTTACGATATTTTTTTTGATATATTTTGCAAATAATATATATATTGAATAAAATGCTCACTCTATAGATAAGATTGTTGTTCCAAGTTGATAATAGCCACATTAGGGGTTCGAATTAGGAACACTGGAATAATAATGTATATATAGGTGCAGACCAGATTCTCTCTTCCCTATCTTGCAAATGAAATAAAAATCTACTTCTTACTTAATAGTCTTGCCGTATTTTGAAACAAGTTCAGTTAGTTAGGTGACATTATAAAAGCTCTTAATGCGAAAGATTATAAGCTAAAGGAGTGCCTCCATACCTAGGAGCTCTTCTCGAAGTCCACGGTGAACCGTGGGTCTGTATGTGTGAAAAACAACATATCAACGAGATCTTTACATAACTTACACGTCCGTTAGCAACAGAGTTGAAACACAATAGAATTAATGGTAACCGTATCAATAAGAAATCTTACGAGTTGTGTCGAGGTTGCAGAGCTCCTTAGTGGCTAATGTCTTCGAAATAAAATGGAAGGGAAAGGTGGGGTTACCCCTTTTGGTTTTGGTTTTATTATTATTATTATTTTATTATTATCGTTTAGGCGTGGTCGAATGACCTAGAAAGGTTGTGTGGCCTCCATGCACAGTGTCGTCCATTAAGGTATACAATTACTTAGGGTTTGTGTAGATTAGGGTATGAGATTAATAAGTGTATAAGTCTGAAGAGAGCATGGTAAATAAAATAAAAAGTAAATAATTACAGTTTTTTAATTAGTGTAAATTATTTAAATGGTTAACACATTTTGAATTAATTATTTTAAATTGTTAATGTGTTTTAAAAAAAATTTAAATATATTTCAAATTAAAATTATATATTTATATATATATATTGAAATTGTTAAAATGTTTTAAAATTAATTATTTAAAATTATTTAGGTATTTTAAATAGGTTAATTAAAAATGGTTACATATATATAATTTTAATTTGTTATATATTTCAAATTTGGTTATTAAATTATTTGAAATTGTTTATACAATTTAAATTTTATGTTGAAATTTACATGATTAGGATTAATGTAATTATTTTTCAATCTTATAGGTTAGAGATTAATTTAAATTAAGGTTTATCTTATGTTACAATTAATATAATTCTAACTGAGTATTTAAGTAATTTTATAAAATTTTATAGGTTTAAATTGTAAAGTAAATTGAATTGGATATAGGGTTAGGAGACGACTCTAGATAAATTGAATTTAGGTCAAACTAAGCAACATAGTAGGTTTTGCGGGGAATCACAACAGGTGTGACCCTGACAATAGAAGTCATTACAGGTGACTACCTAAGCCACGAGGACGATGTCATACCTTACATTTCACCAGAGACATATGTCTTACCCCATGATTCACGATGGTGATGTGGGTTGTGGGATCACGTACCCTCATCATCCCCATACCTTCTCCTTATACAAAGAATTTCAAAATTGCAATAAACTATGAAAGCAACATTATCTATACTAAGGAATGTTGTGTGAGATGACATGTACTCAATTATTATAGGGAAAATTATATCATTGTAAATAAGATAGAAAAGTAAAATAAACGCATTAAATGGGAAGAAGGGAGAATGCTGCGTAAGGGAGGGGGTAAAATTTTAGAGCAATTTGTCTACCTATTGCATGATGTGTGACATGGTATTTAGACCAATTTATTAAAAGATCTGTAATGTTGAGCTTACTCATGTTGAGTGTGCAGGAGTTTGTGGAGTAATTTGTGTTCAATTGTTAAGAGAGGATAGCACTTCGCATAATTAATGAAATAATTGCTTCTGCCACCTTATAAGTAGGTGACCTTTTTGGTCAAGCTAAATATTAACAAGAAGAGATCCATATAGCAATTTTAATTTTGAAACTGATTACCTATGTACATGAGTGTGAGTGGGAAGGAGCCTTGACATGATGAAGGCGTGGCATTGAGTCCCAAACAACTATTGTTGTGAGTGGGATGAGGCTACGTTATGTCCCTAAATCCATAGTTTCAAAGGATGAGAGAGAGGCCATATGTTCCATTATTATGTGTGAGATAATATGTGACTAATGAAAACATTAAAAGTACTAATGATATATTTTGAAGAGCATTAGGGGGGAGTGGTGCAATATAATGCTTAGGCATGTAAATTGGTAGAGACTAATAGGTTCGAAAATGATAATGATATCAATAGCTAAATATATGTGACAAGTAAACACAACATAAAGTAACATATGCAAAATACAATAGGTTTTAAATGACACATAATTACCATAAGAGTGTTAGTGATAGAAAGAGTAGTACAAAAGGAAGAGGATCCTATATGTGGAATTCACCCTATTTGAATCCAACCTGTTGACCAACGCGACCTCAGTCGACATGGGTTCGCCTCACTGTAGACACATACTGCAGTCTCCCTTGGCACCGGCCCGGGCAGGTTTGAGCCCACCCAGCAACACCCACAGAGCGGATGAGGTCTCACCTGAGGCGTCCAGGAAGAGCAGACAGAACCATGTTTCCGTCGAGGGAGGAGGAGAGGTGTGGCTGTACGGACTAACTCTATTGCGGTACTTAAACAGAAACTTTAAACATTCGGCAAGGAGTTATAACATATTACATCATCGCAGCATTTATCATCACATTCAACATGGAATACATTACTTAATCACAACATTTATCATCATAGCAACAGTAAGTAGACAGTGCATCAAACAACATTCATATATTGCAACATTGCACAAAGATCGTACCAAAACATCATCATTATATTACTGTCGCAATCATATACCAGAAGCAAAAGACAGATCTCGTACATAATCGTTCTTCTTTATCTATTCTCCTATTCATCTAGCTTCTTCTCCCCTCTATTCTCTCTAGCACTTACAACTTTTATCTATTTATAGGCTTCCACCATTACAATACTTGTCCACTTACAAACGACTTCCTAACCGACACTATGGACAATTGACCCAATATCTAACTTACTCGGTCCAAATGACCCCAAAAACCTGCATACCGCGGTACACTGACTCACTATTACATAATATGTGGTCCAAGTGACCCAAAACCCGCCAACTACGGTATTCTTTAACACAAAATACTCCTTTCGTGCCCTCATCCGATGTGTCGCAGTGTCGGTGGTACCGCAACATTTCCCCATCAAACCGCCTGCCAACAGGCCCCCAACACAATCTTGTGCCTCGCCCTCGAGCGACGTCAACTGCTGAACGTAGTGTCGTCGAACTGAACTATGTTCCAGTAACTGTTCTTGTTGTCTAGATCATGCGGTGTTGTCCCACTCCTTCTGCTACATTGATCATCATCTGTATGTTTAACCCAAAATTGTCATCGCCCGACTTGCTGTCATGTACTTTTCAAACTCATCCTCGAGTCTCTTGGAAAGGTACTAACGGGAATAAAAAGAGGACGAACAGTACCAAGGTGCAAAATTAGCAGATGACTATGGCACATATGTTTCACACCAGCAACTAGTTCCTACTGTGGGTGGGGAGCTGCCACCCCAACCCGCTCAGGGGTCGAGAAGAGCACAATCCTTCCAACAACTACTGTGTACTTAATCATGTTGGACTAGCCCTCGGCTCGGGCATACCACAGTGTAAGTGCACCCACCATATCAAGGCGCTCAGGGACACTCGTTGTTCGGGCTCGCAGGGCCCGTGGGTGCTGCCACGGGAAATTAAGTGAAGCATTTCCACAGCCTCCTTGGAAGTCCTAACAACTTAACTCACAAACTAATCAACCAACATAACCAATCTATTTCAGAACAACTTCATTGTAGCAAACTACCAGCTGCCTCGACTACTTATAGCCGGACCGTTCCCGGGTCACGATGGTGGGAATGATGTCCCACTACCTCTCATATGTGTGTGTGCACCCATCAACTGACACAACCGGGGGGGTGACCATACTGTCACCGAAGATCCTACGTGTGAACGTGTGAGCAATCTCCTCAGATCGTGTTGATCGTATTGACCCAGCATGCCATGTGCAAAACATGCCGTCATCTTGTGGTAATCCAGCCGAATCTGTGAGGTACAATCATGTATAGGGATGATGGGCAGTGGTGATAAGATATTAGTGGAACAGTAGTCACAACACTGCCCCGTACCTCCCAAATCCTCCGTAATCATCATAAAAATTCTTCAACAAAAGATGCCATCAGTCCTGGTCGCAATACTGCCATGAGTCTCCAAACTATCGACACAAGCCTTCCCGCTTCCACATACCTTCTTATATTGGTGCGCCATCTTCCACCAAGTAACCTGCAACACACTTTTTTTTTCTTTTTCGATGCGACTCAGACATCGCACTGCTCCAAGCTCGAGCGATAGGGCTTCAACCTATGACCATTTACCAGCTTGGGGAGCATCGCCCCATCCAACCACTGCAGCTGAACCGCTCCACCTTAAGTAATACTATTGATGCGATATGGACCCAGCCAATGCATCTGCAATTTGCTTGTATGTTTCATAAACTTGCTGTCGTATAATAACACTAAGTCGCCTTGCTAAAATTGTTTACTTTTGATGCAGCGATCATGCCATGCCTTATGACGATCCTTCTCCACCCCTTGGTGAAATCCAGTGATAAATCGGTCCTCTTCCAGCTCCACCAATTGTGCTAGACGTTCATCCAATGCTGCAACATCATCCATGCTCGTAACAGCTGTAATTCGTAGACTTGGAACAATGTACTCCATAGGCATAATTGCTTCCTTCCCATATACCAACTTGAAAGGTGTTTGACCAGTCAACCTTTTACATGTAGTGTGATAGGCCCACAACACTGCTGGGACTTTCAGATCCCAGTCGTCGCGGTTCGCATTGCACACTTTTTTCAACACATGCTCCAACACCTTGTTAAACGCCTCCACTGTTCCATTCACCTGTAGCTGATAGGGTGTACTCTTCTTATGCTGTATTTGCAACTCCTCCGTCAATGCGCTGATAGTGTGATTAAGAAAGTGGCTACCTTGATCACTAAGAAATATCTTGGGGCAGCCGAAACGAGTGATAATGTGATCAAACAAAAATTGAGCAGCCATTGTAGCGGAGCAATCAACTATGGGTACTGCCTCAGCCCATCGGGTCAAGTACTCTGTCGTCGTGACAATATACCGCGCACCTGTGCGTTTCCCTGGTGGATGGATCGGTCTGACAAAATCCACAGTCCATTTTTCGAACAGTTGCAGTGTCACTTGAGGTAGCAGCGGCATCTCATCGCGTCTGGACTGCTTTCCAATTCACTGACAAACATCACAAGACCACGCATAGTCTGTCGCATCATTATGTAATGTGGGCCACCAAATCCCTGCACGCAGTACCTTCCAGGCAGTCGCCCGACTGCCATAATGTCCTCTCGCTACTCCTCCATGTGCCTCAACCAATATATGCGCTTGCTCATGCGGCAAGACACATCTGTGCAATATCTCATCAGCGCCCAATTTATACAATTCTCCCACGATTAGTTGAAAGTCAGCAGCCTTGAAAACCAACTGCTTCTTCTGAGTAGTGGTAAAGTCAGCAGGTGCAGTGCCAGTCACCAGAAACTAAAGGATGTCATCAAAATATTGATTAGCGGTGGCAATGTGAAATAGTTGGGCATCCGGCAACCCGTCTTCGATATTAGTCGGTTCCTCCCCTATGTCAATCCATGACAAATGGTCTAGTCCAGCATTCAACCGCCCTGGTTTCACAATGACTTCGAAATCAAACTCCTGGAACAAAAGTAGCCACCGAAAGATCTTCCCCCCCAACACAAGCTTATTGACCAAGTATTTCAATGCAGAATGATCAGTGAACATTTTAAAGTGGCCACCCAACAAATAATGCCTGAATTTCTGCAGTGCGTAAACCATGGCCAGACCTTCTTGTTCTGTGGTAGTGTAATTTCATTCTGTAGAGGACAGCTTCCGACTGACAAAAGAAATGGGATGATCAAGGTCGCCTTCTCCAGGTTGAGCCAACACAACACCTAGTGCAACAGATGAAGCATCAACATGGACATGGAATTCCTTACTCCAGTCCAGAAAGACCAAGATTGGGGACGACACCATCTTTGCTTTGAGCGTTTCGAAACTATCCTGACATTCTGGGCTCCACTGGAATGTCGTGTCCTTCTTCAACAACTTTTCCATAGGGGCAGTAATCGCAGCATAACCCCTAATAAACTTGCAATAATATCTCGTATGACCCAAGGTTGCATGCAACTGCTTAACGGTGGTTGGTGGTTGCAACCCCAAAATGAGCACAATTTTGGCTGGATCAACCAGCAATCCCTACTTACACACAATATGACCCATCAATATCCCAAACGGTTCACAGAAAATACATTTCTTCAAGTTCAACGATATTTGGTGTTGTCGGTATCGCTCAAGCATTAACCGCAGATTAGCCAGATGATCATGAATCCATCCATAAACGGTCCAATCATCCATATATACCTGTAAAATCTTCTGAATAAAATCTTTGAATGCGGCAACAACAACCCAGGAAAATATCGTAGGTGCATTCTTCAAACCAAATGGCATTACCGTGTACTGAAAGCAACCCCATTTAGTAAAAAAATTTGTCTTATGGCGATCTTCCTTGGCAATGCGAATCTGATGGTAGGCAGAGAATCCATCAGTGAAAAAGTACATCTCCTGGCCACCCACTCTTTCAAGTACTTCATCAGTAAACGGGGTCGAAAAAGGGTCATGCAAGCAGGCATCGTTCTACTTCCATAAGTCGACACAAATGCGTACTTCGTCTATTTTCTTGTCCTGCACCACCATAGGATTGATCAATTTGGACTTTTCCACAGGTTCAATAATACTAGCATCCAACATGCGATCAAGTTCCACCTTGACCTTTTCTTTATGTCGTGGATTCATCCAATAAGGTCGTTGTCGGACTGGCTTAACATATTGTTTCAATGGAATCTTCATCTCTCCTAAATCACCTAGGATTCCCTTCATTTCGAAAAACTTTGTGGGAAACACATCTTGAAACTCATGAAGTAACATAGTAACCTTACTCATCATCTCATCGTCCCAATAATCCCCAACATTAGCAAACTTGGGAGTAGCCTCGGTGCCGATATTCATCTTGCGAAGCTGCAATGGTTGACTGAACGGATTACTTGGCGCAATAGGTGGGACCACATCGCGACTTCCTTCATATTCGGGAATGTTAACATTCTGGGGATCATCATCGTCCTCCAGGCCACCACTGATGTTGAAGCACTCCATGAGAGACTACATCTGATAGTGTGTGTGCGGGTCGACAGGGTAAGCTGCCGAAACAACCTGAAGTACCACATCGCGGATGAGCTGCAGAGCATTATGGACATCAGGGTTAGCATCCACAAAAGTGAACATATGAGTGAAACAGATCGTCAACTCCCCCCATGTTGTAATGTGTCAGTGCAACTCGGCTGCAGTGTACCATGAGTGCGGTATCTCATCCAAATTATGGACAAAAGCATGGACCCACTCATCTTTGGGTCACGCTACCCACAATCGTTGGCATTCCATCACATGATCACTGGGATCGGTCTGACCATCATACTTTCCAGTGTGATAAACCTCAGTGTCGTCGAACTGAACCATCATCAACCTTCGACACTATGACCAACCTTTAATGAATTTCTTATGTGTCTCCCACCATCATACTGGAGCAGTCTTCAGTGCTTCCTCCAAGGCCAGCAATCACTGTGGTTCTAGGACACGGTCTTCAAATTTTGCTAAAAAGGTGTGTAGGCCAGGAAACCCCTCGTAGACAGGAAATGTGATCGTTTCTGTCGCAACACGACATAAGGATTGCGTAACTAAACCACATTTCCAGACTGATACTTCATGCATTTGATTCTGCCAATGTTCCAATGCATCATCAGAGTCGGAAGATGCAGAGCTCTCGCTGCGCCACTCCAACTCACCAAAGGCGGTAGGATGAATATAATATTCAGAAATATTAAATGCATGATCCCATCTAGTAGGATCATCATCTTTTATAGGCTCCACGTAGCGGCGTCCTTCAGCTGGATCTAACGAGGCTATGACTCTGAAATCACGATTCTCAAAGGTCATCATGCACTTCTTGAAGTTGATTTCAGCTCCACTATCGTTAGCCCATCTGATCCCCAAGAGCGCTGGATAAGAGCTTCCTCCCTCAACCACTTCAATAACATCAAAGTCAGCATAAGTCTTCATGCCCTCAATATCAATCGTGAGCCGTGAAACTCACCCAATGGGTGTTACCTTCGCATGGTTAACCAACCGGAGCTGCACAGGAGACCAACTCAATGGGGAACTCCCCATCTTCTTCCACGCCTGCTTGGTTAAGATGTTAACATCCGAACCAAGGTCAAGAATCACAGAGTCAACATCATAGTCGCCAATCTGAATATTCATTCGCATCTCCTTACTAGTCTTCCGTTGCTGTAGGGAGTTTACTGCAGACTCCTACCGTCCTTTCAAAAATCGTTGCAACCATCCCTCAATATCAACCAAGGCAACCGGGTCTCGGGCCAATAATAGACAACTTTCAAGAAACTTTTGCAATGTCCCCAGTGGTGGTGGTCGATCAGCGTCTCATGTAGTATCAAAGATAGGCGGCATATCGCAAACAACAACTTTATTGCGGTCTTTCTCCAAGGTGTGACATGCCTCCATGAATGTCTCTCGCTCCGTATCAATGTTGAAGGGTACCGTCTTCTGACCAGCCAACTGAATTAGTGGTCGCGAACCATCCTCCCCAGTCATCTTGCCTCCAGCCACCGAATCATCTTGTGATCGCGGTTCAGCATAAATGGTCGCAATATTTGCACCCTGCATCTGGTTCTGCTGTAGATTCCCTGGTTGATTGACATTTTGATTGATGTTTGGTGGTGGTCACGGGGGCTAGTTCTGTACTAGTTGTTGGACCGGTTTCTTTACTGGTTTCTGTGGCTGGGCCTGATTCTGTAGCTGCGCAACGTTCCCAGCCTGCCATCGTGCAATCAACTGTGGACAATTATCAACCGTATGATCGTTACCAAAGCAAAACATACATTAATTCTTTAGTAGTGGGTAGTCATGCTGATAATGCCCCTATACCGCATAGTGGTAACATTGAATAGGTCCACGACCACCTTGACTTCCTCCTCCACAACCAAATCCATCACCGCATCCACCCTTGTATCCTCCCCAGTAGCCTCCCTGCTGCTGGTATTGTTGCTGCATTGGTGCTGGTGGAATCCCTTGCCCTTGTTGTGCATACTGCGGTTCTTGTACATATTATGGTTGTGGGGGAGTCATCTGCATCAGAGTGTATTGCGGCATGAACTGCTGCGGTTGCTGTTGCTGTGGTGCAAACTGCATCTGTCCTTGCGGTAGCGGCTGGCCTACCTGTGGTTGTAGTTGTGGTTGTTGCATCGTGTGTTGATCGACCTTAATGTAGAATGCATCACACATCCTCTCTTGTAGCAACCCATATGCACGGCAATCCTTGTCATCGTGACCCATCGACTTGCAGAATGTGCAGTAAAGATTCCGCGGGGTTGTGACCATTTTCTGCATATATGGGCAATTATCGTGGCTATGCCCAAACACGTGACAAACGTGACACCACGGCATACTGTCGCCATTCAATGGGTTTGGCGTGCCTGACACCAAATAATTACGAAAATTCGAGCAATTATCCTTCGTATGCCCTTCTCCTCGGCATCGCGTACACCATACTTCATCACGATGTTCCTTGTTCTTCTTCAAATCTCGCAACTGTATAGTCAGGTTAGCAAGCTGTGTCTGTATCTGTGACATCTCAGCTGCATTATCTCCAATCGGTGATGCCTCCAATCGCATTGCAATCTCGAGAGCTTCACTAGGCATCGATATGTTTTGCTGCATTAGCGGCAACCGAATGTGGGGTAACAGTGCTGCAATGAACCATTCTTTTTGTTGGATGATGCTCATATCAAAACTAACCTTCGCCATCAGCGTCTTGAATTTTTGGTCGAAATCCCATACCGTCTCATTGGGATACTGCTTAATTTCGTTCAATTCAGTAATGTATTGAGCCTCCGACTTAAGACGTCTAAATTCAGTAATCATGCCATCCCAAATCTCATCCAGTGACTTCTCTGGGGCCCCCATAGGGACTAAAATAAACTTCATGAAACAATTTAATGCACGACCCCGCAAAGTCGTGGCTAGATGTCCTTTCTTAGCATTGGCATTAGTGATCTGTTTCATGGTCCATACTGCTTCACACAAAAACCAATACTGTTCTGGGTTTTCTGTCGCACTTCCATGGAACAACGGTAACTTAGCATCATCGCCCGCCATCCTGGGCTTCCTTCCTCCTGTCGTTGTGCTACTACCAATTAACTTCTGCAGTATTGACGAACTTGGCGGTGTCGAAGTAGTATTTCTTGCTGTTTGAGAGTCAGTGAGTGGAGGGGTGGGTACGTTGGTGCTGGGGTTTGGTCCTGCCTCTATCCTGGGCATAGCCTAGTCGTCCCTATCAGGACTATGAGGTCGCTTTGTCCCATGTGGTATTCCTTCGTGATTTTGCGGTTCGATCGCAGCAGGACCTTCTCCCGTCCTATACCTCTTCTCCTGTCGAAACCTCTCTCCTCCTCTTGTAAGACCACTCTCTTCCTCAGCTTCGCTCACAGTATCCTCATGGTCTACACCCATCGACCCCTTACCATTCCATGTACCAGTCCTCAGCAGTTGCGGTACCCACGGCCTCTGCCCACCAGGCTGTCTACTGATCAAGGTGCATCTTTAATATACCCTTTTCGCAGATTAGCATCTTAATCGACAGTTGGAGCGACAACAGAAACCTTCCCCTCGGTCCTCGGAAGAAGTATCTTTCAACTTCACTATAGGATTTCTTCGTGTCGACCGCAAATTCAGTGATATATCCTTCCAAGATGCTATCAAGCCAAACTTCGATAGCTTACGATGCCTTATTATCGACTTCCTGTAGCTCCTGAATCAATTACGGGGTCCAAGCTGTCAGTTCACCACCCTGGAAGTTCCTCTTCTGGAAGGTCAGCTTTGACAACCATTCATACACAATGACCGGGAATTCACAGAAAAACTATTCATGCGGACTATCGTGAATATATCTTCCCAGCCAGTGATCTACTGTGAGTTGCGTATTCCGACTTTCTTCTTCAAAAAACTCCTACAACTTCTGATCGAACCATTTCTGTATCTCCGGCTTCATCGGGTGCCACAACATGACCTCCTTCTACTCTACACACGGTCCCGACAACGGAACCATTTGTTGACCAATGCGACCTCAGTAAACAAGGGTTCGCCTCACTATCGACACATACTGCAATCTCCCTGGGCACCGACCTGGGCAGGTTTGATCCCACCCAACAACACCCATATAGTGGATGAGGTCTCACCCAAGGCATCCAAGAAGAGCATACGGAACCATGTTTCCATCGAGGGAGGAGGAGAGTTGTCGCTGCACGGACTAACTCTATTGCGGTACCTAAACAAAAACTTTAAACATTCTGCAAGGAGTTATAACATATTACATCATCGTAGCATTTATCATCACATTCAACATGGAATACATTACTTAATCACAACATTTATCATCATAGTAACAGTAAGTAGATAGTGCATCAAACAACATTCATATATCGCAACATTGCACAAAGATCGTACCAAAACATCATCATTATATTACTGTCGCGATCATATACCAGAAGCAAAACACAGATCTCATACATAATAGTTCTTCTTTCTCTATTCTCCTATGCCCCCCGCTTCTTCTCCCCTCTATTATCTCTAGCACTTATAGCTCTTATCTATTTATAGGCCTCCTCCATTACAATACTTGTCCACTTACAAACGACTTCCTAACCGACACTATGGACAATTGACCCAATATCTAACTGACTCGGTCCAAATGACCCCCAAAACCCGCATACCACGGTACACTGACTCACTATTACATAATATGTGGTCCAAGTGACCCAAAACCCGCCAACTGCGGTATTCTTTAACACAAAATACTCCTTTCGCGCCCCCATCTGATGTGTCGCAGCGTCAGCGGTACCGCAACATTTCCCCATCAAACCGCCTGCCAACACAACCTATATTATACAAGGAATTAATGAGGTTGATAGTAGTGACCTAGAAATTTTGAGGTCACTTCATTCAATAGAAATCATCCATTATATTGTTCTGAGTGTTGATATTCAAGGGAGATGATTGTATGATGTTTTCTTGCAGGGTAGTCTATACTCAATGTTAAACAAATAAGAGTTCTAGTAAGAATCAAATATAGTTAGTTTTAATCAATAAGGGTTCATAAAGAATGAAATAAGAATCTAATTAATAGTTATATCAATGGGTAGAAAATGAATGATAAATATTTACCAAATTTTAACAAAACGAAGGACCTAGAGAGGTCCATACACATGGTATCAATCTAAACATGAATGGAAAGTGTGTTAGCTACCAACCTAGATGCAAATCCTAAGGCTCTATCCAGTGCCGAGAGGGATCAAATCTCCCGAGGTGCAAACCTCTCCTCAAAAAGCTGCTTGAGTGCAATACCTGAGAAGAGGTTTGCACCTCAGGAGATTTGATCCCTCTCGGCGCTTGATACAGCCTTAGGATTTGGATCTAGGCTGGTTCCAGTCGTAGGCAGTGACACAAAACTGGAGTTTGATCAGCATGGTAAGGAACAGGTTAAGTTGAAATCAAAGATACGAGTATCATCATAATGTAAGTAATAAGTATTAAGGATTGAGTAAATTGTTAAAGTGGAAAATAGAGACAATAATTTTGTAAGGATTAAATAAATGAATATATGGTTTACATTGTGATCATTCTCAATCTATCTTCTTCATCTTTTCTTATCTTCACGCCTGGAAGTTTTGACATCTTCTCATATCGATCATATGAGAATAGAGGTTGAAATCGTAGACCTACCAATTCTTTAACTCGAGATATTGCTGTAAATGTCATCCCCTGCCTCTCTTGCTTTCCAATACTAATAGTAGCTTTCTCCAATGTCAATCCTTGTGACTTATGGATTGTTAAACCCCAAGTGAGTTTCAATGGAAATTGTTTTTTATTACCTCTTTTGATAGGTTTAATAGGAACAACATGAGGAAACAATTCATCCCATGGTCCCCCCACATAATTATCAAATTTTATTAAAACATACATGGGTGGTTCTGGAGGCGAACTTCTAGGGTTATATACAATTTGTTGTATAACTCCAAGAGCACCATTAACGAGTCCTACATCAGTCTAGAGGTTTGATGTCAACATTACCCTTGCTCCTATGGCTATAAGTAATTCAACTTCCAACCCTTCTTCATCTCCTTCCATAGAATAGTTGCTTCTTACAGATGTAGCAATACTGGTCGCAATGGGATAGTTTAGGCTTCTTATTAAATGCTTGTTATGATAGTTTACATCATCATTTGTCGAAAACAAATGTATCGCCTTATCGAAGGACTTTTTCATTGTAGCATATAAGGAAGTATCTGTACGAGTCATCAGTAATTTCCAATCCTCTATTGTTGGAATTGTATCTCTAATATTCATTAACACATTACGAAAAGATATGTGTTCATTGCTTTGTCCATTCTGTCGAAACACAGTATCGAGGGTCACAACTGTTCCACAATTCTTTTGCGATACCTTTCGATGCATATACAGGCTTATCCATGATAGGTGGCAATTGTCCCAAATCACCGACCAATATAATTGATCATCCACCAAAAGGTATATTAGCATATTCTGGGAAGGCTTGGCGAAGTCTTGAATCTATTCTAATTAATAGATTTTTTCCAATAAAACTCATTTCATCGATCAAAATATATTTTGCATTCCTCAACTCTTCTTGTAAGCTAATTAAAGTCGGTCCTCGTAATGGATTGATTTCTTTGATCGGTATATGAAGTGTAGAATGAATTGTTCTTGCGGATATGTTGAAAGCTGTCACCCTCGTAGGAGCCAGAAGAAGTAATGGACTTTTCCCTGGATGAGAGAGATTTTCAAGTGTATTTTTAATGGCTCCAATCAAATATGACTTTCCAATCCCTGCAGTTCCTTGGATTATCACGCATAGTGGATCAACACCCGTTCTATAATGCTCAAGGATAACATCATATGGTATTCTTTGCTTCTCCCCCAAACTATCAATTGAGTAAGACTTTGCATGTTGATTAGTAGAAATCGTTTTCAATTTTCGCATATCAGAGATGAAATGAATTTCACGACTGGAGGTCTCTTCATCTACAAAATCAGTGTTCCAATCATGCATACAATCAAGATACCTATGTCCAAGCATCTAAAACTCATTATAATTTATAAATTGATTTTTATATAATCCACATATGATCTCTCATTCATGCTTCCTGGAATCTCTCTGTGGAATTGGATGTTCTTCTTCTTCATTGGATTCATCTCGAGCGTCTGTAGGCACAGGTTGGCGATCAACATGCCAAGGTACATATTGAAATTTTTTCCAATTTTGTACTATTTCATCAGATGTGTGGCCTATATCTCTTCGAAAGTCACGAAATGTCTTGTACAAAACCAACTCGGACCAACAGAATTCGACAAACTTGTCATCTTTTCGATCAGGAATAGAGTTAAATCTAGGAAACACACGTACAATAGATGCATTACTTCGTGGTAACCATTTTTCCCCTCGTCGACATTTTTCATATGACCAACATTTTGCAACATCTATCAATGAAAGTTGCTCCATATTCTCCGGTCGCTTAATATATGCATCAATCAAAGAATTATCATTGTTGGCATTATATGTTTCAACTTGTACTTTCTTGAAAACCTTCATACTGACATTTAGAACCACAAAAAGATGGCTACATTCTGAAAGAGGAAGCTCTAGAAGCATATGGCATGTCTCATGTGCACCAATGTCCCTATCCACAATGGATTCACACAAAAAACTTTTATATGCACGTGCTGTTGGTTTGTTCGGATTCTGGATAGAAGAGACTCGCATCAACATATTGTGGAAATTTTCAGATCCCTTTTCTTATTTGGCAGCGTATTTTGCTAGGTAATTAGTAATGACACGCTTGTAAAGTACAGGCTACCAATCTATATCAGCCCTCCACATCATTAGTGTTTCACGATTGTGTGTATTCACTCTGTCATCATTTCATCTAGGTTCAAACTTTTTTCTCCTTGTTCATCAATGTAAAGTTTTGACTGGTCGCATAGATCCCATGGTGCGTGGTACAGCATACCAATTTTCCTCCCTTCTTTCGAAGACAACTTCTCTCATTGTAGGTAATATGGCACTCAACACAGTTAAGGAGTTCTTCATAATCAGTCATTGGATCATATTGAAATATTTGTTCTATGCCTTTTAAACAAGGATGATCATCTACATTGTATCCAATTTAAATCTTTCGTTGTTGTCCCTCACGTGGATTTATTGCATTCACACATTTGTCAAAATAATTTTTTGTAGATATAACTTCTCTAGGATTATCCCAATTCAGAGTGTCCATGTTGGGAGCATTTTTTAACCAAAGAAACCCATGGACATGAGGAGATCCACGATGTTTCCATTCGTAGTGACTCCAAAAATCTGTGGCTTGATGAAAATGTTTGAAAACCTCTTCTCGAAACATTGTATGTCTCAAGTGCATATAATGTGCCACGATGTGAGGATTATCAATTACATTTTGACGTCGCCATTTTCTCACTTCACGTGGATCTATAGGACTTGTGCCTAGCATTAATTTATGCAAATCAGGCCACTGCATATCCGCTGCACTTAGTGTGAAGAATATTGTCGGACAACCTATCTGTTGAATCAAGTCAGATAACGCTTGGCGACACTTGCTCCAATATGCATGTGTGCCTCTTAATACCGTTCCAAATCTCATTACTCTTTCTCCCAATCTTGAATCTAGAAGATTTTGTAAATGTTGTCGTAACTCTTCCATTGTTGTGGGTAGTTCACTAATTTTCTTTTTGACAAAAAATATTGAGGAAGCTTGAGCACGATGCCTCATTATGATATTCAGTAGAAAATATCTAAATTGAGGGTGCCTTCCAAATCTGTTATCATGATATCTGAGAAGATGTTTTGCATACTCATGTAGATGGACATTTCACATTCACGGTTGTAACCAATCAACCTCTCCTTTAGGGAACAATGTTGGAAATGCCATATCAAATAATCCAACAGTGTTATAATCGTTAATCGGAGATGAGCCAATTCCATGCCAGTTAAGCACTTCAGTCGATTCATCATTTGCATTATTTTCATCCGGATTAGGATTATTTTTCCATGCTTTATTAATTTCTATCTCTTGTGGTGCACTTGGAAGCCTTGATGCAAAAGAAGTTGTTTGTAAACCGTATAGCATGTCATCAACTCCTGGTATCCCTTCCAACATTGCAAATTCTGTGTCGTCATTAATATCGGGAAGAGTAATAGAATTAAGCATATGTGACATATCTGTGGCATTTTTAGGTAACTCTTCTACTGCGTCATACTCAACTCAAACATCTCGATAATATGGATCATTCTGAATCTTATATAATAATGCATCCATAACTTCTTTTTTTCTAATAGTGAAATCATAACTGGATCCCTGTCATCCTTTTTTTCGCACAACGACCATTAAGTCCAAGTTGTTAATATGTCATGGTAATGTCTTAGCAACATCTTTTATCTCTTGTAGAAAACTAATGGTGTGTCCTCGATATTTGTACTGTCCACCTATTGAATGCATCACCTGCAAAATTGGACTTGCACGTGCTATCAACATCTCTTCAACTTGTGTGATATCTACAAGGACATGCGGTTGAGATCCTGGATCCATGTGGTTCTTATTTGAGAATTTGTGATTCCATCTCTCTCTCAGACATCGCACACACATTGGACTTGTACTTGTACTACGTACTTGGATTCCAACATAGGAATCTAGGCAGACATGACACATTTCCACTTTAGCTAATCGATCAACTCGTTCACGAAAATTGCGATGTATAGTATACATTTCTTCAAATGGTATTGTGAAAATCCTCACAGCAGATCTAAGAGATGATGTATACCTCACAAGAGTAATTATGATTAAGTAGGAAAATAGAAGAAGAGTGAACAATACAGTATAATGAGCAATAGAATAATATGGTACAATAGAACTCAGATAGAAGCAATAATACTTCACACACACTAGTTAATTAATCACAATATGGACAAATAAATAGTACAATGGTAGAGAGGATTCGAATGCCTAAGGTGGCAATTTGAATTAGCCTCTCAGAGTGATCATAAGATCAATAGAGTGTCATTGGAGCACAACTAGGTGTCCTCATGATCATCGGAGCACAACTAGAAGTCTTCATCATCATCAGTGGAGTCATCAATGCTCAAGTAACTGTCAACCATTAGTCAAACTAACTTTGGTAGGTGTAACTGAGTGTAACTCAGTGTAACTAAGTGTAATTGAGTGTAACTGACTGTAACTGAGTGTAACTAAGTGTAACTGAGTGTAACTGAGTGTAAACTGAAGACAACTGGATTGGTAGGTGAAGAAGGGCGAGTTGCTCCCTAAAATCAAGGAAGAAGGGCGCATTAAGAAACTGGAGGGATAAAACTGAATAGTGAGAAGCTCTTGGGGGCTAGCTAACTAAGGGCTAGGTGCTGGACTAATGACTGGGATGCATGTAAGATGCATGCAAACCCTAGAATGCATGCAAACCCTAAAAGTGCATGCATGACTGAAAATGTAAATGATCAAAATACTGGTGGGACTAGGATGGAGTATAGGAATATCCTAACACCCCCCCTTAATCCATCCTAGGCCATGGTAACTAAGACCAAAGGTCACCCAATACAATGAATAATAACAATCAATAAACCAAGGAAGTGGGAAAATTTCATGGGAAACATACCCCCTCCTCAAAAACAGACTGTAAGGCACACATAAAAATAAATGCTCCAAACACAAGCAGGTGTGATGTTTGGTAATATGTCTGGAGGTATATTCTTCTTGGGAATAAGTGGATCATGCTCAAAAAGCATGTGTTTGTACTTTCTCTTCAGTTCGAATGTGATGAGAACAAATCCAACAATATGAGAATGATCCTTGAACTTGTGATTTGAATCAGCTAAGGTAGGATAAAATTTTTGAATATGCATATAGTCTTTTTTCTTCTCCTTCGAACCACCATGGGTGAGATTATGCCAAAAAGAACTATTACATGTTTGCTTGAGATCAAAATCATATTTAAGACTTAAAAAACATTTTCTTGAGATCTCCTTTGAACCAGCAGGGGTGAGATCAAAACTATCATATGCATGAGAAATTTTCCCAAGCAGTAATTGCTTAGAACCAAAATTAGATACAAGACTTGAATCATGGTTTCTTGAGATCTCCTTTGAACCATGAGAGGTGAGATCAAAACCAGAAGATGCATGAGAAATATTCCCAACCGAATGGAAATGGCCATATTCTTCAATGACCTTCTGAAATCATGGAATTATGATCATATAGTAGTATAAAAGAGGAGATAGCTGGAGAGGATCGAATGCATTAACTTCAATAGCTGTTTTGACCTCCGAAATAATCATGTGATCATGATGCAAACCAACAGACTCTGGTGCAAGAGAGGATTTAGGACCTTTTGCAATATCTAGAGTGTGGAGTTTCAATATCAATAATGATTAAGAGCAATATGTAATACGGCATAGTAAGCTTCATTTTTCCAATGTGCATGTCACCTTTATTCAACCAGTCAATCTTCTTTATAGAGGATTCGAACTCTCTTTCAAAATAACAATCAAAGAGATCATGGCTCTTCAAATATGCTATTATTTTTGGTTTCCATTCTTCATAGTTGAATAGAGAAAGAGGAGTGATTTATTCTAATTTTGGATACATTGAAGTTGTAGAAGACCTGCAAAAGTAATAGAGAATATTGCTGCAAAGATGCAGAAACTGCTGCTCTCGAAATCTTGATAATAACCTGCAAAAAACTCTCAGGAATGGAGATAAACAATACTCTCAACATTCTCTGATACCATGTGAAAATCCTCACAGCAGATCTAAGAGAGGATGTATACCTCACAAGAGTAATTATGATTAAGCAGGAAAATAGAAGAAGAGTGAACAATACAGTATAATGACCAACAAAATAATATGGTACAGTAGAACTCAGATAGAAGCAATAATACTTCACACACACTAGTTAATTAATCAGAATATGGACAAATAAATAGTACAATGGTAGAGAGGATTCGAATGCCTAAGGTGGCAATTCGAATTAGCCTCTCAAAGTGATCATAAGATCAATATAGTGTCATCAGAGCACAACTAGGTGTCCTCATGATCATCGGAGCACAACTGGAAGTCTTCATCATCATCAGTGGAGTCATCAATGCTCAAGTAACTGTTAACCATCAGTCAAACTAACTCTAGTAGGTGTAACTCAGTGTAACTAAGTGTAACTGACTGTAACTTACTATAACTGAGTGTAATTGAGTGTAACTGAGTATAAACTGAAGACAACTGGACTGGTAGGTGAAGAAGGGTGAGTTTCTCCCTAAAATCAAGGAAGAAGGGTGCATTAAGCAACTGGAGGGCTAAAAATGAATAGTGAGAAGGTCTTGGGGGCTGGCTAACTAAGGGATAGGTGTTGGACTGATGACTAGGATGCATGCAAAATGCATGCAAACCCTAGAATGCATGCAAACCCTAAAAGTGCATGCATGACTGAAAATGTAAATGATCAAAATACTGGTGGGACTAGGATGGAGTATAGGAATATCCTAACAGGTACCAATATATTAGTGTCAATTTCAAACTCCTTATCTCGGACCGTTACACGTTGAGCATCTTTGGTTGTTACATGTTGAGCATCTCCCACAGTTGGTTCTACGGGTAGATTGGCTGAATATTGTCATTGTCATTCCGCAAAGTGATTTCTTTGTTCTTCAACTTGCTTCAACTATCTCTCTTGATACGCTCTTTGTCAGTCAAGGTTTCGTTTTCTTTGTTGTTCTTGTTCTTCTAATGTCATTTCGTCCAACTCTTTTTTTCGACGTTCTTTTTGTCGAAGTGCGTTATGTTTTTTGCGTTCTTCCCGTTCTTCTATTGTCATTTTATTGACATATTTAGATGGTACCTCAGTATTAGCATCAATATCAATCGCCATATCCAGTTCTACATTTTGATTTATTTGTTGTTCCACAAATTCATTTATTTGTTCTTCCAGATGATTCAACTATTTTTCTCGCTTCGCTCTTTGTCGTTTAGTGATTCGGTTTTTTTTGTTCCTCTTGCTCTTTTGTTGTCAATTTGCCTAACTTTCTTTTTCAATATTCTTTATGTCATTTAACGTTTCGTTTTCTTCGCTCTTCTTATTCTTCTGTTGCATTTCATACACCTTTCGTCTCACGTCTCCTACTTTTTGTTTCAACTCTTCTTCTCGTTCATTTGCTGCCAATTTATTCAGATTTTGTATGTGTTGTTCTGCTCTTCATTTCAAGTCTTCTTCTCGTTCTTTTGGTGTCATTTATTTATATTGTACCACGATATTAGTGTCAATCTCAATCGCCATATCCTGTTCTACATTTTGATTTATTTCTTGTTCCGTAAATTGATTTCCTTGTTCTTCCACATGCTTCATTTTTTTCTCTCGATTCACTCTTTGTCATTCAGTGTTTCGTTTTTTTGTTCCTCTTGCTCCTCTGTTGTCATTTTGTCTAAATTTCTTTTTTGATATTCTCTCTATTGTTCAGCATTTCGTTTTCTTCACTCTTCTCGTTATTCTGCTGTCATTTCATACACATTTCATCTCATGTCTTTTGTTTTTCATTTCAAGTCTTCTTCTCGTTCTTTTGTTGTCATCTTGTTAGTTTTTTGTTGTTCTTTTGTTTGTCTCATAGCATCCTCCGCATGCACATCTTCCATTTCTAGTGTAGAATCTATATCAAAAATGTCAATGATTAACATATACACTGAAATTAATGCATATTTGTAATCCACACTGAAATCAATGCTTTACACTAAAATCTATGCCATTTGAAAATATAATTCACTGAAATCTATGCAATTTTAAAAAAAATACACTGAAATAAATGCAAATGAAAAATTCAATATAGTTTAAAAACTCAATATATTTTCCCAAAAAATAGGTGCTTTGGGAGGATCGAACCTTGGACCTCACACCCATTATCCCCACACCCTTATCACTATACCACAAGTAGTTCTTATTATAAATCATATAAATATTCTATATAAACTTTAAAATGGGGGAAGGGTGGATCAAAAGGATTTGACACCCTGACCTACCCATGACCACCACATTGTGTTACCAATGGGGTACACCCAATTGTCTATGATTTTAACTATATAATATATTTATATATTTGGATTGGGAGATTTAAGATTCTAAATTTAATCCTCCGTTTGGGATATTAAGTTGAAATTTAATATAAATTTTGTTATATATTTTAATTCTAATTAAATCTAAATCTAAAATAAATCTAACTAAATACTAAATGTAATTCTAACTAATATTTTTAAATCTAACTAAATATAACTCTAAAATAAATATTTTAATTTTAAATCTAACTTTATATTTTAATTTAAATATAAAATATTTTATAAATTAAAACTAAAATTATATTTAAAATTACTTTTAAATATAAATATAAAACTAAAACTAAAACTAATATTTATAAATCTAACTAAATATTTTAATTTTAAATCTAACTTTATATTCTATTTTAGGTTTCAAGTTTTTACAATGTAAACGATAAAAGCAATTTATAATAAATGATAGTGTCACGACTGAATTCAACTATATTTCAAATTCTATAGCAATCACAATGGATAGCAACCATGAAGTTTCAGTGAAGTATTGGTACAGGTATGAAGAGAAATTTTATTTTCACAGGTTTGAGAAAACTTTCACTCTCCAAGAAATAGTGTAAAACCACATTAGCAAAACCTAGGTTTTCGAAATAGCGATTTCTTAGTTAGATTTTGCTTTGTTCAGCAATTTCCACAAATACGGTCTATAAGTAAATTAATAGGGTTTTATCAAAAGGAGCAGGATGATGGCAGAGGGAGGAGGAGGATGGTGAGGGAGGAGGACAATGGCGAGGGGAGGTGGACGGAGGGGAGGCTGACGGGAGGATGGGAGAGGCGGACAGGAGGGGAGGCCGACAGGAGGGGACGATAGCTGCAAGATTGCAGGCGGCGGCGGGAGTGGAGGAAGATGGCGAGTGGGAATGGAGGACGATGGTGAGGGGGACGAGGAAGATGGCGAGGGGAGTGGGAGTGGAGGACGATGGCGAGGGGAGGATGGGAGAGGCAGACGGTAGGGGAGGCCGATAATAGGAGACGATGGCAGCAGGAGGAAAGGGGAGGTGGATGGGAGGTGCATGGAGGAGGGTGGTCGCAGGAGGATGGGAGAGGCGGACGGAGGTGCGTGGAGGTATAATGCAGGTGACTGTTGCAGGTCACGACGGGAGTGGAGGTTGATGGTGGTGTGAGGATGGGAGAGTTGGACGGGAGGGGACGATGGAGGTGCATTCAAGGAGGACATTGCATGCGAGGGGGAAGAGGACGAGGAATGGAGGGCACTACATTTTGATAAGAGGCTGATATGATTCCGTTGATATTTGATATCGAAAAATTTCCCTTCCGATTTCATTAAAACCAAATCCTATTTATGCAGATGCAGGCAACATTAAAATTTCCAATTATATTACCTTTTATCTTTGCTACTTTTCTCCCTGATCCACTTCTCTTTGCCTCATGTTTTATCTTTTTTCTATGTTGTGTTTTGTTTATATAGGAATTGATTTCAACCGTGTTTTTCAATCGAAAATACACATCACTTTTAATGGCCGACAAAATATTAATTAGTTTTTACTGTGTTTTAAAATATTAATTAGTTTTTACGTTTTATTAGATCTCCCTCGTATTATAACTTTATATGTTTTATTAGATGTAACGCTACATTTTTACGATTTATTAGATGTAACAGTACATCCACGTTAGAATATCTCCCTCATACTGGGTTGTAGAGCGCCTCTCGACGCAATGACTAATTAGGAGTAGTGGAGATGAGATCCAAGCCATGGTAGGATGTATGCAATTTGGGGCTAAATTATTTGTATTGAATATAATAATGACCCTAGGTGAAGGATGAGGCCTATGTAAAAATTAACCTAATATCTATCAAGCATGTTAAAGAATCGCCTAAGGAATTTATAATCATATTAGGTGTCTTGGTGCAATAACGCACTTCCCAAATTAAAACTTTGATCAAATTATAAGCATACACACATAAGTCTTGGGAGCATGTAAATCCTTGCTATGTGTTGGGTAAAGGGTAGGA
Organism: Larix kaempferi; assembly: GCA_027924585.1. Lineage (NCBI taxonomy): Eukaryota > Viridiplantae > Streptophyta > Pinopsida > Pinales > Pinaceae > Larix > Larix kaempferi. Next base: position 17,075,727 of record BSBM01000893.1, read on the forward strand.
TGAGTATGTGTGCCTAATCCCTAGCCATATGTGTTATATGGAGTACATACGAATGATTTTGGTATGTCCAATGAAAGCATGTTACTTACCTTGTGGGGATAGATAAATATAGAATTCTAAAAAGAATGTTTATAATCAAGATAGCTTGAAACTCATAATGACCAAGAGGGGATAGTATTCTTGAAGAAGGTCACCATATATAAGTTAAAACTATAAAACGAAATGGTTTATTGTAAAAATCATGGGTTAGAGTTCTTAGAAGTGTTGCGAACTAGTATTTAAATCATTAACAAGAACATGTTGAAAAATGGTTAAATAAATATCTGAATTAATGAAAGAGCCGTAATAATACTAGGGAAGCAAAAATAAAACATATATTTAAATACTTATGTGTTCCTAAATTCACAATATGGAATAGTATGAACAATTTCAACAAGGGTTTGTGAATATAAATGCATTAAGGACCCTTTATGTGTTAAGACCAAAATCCTAAACCACAATTCAAATATATATAGAAACATATTCTATGCGATAAAATGAGTAAAGTTTACGGGACATTGATATGAATGATAAACTTATTGTCTAGTGGGACTAGTATAAGTAATATATTTTGGTAAGGAGACAATGTATAGCATCATGATTTTCCTCATGATTGTGAGTGATCTCATAACTTCAGGATGAAGTTTCTTGAAGGGTGGGTGTATGTAATGCCCCATTTTGAATTTACCACATGAACTACCATTTCTTGTTTGTATTATCTTACGATTTTTTAGATTTGTTAGTATATGGACATTGTGGTCCTATGGAATTACTATTATGTGGAATACATATATGTGTGTGCATGATGTTAATACTATGAATGATTATCATATTTAAATTTTTTCACTAGCATGCAAATTTAATAGATGATGGGTACGTGGATACCAAGTTAAAGTTATGATAGTTGAATGGATGAATATGAAACCAAAGGAATTGGACCTAGAAAAATGATTTCCGTGATTGTTCATTAATAATGAAAGAAGTATACATGTCAATGATTGCACAATATTGCATGATCTTGTGTTGGGAGACTAACCTACAGGGTTAAAAGAACGAAGTGATAGCTTGGTCCTACAAAATTGAAGTACGTAAGTGACATGAATTCCAAAAGATAAATTGTATGTGAGTGAGGTATTATTGTTATCTATGATTATTGGTTTATTATCATGATGTGTGTGCACAAGTAGGTTTCAGGAAACTCAACTTCCCAAACAAGTTATTCGATAATGAATCCCTAAGAACAACAATAGAAATGTGGTATGCATATGAAGGGTGTTGATCCTTGTTCCATAGGAGGGGTGGCTACATTTCCCACCATTTATCCTCCAAAACCCGCAGTCATGGGGGGGTTGTGCTACAGTGTGCTCCCTAAGGTGTGTGATGATGACTAGTGGATCTCTGTTGGGGAATATTGGTTGATGTAGTTGATATTTCCACTTACGGGTTCTAACTAGAAGTTACATCATGAAATTGTCCCTCCAAGGTAGTCCAACAGAGGAAGGATAGGATGTGGAAGTTAGTTGTGAATTAGAAGAAGGTGTACGTAGTTTTGAATGATTGTGAGAGTTACTAAAATAGCTTGTTTGTTTGCATGTGTGTTAAAACTCTTTCTTTACTCATGTGTCATAAAATTAATATACCATGCACTTGATGTTGCGTTATTGTGATCTAGTTAGTGATTATTGTTAGATAATGGGCATGTGCAAGCTAACGGGGGTCAGTTTTGGTGCGTTAGATGCAATAGAAAGATGAAAAATCAGGCATCCCTCAACTTACTTGGCTTTTATGAGATGCTTACACAAGATATCACGCATCGAGTAAAAAAGATGAAACGTAGGAAATTGAGTCATGTTTCTGAATATATCATAAGTTTTAAGTTTTGAAAATTTACATAACTATGTCAAATTTCATTTTATCTAACAATCTCTTTTTTTTTGGCAAATGATAAGGTATATGATTTTGTGGGTGCATCCTTTCAGTGCCTAAATGACGGTTTTGGGCTTCAAAACTTGGTACACATGTATAGAACCCGTAGCACTAGTGCAACACTATTTTTACAAAATTAAATGTTTAATTTTAATTTTTTTTTGATTATGTAAGTGATCAAACCTCGAGAACGGTACGCCAAATGTGGGTGCAATCTTTGAAGGTCTTAATGAAGTTATTTCGACTTGGATTTTTTATAGCATGTAGAGGTCAGTGTCTGCTAGTGCAGCATACAATTTTTTTTTAAATGGTTGTGAAATGAAAAAATTATGGAATAAACACTAACAGTATGTTTTTTGACTTAAGGAGTGATGACACAAGAAAATTAGGAAATAAATAGAAAATCTCAATATATTTTTTTTAAATTACATATTTGGAATCTGCATAAAAAAATTCTATCTATGCCTAAAATTTCGTCAATAATGGTCATGTATGTCATGCTGTAGAGGGCAGTGAAAAAAAATCATATTGAGAAAAATGGTGGAAATGTCTAATTAGTTATGGTTCAGTAAATTCCATAGCACAGGTTTGGTAAGTCCGAACCAACCACATAGGACTGTGGCTGACACGCGGGCACGGGAGGAGTGGGTGATTAGATGCTCAGGAACACATGCGCATTATATTTAAATTCAAGTAACATGCACGCGTTATAGTTAAATTCAAATATTTTGGTTGGCGCGCTTAATGTTAGATGAAACGCGAGCCCATTTCTTCTATACAAAATGCGCAAGCGTTTTGCATATGCATAATGCGCCCGGGTTATTAAATTCACAAATTTATGTCTTTAAGTGTTGGATGGAGATAAAGGGGGTGGGAGAGAGAAGATACATACGAGAGGGGGGGAAAGGGACATAAATTTAAGTTGTTGGAGAGTAATAATAAGGGAGATAAATTAAAGGGATAAACCCATAAGTCCCAAGTCACAAACCCCCTTAATACCTACTGTTAGTTTTTCAGCATTTAATTCAATCTGATCTAGGATATTAACTGAGAGAACAACATGTGCAACATATCAAACATAAGGGACAAGAGACACAAAGCATTTCACTGGGGAAAACCAAGAAGGTGAAAAACACTTCAACTTCCTCATAGATAGAATAAGCACCAATACAAAGATCACCAAGATGAATCCCCAAAAGATAAATGTCTGCAGCAGCTACTCCTCCTCCACTTGTGTGCACTCCTACTCTCTCTCACTAATGCAAAGTGAGTGAGTGAGTGAATGAATAGAATGAGAGAGTCACACTCTCTATTTATACAATGACTTGACCTGCCTTTAACTCTAACTGGGCCAACCTCCCTTAGGAGATTCTAATAACCCATTACCACTTGTCACTGGGCCGACCCCACTTGAGTGGTCTAATAACCCTTTCACCCACATGACTCATATAGGGTCGATCCCACTAAGGTGGTCTAATAACCCATCAAATATAAGTTACGACACTTACAATATAACTTGCGACGGGGTCTAATGCCCTGTCATACATGGGAGGATGAACCTCAATGACTTTACATGACTCAAGTACAATAATGTCTTCTCCGACCCGGAGGAACAAACATCTCCATCGGAGGTACAACAATAGAATACAAATGACGACACTTCCGATTGGAGGAATAAGACATCTCCGTCGGGGATACAATAAAGTACAAATGTAATACATACAATATACAAGTGAATATCTTCTGAAGTTACAAATACATCAACACTCCCTCTTAACTAGGAAGGTATTCTCTTGCACAAATCATCAATACATATAGGCACAAGTCTTCAATTCTGGATATGGATCATCGTCACTGGATCACTAGAGTATCATCGTCACTGCTGTTGTACCCTTCATCTCAATCACTGGTGCTATCTCTCAATTCTTCTCATCATAGGAATTTCTATAGAGACAGCCCTTTTTCATGTTGGTTGTAGGCCTAGCCTCGTGTAGGTCTTCATCATATCTGGCCCATCTTATGGAATCCTCAAGGCTGATTACGTCACACAACAAAACCTCGAAAGAGCTTCCCATGACGTTTATGAGCTTACTGCTCAACCTATCAGATCTCCCAGGATCTTTTACATGTGACCTTCACAAAACCTTAAAAGAGTGTCTTGTGACCTACAAGATCTTTAAAGAGCATCCTAGGATCTTTTATGTTCCTAGCACAACCTGTCCGGATCTCCAGGACAGATTACATGTGAACTCACAAAACCTTAAAAGAGTGTCTTGCAACTTGCAAGATCTCTAAAGAGCATCCTGGGATCTTTTACGTGCCTAACACAACCTGTCCGGATCTCCAGGATGGATTACATGCGATCCTGCACAACCTGTCCACGGTCACGGAGTATCATCCTGATACTCATGATCATACTGATCATCATCATACAGTACATCATCCTAATGCACATCATCATCACATGATCATCCTGATCTTTGTCATAGCATCGTCTTGATGCTTATCATCTGGACAATCGTCCTGAAGCTTATCACACATGATCATCTTGATCATCATCATAGCATCATCCTGATGCATATCATCTAGAGAATCGTCCTGATGCTCATCACACATGATCATCCTAATCATCATCATACATAGCATCATCTGGATCATCGTCTGTCAAAACATACTGGAGATTCACTACTCCTCTCTGTACCATATCCCTGATATAGTGATATTTGATCTCGATATGCTTCGACTTGTCATGGAACACTCGGTTCTCTGACAACTTCACACAACTCTGGTTGTCAGAGAATATACAAGTAACATCCAACTAGAGATCAAATAAATCAGATAGTAGCTTCCTTATCCATACTGCCTCACAACTAGCTGAACAAGCTGCGACATACTCTGCTTCAGTTGTACTCAGTGCTACACGGGACTGCTTCCTGCTAAACCAAGAGATCACACCTATTCTCATACTGAAGCAGCACCCCAAACTGCTCTTCCTATCTGCAACATTTCCTTCCCAATCTTAATCAACATAACTCTCCAGGTTAAACTTTTGATTCGCATCATACTTGAGCCCAAAATCAATCGTACCCTTTAGGTACCTCAAAATATGCTTTACAGTAATCAAGTGAACATGTCTAGGATCTGTCAAGAATTGGCTCAAGGTTTTCACAGTAAAGAAAATATCTGATCTCGTGCTCGCGAGGTACATCAAGGACCTAATCATCTGACGATACATCGTGGCATCAACCAACTATGATGAAGCATCACTCAATAGCTTCAGGTTCGGTGCCATAGGTGTGGCCATGGCCTTGCAGTCCATCATCCTGAACTGCTTCAGGATCTCTACTGCATACTTCCCTTGTCTAAGGAATATTCCATCTGTACTCTGTCACACCTCCATACCTAGAAAGTAATGCATCATACCCAAGTCCTTCATCTCGAACTCGGCAGCAAGCTTCCTCTTCATGCCAAAAATCAACCTATCCTCACCTGTCACAAACAGGTCATCTACATATAGTAGGAGTATCACTAGATTTCCTTCCTCAACCTTGTAGTAAAGCTTGGAATCTGCTTTACTCTTGGTAAAGCCCAAACTGGTCAGGAAGCTGTCAATCCTGTCGTACCATGTCCTAGGTGCTTGTTTCAAATCGTACAAGGCTTTCTTCAATTTGCACACATGTGACTTCTTGTCATGTGTCTCAAATTCGAGTGGCTTCTCCACATACACTTCCTCTTCGACTACACCATTCAAGAAAGTTGTCTTGACATCTATCTGGTGTATCTTCCACTTCATCACTTTCCTTGTATTTCTCTATGCTACTATCTGCAGCATGCTTGATCTTGTAGATCTACTTGGAAGTCACAACAGACTTCCCTTTTGGTCTTGGGACCACATCCCAAACATCATTCTTCATGATTGATTGGTATTCCTTGATCATGGCATCCTTCCATTACTGCATCCCTAATCCCGGGAACTTCAGATTCTTCAATATCTTCAATAGGTAGGTTTCTTGAACTTCGTCGCTGGAACAAATGTTGTTGTTGAGTCTTCATTGCTTGTTCTCCGAAACAAATCTCTCTGATAGGTGATGATACATGGTCTTTCCTGCAAGACAAGTTCAATTGCATGATTAGAAACATCTCATAGATTTCAGAACAAATTCTTACACATAACAATATATGTCATGCAGTCATGAAATTATCTTAGCCAATGCTTCAATACAACATTTATCCATACCCGTAACTTTCTAGATGCCTTCCATCTCTACCAAAACATTTTTAAGAGTGTGCACAAGTCCCAACTTGTCATAAAAGAGGTTTCATTCTAGATAAGTAGCAATGGAATGTTGTACAGTACCATGGACCACTTACCCATTACTTGTATATTAATAGTATCTTGTTCATTAATGCAACTTTTCTAAAAAGCATAATATACATCCTAAATATAGGAACATAAGTATGTACATGACTGAACAACATCATTTAAGTAATCATATATACGAGAAATGACAACTCAAATACTTATCTTTGTTTGGTTGTTGGGTGGACTCCTTCTCAATCTTTGCTTCTTTGCAGGAACTACTGGAGTGTGCTCCGTCTTGCTCTTTTCTTCCTTGCAGGAACTACTGTAGTGTGCTCCCTCTTGATCTTTGCTTCCTGGATTATTTGTCCTTGAACTTATATCCATCTTGGACCATTATGGATGCTTAAGTCTGCACTAGTGTCATCATTGTGTCATCCTCAAGATCTCATACATAATCATACATTCATTAGTATAATCTCAATACTATCAAAACATTATGATTCTAAATATTCTTAAAAATGTATGGTCATGGTCATTTCATACAAGCGTTAGTATTAAAGGTTTCAGGGAGGACTTATTTTATTCATGCATATTCTTATTTCACCATAGGACTCTTCTAGTTTTTCAAACTAAGAATCATAATATGCATAAACCCATGATTACTCAAACTTATAACTTCATGAATAATCATCATCAATCATATGAAAGTATACTTATATAAGATCCTAACACAAGGTAGGATTCTAACATGCCTGGATTATCATGTTGCTAGTTATGTCTGACATACCCAAACAATGTCTTCTTTGTTCTCTTCAATGATTTAGAGACCTTGTGCTAGTAACCTGCATATCTCATAAGTTAAGCATTGTAGAACCAAATTATACATACCTCGTAAGTAGAAATTCTATGCCGATCCATGACTATGGATGAGTCTTTGTCTTCATGTCACCATGGTCATATGTTCTTGATCTAGAACTTCATTTGTCTTTCTTGATGTACCTTTCATGTTAGCGTACAATATCATCTGCATACAACACCACAGTGCATTAGTACAATCATAAGTGTCATAACCCTAATCGATGAATGTCTTCTATCATTCATATGCATTCATACTTTTACTAAGGTGATAAGACAAGTCTAAAATTAATCAAGATTGTACTAACCTCAATAATATGAAGACAAACATATAAACCTAATCATGAACAAAGTTCAAAACATACCTGTATCTCCTCAAGTCATACCTGTCGGGATTTCTTGTAGTCTTCTTATGTAAGGCCTTAGCCTCATCTCCCTCTAGAACTGGAACTTATTCACTTATGTAGGTGTCCAATTCATTCTCTTCTAGGATTAACCCAATCCACTTGATTTGTTGAAACTGGATTTGGAGCTGGATAGGGTTTGACAGAGAAACCCTAAAAATCCAAACTTGGAATTTCAAACTTCTTTCTAGACAGGGAGATGCAAAAGAATGAGGCAAGCATGCTGGTGTGCTCAGATTTTGAAACTCCAAAAAAATGACCCCTCAAAATTGACATGCGAGATTCGGATCTGCAGCTTCTGTCAAATTCTGGTTTTTTGGTTTTTCTGGTTTTCTAGTCAAAATCCTGAACTAGGGTTTGATAGAGCCCGGGGTTCTACCCAACCAAAAACTTCGATCTTGGTCTAAAAATTGGCAAGCAGCGCACTACAACTAGGTGATGAGTGATTAAACAAATTGGCGAGCGGCGCGCTACAGGACTCGCGCTACGGACTTCGAGCAGCGCGAAGTTCAGCTTCTTCACAATGAACAGTTAGGATATCGCACATCCAACGACTGTGCGATGTCAGCCGGTCTTTCGACGACAGGACAACGAAATTGAGACTACACTTCCTCTTCAGACTTAACCAACTTCAATGACTTTACTTGAGTTTCATATCCATTCATCAATTGCCTTAGGTTATTTATCTTATGACTTATGCAATATGAAAAAACATCATGTACTGCGCCTTCCAGTGTTGCACTTCGAGGGAACTGCATGGTGCGAACTCCACTGATTCTAGTGTTTACTCAATCAACTTATGCATTCATTCTGACTTAGAAATACCTATGCATCTAACATTCATTCACATATGTGGTACTTAACATATTATTCCCATCTTCATTCCTTATGGTGAATACATATAAACTAATAAATGAGATCTTAAGCATTCATTGTAAGCAACTATACAGATTTGAAAGCACATAAACAGTCACACAACACAAAATTTAACGTGGTTCACCCCTGGGATGGGAGCTACGTCCACAGGAACTGTTGTTATATTATCTTGAGAAGGGTACAACAGTTCCAGTCTTCGCACTCAACTGTAGACTCTCTTCTCTTTCTGTAGGTCTCTCCGCACGCAGCTGCAGAGCCTTTACAATCTTCTCTCAATAGAGATCAATGTTCAACAACAAATATTAACAATTCATAAACATAATATTAACCCTTTCCCTTACAAAATGTTCCTTTTTATAGATCATGCACGTAGGTCATGTCTTTACAATGCATAGGCAAAAACCTTAAGGTTTCCCAAAACTATTGTGGTTTTCCCCTAACCGGACTTGCTGGATTCTGGTAGCGACTTCTCTATCATGGCCATCCTTTGTGCGTGGTCACGTTGCTTTCATCCTTCCATGTCGACTGCATGCCGATGTCGCTTTCACCTTGTCGTTCCTTCTCTAATAGCTTTGTGCGACCGGTTCTCATCGTGCTTTCACCACTCGCATGACCAGTCGCTTTCTTTCTGCAGCACTCCTTATCCTCCTTTTGGGAATCATGGAGTACTTCAACTGAACCAGCTCTCTTTCATAGCTTGACCTTCCCTTCGTTATTTACCCAAAATAGTTTCCCTGCTGGCACTTCGCGGAACCAGACCTCATCTGTGCGGTTTCTTACCTGCCGGTACTGCACTGCGCCCAACTTCGTAGCTTCCAAAACTCTTTTACCAAAAATTCCTTCATCTGAGCTGCGCTGCAGCTCCAAAACTGACTTGCATCAAAATTTCCTTACTTGGGCCAAGCCTAACAGGCATGACATCGCCGGTGGGATCATCTCCTTGCTTTCCTTCAAATTTGGGAATGTCAGAGGAAATTTTATCTAGAACAGCCAACCACGTTGGATTATGTGCAATGGGGTCATTGATCAATTTGGCTAGAACATGGATGTTTAAAGTAGCCATGTTTGGTAAGGTAGGGGTATTTGTTCTTGTCATTGTATGTTGGGTGCCTCTTAGCGAAGACCTGAGAGGTGTTGAAAACAATGAGTGACCTCTTGCAAGAGAGGAGGGATCAAATGGGTCCAAAGGATCTCTAAGAGGAGAATCCAGAGGTGTACCTTGACCACGGGGAGGAGGTTCTCTTGGGGAAGAAGATGAGGGTGCTCTTCTTCTAGAAATGGAGGAGGTGGGAGGACTAACACTTTGTCTGAGAGGAGAAAATGCACCAAGTAAGGCTCGATCTTTCCCATATGATCATATCAAAGTGGCCTCGGAGCGGCCTCAGCTAGATTACCTTCAAGGTGAATCACAAGGAGAACGTGTAAAAACACCCCTTGAGAGAGAGGAAAGGCCTTGAATTCTTCAAAACTTCCTTAGGGGTCTTTTTGCTCCTCAATGGCGAAGGATTTGTGTCAAAATGAGAGTTATGGTCGAATTAAACACAATTGAACAAATGCAAAAATATTCCGACCACAACAGATGCAAAATGGTGTAATGAGTTAGTGATATGTGCAAAAGTTAGCTTTAGTGCAAGTATTCCCACATGTAGGTTTTTTTTAATTACAATTTAGTGAAATTGTAGTTAAAAAGAAAATAAATGTAAATTCCTTGAAAAATACCTAGCATCCTTCCTCTCAAATGTAACTAGGACTCCCAAAAGTACAATTGATGGTGACACTGGGATCCACACACTAATTGGCTAGTGGAGGTAACAAAGAGCTAGTTCTACCAGCAATGGGGCCAATGTTCCAATCAAGATGACTTGGAAACACCTCCCACTGGCAATAGCTAACTTCAGTGGTCAATTGCGCCCATAATTACTCAGTGGTGACGCCCTAAGTTTGGCCACTAATATATCTTGCGTTAAGTGTGGATCATTGGTTTGGTCTGCACGGTATAGTTTCATCTCCCTACAAAAAGTTGAGGGGCTTGTAGGGAAGATAAAGGCAGCTATACCTCGTCTTTCATATCCTTCATCACGGAACACTTCTGATTCGGGTTTTCTTTCAACACTTGCTTATAGCAGGATATTAAAGTACCCTATAAGTCAACAATGTTATGTTTCAAAAACTCGTTAATTAAACTAGATTGGTGGGAATTAATGGATGCCTATCCCAATCAATCATACCTAACTAAAATGTTATTTTGTGACCTCATGTGGAGGATTTTAGTTGGTTGGAAAATTACAAAGTTGATTTTAAGGGGTTCGAATGTCACTTAGGGAGTGTAAGAGATGTATTTCACAATTCCTACTTTTCTAATTCACCAAGATCACAAGAAGTGTGAGGTGAAGAGCATACTTGGATCAGGAGAGTCTTTAGGTGTCTTAGTGTGTGCTAGTGGTGAAAACACATGTGATGAAATAAAATTGATTGTCGGAAAATTAACTAGAAGAGTATATAAAGTAAATGCAAAAGTAGATTTAGTTTTAACACTAAAAGATGCTCAAGGTGCTTTGCAAATCAAAATGCTAACTAATTGAAAAGTGTGCAATGGAGGTAATTCACACTTCTCACCCTTTTCTGATTCACCAAGCTCACAAGAAGTGCAAGGTGAAGAGCATACTAGGGGAGACAAGAGTCTTTAGGTCCTTTCTTGTGTGCAAAAGGTGGATTCTACACTAGCTTTAATCTTAAAAACATGTCAATTGTGCATAAACATGAGAGGTATTGAATACTAGTGACAACAATGAGGCTTGTTGAAAACCTCAAGGTTGGCAACCTAAGTAAATTTCGAGAGATATGAAATCTTTACTCCCTAATATTGGTCTAGGTGAACTAATTACTAAAAAATAAAGTAATTATTTCAAATTAACTTAGTTTAAGTTCATTAGTGAGAAGCAATGGGAGTGCAAAATTGTAGTATGCAGAAAAAAGCAAATGAAAAGACTGGAATACAACCAAACAATACTCTTCCGTGTGGTAGCTTGGAAAAATACAAAACATATGCACTAGTAGCACCGGTAGAACACAAACAAGGTGTGTGGGTCAACCTATGGGAGGTTGTGTAGGTCATGAACTGATTACCTGTGCTGGTAGGGTGAATGTTGAAGGCATTTCCGCACGTGTAATGCGATCGAGAAGCTGGGATCCATGCTACTGTGTAAAATTTAATTGTGGCCAATAGGGGGCCAAATTTTGGAGAAAGAGGTGGTAGGAGTGATCTCCTGCAAATGATAAACACCTAGAATTTACTTAGCATAAAACAACCTAGTTTAAAAAAATGAAAAAACAATAACTGGAGTCGCCATTAGAACTATTGTGGAAAAAATTGCACAAGTGTGCACTCTTCCACTTGGTAAGGGGCTAGGCCTTTTAGGTTGCAGCAAAGCCTCAGTCCTTGTGAATCCCCTATGGTGGTTGGTTGGTTTTACTCCTAGTGATCCTGCAATAGATTGTTAGTGGAATTCACATAAAACAAAGAAACTTGAATAAAATGTGAAATAAAAAGAGATTGTAGCATAATGCAAACTCAAACAACAATCCAAGGTATGTGAAACCACTTTGTATTACCCAATGGTCAAATCGTACAACACTTAGGAGGTGTGGGATTCAAGGGAAGCCAACAATATCCCTTAGGGAGGCCTTTTTTGTCCAAACTATATGCTAAGTAAATGGTAGAACAATGGAGAGGAAATTTTTCCCCTTGAAGGAAGGTGGCAAGGGAGCTTAGGAATGCTTACAATGATGGGAAGAGGTGAGCTATGCAGAAGATCCATCACAAATCCAGCAGCATAACCTTGCTCTTGATTTCTCTCTACCAAATGCATTCCAATGGCTTCCTTTTATAGGCCAAGAACTAGCCAAAAAACAAATAGATCCAAATGTGAACCCATATCCTCCATGAACTAATTTCAAGGTACTCCAAGGGGGATATTTAATGCCACCAAGTGTGTGAGGAGCCAAATTTGGATCCTTGGAGGTGATGGAGCCTTCAATGCACCACGAGAAGTAGGTTGTACCGTCATTTTTACAGTAGCATGACTATCGAAGGAATAAACATGTGAGTATTGCACGGGCATTGAACTAATAACTTGCGTTATAGCGCAGGTCAACAATCGTTCAATCGTGTGACCCTTTTTTTACTGATCTTGGGAATTTTGGAACCATGCTATCTTTTGGATTTGTTAAGTATTCCTGTGGTGAGTTGCATTATGTATGTCAATGATTCCTTACTACAAGAATTATCGAAATGTTGCATGTGTGTGAAATTTAGGCATTAACAACAAGTTAAAAAGTTGGAATAAGGAGGTTTTCAACAACATATTTCAAGAAAAAAAGACGCTGGAAGAAAGCATGAATCAACTTCATCAATAAATTATCACCTCAGGGTACTCATAGGCGATGTTAAAATGGGAAGAATGACTCGAATCCTCAATTGAGGAATAGGAAAAGCAAGAGGAACTACTTTGGAAGAAGAAATAAAGAGTGAAACGGTTGAAGGAAACAGAACGTAATACAAGATTCTTCCATAAATACCGAATTCAGCACCAATAAAGGAATCAAATTTCCAAACTAAAAAATGATCAAGGGAAAATCCTCACCAAGCTTGAAGACATTGAGCAGGAGCTAACCAATTATTTTAAGAACCTCCATGTGGAGTCTAAGCTTGATAGAGTACAAGCAATCCAATCCATAACAAGGAACATCCCTTCCATAGTCACAAAATACCAATGAAAACCTGACACACCCAATAGAAATGGAGGAAGTGGAATAGGCCATCTAGTAGATGGATGAGGGTAACTATCCAGGACCATATGGATTCACAACAAAAAAATTTCGCTTTTGTTGGGACACATAAAAACAATAAGTTTTTGAAATTATTGAGGACTCACACATTACTAATGGATTTTTATGATGATCAATGCAACTTCCTTTCCCTCATTCCTAAGGAGAACAATGTGGTTACTCTAGGTAAATTCCATCCTATTTCTTTGTGAAATGTAATATACAAAACTATCACAAAAGTTTTGGCAAACCAGCTCAAACCACGTCTCCCATAGCTCATTTCACTAGAGCAGTCTACCTATGTCACAAGCAAAAAAATCATGGATGGTATCAGGGCCTATGCCACAAAGTAATTCACACTGTGAAAACCACCAAAACTCATGGCATGATGATTAAAATCGATATATCTAAATCCTTTGACAAGCTCAACTGGGAATAGATTAAATAGATGCTATTAGCCTCTGGATTGTTTCGTGAATGGACCAAGTGTGATAACATCAATTAGTGTAGGGTTGTGTCTTCACTAAACATGCTATTTTACTAAGAAATGGTGAGTTTCTATGTCAGCAAATGAAAATATTATCACAAGTTTCTAAAGATCTATATCCATTCATCAAAACTCATTAAGATCTAAATCCATTTGAGAATTAAATTCATACATGATAAGCAAAATTCAAACTCTTAGATGGTATAAACTTGAATCCATTCATATTAAAACAATGAAGAGGTACATCGTTACCATGGATCTTGGTGTGAATCCCTCCTCCATTGCCATGAGCTTTCCTTCCTTCACCCTTGCTTTTGAAGAATTTGAGCTCTTCTTCCTCCTTCAGAATCTCCTCAGCATGCCTTTGCTTTTCTGATCTCCCCTTACCATGCCTCCCATGCCTTTCTTATGTAGCATTGGAAAATGGGCCTTCAAACCTTTCTTCTCCATGTGGGGTTGTTCATTTTATTTATTTTAGATTATTTTCAATTGAAGACCCACTTTTCAATAGTTTTTAGTCTTTTTGCACAACTTAGAATGTTTTAAGCACAATTCATGCATTTCTTAGAGAGGATTCGTCTCTGAATGTACTTGTGTCATGTCTTCCTGTTGCGGGTGCATAGTAAAAATGTGCTTCTTCTGTCACATGACTAGGGGTGTTAATTTGATTGTTAACAGATGCCCCCTAATGTGTGAGGTCTGAAGCAAAGCTAAGGGCCAAAATACATTACTGAACGTTATACTCTGTATACTGTTACTCTTATACTGATACTCTTTTATCACTCAAAGCAAGAATGAGGAAAGGAAAACTCATGGGCACAGGATTGAGGATCACACCTGCAAAATATAACAATTTCTCAAATATATAATATCTTCCTGAGGCAGGCATACCCATGCTCAACAGTAAACAAGCATGGCCATGAACAATACACAGTGGATCCATGTCAAAAGTAAATTTTTCAGAAGTGTAAACATGCACTTTGCTGAGTGCGAGAACAAAGTCTTTATTGAACTTCTGACATGGCAATATAATCTTGCGCAGCTCAGGCAATGCATCGATGAGTGATACAACTATTTTTCCCAAGGTCTTCAATACAAACTGACGATAGTACGAGTTTATATCATGTGAATAAGTGATCTTATGTTGAGCATAATAAAACACCATCTGATTACTGATCATTGATGTATACTGTTAACAGATGTGAAGACACCCACCGATAATGATGATGGACTCTAAGGTACTGAGTACAAACTAGCAAGTGTGAATATATGTTCTGAAGTCGAACACTTGTAGAATCAAACAATCAAGTGTCATTGATGTATACCCACTATCATTTGCAAGGAAACCTGCCACTAATGACTATAAGATCCAAGGTACTCTTGGGTTTCTAGATCCATGTCCTAGATGATGATTTGATGTCGATAGGAATAGATCCATCGGAAGGAGGGCATTAATGCATACCACATCGACCGATGCGAAACAATAGTCTGATATAATTTGGTAGAACTGCAAGATCCAACACTATATACTGACATAAGGAAGGCCGACATGATTGGTCATGAATATTTGAGGAATGGCCGACATGGTTTGAACTTCCCTTGAACACATAACACGATGCAGAATGGACACTTGGCAACATAGGACTTTAAGTAACTGACCTTAATGAAATCCACTAATGCCAGATGCATTAATGAAAGATCCATTGGTGACTGGAAGGATAACCCATCGGTGGAGATCTGTTCAAAATACTGGTACAGTTTCCTAAGGAAAATGTAGATATTGTATTGACAACATATACAATATTATGTCCCATGTTCAAAGGCGACAAGGACTAACTGTTGTCGTTTTCTTTAGAGTTTATAATATGAAGTGATTAAAGTCTCCCTTTTTGGATTTTTGTGTTTTCCATTTTTTTTTCATTTATTAGCTTGAAAAAAGAATAAAGCATGTTATGATACATTAGAGGAAACAAGTGTCTCAAGGGAATGCACCTAAAAGTCAAGGGCATGGGTCAGGCCAAGCCAAAGATCTGTATTGCAAACAAGGGTTGAGCTAGTTATGTACACTCTTACAGATGTTTCCTCCATGGGTATGGGTCAAATATACATAAGCAATGGTTTATAGGAATCTTGTACAGAAAGTGACTATACAGACAAATAAGCAACATAAGAAATAAGCAACGAAACAGTTTGCATGGATGTTCAAGTGGATATTTTAACGCAAGCTTATGTAAAATGACAAAAAAATGGGAGCCCATCAGGATATGGTCAGAAATGAATGAAAGAGAAATATGTGGTCTCAAACTCCAAGTCATGATGGGACTAATAGGGCGTCCGGGCCTATAAGAATAACTCAGCATGGGCACCAAAATGGAAATGGGGTGTTGACTAGGGTGTTTCATGTTCAGTAGGCTCTGCTATTGGAATGGTGAAAAATACAAATATGAAGGGCGGACCCACCAATTTCCAACAGGTTCGATCCTATGGCAAGTTTGGGTTGCAAAAGGTTCAAATGCATCTTCACAAAGGGATGGCCTGAACCTATATGCAAGCTTCCAAATATACCAGATCAGATCAAGGAACATGCAGATCATCCTTGTATACTTGGGTAGATTTAATCCAATTATGCTCCTAGTGGCCCCACAAAAGATGTCCTTAGGTAGGTACAACCAAATGTTTACAACTTCAGGGATATCTTCATTTGATGATAAAATGTAATCCAAGAAGTCATGTGAGCTGGGAGATCTCACAGCCCAAATGGGCCAAGTAACCAGATCATATTCCTCCATCAAGGGAAGATTTTGATCTGGATTTGTCAAAGCTATTTGAGTAGCTTGGTTTGAAACTTCTACGACAGATAGGGGTGATCCAAATGCTTTCCAACAATTAAATGACATTACACAAGCTAAGGTCCCTTCATCCACTATGGTTAGACAAATATTCTTACCATGAGTCATTACTTTAATCTGAAAAGCAACTCCGAAAAGGATCCTACATATTGAATGGTCTATGTCTGATGTGATCAAAGTCTCATCAGAAGGATCAACAACACCAATGGTAGACAATAGTTCTTTTCTTTGTGCAGAATGACATTGCAATACCTCCAAGGTCGACATGGAACATGGTATTTGAGCTAGGTCCTCAAGAACATTATCATTCTGAGTAGCTCGCATGTTAGGATTATGCATTGTTCTACGTAGAACACCTTTGGGGGGGTATGGTACTAAGTATATGGCTCATTTCTCAATGTAGAGATAACCACTTGGCTATGATTTCGCTTGATCTGATGTACTAGGAGAGACATCATAAGAATCAATCCTTGTTTGAATGTTCATCTTAGGATCACACATGAAGACATTGGCATTAGGATCATTGCCTCATTACTGAGGGGGTAGCTGGTTTCATCCTGGCGGGGGTACCGGTGTCAAAATAGTGGGTTGTTGTTTCCCAATGCATTGAAGCATAATTGGTGCATCTTTGTTCCCAAAGTTAGCATTTTGCTTACTCTTGTATTTCTTCTTCTTGTCCCTAAGGTCTTTGGACTCGACTATAAGGATTTCAGAATTCTGGGAAGGATTAGCACTTCGCTTACCCTTGTACTTCTTCTTCTTTCTTCTCAGGTCTATGGATGAGACTACGAGGCTATTAGAATTGAATTGTTGGAAGGATTAGCAGGTTTCTGCATTACCTGGCCAGCTGTGGGTTGCAAATTCTGAATAGAAACTTGTTCCAAATGTTGGGTAATCTACTCAAGATGGTTCATGGAATTCATCATACCATTGACATGATGTCCATGTGGCAGCCTAGCTGGATCAAATGCAGGCCTCGTAGGTTGGTTCCAAAAATATTGGTTATTTTCTAGAACCTGACCACTCCATTGCGGAATGGGGTTAATGGTTGGATTTCCCCCTTGCGGGATTAGGTCCAAAAAAGATTGGTTATTTTCTAGAACCTGACCACTCCATTGATGTGGTCCCTGGGTGTGATAATAATTCCAAGGTGGGTGTCCCCTTTGCGGAGACAGACCCCAAGAAGATTGGCTACTTCCTATAACATGACCAATGGGTTGATTGCCTCCTTGTGGAGGTGGGGCCCAAGAATATTGGTTATTTTCTAGAACCTGACCACGCCATGGCTGTTGAAATTGGCATTAAAAATAATTCCAAGGTTGACTGCCTCCTTGTGAAGGTGGAATTCAAAAATGTTGGTTACTTCCTGAATGTTGCTCAATCCATTGTGAACTAGGTTGCATGTATGGATTGCCCCCTTGTGGAGGTATGTTCCATTGAGATTGGTTACTTGGTGGAACATCACCACTCCATTGTTGGATAGGATTAAAGGGTGGATTGCCCCCTTGTGGGGGTATGTTCCATTGATATTGGTTACTTGGTGGAACATTACCACTCCATTGTTGGTTGGGATTCATGGGTGGATTTCCCCCTTGCAGGGGTGGGCCCCGATTAGATTGGTTACTAGTTGGAATTGGACCACTCCATTGAATGCTTCCTTGGTTTAGATAAGCGTTCCAAGGTTGATTTCCTCCTTGCGAAGGTGGGCCCCAAGAAAATTGGATATTTCCTAAAACCTCCCCACTCCATTGTGGAATGGGGTTGATTGGTGGATTTCTGCTAAGCATTGTGCTAGGATAAGTCAGAGGACAACCCCCTAGGTAATTCACTAATATATGGATCATAACCCTAATTGGCATAAATGTTCCATGGTTCATTACTTCCGCCAAGAATATTACCATTCCATTATGAAGGGTTTCTCCCGGAAGTAGAATTTGGACAAATGTTTTGTATACCATGAGGATTCTAATTTACTCCTTGTGTGTATTGACCTTGATTAGCCGAACCATATGGAAAACCAATGTTTGGTAAGGCATACCCTTCAGTAGGGATTCTTGCAGATGAAGTGGATGTACTTCCAGGATTGAAACCCGAAACTGTACCAACTGGCACTAAAGTGATGGTTGAACTTGTGCTACTAATAGGTATACTAACTATTGGGATTGATGTGAAGGCCAAATTGGAAGTATTGCTACCTCCTGCAATTGTTGGATGTTGCAACGATGTAGTCCCTTGAGCTCCTGATGAAGCCATAGGGTCATTTGTTGAATTTTTCATGTCATTCAAACTTTCAAAAAGAGGTTTAATATCACCCAGTGACTCACGGATAGTAAGTGAAATTGGTTCTGAAAGACTCATCAAAGGAGGAATTACATGAGCATGTGTGTGGTGTTTCAATGTTTCAATTTCAACTAGAGTAAGATTATCAACTATGTCTGTATTCAGTTCGTGATGTGATGATGAATTCTCAATGTTGATTTGATGTTGTTCTTCTCAAGTAATATTAATTTAGTTAAAATCAGTTATGTTCCCAAGTCATTAGAGTGTGGTTTCTGTGTATGTCTCTGCAATGTAGCAGGGCCTTCAATTTCTGGTGACTCACCTCGATGCCACCGTAAATAGTGGATCAGGAGAGTGGCCACTTCTAAGAAGTTGATAGAAGGATGTGTTTAAAATGATATTCTTAATCAAACAATCCTAAGGCAAACTAGACTCAACAAAAATAAAAAATGTCCACTCAGTAAAAAGTCCTAAAGATTCAAGCAAGAAAACTTACTCTTCCAAAGAACCGAAGCTCATTGAAAAGATGGATTGGAGGGCCTTCCGAAACTAGTAGCTGCTAAGGGAAGTCAAGTCCTCATACAATTGCTAGAAGTGAAGGTGTGAGAAACAGTTACAATAAACTTTAATCGCCAGGGGTGCAGGCGTTGGTTCCTGACCAATCACCCTCCCAAGGAGTAAAAGTTCTAAATCCTATCTTAGGTATTTCAAGTGTGTCCCACTCACAATATCCTATGTGATATCCTAATAATAGCCACTAAAGTTACCACTTCACAATCGATGGTCGGGCAGAACAGTTGTAAGTCGAGGACAAATCTCATAACTAGGAACTCTAGAAACAGTGATGTCACCCCGAGGACTTGTCACTTAACATAGAATCCCCTCGATAAGCTCATGTCCCACTAAATAAACAAAAGGGGGGAACCACCCTTTACTTATCCATATTAACCTCATGCTTGACGCATGTTTCAGAAGTTCTTTCCTGACAAGCGTTTTTTGCTACTTATGGATTTACTCTCTTTAATCAATGCTAGTTTCAAAGTTTTACAGCCCAAGAGTGTTAACTTTCTAAACCTAATCCAGGGCACTAACCTAATCTTGTTGGTGATATGAAAACCAAAAGTTTGTCAATTTTAGATTAAGCGCCAATTTTTAGGGTAGTTTGCTTAGTTTCAGGAGTGGAAGTGAAACTGGTGGTATTTTGACTTAAAAACAAAATGAACCACACAATGCAAGATGCTCACTACTCTACGTTTCAATTTGATGAATAATCTAAATTAAAGAAGAGTTAGAGGTTCATGAGTTTCTTTCAGACATGCAAAGTTTCTAGTAGATTTTGTATGTTCATGCACAGTTTTTTAGAAATGTGGATAATGATTGATGTGTAAAGACCAATGTAACCCAAACAGATATATCAAGTAAACATGAATCTAATTCTATTACACGAGGGATCCCTGTTTTTCATTCACAAGATTTCCATAAGGCCCAAGTGAAGAGGATACGCAAAGCCCTTTGGAATGCTTAATGAATTAAATTCTAAACTCTTACAAGTGAAATCCACTTTCTCATTCACAAGATCGCCATAAGGCCCAAGTGAAGAGGATACGGTGGCTCGAAAAACTGTATGTGAAAATTAAATCTACTCTGTTACAAGTGAGATCCACTTTCTCATTCACAATATCGCCATAAGGTGTGAGTAAAGAGGATACAGTGGCTCGATATAAGATGCTTTGAAAAAATCAACTCCTAAACTATTACAAGTGAGATGCACTTTCTCATTCACAAGATCACCATAAGGTGCGAGTGAAGAGGATACGGTGCCTCATACACAATGTATCTCAAGAAAACTGAACTCTAAAGGTGCAACTCTCTCTAATTGTGCATGCAAATTATGAAGAAAATTCCAACTCCAAAACAAAATGTAACTAAATTACAGTTGATTCTTGTTTTTTGGAAAGAAATTGTCTTCAATTTGTCTCACAATGTGATGTTCAAGGTTTGTTTTTCAATGGAAATATGGGTAGATGGTGCCTTCAAAGGCATACAACTCCAAACATATCTCAATTTTAATCCAAAGTTTTCAAGGTTTGTAAAAATTTTGCAAATTTGTTTTTTTATATTCAAAACTAAAGATTTGAATCAAAACGTTAGACTATGTAAATTTCTTTTCTTTTTTTTTCATTTTGTTTTAATCCAAAACTAAGGATTTGAATCAAATCTTTAAACTATGGAAAAAAAAATTGCAAATGTTTCTTTTCATTTTAATCCAAAAACTCAAGATTTGAATCCAAGTATACATAAAACTTCAAAAAATTTGCAAATTTTGTTCTTTGTAATTAAAGATTTTGAATCCAAAAATGCAAAAATCTTGAAAAAACTTTGGAAATGAGTTTTTTGAATAACTATGAAAAGGTTCCTTGGTTGTTTTGGATCTCAAGGTTGATGCATTCAAAGTTCAATTTTAACATGGTTTCAAAAAGTACCAAAATGCATTCACCAAAACTCAATACTAAAAAACAAAATGCCTCCTATCAAACAACATGCAGCCATTCAGCAGTCAATTTTGGAAATTCAATACTACAACTCTCGGAATAAAAAATGCCTTCAAAGCATGCAACCATTTCAGCAGTCAGTTTGGAAATGGAGAGGTCTGCACCATACAACATCAAATGAAAAAATGCATGCATCAATTACCATACAATTGAAAGGCTGAGATTTAACATTGAGATTACAGGGTTTTCTTATCTCCCTACTCAACATGGTTTTGAATGCTTTTGTAACACGTGTTGGGAATTTTATACAACATTAGCAAGAGGAGCACTTCACGCTGATCTTTTTTGGGGAAAACCGAGATTTAACTCAAAATCATGTTGGGATTCAAAGTTCTAACGCACAGAGGTTCAAAAGCTAGGCAGGGTTTGCATTCAACGCTATAGTTCAACACACAGTGATCACCATTGAGATTCTGGAGATGGAAATACATATACCAATATGGCACTCCAAATATTTAACACACAGATGAATAAATATTCAACCACCAACCACATAAATTGAAGATTAACTGAAATTTAGTATTGGTTTTCAAAGTTCAACGCTCAACGCAGAGCTTCAAAGGCTGGGGTCGATGCTAGAGATCCACAGATCGAGACTCAAGGAAGACACTGCATTTTTGTTGCTGAGATCAATGTCTTCACGACGAGTTTCAAGATATTTAAGATCTTTTAATGCAGAGATGTGCAGGGTTTTTGTTTCACACAGCATGCAGAGGTTAAACACGCTGATATAAGATCCACACAGAGGTTTAGACTGTAGAGAGAAGGCATTCACGCAAATCTTCAGGAAGAAAACAACATCTAGCATATGAATTAAAGAAATTTGCTATGCATAGTTCAACACGCAGAGTCTTCAACGCAGATCTGGAAAAAGTTTAATAAAAAACAAGGAAGAGGTCTCAGATCCTTAAGCTACACGCAGACATTAGCAGAGATCGAATCTTTAAAAAAATTTAACATGGCTTTAAGATTGGGATAGGGATAAGATCCATGCAGAACAAAAAGATTTAATGTTGAGATCTAGCCCCAGTAAAATTTAACATGCTTTAAAATCAAAACAGAGTTTAAACTCAAAAATTCCAGGGAGAGTTTCAAGAAACTCAAATCTGAATGGTTTTTAAGGTGGTTTGATGGATTAAAGGCATGGATAGGCAGGTTTTGGGCTTCCCTAGTTGGATCTTAAGCTCTTGCAAAGATCTTTACAGCACAAATGAGTAGATCTAAAGGAAGAACACCCAAAAACATGAAGAAAAATCAAGAAAGTTCAAGAAATTTCAACAATCAGTATGGTCGCCAATCTGATAATAGCAATTAGTGTAGGGTAGTGTCTTCACTAAACATGTTATTTTACTAAAAAATGGTGAGTTTCTATGTTATCAAATCAAAATATTATCACAAGTTTCTAAAGATCTATATTCATTCATCGAAACTCATTAAGATCTAAATCCATTTGAGAATTAAATTCATACATGATAAGCAAAATTCAAACTCTTATATGGTAGAAACTTGAATCCATTCATATTAAAACAATGAAGAGGTACATCCTTACCATGGATCTTTGTGTGAATCCCTCCTCCATTTCCATGAGCTTTCCTTCCTTCACCCTTGCTTTTGAAGAATTTGAGCTCTTCTTCCTCCTTCAGAATCTCCTCAGCATGTCTTTGCTTTTCTGATCTCCCCTTACCATGCCTCCCATGCCTTTCTTATGTAGCATTGGGAAATGGGCCTTCAAACATTTCTTATCCATGTGGGATTTTTCATTTTCTTTATTTTAGATTATTTTCAACTGAAAAACCACTTTTCAATAGTTTTTAGGCTTTTTGCACAACTTAGAATGTTTTAAGCACAATTAATGCATTTTAATGCATTTCTCAGAGAGGATTCGTCTCTGAATGTACTTGTGTCATGTCTTCTTCTGTCACATGACTAGGGGTGTTAATTTGATTGTTAACAAAGTGGATTATGGCCTCAAATTCCTCGACCTTTTTCTCTATTTTGATCAATGGATCCCCCTCTTCTCCCTTTAATACCTCAAGATCAGGAATAAGATAGGGTGACCTGCTCTCACCCTTTCTCTTCATCTTTATGGTTGAATGCCTTAGTCACTCCATTTCCATGATGGTAAATCGATATAAAATCAAGGGCCTTTCTTTTCAACCCCAAATGAATACTCAAACTCATTAATATTTTGTGGATGATACGTTTTTTATGGTCCACTCCTTGCTTAAAGAAGGCCAGTATTTAAAGTATGCTCACCATCTCTTTGTGTAATTCATAGGAACCTCCATCAATGAATAAAAATAAAATAGTATGCTTTTTTAATACTCTAGTTTTCACTCAAAGAAACATATCACATATTTTAAGATTCCAAGATAGCTAATTTCCACTCAAATACCTTGGTGTCCCCCTTTCAGAATCAATATTCTATTGTTCCTCATGGGAAGACCTCCTGGATAAACTTGCAAAGAATCTTTCCAACTAGACTTCCATGCCTCTCAACCTAACCAATAGGATCATCCTAGTCAAAGTTGTTCTATAGGCTATGCATTTATATTTTTTCTCATCTCTACCTGCTCCAAAATCAGTCATCAAATACATTCATAATTTGTAGAGAACCTTTATCTAGGGGAATCAAGTGCTCAATGCAAGTGGGACCTTGTCAAGTGGGACATTCTTTGTCTTCCCAAAATTGTAGGTGGATTAGGCCTTTGAGATCTGGAAGTGATGAGCAATGTGCTCAAAGATAAAACCTGTTGGTGTTGGGTGGCATATTCCTCTTAGCCATGGGAAATTTTATGGCAGAATAAATATGTACTAGGTAAGGAAAAATAGAACCATGATAAGATTCTCAGAGGAAATAGAAGGGTCTCTAATCTAGAAGATGGTGTATCAGAATAGATCTTTCATCTAGCATCACACCTTTTGGGAGGTTAAATATGGAAGAACAAGACTCTTCTAGGACTATTCTTGGTAGAAATTACCTAACATCTTAAGAACAGCTCCCCTCCCATTCACAAAGCTACAATTAGAAGGAAATGGTTTTTCCAAATTCTATCACTATCGGATTGAGGATGAGGAAAGTGAACTCTGACATTGGATAGCTTTAGATCAATGCCCCCTAAATGAAACTTGAGAAGACAACTTGACCCTCTAGAAGGAGATTCAAGAAACATCTATTAAGAATCAACTTGGAAGAGAAAAAATTAGATGGGGATATCAACTAAATGACATTAATTTCAGTGTAAGATAAGCCTATGCCATCAAAACATAGTAGAAGAATCATTCCTGGGATCTGATATGGAGAAAGATATGTCTCAGCCATGTTTAGCAAAAGCTAGTTATTTTCCAATGGATCCTTATCAAGGGGCGCATTTTAACAAGGGATCAATTATAAAGAGAGGATTTGAAGGACTGTCAATGTGCCCTTTATGTAGGAATCAAGAACAAACAATGGGGCACCTACTAGAGTTATGTCTCTTTTCCAGAGTTATGGGATAAAGATTCTATAATTTTTAGATGATCTGATTGTGCCAATAGAAATCTAGATCCAACCATCACCAATTTGACTATGGATCTATACAACAATGCCATCCTCAACCAAATATGGTAACTCTTTCCAAGTGTGTTGTTCTAGGAAATATGTAAATAGATTATCAAATATTCATTGATCAAATCTAAGGAAACCAAGCACTATGGGCATATCTAAAGGCTCTCATACATGAAATTATTCAACTTTTTCATTCGTTGGATCAAGACTTTCAACTAAACTCCAAAGAGAAAATCATATGGGAAGCATGGAATCAACCTCAATTTAATTGGTAGATCACCCCTTAGCATGCTTATTTTACCATATATAGGCCATCCAAATGGTGCCCTCCACCTCAAGGATTTTTTAAACTATATTTTAATGTCATCATGAAATGAAATCCTTGGTCAACAGGGTTTCAAAAAAAAAAATGGAGGGTGACTCTGAAATAATCATAAGGATGGTGTTTCACTTTCAGAATGATGCACAAGTAGGGTCTATTTCAAAGAATTGGTGGCTAGATAGTAGAATTCAACATCTTGCAACTCTCTTGTTGCAAATGGACCCTCTCCCTACTAGTGATGTCTCTATGAAAGGAAATAAGCTTGGTGGTCTTCTTTAAAATGAGGGAGTCTCCAGGAAAGATAGGATTTGAGTCCAAATCTTCTTTGAGAAAAATAATGTCCAATTGAAACAAAACTGCTTACCCATTGTATCTAAAGACCTCACCAACCTGATTTCAAGCAATGATAACAACTCCTCCAAGAATGTGCAAAATGATTGAGGAGTTGAAATATGGTTGGGGGAAGGGGTGAGGTAGTGTGCCCTTAGTCCCCACATGTGGCAATTCAAATGCAAGCATTTGTTGGAGGTTTTACTTGGGAAGGTGTCAAACTAGTTTAAGATGAAATTCAAACCAG
This sequence comes from Larix kaempferi, assembly GCA_027924585.1. Classification (NCBI taxonomy): domain Eukaryota; kingdom Viridiplantae; phylum Streptophyta; class Pinopsida; order Pinales; family Pinaceae; genus Larix; species Larix kaempferi. Next base: position 17,101,571 of record BSBM01000893.1, read on the forward strand.
CATATTTTCTTGTGTGGGAAATCCCTTAACTGGTCACCCATGTCAAATATAGTTCTCCAATTTCTATAACCTATTCTTTATCTTCCACAATTTTTTGGAAATTTCGCAACTACCCCCAACTTCCATAGATTTATGCAACTTGTTTCATAGGTTTTTGCAGCTTACACATATTGTTCTACAACTCGTTCTTCAGGTTCTGCAAATTTTTCACATCTTGTTCCACAACTTCCACAACTTACATAGCTTTCCACAACTTGTTCCATAGCTTTCTCCGAATTTTTTTTTAGCTTCTACAACATGTTCTTTAGTTTCTGAAATTTTCCACAACTTCCGCAATTTTCATAGATTCTGCAACTTTTCACAATTTGTTCGTGTTTGTTGTCAATTTTCATCATGGAATTATATGACTAGTACCCTTTTTCCCTGTCTAAGGGCGGGTCTGAACATTTTTCTTTGGTCAATTTTATTATCTTTGTTAATGTTGAAGAACTATGGTATAGCCTAGTTTCCTCCCGGGCGAGCTTAGAGTTTTTTCTTGTTTGATAGGCGATGAAAAATTAAGGTTGGTTGGTCTCTATGTTATGGTTTAACTTGGCCAACTGGAACTAGGTTAACCATGGAAATTTTTTCACATACTATTTTTCTTTGTTAATAGAAGGGTCATTTTCTTACTTACAAAAAAAAGTCAACAAACCTTATGATGTGGGATAAAAAAAATCCTCTTTGAGGCTCTCATCACTCCCGTTCTCCTATATGGGTGTGAATTTTGGGGCAGAAACATCTATAGAGAATCTTGGAGAAGTATTTATCAAATCCATAAGTGTTTTATAACTTACAATATTAACATTAAAAGAAATGCGCCCTATCATATTCTCCTTATTTAAGGGGGTATTTCCCGAATTAAGAACGTACCTATGACCATGTATCTAATGTATAAGAAAATTTAAATAATTTGGGAGACTAGAGACTTGCTAAAGTTGCTTTAAAGTCCTGTTAAAACCAACTAAGGATGAAGTGAGGTTGGCATAAAGATGCCATGTCATAACTAAAGCATTGGGGGATTGATGAAAATGTCACTTTGCAAAATATAGCTAATATTAACAATATTATTACTTTGAAGTTTAAAGAGAACTTGTGGTGCACTGAAAATGTATAGGATAAATGAAAGTTAACATATTATAAGGATGTCATTAATCCTTATCTAGAAGATCAAAAGTATCTCTCTTTTTTAGTTAGCATAAAGAAGAAGATCCACATAGCTTTCTCCTAGATTTCCCTCCATACACCCACATAAATTTCAATTTCAAAATTTTCTTACAATACTGACATGCCTAACCTTCTAACTTATCAAAATTATTATGATAATTTAGGAACACTACTCTCCCAACTTTTTGAGCATAGAAATAAAATTCTAAAGAAAACCAACTAGTTACTTTATTTTCTTTCTTAAGGTTCAATAGACCAAACTTGGTCACAAAGATAGCATAAAACACTTAAAATTATATAATTTATTTATTTGGAATGTGTGTTTTTACATCTGGAGAAAACCCTAGTTCCACCCAAACAAGAAACAAAGAGAGTATTAAACACTTAAAATTATATATTATTTATTTTGAAAGTTTTTATTTCTAGTTGTGGGGAGGAAATGGAAATCGTATTTTTATTTAATATATATAAGGGACACGGTAAAACTAACAAAGAGAGCATTAAATACTTAAAATTATATATAATATTTATTTTGAATGTTTTTTACCTCTACATGTGGAAAGGAAATCATTGAGCATTGATGTGGATTAAAACCAGCCTAGATCCAAATCCTAGGCTCTATCAAGCGTCAAGAGGGATCAAATCTCCCGAGAAGGTGCAAACATCTCTTTGAATAGCTCCTTGAGTGCAATACCAGAGCCACATAATCCTAAGCTCTAAAGTCTCTAGTCTCATATTTACTTTTTACTTTGCATTATTCTTTGTTGCTTATGGCCAACATAATATTTATTACTTTTTACTTTGTATTATTCTTTTTTGTTTACTTTGTATTATTTTGTTACTATACAAACACTCTAAAGTCTCATATTTACTTTTTACTTTGTATTAAAAGAAAAAAGTAAAGTCTCTAGTTTAAGCCTCATATTTACTTTTTACTTTGTATTATTCTTTTTTGTTTATGGCCGAAATAATATTTATCACTTTTTACTTTGTATTATTTTGTTACTCAACAAACACTCGACACATGTTACAAGATCTGAAGACACATGTTACAAGATCTCAGCTCCTTTCGACACAATTACTAACCCTAATTAGAAAACTACATACTTTTCCAAGTTTTGAAGTTTAATGTAATTGCTTTTAGGATCAGATGAAGTGGTCATGAGTGTTATGTCCTTAGTTTAAGGTTTTATCCTCAATATGTATCTATCTCCTTATTTTAAGGCTTTCTCCTTGAACCTTATCTTTATTTAATATATATAAATTAAGAACATGGTTATATACATTAAATAAGGAAATCATTAGCATTGACTTGGACTGAAATTACCAACTTATGTACCAATCTTAGTTAGAAAATTTTTGGAACTTAATGTAATAGTTTCTAGGATTATATCAAGTGGTCATAAAAGTTATTTCCTTATTTTAAGGCTTTCTCCTCAAGCCCTATATTTATTTAATATATATAAAACAAAGACAGTGTTAAATACATTAAATAAGAGGTCACTTTATAAGGAAATAAAACATAAAATAAAGAGAGCATTAAACACTTAAAATTATATATATTATTTATTTTGAACTCAATCTCCCAACATTGACATGGAGTAAAATTACCAACCCAAGTTAGAAAACTAGATACTTTTGGAATTAAATTTAATAGCTTCTAGGGTTAGATCAAATGGTCATAAGTACTATCTCCTTATTTTAATGCTTGTTTTTCAACCCGTATCTTTATGTAATATATATAAAACAATGATATCTTTATATACATTAAATAAAAAACCAACTTATAAGATCAAAGTTGGTCTTAGTGCACGTTAACCATCATCATCATTAAGAATCCACCTTATAAGAAAAAACCATAAAATAAAGAAAGCATTATACACTTATAATTATATATATTATTTATTTTGATTTTTTTTTACTTTGATTTACATAAAGATTTTATGATTTGTTTTGCTGGGACTTTGGCTAGAAATTTTTAAAAGATCTTCGTTATATATATTAGTTGTGAAAAATGCATATTATGAATGTTATAATGATATTTGACTCTTTTGAATCTATTTAAGCATTATAAATATAATGTAGATTTAATTAAAAAATTTTTACCAAAACAACTAGAAAGTTCAACATCAAGATTAAATAGACTAATTGGTTGATGAATTAAGATTGGTATTTTTGGTTGATGGATTAAGATTGGTAATTTTGCTCCACTAGGATTTGGTAAAACATACCGAAATTAAATCAAGAATAAATAGACTAATTGGTTGATGAATTAAGATTGGTATTTTTGGTTGATGGATTAAGATTGGTAATTTTGCTCCACTAGGATTTGGTAAAACATACCGAAATTAAATTAAAAATAAATGTTTAAAATAAATAAAAAATCAAATGATGAATTAAGATTGGTATTTTTGGTTGATGGATTAAGATTGGTAATTTTGCTCCACTAGGATTTGGTAAAACATACCGAAATTAAATTAAAAATAAATGTTTAAAATAAATAAAAAATCAAATGTAAAGTTTTAGTAATTAATATTTATATAATTAATTTGTAAAAAAATAAGTCTAAAACAAATACCTACATCTATAATAACTACGCATAGCGATGGATTGGACTGTTATGGCTATGCGTTTATACATCTGTTTTGAATCATAAGAAGACTGGACTTCGACTGTTATTCTGTTGACTGTGTCGAAGGATGGATCGTTATGGTTCGGAGGCGGAAATGGAGGGCTTGGACTTGGCCGCCGTTTTACAGCAGCAACAGCAGCATGATGAGGATGAGAACAGTTTCACTGAAGACGGGACTGACGACCATGATAATGGTGGGAAGGACAAGAAGAATACTGGATGGTTACGGATGAAGTGGACAGCTGACAAGGTGAAACTTCTGATTCTAGTGCTTTGTTCTGTGCAGACGGATCCAGATAGGAAGAAGTCTGGTATTAAGAAGGGCAAGTGGGACTATATTTCAGATGTGATGACTGAGAAAGGCTTCTCTGTTTCTCCCAAGCAATGTCAAGACAAATTCAACTACCTCAATAAGCGGTATAAGAAACTCAATGATGTGCTTGGAGCAGGCACAGCATACAAAGTTGTTAAGAATCCTGCTCTCTTGGATTCTATGGATGATCTCAATAAGGCGACCAAGGAGGATCTAAAGAAAACATTACTTTCCATGAATTTATTCTATGAAGACCTGTTTAAATATCACAATAGAGTGCATATGGAAGCAGATCTTGGTATGCAGTCATCAACTCCTAAAAGCAGAGATGATCCTGCGGCATGGGAGCCCTTAAATTTTGAAAATGATGAGGAGAACAATAATGATGAGAATGACAGAGATGCCGGAGCAGAGGGGAGAGGGTCCTTTGCAGCTAAGAGAATGAAGCTCATGAGCGAAGAGTCAGAGGGAACGTGTTCTTCTACATCACATAACCTGGATGAGTGCATGAGGTCCCCTCCCCCAGAAAACCCTAATCTAGTGATTTCTAGCATGTTGCCAGTTAATGCAATAACAGCACAGTTGCAGCCATCAGATAACCTTGATGAGTGCATGAGGTCCCCTGCCCCAGAGAACGCTAATCCGGTGATGTGTGGACAGGGGGCAAGTTATTGGACATCAGATAACCTGCATAACTCCACTGCCCCAGAAAACCAGAATCCAGTGATGGCTGGCATGTTGCCAGATAATGCAAGAACAGCAGTGATGGCTGGCATGTTGCCAGATAGTGCAAGAACAACATGGATGGCTGAAAATGGGGCAAGTTATTGGACATCAGATAACCTGCATGACTCCACTGCCCCAGAAAACCAGAATCCAGTGATGGCTGGCATGTTGCCAGATAATGCAAGAACAGCAGTGATGGCTGGCATGTTGTCAGACAGTGCAAGAACAATTTGTGGATTGCAGATGAAGGATCGCAAAGTGGATCTTCGAACGGAGCCATTTCAGCTTTTAAAGGAGCGGTTCAAGTGCCTACAGTCGGAGAATGAAAGGAGTAAAGTTGAGAATGAACACATGGCACTACAGGTGAATCAGAAGGACGGAGAATTGGAGAGGCTGAAGTTGGAGAATGAAAATATGAAAGTGCAGAATGCACGTATATCAGTAGAGCTGAAGCACAAGGACAGACAATTGTTGCCGATGAATGACACGATACAACTTGAGAATGAACGCATGGCCAAAGAATCGGAGAGACTGAAGTTGGAGAATGAAAATATGAAGCTTGAGAATGAAGGCATGGCACAACAGCTGAAGCGGAAGGAATTTGAGATCGAGTCTAACAGGTCAGACGCGGCAATGACAGTGACACCACATGTTCCTATATTGCAGGTGAAGGATATTGAAAAGGAGGCTTTTGAGCATGAAAAGAAGCGGTTCATCTGGCGAAAGGAGACATTTCAGCTTGAAAAGGAGACATTTCAGCTTGAAAAGGATGTTTTCACGTTGGAGAATGAAGATATTAAAGTTAAGAATGAACGCATGGCACTACAGCTGAAGGAGAAGCACAGAGAATTGGAGGCACTACAGCTGAAGCAGAAGGACGGGGAATTGAAGAGGATGAAACTTGAGAATGAAATCATGGCACTACAACTGAAGCAGAAGGAATTGGAGATCGACTCTAACAGGTCAGAGGCGGGAATGACACCACATGCTCCTATATTGGAACGGTTCCAGGGAAGAGAATAGATATAGGGGACAATGAAATGCATTCAATAAAAAAAGTGTTGTGTGCGTTTGTTGGGGGCAATGAAATGCATTCAATCAAAAAATGAAATGTGTTGTGGGTTTGTTGGGCAGCTCTGGCATTCTTCAGTTTTTCATTGGGGGCAATGAAACTTTAAAAAGTTCATTGTTCTGTTCGGGCATTTATTTTTAAGTTTATTCTTCTTTTGGGCTTTTTTTCAATTCTATGAATGATGGCAAAACCTTATGGGATGGAAATAAATAGTTGCATTAATACATTTGGCGCGTTCATTCAATGGTTTTTTTAATATAACCAAACGGGAGTGTAGTTTCAGAAGGCTAAATATTACAGCTTGCTAAATCTCACTTGATTTATTTTACGTGATGATGTTGATGATGTGAAGTAAACTATAAAGTGTAGTATCAAAACATCCTTTAATCAATAAACAAGAGCTTAGCAGTGTTTAGTCCAAGTTTAGTAATTAGCTTTTTAAAATTAAAAGTTAAAATAGCTTTTCAATTCTCATTTGGGATAGATAAATGGAGATAAATCAAGATACATTTTGTTCTCATTGTTATTGTGAATACAAAGTTTTATCTATATTTCAATTGCAAAATAAATTTATTCTTAAAGATGTTTTTCATGACAAAGGGAGTTTTTATTTATCTCTCCTGGGAATAAAAAAACATAATTGATCATTACAAGGCCTTCTAGAAGACAAGGAGTTCTAAACATGGGATTTGATATGGAAGGACCTCATGGCCTTATGTACATGTTTTCAAATTGTATTGATGATATCCTTTTAAACTGTATTTTAAGATGAAAATATAGTATATGATTGAGAGACTTTAGGTCTTTAATTCCCAAAATGCTTAGGTCTTTACTAATAACTAGGTTCAATTCCCAAAATGCTATTAGATATTTGCTATAATAAAATCAAAAGGAAAATTAATAATTTACATAAATTTTGGTGTCTTCTAAATGTTATAGGATGTATTTTATTTTTTATATTATATTTAATTTAATTTAATTTAATCATATTTTTATTTCAGCAATCAAAAGTGTATTCTCATTACAAAACTTAGTATTGGGAAATTTTAATACAGTTAAATGTTTGGTAAACTTAATTTTGAACATATTTTGAGATAAGCTAAGCTTAATTGAAAAATATTAAAGTCTTGGATTTTACTTTTTTATTGAATCCTTCAAAGGATTAGATATCAATTTATAAAACAAAGACCTAACTTCTATAATAACTACACATAGCCATGGTTTGGACTCTTATAGCTATGCGTTTATACATTTGTTTTGAATCATAGGAAGCTTGGATTGTTATTTTCTTTAGTCGAAGGATGAAGCTTGGACTGTTATTATGTTTATGTATCGAAGGATCGACTAGTATGTTGGATAGGTAGGGAATTTGAAACTTACAACAAGAAGTGAGATGAAACACAAAATACACACACATAGCTACAACTAATATAAATATGCAACCGGATATTTCAAGCTCGACTTATTCATGAACACAAAAACAATCTGTCTGCGTTTGTTGAAAACTTGCTTCATACATATAAACAATTCTAAACTAATTCGGGAAGTTTCACACATTAACTAATCTACCTAACTATATTTAAAACTATCACTTCTAATATCAGAACTTGTACATCATGCACATTAATTAATTTTGTGAGTAACACAATGACTTGTTTACGTATATCAGAGGAAGAAATTACTCATTACACTCCCCTTAATTTCTACCTTATACATTGCATGGCTACCTATACCAAGATCATTCCTTTGATTTTCAAATTTATCTCTTGTCAATGGCTTAGTGAAGATATTATCCAATTGGTTTTGAGATTTACAAAATTCCAAACATATTTCTCCATTGCTTAGAAGCTCTCTTATAAAGTGATATATCGTATAAATATGCTTGCTTTTCCGATGGAATATAGAATTTTTTAATAATGTTATGGCTTAGTTGTTGTCACAAAATATGTGAGTTGCTTCCTTTTCTTTATGATGAAGATATTCTAGTATCATTCTCAACCATACAACGTGACAAGCTATTGAAGTTGATGCCACATACTTTGCTTCTACTGAAGATATCATCACCACAATGGGATGCTTTTTGGATACCCAAGAAATCACACCTAATCCAAGATGAAATGCATAACCTGAAGTGCTCTTTCTGTCATCAATACTTTCTACAAAATCATTGTGAGTGTATCCAACTAGAGAACTAGAATTTGTGTTTGAGTACATGATGCCAAAATTGATTGTACATGCAATATACCTCAAAATACTTTTACCTACTTGCCAATGGGAAGTTTTTGGAGTTTCCATGAACCTGGAAATTATAGCATACATAATGTCTAGTCTTGTAGCTATTAAATACATCATCCTACCAACTAATCTCTTATACAAAGTGGTATCCACTATTGTTCCTTGATCCCGCTCGCTTAATTTTGTGCTTGTTACTATTGGAGTATTTGTTGATTTTCAATTTGTCATTCTAAATCTATTCAAAACATTTCTAGCATACATTTTTTTGTTGGCTTGCAATTTGTCATTCTAAATCTATTCAAAACATTTCTAGCATACATTTTTTTACATATAAATATGCCATTATTTGATTGTTCAACTTCAATCCCAAGAAAATACTTAATTAATCCAAGGTATGTCATTTCAAACTCTCTATTCATTACAGATTTGAAACTTTCCAGCATTAAATTTCCATTGTAAATCATATATCATCCACATACATACATACAATCGAAAATATGTTTTGCTAATTTGTCTTGGTGTATAATGTGTGTTCACATTTGCTTTTGCAGAATCCATTGTTGATAAGATATGAGTCAATTCTTCCATACCATGCTCTTGGCACTTGTTTCAAACCATATAGTGCCTTTTTCAACTTGTAGACATTATGCTCTTGATTTTTTACTTTTATCATCCAACTTTCTTCTCAGGTGTTCGAGAACATGTGCATAAGCAACACAACCAAATATTGTGAAATGTGAAATGCTTGACTTTGTTCCACTCCATGCTTCTTAAGGAACTTTGTTTTTGACACTTTTTGTAGGAGATCTAGTTAAAATATAGATTGAACATGCAACTGCTTCACCCCAAAATTCATTTTGAATTTATTTTTCTTTGAGCATACTTCTAGCCATATTCATTATGGTTCCGTTTTTATTTTCCGCTATCCCATTTTCCTAAGGAGTGTATGTGGCTTAAATTGGCTTTTAATGCCATGATATTTGCAATAGTTTGAAAATTCTTTGTAATCATACTCACCTCCTCTCTTATACCTTAAAACTTTAATGTACAGACCACTTTGTTTTTCTACTAAAGCTTTATACTCCTTGAACTTGTCAAAAGTTTCATATTTGTGCTTTAAGAAATATACCCAAGTCTTCCAATGGAAATCATCAATAAAAATCAGAAAATAAAGGTGTCCTCCTAAGGACTGTGTTTGCATAGGACCACATAAGTCAGTATGCACCAGCTTCAATGGTGCTCTTGCTCTATAGGATGCACTAGTTGGAAATCTATCCCTATGTTGTTTTCCCAATATGAAACTCTCATAAGAATTTGTTGGTTCATGTATTACTGACAAGTATTTTAAACCATTTGTTTCTATTGTAATAAATTCAGTCCACCAAAGTGTAGATGACCAAATCTAAAGTTCCATGACCAAGACTCATCTAGAGTGGTGACATTGTGAACACATGAAGCTAACTAATTGACGTTCCTTAAAGTTAAAGGAAACATTCTATTCTTAGTCATTTTAATTTTGGCAATGAGTTTTCTACTTGGAAATTTGTCCAAGATTATACAAGCATTATTAGTAAAGATGACTTTATAACCATGCTCAGTTATTTGACCAACACTCATCAAATTGTGCTTTAGACTAGGGACTATATAGACAACAGACATATTACTTTTTTCATTAAGTTTGGTAAGAAAAATGACTATCCCTTTTCCAACTACATTGACAACTTTATCATCTCCTAATATGATATCAAACTTGACTAAATTGTCTACATTCACAAACAAACTTTTATCTCATGTCATATGGTTGCTACAACCACTATATAACAAACAAAGATCTTTATTACGGTCTTGAGTTTCATGACAGCTTAAGAACATGGCATCTAAGGTACTTTCAGATGTATTAGAAACATTAGATCTTTTTTTTGTTTAGGCTTACCTGCTTTTTCCTACATTCATTGGCTAAATGGCCAAATATTTTACAATAATAATATTGAGTTTTAGATTTTTCATATATCTTGTTTTGCTAATAGCCTCTGCCTCTCCCCCTTGATCTCAGAGAGTGTTGTGGCTTGTGTTTTTGTTCCATACTTGGCATGTTTTCCCTTTGTGATCCAGGAGGATATTGGTGGCCACCCGCCTATTCCACTTGGACGCCCACCATTGTTTCTTCAGTTTTTCAGTTTCCTTAATTGTAGCACAATTTATTATTTTTGGCAGTTTCTGGGTCCTAAACTTCCAGAGCCATTTTGAGTCCCTAAAAAATGTTTTTTCGGCATCAAATGGTTGGGAAAACATGAGTCCATTCCAAACTCAATATTTTTTGTTTGAGGATGTAGTCCTTGAATAGATATTTCTAACGATGTATCATGTGCGTCAAATGGAGGTAGTATGCCAAAGTTATGACCCTGGGAAATTGATGTACCAAGTTACCCAACGGAGCCCATATTCTAGCGTTTCACCTCATAGGGTTAGGTTTTGGGATGTGTAGGGTTTCCATTGTTTCTCAATATTATATAGGCCTTCAAGCCTCATTGTAACACAGAGTTCAAAGGCATGTAGCCACCGCATCTCTTCTCGGAGATAAACTACCAACACTCTAGCTAGTTTATTTCCATCCTGTATGTAAACAAGTTTCAGTTCTTTGATTAATGAAATGAAGTGTTATTTCTATTGCATCTTTGTTTTTATGGGTATTTGTGTATTCTGTTGCATTCCTGCATAAATCTGGATCAGTGGTATCAAAGCAATATGCTCTTTCTCGATCCTTCTTTCCATGTCCACAACGAGGGCGAGGTATAAGGAGTTAGGGCTCGATCTGGTTGAACCTTTGCAAGATCGGCCTCGCAAACCCCGACGGTCGTCCATGGGGGACGAAAAGAAAGATGAGGGCACAGAAGATCCTATCCAAATGTTGCTCGATGAGGCCCTTGAAAAAAAAGGAATGCGATGATGGATAACTTCGTCCAGATCCTTCAACGACTTCCCACTAGCAACGCATCTGCATCTAGTAGCCACTCTGGAGGTGCAACCCCTTTTAAGGTACAAGTAAATTTTGACATTCCCATATTTGATGGCCGAATATCTGCAGACAACGTAGATAGATGGTTGAATCTATTAGAAGGATATTTCTCAGTTCATGACTTTTCCAACTGGGAAAATATTACTTGTTTAGTACTCAAAGCCTCTCCCCATGTCAAGGACTGGTGGGAAACCTACAGTGAGAGAAAGGAGAGGAGGAACCCTCTCTATTCTCAGTCGTACCCACTTGGAATTCTTTTCGAGATGCCATAAAGGAACAATATTATCCCTTGGGGAGCTATGAGGACAAGTACATACAATGGACTATGCTATAGCAGCAAAGAGATCAAGATGTGCATGAGCTGACGAATCTGTTCCATACCTTGTGCACCAAGTTGGGTATCAAAGATTCAAAGAAACATTTGGTGCTGAAGTACCACAGTTGTCTGCATGGATACATTCAGGAGGAAATGGAGTTCCTCGATCTCCTCGCTTGGTACGACATATCGGTATGCTACCAAAATTGAGCAAAAATTCAAACAGAAAAAGCGAGACTTTGGATCTGCGAATCAGAAGCAAGCGAAAGGTGCCCCCAAACCATAGAACTAACGACAAATCCAAGGCATGGTGACTCAAGACAACTTTCCAAAACCGTAAGAAAATAGAAACATTGTGAAGTGGAAGAAGGAAGCGGGAAAGTGGTGTGAGTTCCATAAGAGCCCCACTCACAACACAAGTGAGTGTCGCGAAAACAGTCGCTGGCAGCCGAGATAAAGGCTTCTGAATCAGATGCATACTCTGACACTGAATCAGAACCCGAGAAGGGGAATGATAGAGGGAAGAAGATTATCGATGCAGAGCCCAACACCACTGTTTCCACCATGAAGATCCAAAAGGAAGAACCAGAATATTCATAGGAGGAGGAGCGTCTCTTCCACTCCCAAATGTGGGTAAAGGGTTCCCTGCTATAGTTCATTATCGATAGTGGGAGCCAAAAGAACCGCATTTCAGCAGAGGTCATGAAGTGGTTTGACTTGCCGACCACAGCACACCTGTAGCCGTACACCATTGGGTGGCTTCACCAAGGATGGGATATCCGCGTCGGCCAATAGTGTTGCCTTCCCTACAGCATCAAGCCCTTCACCGATGACGTTTTATGTGACATTGATCCTCTTGATGTTTGTGATGTATTGTTAGGCCAACCATATTTATGGAAGCGACATGCTGTGTATAAGTCTCGGCCTTGCGCTGTTATTATTATGTTGGGAAATAAGTTGTATAGGATAACAAAGGTACCACTGCCTGCCGCTATCTCTTTGGTTATTACACAACAATGCAGTAAGCTCATTTCCAAAACCAAGAAAATTTTTTCTTGATGATCTGCCCTCAGGGAAATAAGAAGATCATGGCCAGGACCTCTAGAAAGGGCTCCTCTGCCCGACAACAACAAATTGACAAGTTCGTGGCAGAGTACTGGGACATATTCGCCTCACCCATAGGGGTGCCTCTACAATGTCAGGTCAAGCACCCCGTCAATATGACCCCAGGTGCGCCGCTGCCCAATGGAATGATCTATTGATGCTCTGTTCTGGAGAACGACAAAATCAAGAGGTAGATTCAGGAGCTGCTGCAGAAGGGTCACATCCGGCCAAGTTCATCACCCTGTGGGAGCCTGATCATGTTGGTACAAAAGAAGGATGGGACTTGGAGACTCTGTATTGACTATCGGGCGCTGAACAAGATCACTATCTAGAATAGGTACCCGATCCCCCAAATTGATGACCTCCTGGACCAACTTAAAGGGAAAAAATATTTCAACAAGATCGAATTAAAGTCCGGGTATCACTAGGTACTGATCGAACCGACCGATGTGTGGAAGACTACCTTCAAAGCCAAGGAGGGCCTTTTCAAAGGGTTGGTCATGCCTTTCGGGCTGACGAATGCTCCCGCAAACTTCATGAGACTGATGGACGACATCTTGCAGCCATTCACGAACTCATTTGTAGTAGTGTACTTGGATGACATCCTAATATTCATCCAGACTTGGGAAGAGCACCTCCACCACATCTGGCAAGTCCTCCAAACACTGTGGAAGCACAAGTTGTGTGCCAATTTGGACACGTGCACTTTTGGCATGATCAAGGTTCAGTATCTGGGATACATTATTGATGAGTGTGGGGTGCATGTGGATCCAACAAGGATCCAAGTCATTCGGGATTGGCTAGCCCCAACCACTCTAACAGAGCTTCGTAGCTTTCTGGGTCTTGCTAATTTCTACCGCAGGTTCATGTTGGGATTCTCTCATATCACTTGGCCCTTGATTCAAGTCACCAAGGGAGGAGCGAAATCAAAATTCTTGTGGTCAAAAACTCAACAGAAGGGATTCGTTGAGTTGAAACATCACCTCTATTGTGCCCCAGTGCTCACATTAACAGACTTGCAACAACCATTTGAGATCGAGACAGATGCCTCTAACTATGCTATTGGGGTAGTCCTTACTCAACAAGGGCATACAGTGGTGTATCACAGTGAGACATTGTCTGACACAGTCCACAAATATCCCACTTATGACAAAGAGCTGTATTCCATTGTACAGGATTGCCGACAATGGAAGCATTACATTTTGGGGAAGGAAACAATCATCCACACATACCACCAACCCCTGCAGTTCATACAGACATAAGGGAAGTTATAGAACGATCGCCATCAAAATTAGTCCACATATCTACAAACATTTCATTTGAACATCAAGTATAAGAAGGGCAGCACCAATAATGTTGCAGACTACCTCAGCCGACCACCGATCGTGTTGATAACCACTGTGCTCAACTCTTATGGGCATGAGACTTATGATTGGCCACTTCTCTACAAGAGCGATCCAGAATTCAGCCACACATACAAGAGGCTCTTGGAGGCAAACCAAGTTCCAAATTTCCACCTCCAGGATGCACTACTATGTCACATGGGACACCTGTGTGCTCCTTCAAGGGAGCGTGCTAAGATTATTTGGGAATCTCACTACAGTCGGGTCGCTAGGCATTTCGGGTTCAAGAAAATAGTGGCATTACTACAGAAGTATTTCTATTGGATGAACGTTCGACAGGACATCGGGAAGTACATTCGATCCTGCACTACCTATGTCATTGCCAAACCATCCATCAAGAAGCAAGGCCTCTATACTTCGTTGCCTACTCCTAGTCGACCTTGGGAATCCATCTCCATGGATTACATGTCGGGCCCTCCTTCTACTAAGCATGGGAACGACTGTGTGTTCGTGGTCGTCGACAGATTCTCAAAGATGGCCATAATGGCAGCCGACAAGAAGAATATCATAGCAGAAGCCACTGCTAAACTCTTCTTTGAACGAGTGTGGGTACACTTTGGGATCCCACAGTCTATCATCTCATATCGAGATAGTAGGTTCCTTAGTACAATCTAGTCCAGCCTATGGTCAATGCTAGACACCAAGCTCACAAAGTCCACAACTTTCCATCCCCAAACTGATGGCCAAACAAAGTTGGTCAACAGGATGATCATCCACATTTTGCGCATGTACAACTCAAATCATCCACGCGCATGGGATGAGAGCCTCCACTATGTACAACATAGCTATAACCGGGCCCTCTACGGCTCAACCAACCACACCCCTTTCAGGTGGGCTTGGGATTCTAGTGACTATGTCCCATTGATGTAGCAATGCCATTTGTAGCTACTCAGACTGATTCGGCTCATGTCCAGTCTTAAGTTTCCAAGGCGAACAGCTGCATTGAGTGCATTCAGCACATTCACCAACAGGTTCATGACATATTGGACAGAGCCAATGATAAGTACAAGGAGCGGCATGAATCAGCATCGGGTGCAACACAACTTCCAGGTGGGTGGCAAAGTGTGGTTACATTTGTAGAAGGAGTGCCTCACTGGACCTTACCGCAAGCTTCGCCCGCTCCGATATGGGCCATACACCATCACCAAGGCTATCGGGGATAATTCCTTCAAGCTCAGTATTCCACCATTCCTTGTTCTGCACCCAGTGTTCAATGTGGACCACCTTTTACCCTACTTTCCACCTCTATTGGACACAACAGACGTGGAAGAACAACTCACACCAACAGAGTTAAACCCAGACTGCATGGAACAAGCCACAATTGATCGAATTATGGACACATGGATCAAGAACACTCGCCAGTAGAAGATCTAGCTATATTGAGTTTTCAAAGCAAGCCAACTCCTTCACCAAGGAAAGTGGCTCACTAGGGACCAAGTTCAGCAAAAGTTTCCTCATCTCATGGAGGGACTCAACGCAATGGGGAACATTATTTCCTAAGGGGGAGGAATGATCCAGGAGGATATTGGTGGCCACCTACCTATTCCACTTGGACCCCCACCATTGTTTCTTCATTTTTTCAGTTTCCTTAATCGTAGCACAATTTACTATTTTTGGCAGTTTCTGGTTCCTAAACTTTAGGAGCCGTTTTGAAGCCCTAAACGACGTTTTTTTGGTATCGAATGGTTGAGCAAATATGAGTTTGTTTTAGTCTCAATATTTGTTGAATATGGATGTAGTCCCTGAATAGATATTTCTAATGATTTATCATGTGCGGTAAACGGAGGTAGTATGCCAAAGTTACGACCCCAAAAAATTGATGTACCAAGTTACCCAACGTGGCCCATGTTTTGGCATTTCACCTCCTAGGGTTAGGTTTTGGGATGTATATGGTTTCCATTGCTTCTCAATAATATATAGGCCTTTGAACCTCATTGTAACACAAATTTTAGAGGCATGTAGCTGCCGCATATCTTCTCATAGATACGCTACCAGCACTCTAGCTATTTTATTTCCATCATGTATGTAAACAAGTTTCAGTGCTTTGATTAATTAAATGAAGTGTTATTTCCATTGCATCTTTGTTTTTATGGGTATTTGTGTATTCTGTTGCGTTCCTGCATAAACTTGGATCACTTTGTGAACTATAGTTGTGAGAACTACCCCTGCATCTGTTGATAAATGTTTGTGTCTTGAATTTATGTTCAAGTGATTCTTATTCCCTATTAATTATTGATTCATAAGACAATAATGATCTTGTCAGCTCATCTATTGAGTATGTTGAAAACTCCTTAGACTCTTCAATGGCAAATTCTATCATACCAAATTTCTTAGTAAGGCTCCTCGGAACATTTTGCACAACCTTGTCATCATTTATGACTTCTCCATGAATCCTTAGCTGGTTGACCATTGCCATTACCTTGGTCATAAATTGATGTATTCTCTCAAACTCTTTCATCTTCATAGTTTCAAATTTTGTTCTGAAATTCTACAATTTCACATTTTTCACATTGTTCTCCAAAATATCCCAGGCTTCCTTTGCAGTATAAGCATTTGTTATTTTTGGAAATATTGAATCATCACTATCTTGCTGAATTAGCCATAGTGCTATGGCTTCTCTCTTCCTTTATTCATTAAATTGTACTCTCTGTCCATTTGTCGTGGTCTATTTCCTAGTCTAGTTCTATGAACCCAATTTCAACAGTTCCCAACAATCCTATGACCTTAGGAATGATTTCATTCTGATTAGCCAAAACTCATAATTTTTTCCTGTTAGAATAGGTTCTTGAGATTGACTCAGATTACTACTGGATGCAATTTTCTTAAAATATTACAGTCTGAAATAACAAGGCTAGTGGCCACTTGTCCTCACTCAATTCTTAAATTAATTTTTTGTTTCTTTTGAATTTTCTCCCTTTTTTAAATCTCCACTTCTTTAAAAGAAGCTCATTGTTTTCTCCTTTCTTTTAATTATTTTCTATTTTTATAAATTTTCCTTTTTTTTCATTTTAAAACCCAATGAACAATCCTCTTTCCATGGAAGTTCACCAAATCCTTCCCTATTCTTTAGGAAAAAGGTGTCTTTCACCCTTTAACCAAGATTCATTAGAGGAAATTTGGATGGAAAATGAGTCTCCTAAGGAAAATGGTAAAAAAAGCCACTTAGGCAAGTTTTTATACAATTTAACTTTTATGGAAGCCACCCAAGGTTATTTCACTTTTATCAAAGCTACTTTAGATATATATTTTATATTAAAATCAATTTATGAGGACTAAGTTCGATGTAGTGTTTCCACTCAAAATAAGGAAAGACAATTAAATACACAATGCCAACTTAAAAGTTATTGGGTAATGTATTACTTAAAATATGGATGGGTATATTACTTATGATATTAGTTATTATTATATTTAATTATATATTATGATATTAGTTAAAAGTCATTGGACCCAACTTTTTATTATAAAATAATATTAGTATATACTAGTTGTAATATTAATTACTATTACTATTATCTATTATGTATTGGTCACCTATTACCTAAAACATGGGTGGGTATATTAGTTTTGATATTAGTTAAAATGTATTGGACTCAACTTTTAACGGTTAGTATTAAATATTAATTATAATATAATATTATTATATATTAGTTGTAATATTAATAACTATTACTATTATATACTATATGTTGTCCATGTATTACCTAAAAGATGGATGGATATATTAGTTATGATATTAGTTACTATTATATATTAATTATATATTATATACTAGTTATGATATTAGTTAAAAGTTATTGGACAAATTTTGACGGTTATTATAAAATATTAATTATAATATAATATTATTATATATTTGTTATACAATTAATTATTATTACTATTGCATATTATATGTTGGTCAAATATTACCTAAAATATTGATGGGTATATTAGTTATGATATTAGTTAAAAGTTATTTGACCCAATTTTTGATGGTTATTATAAAATATAAATTATAATATAATATTATTATATATTCGGTATAAAATTAATTACTATTATTATTATATATTATATATTGGTCAAATATTACCTAAAAGAATGGTAGATATAGGGTAAATCCATGAAGATGGGTGTCTATCTTTGGGGGTCTTGTGAGAAAATAAATCTAAATTTTTCATTTTTTTCAACTTTGAGCGAATAAAAGTGATATTTTTGTTTAGAATTTCACTTTTCACTAAAAAGAAAACTTTTAGATAATTATGTTAGCTTTCTATTCATAATTTTTTCAATTTTTTACTGAGATTTGATATGTCGATTTGGAAAATGTTTGAATGTGTGTTCTTATAAAATGAAAGGACTACAAAATAGTATTTTTTGTTGCAAACGTAAAATCATTGTTAAACTTGTTTTTTGCAAAAATAAAAATGCTACAACAATCTACACACAATATAAAACTACATGACTATAAGTTTGTAACCAATGGATCTATATACTAATTATTATATTTTTTTGAATTCGATCAATGGGGAAACCTTGTTGATTTTCAACATGTTGTGTTGCAAAACTGTTCTCTCAATTCACTATAAAACTAAAAAATCTACGAATACCCTTTTGAAGTAGACACGCCAATTAACTGCACCATAATCTTTTCAATTTTTTTGGTATTGTATTTTTAAAGTTATGGATTTTTCATTTCACCGCATTTTGAAAGAGATGAAACCAAACTCAATACATGTTAAGAAAAAAAAAAATTAAAATTATCAGATCTCACCTATACTCAACAAAATCTATACATATGGAAAGTAGATTCAATGATGAAACTAATGGTATCAAGTCCGACAGTCGCTTTGTAGTGTAAGAGATTGTTTTTACGTTCTGAAAATGGAGAAACCTAAAAATTGTGCAGAACCGTGAAGTTTTCATGTTTCAGACGTTATTCGGCCGGATAATTATTCGACCGAATAATTATTCGGCTGAATAACATTTTTCCATAACGGAACCGTTATTTACAACAAAGCTTATTCGGCCGAAAAACCAAACTCAAAAAAAAATTCGTCAACCGAAAAAAAATTACGTTGTCTATACTTGTATAAATAAAACTAAATACATTCATTATTTTCAGTCATTTTATTTTCGCATATTTTTGGTCAAAATATTTTTGAAGGGGTTTTCAAAGGAGATTTCTTTTGCAAAATGAGTTTTTTTTGCAAGGTATTTTTGTTCATATTTATTTTCAAGGGGTACATTCAGAGAGTTTTTTTCTAAGGCATTTTTGCAAAGGAATTTTTATTCAGGTATTTTTGCACTTCTTATTTCTTTGCAAAGAGTTTTTTCGAAGAGTTTTTTTCCAATGTGTTTTTCTAAATATTTCTTTGCAATGGGTTTTTTCAAAGTATTTTTTTTCCAAAATATTTTTGCAAAGGAGTTTGTTTCTTACAAAGTATTTTTCTAAATGTTTTTTTCAAAGAAGGTTTATTTCTAAATGTTGCATTTAAATAGTTTTTATTCCAAGGTATTTTTACAAAAAAAAAATTATTCCAAGGTATTTTTGCAAATAAGTTCCTATTCCAAGGTATTTTCTGCAAATAAATTTTTATTCCAAGTTATTTTTGCAAAGGAGTTGTATTTTTCCTTCTTATTTCTTTGAAAGGGGTTCTTTCAAAGAGTTGTTTTCCCAAGGTATTTTTGCAAAGGAGTTATTTCTTTGCTAGGGGTTTTTTCAAAGTATTTTTTTCCTAGATATTTTTGCAAATGAGGTTTTTTTACAAAGTATTTTTCCAAATGGTTTTTTTTAAAAATGTTTCTTTCCAAGGGGTGCATTTATAGAGTTTTTATTTCAAGGTATTTTTACAAAAAAGTTTTTATTTCAAGGTATTTTTGCAAAGGAGATGTATTTTTCCTTCTTATTTCTTTAAAAGGGGTTTTTTCAAAGAGTTGTTTTCCCAAGGTATTTTTGCAAAAGAGTTATTTATTTGCAAGGGTTTTTTTAAAGAATTTGTTTTCCAAGATATTTTTACAAAAGTGTTTTTTTTTTCAATGTAGTTTTCCAAGTAGTTTTTTCAAAGAAAGTTTTTTTCCTATGTATTTTTTCAAAGAAGTTTTTTTTCCAGTGGTTTTACAAAGAATATTTCTTTAGAAGGTGTTCTTATTCTTTTCCAATGGGTTTTTTCAAAGGTGATTTATTGTCAAGGAGTTCCTATTTCTTTCCAAGAAGGTTTTTTTCAAAGAAGATTTCTTTTCAAGGGGATTTTTTAAAGAAAAATTATTTCCAAGGAGTTTTTCTTCAAAAGACTCTTACAAGATTTTGATAAGGTGAAGTAAATTTCAGTTCATGTGTTTATAAATTTCGTAGTTGTTTTTAAATCTTAATTTTTTTTTTACTATAAAGTGATGATTCGTTAATTTATCATCTATAAATTAAACAATCATGGGAAGTAAGATAAACTGTCAAAGAAAATAGATCATAAGCCTGATGATGATGATGATGATAATAGAGAAAAACAAAAAGTCAAATATCATGCCAAAAAAGAAAGGCTTGCAGAAACACAACAAACAATTATTGAAGATAAAAATACAGATTTACATGATAATGTTGATGAAATGGAAATTGAAAATAGAGTACAAGAAGAACAAATTGAAGTTGAAGAGACCATTGTTGAAGATGTAAATAGTGATTTACATCCTGTCGATGAAGTCAATATTGAAGATCAAGTTCAAGATCCAGAAATTGGACCTGGCATGTATATATCATGTATTTTTCAAATTCATTTTTTATAATGAATTGTATTTTTGGAT
The DNA here is from genome assembly GCA_027924585.1 of Larix kaempferi. Lineage (NCBI taxonomy): Eukaryota > Viridiplantae > Streptophyta > Pinopsida > Pinales > Pinaceae > Larix > Larix kaempferi. Next base: position 17,122,371 of record BSBM01000893.1, read on the forward strand.
ATATGTTAAATTAAATTTAACTTGATGTATAGGTATTTTCACCATTGATGATGAAATGTTAGAAGACATTGATTGCAACAAATATGGAAAAAAAATACCCAAACATGTTGCACGATATCGTGCTTAAAAATTTTATGATAATGTTCTGAAGGATTATTCAATAGCGGGACAAACACAAATTTTGAGATGTTTATTAGTGTCCAAGAAGTTAAAAGGTGCTACGTCATTATTGGGTATTCACAAGGCGACAAAAGAGTTGAAATTGAAACATAATATGATAGAAAATATAGGTGATGCAATAAAAAATTTAGAAAATCCAGGAAGATACCAGTGCTACACGTAGAGCAATTCAGACAATAATTGTTTTAGCTAGTACTAGACCAAAATGTTTAACAACACAACTAGCAAAAGCAGTTGAAACCTCAACAAAGCCATTATACAAACATAGCAAATTCAGAATGCAAATAGATGAAAATGATGAACTTGCTTGCTTGGCAATTATTTGTAAACAACCTTACGAAGATAGAATGGGAGTAGGTTTTAAAGATATTGTACGGGAATATTGGTTGGCACATGCTCAAGTTTCACCAAATTCAAGGGATGTGATACGACACAAAGTATCACAAAATAATTATGAAAGCAGTCCAAAACATATAATAAAAATGACACAAGTACAGTTGTTCAATAAATTCAAGGAAGATCAATGTGGAATTAATGTGTCAATCACTACATTTTTGCAACAAAAACCATGGTATGTTAGACCTATTATTATGCGTGACACATGTTGCAGTTATCATGTGCAATTTCAATTATATTACGACATGTTTCTTGAATTTGGTAAAATGTTTTGAATAAATTTACCACCTCAATCGACAATACGTGAATTCATATCTCAAACTCTATATGTGAGAGATCACGATGAAGTATTTTATAATAAGAAATGTGTCAATGGAAAACATTGTCATCGTTGTGGAGATCTGGTCTTATTCCACAATAAATATTCTATCGATAATGATCAGTCACTGTCAAATGTAGCCATTGATTGGAGAATATATGAATACATCAGTTATGCTACAAGTTCTAGTGATGCATATTCCAAAAGAATTTATTTGCGAGAAGATAAAATATGTGTGACAGATTTTCTCAATAAATTTGAAAGTGAAATTTATAAATACACCAAGCATTCACATAGAGCACGATGGCAAGACCTTCAATTCAAACAGTCTCATGAAATTTTTCCACCAGGAATAATTTTGTCAGTGGTTAATTTTGTAGAAAACTACACATGTGTTGCACAAAAAGAGATACAAAGTGAATACTCTCATCCTGACCAAGTTTCGATATTTGTCCATGTTCTATATAAACATTCTCAATAGGATGTTGATGGCATTGAAATCACATGTGACATTTAGGATGTGATTAAAGAATATCACTTTTATATCAGTGATGATCGTACACACGATACACATTTTGTTCAGCATTGTACTAGAAATATTTTCTACGATTCACTAAAAGGACGTGAAGTTAAATTGAATGAAAATTGGATATGGTCGGATGGATGTGCAAGACAACTTAAATCTTCACGATCATTTTATTGGTTATGTCAACTTTATAAAGCATTGAATACTAAACATCGCTGGAATTTCTTTGAAACTAGACATGAAAAAGGTGAACATGATGGTACAGGAGCATGCGTAAAAATAACACTTCGAAGATGGAAATGAACCATTCTTTTGCATGATTTCAATCAGCTGCAGAAGTTGTTCAATGGTGTAAATTACATCTAAGCCATGATTATAATCAACAATCAAAAGATGTGCGCAGGTATGTACACAGTTTTTTTAATTTATATTAATTGTCAATTTAAAAAAATGTACACTAACATCAAAAGTTGTCATTTGTGATTTATCATTTATTATGTAGATTTTTTTGGCTTGTTGGGCTCCAATATATAAATATATCAGTACCATACGATGCTAGCACCATACATCGGACTAGAGATTTTGACTCTATTCAAACAAAATCCTTCCAAAACGTGTTTGCATTTGACAGTAGAAAGCAATCATGCTTTTGTCATATTTGCACTGAAAATGTTGAATCTATAGAAGTTTTTGAAAACATAATGAACAACTACGTAAAACATTGGAAACACACAGAGATTAATCCTAAAGGGAAAATGCCACTAGCAAGCATAAAAGAATTAGAATTAGAAGAAATAACAATATCATTTGATGGTGACATAATTTTAGATCTTGTTAGAGAAGGTAATGATCTTACAACTTTGTTGTCGATTGTTCATTCTTATCCATCACCTTATGTTTATATTCAATTCAATTGATTTAAAAACCTAACGCCAATTGTAATTTGCACAGGGAATGTTTTTGTTGTGATTGAACCTATGGACAACAATGAAAATATGAAATATTATTTGATGCGGTGCACTGAAGGAAAGATGAAGTTATTAGAGGACTATAATGACAATGGATATACAGACGAGATAGGATCCATCATTTTAAAAGGCTATTTTTTCAGCAAACCTATATGACTAGAAATTATGTCTACTTTCAGGATTATGAACCTGATGTTATATGTTGTCAATATAGTCATTTAGTATGTGCATCTCGAATAAAATTGGTACAAGTTCCATCAAAAAAACAATTAAAAACTAAAAAATGGAAACTGTCCAAATATGACCATGAACGGATAATTGAAGACGACATTCCATTGCAATGTTTTTAACTATAACAAAAATGTATCAATCGATTTTTTGTCCAATGTCAAATGTTGTGTACAATATATTTTTTTCATTGAACTATATGACTATAATCTTGAATGAGAACTAGAATGGGAGTTTAAATAATTGTATTTTAGTATGCTGAAATGAATTCGAAAATTATTTGGTAATGAAAACTTTAATGTGTAATTTCGTCTCAAATTATGTATAAAGTACTTTATTCAGGTCCTCATATGTCTATTAGACCACTTATGGGATGAGATAATGGATGTGGCTGTCCCCACACTCCGCCCCGAATCTTTACTTTTGACTGAATGATGTAAGTGAGGAATCACCAAGAAACCTGCTAGATTTTGTATTCATCTGATCCATTTCATGCTTCTCTAATGTACTTAATAAATGGAAAATTATTATTCTTGATCCATTAAATGGGTTGATCCATTACTAGTTTTGTGGTGGGCTAAACAATCCATATAAATATGATCCATGATTTTTTTAGAATATCACTTGTGTAAGTTCACATAACTAAAATCGTGGCAAATGGAGATAACGATCATTTGATTTTTAATCACAAGCAAGGATTCTAGGATTGTGAAACTTATGCTAAATTAGAGCAATGATTATTTACAACAAATTGATGAAAATTCATCAAATTGTTGTCTAAAATCATTGCTCTAATTTAGCATAAGCTTCACAATCCTGTAATCTTTGCTTATGATTAAAAAACAAAAAATCGTTAAATCCTCATTTGCTATGATTTCGATAGCATAAAATGTACCTGAACATTGAAAATATGAATCATTAGTTAAAAATTGAAAATATGAATCATTAGTTAAAAATTGAAAATATGAATCATTTATACAAATTTCAATTTATTATTTATATGAAATTCAAGTTTTATGTTGAAACCAAGATTCTATATATCAAACAAACATTCTTTCTTAACATTCCTAACATTAAATTACACCTATAAAAACTTCCTAACATTCATTCTTAACATTCCTAACATTCCTATCAAAAATTCCTGACATTCATATCAAAATTTGAACCTAACATTCATTCTTAACATTCCTATCAATACTTCCTAACATTCTTATCAAAACTTTATATCGCATAAAAAATTCCTAACATTCATTCTTAATATCCATTATTAGCATTCCTAACATTCATTCTTAACATTCGAAACATTCCTAACATTAGATTACACCTATCAAAAGTTCCTAACATTCATTCTTAACTTGAACCTAACATTTATTCTTAACATTCCTGACATTCCCATCAAAACTTCTTAACATTCATTCTTAACATCCATTCTTAGCATTCATAATATTCATTCTTAACATTCCAAACATTAGTTTGCACCTATTAAAATTTCCTAACATTCATTCTTAACTTGAACCTACCATTCATTCTTAACATTCCCATAATTCCCATCAAAACTTCCTAACATTCATTCTTAACATTCCTGACATTCCTACCAAAACTTCCTATCCTATCAAAACTTCCAAACATTCATTCTTAACATCTATTCTTAGCATTCCTAACATTCATTCTTAACATTCCAAACATTCCTAACATTAGATTGCACCTATCAAAACTTCGTAACATTCATTCTTAACTTGAACCTAACATTTATTCTTAACATTTCTATCAAAAATTCCTAACATTCCTATCAAAACTTGAACCTAACATTAATTCTTAACATTCCTAGGATTCCTATCAAAACTTCCTAACATTCTTAATTACATTCCTATCAAAACTTCCTAAATTCTATCTAAACTTCCTAACATTTATTCTTAACATCCATTCTTAACATTCCTGACATTCATTCTTAACATTCCTAACATTAGATTGCACCTATCAAAACTCCCTAACGTTCATTCTTAACATTTCTAACATTCCTATCAAAACTTCCTAACATTCATTCCTAACATTCATCCCTAACATTCCTATCATTATTTACATCTCAACACTAAATAAACATGCAAAAACATATTCTAAACATTTACCACACAGAATATGTAAGTTCAATGTACATGTGTATATAATCCAAAAAAAAAAAATTCATGAACATGTTAGTTCAATGTACATATACATAATCCAAAAATAAAGCTCATCAATGTCCAAAACTATGTCGTGTCCCCATATTTTTCCATGGTCCATGGGGTAATTTTGGCCTAGGTCACCTAGGCAATAATTATTTAATTAATAAGCAACTATGGAAACTACCTTATGGAAGATGTCTAAAGTTGTATTTGGAAATTAAATGAATAAGGAGGGACCCCATGCAGTTATTAGCCCCATGACTAAGTCTAAGTGATTGACTAATTGAGAAAATTTTGAGGCATTACACCATAACAATTAATTAATTACTGGATAATTAATTAATTGCTAAGTTAAATTATTTCTGAGTTGTATTATTTTCATTTAAATGCTTATTGCTAATAAATGTGCCAAGTGGTTGATGACTTGGCTAGGAAATTCGAATTGGTAAGTGAGACAAACTTGCATAAGTGGTAAAGTCTCAGAAAAGCTAAGGAATCTAGTGGAGACAAGTTGGCAAGATGAACCCAGAAAGGAAACTGACAAAAGCTGAAAAAATTAGACAAAAGCAGGAAAGAGGAAAGTTAAGAAAGTGAAAAGATTTAAAAAATCTTTCAGAAAGAAAATAGAAACAACCAAAAAAGCTACTTAAAGTGCACTTGCCCAAATTCAGTGAAGGAAAGAAAGTTTTGAAAGCTCAGAAGTTGTTATTTTCCTCAAGAAAGACGCCCTCATGGCTTTGGAGTAGAATGGGAAAGTGGGTAACTTACTATCACAAGTCACCTAACTTACTCTCACAAGTCACCAAGTCAATAAATTACTCAGTAGGTCATCATGAAGTTTATAAAAGAATCCAACCAACTCCATTTGACAACTTTTGATCATTTGTAATTTTGGTTTGAGGGCTCTGAGCCTCTCTAGTCGAGTGTTGTGCCTCAACTATTTCTCTCGGGTGATGTGCCCCAAGGTCCTATAATATTCAGTGAGTGTTATGCAGGCCAATAGCAGGCTTCTACAACTATTATCAGTCACTACCATCTCTCATTGAAGTTCTACAGTCTATTGGAAGAGAAGATCTTTCATACAGTGAAATTCTAGCTAGTTTTGGTGAAGCTTCTCCCATTGAAGATGAATGCTCCAGTGAATGCGGCCAAGGATTTATGGAGGGTTTGTACAACCATATGTTCGATCAATAGAAATGTCTAATATCAGAAAGTAGCCTCAGAACTGATCCATCTTCTTCTTCTTACTCTTTCTCACAACCGCAGCTAGATTTGGAGGTGTTTTCCCTACAAGGAAGAGAAGAGCTGTGGATAGCGCCCCATACTTTCTCAGAATCTCAATGTGCAAACCAAACTCTATTTTAGACCTGTAGAAGATCATATCACACTTTCAAAACATATATTTGGTCAATACATCTCCTCTTTCAGATATTCTATGGCCCTATGAGGGGATTTTCTAGTCTACAAGACATTGTACTGATGAGAAGCTAATTAAAGAGTACAAACTTGGTTCAGTGAGTAATAGTTTGAATTTATGTTGTTAATTACATCATATCAGAGCATATTAATATTTCAGAATAAATCATTTAATTAAATTAATTAATTTATTAACTCAGATTGGAAGACTAGCTCATTGAGCATTGTTTATTGACTAGTTTTGCAAGAATAACTGCCAATTTTTTTCTAAATGTCATATTTACTTTTTGTTTGTTGTAGGAGGTCAATAACACATCATATTATCTATATCAATCCCTACTTTAATAATTTGGAAGGATTAAACCCATGTTTGTAAATATTGCAATTTGACTAGTTCTGTCATCCTGGTAGGGCCTAAAAATTCCAAACCACTCCCACTCTCCCCAAGTCCTTTTGAATGCTGTTCATTGTGTCCATTGAACCTATTTTACTATCATAACTCAGTTTTGTACCCACCCTGTCTAGTAAGCATATGTTGGTGCACCCAGGAAAGCAGTAGCTGATGTCCGAAACATAAATGGCCCCAGTGCTTTGTGCTTAGGACTCTCCCTCTGATGTTATTATTTTTTGATGCACATTTCCCCATACAAATTCAAGAACTGAAATTTCATCCCACCATACTCAGACTCAGTCTCCATCCCCATCACTGACCTCCTGCTTGGTTTAAAAGAATTATTAAGAAATTTAACCAGTGAATTTTATTAAAATTTTTGAAGTTGAGTTAATTACTTGGTTAAATATTTTCAAGGATATTATAGTGGTATCAGATCACTTTACTCCACCCCTATGGAAAGAAATAATCTCACTGATGGAAGGAAGATTGAATATCTTCTCATAGAGGCAAAATGTGGCTCATACTAGTCAGTGAAGAAGAAGAATTTATTTTTGAGCCATATGAAGAGGATCCTTTAACCCCTGTTGGAAATTATTATTTGCACAAAGTTGAACATGATTTCCTTGATGAAAACATGTTTTTAGAGAGCATAGGAAATGACCTACCTATGACTAATGTGTATTATTAAGGAATACTCAAAAGAGGTAACCCTAAGAAATCCTATGAGTACTTCATGGAGTACTATGCCTTGAAGAAGAAGGTTCAGAAGTCCCTGAACTTTAGAGACTATTGTGATTTAGAAATTCAAAGTTTGTTCAAAGACCCCTACAATAGTGATAGGAAAATAAGGATTGCACATATGGTTGGTGGTGTGTGCAAAGAAGTCAAGGAAAGATCTTTACCCCTAGGAGCTAAGATAGAAGGGAGGAATAAAGATGTGTCCACACAGCTAGGAAAAACCAAGGGAGGAAACCAAGAGCCACCTAGTTCTTCTAGTGGATAAGAAGCCAAAAAATAAAGATGAATTTGCAGCCCTACATATGGATCTATCCCAATTTTAGGGAAAAGGAATCAAGAAGGAAGTTTCATCAAGGCCAGTTGCAGGGCCAAGCATTACAAGACTGTTTGGTTTTTCTTCAAGAAGGAAGTCCAAAGGTTGTGATTTGAGCACCACACAATGTTGAGAGACATCAAATTTCTTGGAAAGAAATGACCAAGAAGACCTTGCTAGTGCCCCATTACTCCAAGAAGTTGATGAAGAAGGTCAATGCATAGTAGAAGATCCAGCAGTCAAACACTTGATTGTTGGTGATGAGGGAGGTAAAATCACTCTCAATCTTTTAATGGTTGATTTCAAAACAAGTGCAGAAGAAATGAGATAGATTGATGAAGGTGAGACATCTTTTGGATCTGATCCAAAGGAGGAACATAATTCATATTTACACTCACCTCTGAAGCCTCGCCAGGAAGCAGAAATTGAGCACATCTCAGTAGGGTGTGAAGCAAAGAAATGGGTGTATGGACAAGCCATCAAAATTCCACCAGATAAGGAGGAGAAAATGACACATGGTGAATTAGTAAATTCTGATTTTTATGTGCCATTATGTCAATCTGATATGGCATCCATTTCCATTGAAAAATTTAGAATGATTGACCCCCATAGTGATGAGGTTCATAATTCTGGTGTTAAAAATGAAAGCAGTATGAAGGTTGAAACTTTAAGAGAAGATCTTTCTGTTACATCAAGGATGAATGAGCACTGTTGAGGACCTAAAAGATGAAAATATTGCAACAGGAACATATACATCAAATTTCAAAACTTCAAGTGCGATGCATGGAATTGATCTAACGATGGAAAATCAAGAGGATGAACATTTGCAAGAACCTCATCTTCTTGCAGGAGATTTAAATATGGATGAACAGAAGATCCAAGAAGCCCTTCAAACCCTCAATTACACACATTCCTTAATGAATAACCTTTGTTGGAATTTGGGGTAGAAGTCTTCCATGAGAGACATGGAAGAATTTCAAAAAGCCATGGCAAGCATAAAAGGTAAATTCTTGAACCTGCTTCCTGATAGAGATAGTTTATTGGAGCTTGTAGAATTTTTTTTTTTGTACATCCTTGAGGGATGATGAAGAGATCAGCAAGCTCAATGATGAATTAATGGCCACCCAAGATTCTTTGAGAAGCGCTCAAGGTGCCCTCCAAGAATCCAAGGCAGAAATATTGCAGCTTCATGAAAAGTTGCAAAAATCCCCCTTACCCTCCTACACACCATTCAGTCAAGTTCATTCGGCTGAAAGAATTCTTGAACATAGGGAGGAACCTCATAAGAGGGTGGATCATGAGGATCCTTCATTTTTATATGTGCTTGAAGAGTGTGCAAAACAGTTTGACGAGAACCAAGCATAGGATTGTTTTTCAAGGGAACTTGAGTTGTTCCTTGAAGACAATCACTCTCCCATGAAAGAGTGGGATTAGAGCACCCAATTTGGGACAGCCAGTAATGAAGAATTTGCAGCCATAAGTGTGATTACTAAAGGCTGGAGACATGCAAAGAAGTTTCACAGTTCTTTCCCACATGTACTAGATTCAACAACACCAATGGGGAATGAGCAGTGGGTGAAGACATTTTTCTGGTTTGTGTCACATGTTCAGCAGGAGGATCATGATCTGTCCCCATGGGGGATGTATCATATTGCAGAAGAGATGGTTGATTATATCTCATATAAATCAGCAAGCAGTATCACCGATTCATCCACCAGATGGATGGATAGAGGCCTCGCGGGAAACAAAAATCTTGAAGGTAAAAAGTTCACTTGTTTCTGCAATAAATTTCTTATTATAACTTACATTGTATTGAATTGTGAGCAGCAACAAAAGTACATTTTGCAGCCATTTTATGTCATTCATCCACATATGGATTGGGTGAATGATTACCTGGCAAGCATGAAACTACCTTGCAAAATTTTTTATGCTTATGATCAAGGTAAGGCAGCTAAGCAGGCAAGTTGCCAAGATAAATTAATGTAACATTTTACTTGCAAAAGTTGTCCTATGTGGAGGGAATCCACATGCTGGGAGGGATGCTTGAAATTTTTCTCCAATGGAAGAGAGTTGAGCCATTGGATGTTTCCACTCGAAGAGACATTTTTCTATCCACTTGGTTTAGTTGGCAATAATGTCCTTTCAGTTATTCCTCAAATGGAAAGGCACATGTTTGATGATAGATTCACTAAATTGACTTTGATGATTGGGAAAATGCAGTTGATACTTTGGGATTCGGGCATTCATTGGAGTGACGGATTTCCAAAGGTGATAGAATAGTTTTGGTCCTTGCAGGAGAAACAATGGGATCCAAGAATTCTACTCAAGTTATCCTAATTGGGTTGAAAATTTTGTTCATTGCTCCCTCATTTGCAGATATAAATTACAATGCATTTTTTCTTCATTTTTTGAAGGTCCAAGTTTAACTTATAGACTGTACAGTGGATGGGGACAATTACAATCAAAGTGGTGCAACAGAAGCCTGGTGTAATCTTGACATTGCTTGAGGACAAGCACTCTTAGGAAGGGAGGATTTTCATGTCCCCATATTTTTCCATGGTCCATGGGGTAATTTTGGCCTAAGTCACCTAGGCAATAATTATTTAATTAATGAGCAAGTATGAAAACTACCTTATGGAAGATGCCTAAGGTTGTATTTGGGAATTAAATGAACAAGGAGGCCCCCCCATGCAGTTATTAACCCCATGACTAAGTCTAAGTGATTGACTAATTGAGAAATTAATTAATTGGGGAAATTTTGAGGCATTACACCATAACAATTAATTAATTACTGGATAATTAATTAATTGCTAAGTTAAATTATTTCTGAGTTGTATTATTTTCATTTAAATATTTATTGCTAATAAATGTGCCAAGTGGTTGATGACTTGGCTAAGAAATTCGAATTGGTAAGTGAGCCAAACTTGCCTAAGTGGTAAAGTTTCAGAAAAGCTAAGGAATCTAGTGGAGACAAGTTGACAAGATGAACCCAGAAAGGAAACTAACAAAAGCTGGCAAAATTAGACAAAAGCAGGAAAGAAGAAAGTTAAGAAAGTGGAAAGATTTAGAAAATCTTTCAGAAAGAAAATAGCATAAACCAAAAAATCTACCTAAAGTGCACTTGCCCAAATTCAGTGAAGGAGGTGAAGGAAAGAAAGTTTTGAACGCTCAAAAGTTTCTATTTTCCTCAAGAAAGGCGCCCTCATGGCTTTGGAGTAGAATGGGAAAGTGGGTAACTTACTCTCACAGTTCACCAAGCCAAGAAATTTCTTATCAGTTCATCATGAAGTTTATAAAAGAATCCAAACAACTCCATTTGACAACTTTTGATCATTTGTAATTTTGGTTTGGAATCTCTGAGCCTCTCGAGTTGAGTGTTGTGCGTCAATTGTTTCTCTAGGGTGATGTGCCCCAAGGTACTATAATATTTAGTGAGTGTTATGCAAGTCAATAGCAGGCTTCTATAACCATTATCAGTCACTACCATCTCTCATTGAAGTTCTCCAGTCTATTGGAAGAGAAGATCTTTCATACAGTGAAATTCTAGCTAGTTTTGGTGAAGCTTCTCCCATTGAAGATGAATGCTCCAGTGAATGCGCCCAAGGATTGATGGAGGGTTTTTATAGACATATTTTCAGTCAATAGAAATGTCGAGTATCAGAAAGTAGCCTCATAATTGATCCATCTTCTTCTTCTTACTCTTTGTCACAACCACAGCTAGATTTGGAGGTGTTTTCCCTACAAGGAAGAGAAGAGTTGTGGATAGCGCCCCATACTTTCTCAGAATATGAGTGTGAAACCCATACTCTATTTTAGACCTGTAGAAGATCATATAACACTTTCGTAACAGATATTTGGGCAATACATCTCTTCTTTCAGTTATTCTATGGCCCTATGAGGGGATTTTCTAGTCTACAAGACATTGTACTGATGAGGAGCTAATTAAAGAGTACAAAATTGGTTAAGTGTGTAATAATTTGAATTGATTCTGTTAATTAAATCATATCATAGCATGCTAAAATTTCAGAATATATCATTTAATTAAATTAATTCATTTATTAACTCGGACTGGAAGACTAGCTCATTGAGCATTGTTTATTGACTAGTTTTGCAAGAATGACTACCAAATTTGTTCTAAATGTCATATTTACTTTCTGTAAGTTGTAGGAGGTCAATCATACATCATATTAGCTATATAAATCCATACTTTAAGAATTTGGGAGGATTAAACCCCTGTTTGTAAAGATTGAAATTTGACTAGTTCTGTCATCCCGACAGGGCCTAAAACTTCCACACCACTCCTACTCTCCCCAAATCCTTTTGAATGCTATTCATTGTGTCCATTGAACATATTTTACTATCATAACTTAATTTTGTACCCACCCAGTCTAGTAAGAATATGCTGGTGCGCCCAGAAAGCTTTGTCGTAGGCTTCAGTGGTAGCTAATGTCCAAAACATAAATGGCCCCAGTGCTTTGTGCTTAGGACTTTCCCTCTGATGTTATTATTTTCTGCTGCACATTTCCCCATACAAATTCCAGAACTGAAATTTCATCCCACCATACTCAGATTCAGTCTCCATCCCCATCACTGACCCCCTCCTTGGTTTAAAATAATTATTATGAAATTTAACAAGTGAATTTTATTAAAATTTATGAAGTTGAGTTAATTACTTGGTTAAATATTTCCAAGGATATTACAGTGGTATCAGATCACTTTCCTCCACCCCTTTGGAAAGAAAAATCTCACTGATGGAAGGAAGATTGAAGATCTTCTCATAGAGGCAAAATGTAGCTCCTACCAGTCAGTGAAGAAGAAGAATTTATTTTTGAGCCATATGAAGAGGATCCTTTAACCCCTGTTGGAAATTCTTATTTGCACAAAGTGGAACATGATGTCCTTGATGAAAAAATGTTTGAATATAGCATAGGAAATGACCTACCTATGACTAATGTGGATTATGAAGGAATACTCAAAAGAGGTAACCCTAAGAAATCCTATGAGTACTTCATGGAGTACTCTGCCTTGAAGAAGGAGGTTCAGAAGTCCCTGAACTTTAGAGACTATTGTGATTTAGAAATTCAAAGTTTTTTCAAATACCCTTACAATAGTGATAGCAAAAGAAGGATTGCACATATGGTTGATGGTGTGTGCCAAGAAGTCAAGGAAAGATATTTACCCCTAGGAGCTAAGATAGAAGGAAGGAATAAAGATGTGTCCACACAGCTAGGAAAAACCGAGAGAGGAAACCAAGAGCCACCTAGTTCTTCTGGTGGAGATGAATCCAAAAAGAATAAAGATGAATTTGCAAACCTACATATGTATCCATCCCAATCTCAGGGAAAAGTAATCAAGAAGGAAGTTTCATCAAGGCCACTTGCAAGGCCAAGCATTGCAAGACTGTTTGGTTTTTCTTCAAGGAGTAAGTCCAAAGGTTGTGATTTGAGCACCACACAATGTGGAGAGACATCAAGTTTCTTGGAAATAAATGACCAAAAAGACCTTGCTAGTGCCCCATTACTCCAAGAAGTTGATGAAGAAGGTCAATGCACAGTAGAAGATCCAACAGTCAAACACTTGATTGTTGGTGATGACGGAGGTAAAATCACTCTCAATCCACATGTTGGGAGGGATGCTTGAAATTTTTCTCCAATGGCGGAGAGTTGAGCCATTGGATGTTTCCATTGGAAGAAACATTTTTCTATCCACTTGGTTTAGTTGGCAGTAATGTCCTTTCAGTTATTCCTTGGATGGAAAGGCACATGCTTGATGACAGATTCACTAAATTGACTTTGATGATTGTGAAAATGTAGTTGATACTTTGGGATCCAGGCATTCATTAGAGTGATAGATTTCCAAAGGTGATAGAATAGTTTTGGTCCTTGCAGGAGAAACAATGGGATCCAGGAATTCTACTCAAGTTATCCTAACTGGGTTGAAATTTTTTTTCATTGCTCAATCATTTGCAGATATAAATTACAATGCAGTTTTTCTTCATTTTTTGAAGGCCCAAGTTTAATTTACAAACTGTACAGTGGATGGGGACAAGTACAATCAAAGTGGTTTAGCAGAAGCAAGGTAGAATCCTGATGACAAGCAATCTTAGGAAGGGAGGACTGTCATGTCCCCATATTTTTCCATGGTCCATGGGGTAATTTTGGCCTAAGTCACCTAGGCAATAATTATTTAATTAATGAGAAAGTATGGAAACTACCTTATGGAAGATGCCTAAGGTTGTATTTTGGAATTAAATGAACAAGGAGGCCCCCCCATGCAGTTATTAACCCCATGACTAAGTCTAAGTGATTGACTAATTGAGAAATTAATTAATTGTGGAAATTTTGAGGCATTACACCATAACAATTAATTAATTACTGGATAATTAATTAATTGCTAAGTTAAATTATTTCTAAGTTGTATTATTTTCATTTAAATGTTTATTGCTAATAAATGTGCCAAGTGGTTGATGACTTGGCTAGGAAATTCGAATTGGTAAGTGAGCCAAACTTGCCTAAGTGGTAAAGTCTCAGAAAAGCTAAGGAATCTAGTGGAGACAAGTTGGCAAGATGAACCCAGAAAGGAAACTGACAAAAGTTGGCAATATTAGATAAAAGCAGAAAAGAGGAAAGTTAATAAAGTGGAAAGATTCAGAAAAATATTTTAGAAAGAAAATAGAAACAACCAAAAAAGCTACCTAAAGTGCACTTGCCCAAATTCAGTGAAGGAGGTGAAGGAAAGAAAGTTTTGAAAGCTCAGAAGTTGCTATTTTCCTCAAGAAAGGCATCAACATGGCTTTGGAGTAGAATGGGAAAGTGGGTAACTTACTCTCACAGGTCACCAAGCCAAGAAATTTATTAGCAGGTCATCATGAATTTTATAAAAGAATCCAACCAACTCCATTTGACAACTTTTGATCATTTGTAATTTTTGTTTGAGAGCTCTGAGCCTCTCTAGTTGAGTGTTGTGCCTCAATTGTTTCTCTCGGGTGATGTGCCCCAAGGTCCTGTAATATTCAGTGAGTGTCATGCAGGTCAATAGCAGACTTCTATAGCCATTATCAGTGACTACCATCTTTCATTGAAGTTCTCCAGTCTATTGGAAGAGAAGATCTTTCATACAGTGAAATTCTAGCTAGTTTTGGTGAAGATTCTCCCATTGAAGATGAATGCTCCAGTGAATGATCCCAAGGATTGATGGATGGTTTGTACAGCCATATTTTCAGTTAGTAGAAATTTCCAGTATCAGAAAGCAGCCTCAGAACTGATCCATCTTCTTCTTCTTACTCTTTCTCACAACCACAGCTAGATTTGGAGGTGTTTTCCCTATAAGGAAGAGAAGAGCTATGGACAGAGCCCCATACTTTCTCAGAATCTCAGTGTGCAACCCATACTCTATTTTAGACCTATAGAAGATCATATCACACTTTCAGAATAGATATTTGGTCAATACATCTCTTCTTTCAGTTATTCTATGGCCCTATGGGGGGATTTTCTAGTCTACAAGGCATTGTACTGATGAGGAGCTAATTAAAGAGTACAAAATTGGTTCAGTGAGTAATAATTTGAATTGATTCTGTTAATTACATCATATTAGATCATATTAATATTTCAGAACAGAGCATTTAATTAAATTAAGTAATTTATTAACTCAGATTGGAAGACTAGCTCATTGAGCATTGTTTATTGACTAGTTTTGCAAGAATGACTACCAAATTTGTTCTAAATGTCAGATTTACTTTCTGTAAGTTGTAGGAGGTCAATAACACATCATATTAGCTATATCAGTCCATACTTTAATAATTTGGGAGGATTAAACCCTTGTTTGTAAATATTTCAATTTGACTAGTTCTGTCATCCTAGCAGGGCCTAAAACTTCCAAACCACTCCTACTCTCCCCAAATCCTTTTGAATTCTTCTCATTTTGTCTCTTCATAAAATTAAAATATTAAACTTATATATCATTGGACAATTCAATTATGAACAAAATTACCTCGGTGCCAATACCCACATCCATCAAGGAACCTATAAGTTCACCGCCAATTTTCATATGTTCTCTTCCCTAAAATTTAAATTTTGTTAATAATAAAATATAGTTCAAGCAAAAAAAACTAAAATTATGTAATTAACTTAAAACCAAAACAAAAACAAAAAAATCATTAGCTCACAAGAGATGGAAAATCATCTAAAAAGTTCAAATCTAAAGTAACCTGCATGGATAAGTCAAATTAACAATAAGATACATAGTTAAAATAAAAATAAAAATAAAATATAAAACATCTTTCAAACATAAATACAAATATGTAAATAATAAATATACCTCTCCAAGATGCTCTTCTACATTTTCAACATTTTCACTAGTGGAGACTCGAAAATTATGTTCATTCAACATTCTAGAAAACTGCAACCAATAAACATTTACATAATGTATTTATTACTTTACATAAAAACAAGCATAATATCATACAATGATATAATGTGACAAAAAGTTCAATTCAAAATGAATAAAAAAAGTAAATAAATTGAAACTACACAAACCTCTCCTAAACTCGATGTGTCATTAGACAGGACATCCAAAGCTATATCACGACAAACCTTAGCATAAGCCTTGAGATCTTCAATGCTCATTCCATCTAACTCATCGTTCATTTTGTAAACAAAATTATGCCTAATAGTGGCTCGAGCCCTCTCTCGACTCAATCCCACATCAACTCCTAAAAATTTCGAAGTTAAACCTTTAGCAACAGCATGCCTTGCAGTTGTCCCAAGTTCTGATGTGGGCTCCATCTCTGATTTGTAAGTCACAATCCTAGGTGGGTGAGATATCTGAGGTGGAGGTCGAAGAGTAGTGGGATCTCTAAGAGCACCTTTTTTATCGTATATTCATCCCTTTCCAACTCCATAAAAGTCAGAATGAATATCAGTATAGTCTGGCTTCATATCTAAACAAACTCAGCATAAAAAAATATGGCAAAATAATTAGAAACCTCATCATTCCATGGCAACTAACCATAGGCTGCAAGGAACCGATCATATAAATGATGTGCAAGATGAGGGTGCTTAAAATATTGCACTTTCAATTCTTTTCACTTTAGGCCCTCTTTGAAGTTAAACATTCCCATGGTTTGTTCTTTGGTCACTCTCTCCTTCACAACATCCCACTTATCTGGACTCATCATTGGGGCCCTTCTTCTGCGCATCAATTCAACAAAACCATCTGTTGTTGATCCAAGATCCTCATATACCTCAATGAATTTTTGTAATGATCCCAAAACCATCTCTATACTTTGTTTGTTCTCTAGAAGGAGATCCAAACAAGAAAGATCATGTTGCAGCCTGTCATAATGAGATTTACAACTTTCAAGGGTCATTTGTGCAAGACCACTTTCCTATGGAATCTCCACAAATAAATCAGATGGATAAGTAGTTATGGGTATACAACCCTCGGCTAGTTCAACAAATTGCATCCTGGCTCGACCTTCATCACCCTGTGTAGGATAACAAGCCTCCTGGGGACCTTGCTCTGCGCCCATGTTTGTCTCCCTTGCTCGATCTTCCTCCCTCTCTGCGTCAAATACAAACAAAGTTATGTGTAAACATGTAAAAACTACATACACACAAAAATACAATTTATACATGTATTAAAAGATTGATTTTCATACCGACAGAAGGTCGAGATCGACGTTCTCCCATAGAAGATAAAGGGGAACCATCTATACTCCTATTGCCTCGCTGATGATCGAATGAATGTGAACTGTACAATAAGCTTGAATCACGAGGTGAAGTCGGCAATCTTCGATTGTCAAATGGGACACCAACTCCCAAAGAATTTGATGACCTCCTATGCTTTTTCCTTGAAGACTGATCTCTTTCCATTTGATATGATATCTACACTTACACAACTATCAACTCAAAACATATACAAATTATACATGTTAATTCCACCTATTCTAAGACCTAGCTACTAAAGAAACTAAGTTCTTTAATAAGGACCTAAATATACCTAATATCATCTAATAGTTTTTAAAATGAGTATAGCTAATATTGTTGGATGTATGAGGAATTAATGTGCCAATCTTTTAAGTGTTTTTGATGTTTTAAATGAATGGAACCAATATGGTTAAATATTAAGTGAAAGTTACATTTATTTATGTCAAGGAATCAGTTCATGAACATGTTAAATCTTAATTTAAATCCTAAATTAATAACTTATTTGATATTTTAATAATTTAAACATAAATTTTATCTACAAATATTTTCATTATTCCATAGAATCATAAAAAATCATTCTCGATTTGAAACTGGTATCCTTTTACTTTAAACTAGTCCTATTTTTCCATGAAACAGCAGCAAAAGAGCTTGGACTGTACAATATATTTTCATTAAGTGATTGAATGAAGCAAACCACTTACAATAACTATTTTTTCAAAATATTAATTTTTTTCTACATACCTGTACATATCATCATCAAACAAAACTGTTCATGAGAACAGAGTTCATGAACTCTGTCCACATGAACTCTGTCTCATGGAAGATAACAAGTGTTTAGCCTAGCAACAGTGACGATTCATGGCATTATGTTTCTCGAGTTTTCCATGTTGCAACCTAAGGAAAAATAATACCATGAATCATCACCTTTTCTATAGAAGATGTTATTGTTAACGATCTGTGAATTACAAAGTCAAAATAAAGCTCACGGCTTGTGACATATATATGAAGTAAGTCCATTAGTATATGATCTTACATAAGTAGTTAATATGAGTCTTGTATTCACAGGATGATATAACTTAGCTAATTACGTATATAGTTATTTTATGAATTACAGTACTACCAGCTAGTGATCTTGATGTCACATATTGGTCTTATATCGAATAACAAGCATAGTTGAGCTATGCTAATCCTTACAACATCAGTATTGGTATAATTACTAATAATGTTATTTAAGGCTCTTAGTTTGTATATGTTCAATGACTTATATGCTCTTATTGATCTTATAGTTGTCAACTCTTAATTATCCTTATACGTTGATCTTACTACTAGTCCCATTGGTTCAACTGTATACGTAATATATGGTGTTATAGTTGTACTAAAAGTTGCTCACATAAGTGCTTACTTTGTTTCCATATTACACTATAATCCTTATGTGGGTAATCTGAGCAGGAAATGTAAATATTACTATAATCGCTTTGAAAAATGATAGCAAATTAATTAAGTGTGAGGTAGTCATCTCTGAAAAATGATAGCAGATTAATTAGAGTAGGAAATGTAAACATAGAACCACCAGTCCACACTGTCCAACTTTCCGGATTAGACATACAGAGATTTATTTTAAGTCCAAATAAATCATACCATAAACTTTGAAACGTTGTCCCATTATCCGAATTATAGGCACCACTCCTTCTTTTATCTAAGCTAGCAAGAAAAGGCAAAAAGATGAGGAATTTACTATTGGTTCAGAAGCAGCCTCTGCCCAAACTATGTAGATGATCATTGTGTGCTCACTTGACCTATTCAAATTCCTATGGTTTATTAAAAACACCAAGGCAATGAGGAGACTACTAAAATCTCCACAATAAAGAAATTAACTTTGAATCTGAGATAATAATTTTTTTGTTTGGTGCATAATACAATTGTCTTTCCTGTGTTAGAAATTTAGGGTAATATATTGATCTATGAACTTTGTCCAAATGGACAGAGTTCATGAACTCTGTCCATGTGGACAGAGTACATGAACTCTATTTTTGGAAACTATGTTATGTAACATTATGAGGGTGTAATGGGAAATACTAAATGATTGTTATAGATGATAATTTGTAATCTTATTTGATAATGCTATTTAAAGATGATTATATCCTAACATAATAAATTTTAGGAACAAATAGCCATTTTGAATTTATTAACAACTAAATTTATTGATTTTGTAAAGCAAATGTGTAAAATAGAAAATGTTTTTTTAAACACAATATCCACCATTAACATTATTCAATAATAATTAATTCACCTTCTAATGTGCACCTTACAAAATTATATAACAATTAAAAAGTGGGCAGAGTTCATGAACTCTATCCATGTGGAAAGAGTTCAATAAAGTGGGCAGAGTTCATGAACTCTGTCTACATGAACAAAATTCATGAACTCTGTCCATGTGGACAGAGTTATACATGGATAGAATTCATGAACTCTGTCCATGTCGACAAAGTTCATAACTCTGTCCACATGGACAGAGTTCATGAATTCTGTCCATGTAGACAGAATTCATGAACTCTGCCCATGTGGACAAAGTTCAACATAAACCAACTATAAAAACTATTTATCATAATTTAAATTGAAAAATTAATTGAGAGTTTGGCAAACCTATATTTAAATTTTATTTAGAAGGCATACCTATTTATTTTTCACTACTGAAAGACACGATCGACAAAACTGAACTCGAGCATCCGAAGTTGAACAATGAAGGAACCAAAATGAAGCCGAGCACCGAAAAGATGAAACAACACCTACAAACAATGTATAAAAATTAGAAATGACATTAACAGACCTAAAAATATGAAAATTAACAAAACAAAACAAAAATTACATTACCTTCATTGGACATTATCCAACTCCACGATGACCAACCACCATGCAAATTGGACGTTGTCCAACTACGCACCGAACAAGCACCCTGAACTCTACAGAAAGCGGTGACAAAACCAGGCCAAAAGGGGCGACAGAACAACGCCGAGAGGAGACCGAAAGGGGCGACAGAACCACGCCGAGAGGAGGCCGAAAGGGTGGCGTCTCTCCATGCCGAGAGGAGGTCGAAAGAGTGGCGGATCTCCAAAGTGAGACAAGGCCGATAAGGTGGCGGATTTCCACATTGGGAATCTGGGATGGTAGCGGATCTCCACCATGTCAACACATAGGGATGACAGGCAACGACAGAAGGCGGGGTGACAAGCGGGGCCCGACAATGGATGGAGGGGAGACAAGCGGAGACCAGTCAACCGCAAAGCGGAAAATGCCCAATGTGGGCTGCAACGGACCTTTTATGAAGAATAATTATTCGGCCAAATAATTATTAGGCCGAATAATTATTCGGCCGAATAATTATTCGGCCAAATAATTGTTCGGCTGAAAAATTATCCAGCTGAATAAACATAGAACCACCAGTCAAAATTACCGTCTGACTATGTATTTGCACATATTTCGAGGTCTCCGTCAATTTAAACGGTTCACCATTAAACGTTATTCAGCCGAATAAAGGATTGATTATTCGACCGAATAACAATAGTTATTCGGCTGAATAACAAACTTTATTTGGCCAAATAAATATGTTTATTCGACCAAATGGCTTCCACTATGTTGCTCGAGCACCCGATTCTCACAGAAGTGTTACCCAGCTTCGCGTTTTCACCCTCTTATTACCTTCTTAAGTTGTCAAGTTGGAAAATTTAAAATGTTCCATATGTTTTTTGGGATTTCTATGAAATATGGTATAACTTTAGGGAATGAAAACAATAAATTGTTGCATTAATAAACATTAAAGAAGTTGTGTCAAACTATTGTTGATGGAATGTTGAATAAGTGGCTCAGAGGTAAGTGTAATTCTAGGACTTGTTTTCCATATGTATTATATATTATATATATGTTTAATATATATGAGAATAAATCATAAGGAATTTATAGAATAACTTAGTAGGAAAGGATGTGTCTAATAAATTGAAAATAGGAATAAATGGATCACTATAATAGAGAAGGATACAAGTTGGTCACAACCTAAAGAGTATGTACGTGTGATTAAAGAGATATAGACTTGAGTGATCATCATCGAATGGTCATTAAGCTCCATAAAGGATAACAAATGTGTCGCATTGATCACATATAATTAAGATAGCATACTTGCACAACTTGGTAAGCATGGACAATAGATGTAGAACATTTAGGAATTGGAAACAACTTGGTAAAGATGGACAATAGATGTCGAACATTTGGGAACTCGAAATGACATCTTATATAAGGAAATTTTAAGGATAACAAATGTGTCGCATTGATCACATATAATTAAGATAGCATACTTGCACAACTTGGTAAGCATGGACAATAGATGTAGAACATTTAGGAATTGGAAACAACTTGGTAAAGATGGACAATAGATGTCGAACATTTGGGAACTCGAAATGACATCTTATATAAGGAAATATTATTACATTTTGGCACAAAAACATCCTTGTTGTGGTTGTACAGTTAAGTGGTAGGGGATTTCGTTTTAAATAGGTGAATTATAGGGAGTGGTTATAAGGTGTGCGATAAATATAAAGGTAACAGTGATAAATAGTTATAAGGGATATAAGTTAAATTAACTAGGATTATAAGGATAGAGCTAATGGTTGTTAGGAGTGATTGTAAGGGTTATTAATGTTAGAAGGTATTTTAATGCTGATAGAGTCTAGTATTTATAATAGTTAAGGGTATGAGTGATATGAGTTTAAAGTTAGGGCCTAGTGCTTGGGGTTATAATCATTAAGTGATTATAAATTATAACGGTTAAGCATTGAGGGTAATAAAGGATAACGATTAGGGTGTATAGTAGCTATTGGTGTTATAATATTGTTTGTAACTATTAAGGATTTTAATGGCCATACAATTTAGGCGTTATATGGGAATATATGATTATATTATTTATGGGTTTAATAGACTAAGGTTATATATATATTAGGTTATATTATTTATTTTTTTATAGTAGTTGTTAGATGTATTTAGGGTTGAAGTTAGATGTTATAGGGATTAATGGTTAAATAAGGTTATATGATTTAGGGGTAAGCGGTTATAAGAGATAGGGAGTTGGTTGTTATAAAGGTTGTAGAGGTTATATGAGTCATGGTTAGTGTTAAAGGTTATAGGTGTAGGTGATTAATGGTTTATATTGATTAGGGGTTAAATGTGTTATGTTAATAAATAGTCATATGGGTTGATGGTTTTTCTTTATAAGAGTTAGATGTTATGACTATAGGCATTGAGGGTTATAATGTTTATGATATTAAGGCACAAGGGTTTTAAATCCATAGGTGTCAGGGGTGATCATTTATATAGGTTTGAGGTTATAGATGTTATCGTCTATGGATTAGGGGTTGAAGGTTATATTCTATGATGTGGTGGTTATGGATCAAGGGTTAGGGGTGCAATTATATTGTGGATTCAAGCTTGTATATGAATTATATTAGGCATTGTATTATACAGATTGTATGTTATAGGTGTTGGTGGTTATAGAAGTTAACAATAATAAGAGCTCTAGGTAATTAGGGTTTATAAGGTAAAGGTTAGTGATATTAATGGATAATAGTTATAGAGGATATTTTTAAGGATTTAAATGTTTTAGGTTCAAGGTTATAACAATTTTGAGTTAAAGGAATTAGGATTTAGAAGGGTTAAGATATTCAAGATTTAAGTGTTATGAGTTAGAGTTCTATTAGGAAATATGATAGTTATGAGCTATGGGATATATGATTCACGTGTTAGTCAATGTAAAGGATTATAAGGGTTAGAATTTAATTTTTATTGGGGATAGGTGTTAATTTTGACAAGGGTTACATGATTTATATTTTATAAAGATTAGATGGGTTAGATGTGATAAGGGTTAGGATATTATGTGTATAATATGTGTTTGTGGCTAAAGGTAAAGTAATAAAACTTATATATGTTATGTGTTATTGGTTATATGGGTTAAGGGCTAGTTGTTACAAATTATAAGGGTTAGAACTAAATTGGATTAGGGTCAAGTGTTAAGGGTTACAAAGTATAAGGATTTTAGTGATTATGAGCTATAGGGGTAATTGAAATCATAATTATTATAGAGGTACTTAAGGAGACAAACTAGGTACAATTAAGGTTATGGATTATCTATAAGGATTATTGTTGTGAGGAAAATGCACCTATAGTTCAGGGGAGGAACTACCAACTTACAGGTATGAAAGATAAACCTACAAATGTTCTGCAAGTGCAACTAGTAAGCAAAGATATTTAAGGTTAGAAAGGTGAGTACCTTATTAAGAAGGTTGATCCAAGCTTTCCCTTCTTTACTCTTCAATGTTATCTAGTATCACAATGCCCACACCTGCAAAACAACTTGATACCTTTCTCAAATACATTTGACTACATATATAAGACTAATATCCATAACATAATAAGACATCAAACTATAATCAAACAGTAATAAAATCTAAGACACACATAAATAGGTCATCTTTGGAAAGGAAATAATGTCTGATATTTATTAATGAATGAAGCAAGTACATCAAATTATACCTTCCTTCAAGCTTGGGGCTTCACGGAACCTAGATTCAAGGTCTCCTGCTTCTGTTCTCCAAGCATACCAACCTCTAATCAAATGTGCTAGGGTTTATCAGAAACTGAGGCACAAGAGAGGGGAATGAGGGTCTCCATTCCTCTAGCATAACATTGTTATAGGCTTGGTCCCCTCACATGGCCCTTCTACCTTCCTTATATAGTCAATGAAGGAGAGGAAAAGTAGTTATAACCTATCAGAAGGTTTCCAAACCAACTCATTTCAACCAAATTCAAGATTTTGACTAGTTCAGGAAAGTTCCCTACTCTTCTTAATGCAAACCAACACATTTCTCAAGGTGTCCGCTACTTTATTGAAGCAGAGTTGCATATTTCAGAGGGTGTGCGCTACTTTATTGAAGTGGAGCTGCATATTTTCCAAGGTGTGTGCTACTCTATAGGCATAAGAGTCGCGCACACATCCTAGTATGCCCTACTCTATGCATAGGAAACCAGCGTTTTTGGAGAAAAATGGCCAAAAACAGGGTTTTCTGATGATTTTCAGGACATGGTTTGGTATGGAAAAATGTTCCTAAGGGTTATAACCATCAAATGGGCCAAGAGTGAGGTAATTTCAACCATTTTTAATGTCCCAAATGACCCTTCAATCCACAAGTGTCATGTTTTGTGACTAAACTTGATCTCAAGAAGTGTCGTCATGCGACCAAGCGATACAAGTGTCGTCACGGATGGAGAAGTGCCATTTTAAGCTATAACAAATGCCCCCTAATGTATGAGGTCAAAGGGAGTGAGGGAAACGATGGCCGAAATATATTATAAATAACAAAGAGTTGAATCATGGAGGAACTAGAGAAGCCAAGAATCATAGCCTCAAATGAAGTACCTGAAAGCAAAGGCAATGTCAGACAAACTTATCCTTGGGGTAGCTATCCATGTTCAAATAGTGGAACATGACCTCCAAGAGGATACAATAATGATCCAAATACTGATGCATATATCATGGCCACTAAAATACAAGCATGAATCCATGAGGAACATAAGTGTAAACATAGCCACATAAATACAAGGTGGATCTATGTCAAAAGTGGAGAACATAGCCATAGAGAACAAGCTGGATCTATGTCTCATCAAGAGCCTAAAAGAGTGTGGCTCAGTCTTGCACAACTTGGGCGATAACATAAATGAGGTGATGCTATAAGGATCCCAAGGTCTTCATCCAAAAACAACCTAAGGTACAAACCTATCCATGAGAATAAATGAGTTGATGTCGAACATGGGAGGTATCTTTTGCTTACCGGTCATTGATGTATACTGTTAACAAATGCAAGGGTGTCCACCAATAATGAAAATGGAACCCAAGGAACCTAGTACATTCAAGCAAGTGTGAATAAATGGTCTTGTCATCGAACACTTGAAGAATCCATCGTATAGGAGACATTGATGTATTCCCATCTATCCAATAGCAAGGGAAACTGCCACTAATGACTGCAATCTCCAAGGTACTAACCAAAACTCTAAAATTCATTCCCAGAGCACAATGAGTTGAAGTCGATGGGAAGAAGTCCGTTGGAAGGGAGGCCTTAAGGCATCCTCCATCATCCAACACGAGGTACATTCAACAGGTATGAGCTAATTTGGTGTAGGACCGAACACATGATGAAACATACTAACACCAAGGAATGGTCGATGCATGAGGTCAAGGGAACTGCAGAATGGACAACACAGGTTGTATCCTTGAATAGTGAGCACGACACAAGAGTGACTTAGGAAGCTTTTAACACAAAGAGACCACGATGCAAATCTGTAATGTAGGAGACATTAACAGATTCTCCATATGATTGGAAGACTAACCAAATGGAGGAGTAAGAACTCTGAGATCAGGTTTATCTTAAGGCCAACACTAGAACCCAACTTGTTTGATAGACTCAAAACAGGTGTTTTGTTCAAGGAGGTAGTTGACTTGCTGCCATCATATTGAAAGATATTTTTTCATTCTTCCCTTCCCTTTCCTTTTTCATTTTTTAACGAGATTAACAAAGAACTAAAGCATGCTTGACAGTATTTTCATATTTAAGGAATCTAAAAAAACCTAGAAGAAAAATCCATACACCTATCCATGGATTTTATATTGAGACCAGATTGGTCTGTGCTCAGTGGTGTTTTCTTGCTTATAGAGTTGAAAAACTTAAACAATATTCTATCAACCATCTCATAGATTTCACATCGATCCCAAGTAGGTGAATGCTCGCTTGGTTTTTTCACATTTTGAGAGTCTGAAAACCCTAAAGACGACTCCAGAGGTCCTTTTTCGTAAAGTTGGTCTCCTTCCCCAAAAAAGTGTAAAATAATGGAAGAAGAACTCTTCTAGCACATACCAAAGTATACCTAGAGTATACCATTTTCATAAATTATCCACCAAGGCCCATAAACGGGATAATTCTATACCTAAGTAGATGTCGATTCAGTTATTTTAATGAGCCCAAAAAGACAACTATGCTCGGCAAACTTTTCCTATTTAAGGAGTCTGAAAAGGGCTTAAAAGAACTCCATAGGGATCTTTTCCATAAAGGTTTAATGATCCCAAAAAAGTAAACTCTTGACCTCCTTACTATTTTTAACGAGTTCAAAGGAGATACAGAAAAATGCTCATAACTTCCTTACTGTTTTTAATGAGCTCAAAGTGAAGATGAAAGAAATTCTCATTCCCTCCTTACTGTTTTTAACAAGCTCGAAGGAAAGGTGGAAGATTGCTCGTAACCTACTTACTATTTTTAATGAGCTCGAAGTAAAGGTAGAAGAATGCTCGAAATGGGAGGAGACAAGTGTAAGGGACAAAACTAGCTCCAAGCGCATGGAACAAAGCTATGCCTAATGCAAGGAACATGAGCAAGATAAGGACACTCATGGTGTGTCTCCTCCAGGTAAAAGGTGTCAAATTGCAAAGGAAAAATGATACAGGGATTAGCGGAAATGAGATCAGAGATGGAGGCTTATATAACGAGCTAAAAGCGTGGAAGCGGGCATCAAGCTCATTAGCGCAAGCAGGATCATAGCAGATGCATATGCAAATTGAACACAAAGATGGGAGCCTTATCAGGGATGGCTATAAATATATGAGGAAGAAAGGTATGAGGCTTCTTCTCAAAGTCATGGTAAATCTAAAAAGTCTCCCAAGCCTATGAGAAAAACTCAGCATGGGCACCAGAATGGCATAAGGGTGCTGACTAGGGTGACCCATGTTAGGTAGGATCTACTGTCAGACTGGTGCACAATGCATAAAGAGATGGCTAACACACCAATATCCAACAGGTTCGAACCTATGGCAAATTCAGATGGAAAAAGGTTCAAATGCAACATAATAGCAGGGAAGCCTAAACCTATATGCAAGATTCTGAATATACCTGACATGGTCGCACAAGGTCATGTCTCCAATAAACATTAGTACCAAGATCATATCTAAAACATATGTAAAGAAATATCCAATACAAGTCATTGTGGTATAAAAACTTTCAACTTCACTATCATCAATAGCAGGCATAAACAAGGCAGAGATTTCGGATGAAGACTCTATGGTACCCAAGCTCGAGGACTTACAATCAACAAGATAAACTTCAGGATGAAGATCAAAGTTGAAGTACATGATGGAATCTATAGAAACAAATTCATCATCATGGGAGTTGAAAATTCTAGAAGTAGAATCAAACTCAGCGGGAACACCGATTTGAGGATCTATAGGAGAGTCCAAAGACTCAACAGTAAGAAGATCAGACTTTAAGGTCAAACCGGGGCTGGACATAACTGCGACTTGATCAACATCCAAATGAATGGCAGACTGTACTATGGACTCTAGTAAAACTTCATCAGAAGGAAGTATATCGTCCCAGATAGAACACATATCTAAACATTCAGATGGAGGTGTCACTTGGTCAAAAGTTGGGACTAAGTCCTGAGAAGGTAAGCATGAACCCAGAGACTTCTTCTCAGTAGCAGTTGAACTCAAGGAACAATATGCCACATAAGTCCCATGTGACATAGTGGT
Organism: Larix kaempferi; assembly: GCA_027924585.1. NCBI lineage: Eukaryota > Viridiplantae > Streptophyta > Pinopsida > Pinales > Pinaceae > Larix > Larix kaempferi. Next base: position 17,150,330 of record BSBM01000893.1, read on the forward strand.
GACTAATGAAGAGGGATCTGACTGGTCTACAGTTGGGTAATAAGGAGGATAAACGAATGCAAGCTGGTCGATAGTGATGATGCTTTTGTTATGAGTAAAATGCATCACACGAAATAGCGTAGACACCACAGCATGCATAGCATAAACGTAATCACGCCCGAGGATCATATCAAAGTCCACAAGGTCCTTTAAAACCATAAAATCAACTAAGACTGTTTTTCCACCCAAAGTAACAGGTGCCTGAGGGAGGAATCCGACCAGTTCACTAGGTCTTTTATCAAAGTTCAATGACCAATTAACAGATGGAATAACATTAGGGAAACCCAAATATCTCCAAGCATAAGTGGACAAGATACTAACAAAATCTCCTTCATCAACAATGCATCGATCAACCGTATGGTTCCCGATATCAACCTTTATCTGGAAAGGTGTCGAAGAAGGAAGACGAGGCTCGACTAGACTATTCCAATCAAAGGAAATGATCCTAGGGCTTGGTAGGAGTTCACATGGAACAGATGAAGTACCCCCTTTTTCAAGAACATCCAAACTGGTAATGCAGAAGACTTCAGGGACAAGTGCATCAGTATCCAAAGGACTGATGGGATCGGTCGAAGATTGCATCGATTCGATCACTTCACTCTCTAAAGGAAGAGTGGGGTTGACCAAATATTGCATTGGTTCAACCACTTTATCAACCAAAGTTTGATCTGACTGCATGGAATCTATAGATAACTCAGGAACAGAGGTTCCTTCAGACATGGACCACACTCTTCGTGCCTCTGGAATGGCAGGGCATCGGTGAGTAAGGTGATCTCCCTTACAAAGTTTACAAGGGAAATTTGGTTTCCGTCCTATAGGTTTAGACTCCTTTACAACGTCAGTACTCTCAGCATGACTAGCATTAGCTGACAGCTTGCCCTCGGCATGATTTACAGTGGCTGGTTGCTCAGAAGCAGAAGACTTTTCAACTAAGGACCACACTTTTTGCACTTCTAGAAGTACAGGGCACAAGTAAGTAAGGTGGCCTCCCTCACAAAACTTGCAAGGGAACTTATACTTCAGTTTTTTTGGTTTGTCTACAATGTAAACTCCCTCAGCATGACTTGCAGTGGCTGATTTGGTGTCTCCAGTATGACTCACAGGAACTGGTGACATGTCATTAATATGACTAGCAATGATCAATGACGTGTCCTCAACATGACTGACAGTGGTTGAAGACAAACTTTCACTGTGATTTTCAGTGACTAACATTTTTCTCCCAGCATGACCTCCATAGGCTGGGTAGGTTCCCCCTGCATGATTTGCAGAGGCAAGGTGCTTGCCCCAGCATGACTTGCAGTGGATTGGTTGCTACCTCCTTGTTTTGGCATCTTCTTCCTACTCTTCCTCCATCTATTCCTTTTATATTGTTGGTTATTAGTATTTCTACTTTCGCCACATGAGGTAGAAGGAGGAGGAGAGGATGTTACTGGAAAAGAAGGCACAGGGTTCTGATGCTCTTGATTTGAGGTGCTTGCAAAAGAAGCATCAGGAGCATGCAAGGCATTCGAAGTGGAGAAAAACCAAACCGGAATCCCTATAGTGAATCCAGGAAGATTCAGAGTAGCCATTAAGGGAGTACCAATGTTTCCAAGGAATGGAATAGCACAAGGATCCCTCAGAATAGGGGTACCTTGATTGGCGCTCACTGAAATGCTAGACATAGTTTCCTACTCATATGAGCATGAAGTTCTCTAAGGAAAACTAAGACAAGTAGCACAAAGAGCACACCACTAAAAAAGGTCCTAGGTAAATCAAACCAGGAAAACAGATGCCTTCCGGAGAAGAGTCTGGGATGATGAGGGCCCAGAAAAGATCAACGAAGGAAGAAGGACAGTTACCCGAGGTCCACAATACAATGACTAAGGGTGCAAGCACTGGAATCACCCAACCACCCTCCCAAAGACCTGCAAGGGATTTCCTCCCGCGTTTGTTCTAGGTACAACAGATATAACCCTCCACCGTCACCTATGTATGATCCTATGGTTAGATACTAAGGATACCACCACACTGAAAAATCCTGGGGGAACAGTCGTTGGTCGAATCAGAAAGTGTGGGTAGGGTATACACTCGAAACAGAAAGTAGGAGGTTTATTCCCAACAATATGATCTCACATTACCTACTCAATAGATTTCAGGCAAGTTTTGAATGAGGTGGATTTACCTATGATAGTCGAACTACGATTTTTGCGTAATGTGTGATTTTGAGTGGTTTAAGGTGTTTTAAACCCAAGATCCTAACCAAAACTAGTTGGTGAATAATGTAACCTAGAAATGAAAATGTTACTAGTACATTTTATTAGGTTTCATTTTAAAGGTTACTTGCTTACTCAAAAGGGTTATGGGTGTGTGAGAGTGGTTATAAAAGAGATAGAATACTGAAATGAAATGTTTACCACTAAACAAATCTTTTTTTTTCAATGCAAGTCTTAAAGATATGATCTAGAATACATATGCAAATGCAATTTTTAGTCTTTTCGAATGCAAAAGATAAAAATAAATTCTAAATGTACAAAATTAAACTCAAAACCTAAGAATACAGCTACTCAAACAAATAAGTATGCAAAAGAACACTTCTTCTTTTTTATGCAAAGCACTCTTAAATCTTTTAAGCCACTTGCAAGGTACTCTATTCAGAAAATAAATCAAATTTTTTTAATTCTTTCCAAAGGTAAGAAACAAAACTAAAATTGGAACTAACCTACTATCAAACTAAAAGCAAAGAACTTTCAGGTTTCCTTATTGAAACAATAAAAGCATCCAATATGACTTTCAGATTCTTATTGATGTAAGCATGCCAAACATTGGGAAACGCATATGAAACCTACTATTAGACCCAAACAAAGAAAATGACCTACAAATAAGTATGATTTGGTAAATTCATGCCTGCACATAAACAATGCATTCAAGGTCCTGAACAGCAGCAAAGACACTTGAGCTTTCACTACAAAAAGAAAACTAAAAGCATAAGGGAGGATAAGAAACCAATATAAAGAGAAATTTCACTCAAATAGATACAAATAGGGTCAAGTAGACTCAGTCGGTTTCAATCCAGTGGAAATGGAGCAAGCAGGTTCAGTCAAACTCAAGTTAGGGTACAAAACACCAAACTGGTCCACAACCCCCCAACTTGGGTCCACAAGCCCCAAAACTTTCCAAAGAATCCCAAATTGATTAAAGGAGATTCAAATCATGAACATAGGATCAGTACAAGGATGGGATACCACTTACAATGGTTTAACTCAGACCTAGGGTGATCGGGGACCCCAAAAAATGCAGCCATAGCCCCCCCAAAAGAGGTCAAAACCCAAAAAAATCACTCCCAGAATGTGTGCACTACTGTATATGAGGAAGACCAGTGCACACAATAGGGGAATGCACTACTGCGCTTCACAACAGTAGCGCACGTGTGGGAAAAGTTCAAAAAATAGGGCAAACACCCCCCAACTTGGGTCCACAAGGGTTTGCAAGGGCTAGGAAGGGTCTGCAAGAGCCAAGGAGGGTCAAACAAATCCTAATAACTGATTATAATCGATAAATTGAACAAAGACCTTCAAACAACACTAAAGAAATGACCTTGGATACCCTTAACTAGATAGGCTTTCCCCAGCGGAGTCGCCATTCTGTTGTGAGGAAAATGCACCTATAGTTTAGGGGCGAAACTACCAACTTACAGGTATGAAAGATAGACCTACAAATGTCCTGCAAGTGCAACTAGTAAGCAAATATATTTAAGGTTAGAAAGGTGAGTACCTTATTAAGAAGGTTGATCCAAGCTTTCCCTTCTTTACTCTTCAATGCTATCCAGTATCGCAATGCCCACACCTGCAAAACAACTTGATACCTTTCTCAAATACATTTGACTACATATATAAGACTGATATCCATGACATAATAAGACATCAAACTATAATCAAACAATAATCAAATCTAAGACACACATAAATATGTCATCTTTGGAAAGGAAAGAACGTCTAATCTTTATTAATGAATGAAGCAAGTACATCAAATTATACCTTCCTTCAAGCTTGGGGCTTCACAAAACCTAGATTCAAGGTCTCCTGCTTCTGTTCTCCAAGGATCCCAGCCTCTAATCAGTTGTGCTAGGGTTTATCATAAACTGAGGCACAAGAGAGGGGGATGAGGGTCTCCATTCCTCCAGCATAACATTGTTATAGGATTAGTCCCCTCACATGGCCCTTCTACCTTCCTTATATAGTTAATGAAGGAGAGGAAAAGTAGTTATAACCGATTAGGATGTTTCCAAACCAACTCATTTAAACCAAAATTCAAGATTTTGACTAGTTCAGGAAAGTGCCCTACTCTTTTTACTGCAAACCAGCGCATTTCTCAAGATGTGCGCTACTTTATTGAAGCAGAGTTGCATATTTTTGAGGGTGTGAGCTACTTTATTGAATTGGAGTTGCATATTTTCCAAGGTGTGTGCTACTCTATATGCATAAGAGTCGCGCACACATCCTAGTATGCCCTACTCTGTGCATAGGAAACCAACGTTTTTGGAGAAAAATGGCCAAAAATAGGGTTTTCTGATGATTTTCAGGAGATGGTTTGGTATGGGAAAATGTTCCTAAGGGTTATAACCATCAAATGGGCCAAGAGTGAGGTAATTTCAACCATTTTTAATGTCCCAAATGACTCTTCAATCCACAAGTGTCATGTCATGTGACTAAACTTGATCTCAAGAAGTGTTGTCATGCGACCAAGTGATACAAGTGTCGTCACGGATGGAGAAGTGTCATTTTAAGCTATAACAATTATTAAGGGCACTTGTTATAATTTATAAGGGATGTATGTTATATATGTTAAGGAATGGGGGTTTGGGGTTACTAGAGCTAGAGGTTAGAGATGTTAATATTTATCATGGTTAGGGGGAACTAGTGATAAGGGTTATAGCATTTTTAGGTAATAAGTGTGGTATAGATAATAAGTTTCACAATGTATGGGTTTGTTGTTTTTATTATCCTATTACACATCTTCCTTATTTCCTGCTCGTAATGAATAGGTTTCCAACATTATCTTAGAGTTTCTAATTCAATCTCTACTTGTGTAAATGATTATTGACCTTAGTCTATATCAACCTTCTGCATACAGGTCATCCTAGATGCCAAGTCCCTTTGTACATATTGCATGTTTATCATCATTTCCTCTCTCTCTCTCTCTCTCTCTCTCTCTCTAGATATATAGATATAGATATAGATATAGATATAGATATATATATATATAGAGAGAGAGAGAGAGATCCACACACACACACACACTTACCAATCTCCTTCATTACTAGTGACGGGGTCAACTGTCACGTCCCCTCCCATCCTACCAGCTAGATGGAGAGGATCGTGAGGTTAGACCGGGAATCCAGCCCCATAAACTTATTGCATAAGCATTCAGTTAATATAATGGATATATGAAGATGCATAAAGAATTTAAAAACACAGCAGGGTTATAAATCTATCACACGTCCATCATGCATTCAAGACATTCAAGTTGTTCATGTCACAGGCATATTGTAATTAAACATAGCGGAATTAAATTCATGCTACTATCTAGCATACACTTAGCATTTCATGATAGCCATTAAGTATAGACATTGCCGAAATAGCAAATGAGAATACTTATCTTAAACCAAGTAGTCCCTGAGCAACCAGCTACGCTTCTGCAATGTTCCACCCAACCATAGGCCAATGTGCTCTTCAATCTCTCAGCACCACTGCCAGCCCCGAGCTGGGCATGATCTCCACAAGGAAATAGGGAACAACAGGGTCTCACATAGCCATAGATACCCCAGAATCAGCCATACCAACCAGCAGTTTGGTTTCTGAGGCTGCTAGGAGATGGATGCATATATCAGCAAAAGTGTAAGTGCTGGGCATGAGAAAAATGCTTCTATAGTGAAGTTCCAAACAATGGGTTTCTAACAGTTCTATAAAAACGTGGGAAGCCAAAACGAAAAGGAGAAAATGGGAAAACAACCCCAGGAGAGAAAAATCATTTTCAGAAGAATGCTCATGGGCATTTCGTGGGCAGAAACGGCCTCCATAACCCCAAAAATCGTGGCTCTCTTCTCCCAGCCAATGAGCTAACCAAAAACGAGTTTGCAAGCATGGAATAATGTCAGAAATGGTGAAAAACATGAAGGATGAAACCCCAACAAGCTCAGACTGTGTGAGAGGAGGAATGCCATGGGTGAAGAATGGCTTTGGGCCAATTTCGTGGGGGTTTTCTTTCCCAGCAAGACAAAACTCGATTTCCCAGGTTGCTGCCTTGCCCATACACGAAAATTGACAGCCATACCTCTCCCATCCCAAGGCATTAATTGTCTCAACCAATTCTTGGAAGAATTAAATGATTGGGTGCATGAGACCAAATGGGTAGTTGAGAGTTCATGGGTTTCCTCAATGGGATGGCTTAACACCATGGCTCAAGGGTTTGGTTATTTTCCCTCCCTATTCCTTGTAAAGATCATGCCCCCATCTCTTTGTTGCATTGCGTAACTGGTTGTGGGTATCTTTCATTAAATTCGTATTTACATGATGTCTTATTTACATCGTGCCCTTCTAGCACAAGAAATAGGCATCTATCTCTTTGATTTCCGGTACATAAAATGCTAAATCAATGGTGGGCCCTTGGCCTTGAGCTCCTCACCATGATTAATTTACAATATTTACATCATTTACGATTTAATGCAAAGGGGGTCAAAATGGGGACGTGACATCAACACTTGCACTATGTTTACACCCGTTCATTTAGTTACCTAGCCTATGTGTTTATTTACTCAATTCCACTTATTAATAATTATTATGCTAGCGATACTAGCTTATTATAGCCATGATTTAATGGCCTAATTTTAATTAAACTAGATTATCTTCAGTTAAGCATTGTACACTAATGCTCCATGAGCATGCCATACCTTGCCAATTCAATTGTCCAAAAGGAAAACCAAATTTCCCCACTCTATAATCCATGTCGGCCCCATGGAGGCATCTTTTATTAGATTGGTTGCGTTTATTTAAGGAAACATCCAATCCATGCCCTCAATTCGAGGTGGAGTTTGAGTGGATGTCGAGGAAATTACTATCTTATTTGAAACATGGGAGGGAACCTTCCAGAACCTCCTTTAAGGCCTGGATTTTTGGCCTTTCTCCCATTATTCCCTGGTTGGGAATAGTAACAAATTTCACTTCCAATCCCTCTTTCCAATTTGCATAGGTGATAATGCTAGTTTGTTTCTAGGAGGGGGATGATCCATGGACATTCCTTACCTAGTTAGCTTAATCGTTGATCAGAGAGTGAAGGGTTCTAGCTTGCAAGGAGTTACTATTACAATAAGAGAGTCACCCTTTCTACCTATGTACTCATGCTTAGACTTGCGGTCATCTACACTTCATCGATAAGTGGTTCGATCTCCACATTGTCATATTTATTGTTTAACTCTCTGGTATATGCACATAACAAGGGCATGATTACACTAGCATCCTTCATACATAGTCACTTGAATATCTTTCATTAAGCATCATAAGGATTATAGATCAATCTTGGAATTTATTATGTATTTATTTACTCATGCATTGATTATCTTGGCATTTATTATATATTTATTTATTTACCAATAGAATTAACTGCTTGGCATTCTTTTTTCTCTTATTTTGTAGAAGAGGTGTTTACTATTCTTATTTAATTATTTAGGTGATGCCACCTAAGTAGGAGTTACAATTCTAGAAGAGCCTCTTCATTTTCTTCTTTTAATTTTTGTTTTATTCATTTTTAGTCTAATTCTTTTTTCATGTTTAACTTCTTTAACTCTCTTGTTTTATATTAATTATTTCCTTGCAGAGACGAGGACCCCTCATTCATTTGTCATCCCCCACAACACAAGTATGTATTTCACATAGTTCAATAAAGTGATTAAACACATAGCAATGTCAATTACACATATTCACTGTTTCCAATACTTAGCCACATACAGGGGTTGGAAAATACAGGGTATTACATGGTTTTATATTGGAAAGGGGTTATAAAGGTTATATTGATTGAAAGTAATATGGTTATAGAGATCTAGGTTCAAAGGTGTTTGGATTTATAGGATTCATATGAGTTAGGTATTAACATTCACAAGGGTTAATAGATATATGTGTTAGGATTTTAGTGATTAGTGGTGATAGAAACCTTATAATATTTTGTTATTGTGAGGGTTGAGGGTGATATTAATAGAGGTTACAGGTTGTAGGGGATAATGTTTATATTAGAGTATATATAGAAAAATAATTGTAAAAGATAATGGTGGTAGGGATTAGTGGTTATAAAAGTTAAAGAGACTAGTTTTAAATGATATATGTGCTACCATTATGGTGTATATGGGTTATGGGATATATATCTTCTTCTTTTTTTGGCTTCCAAACCATAATGAAAATTTGTGAGTCCATACCCTTCGACCCCTACAATATGAAATTCATCGTATAATCGATATTGAAAGGCCTAATTAATGTTTCTTAAACAAATTTAGGCCATTCAATAAGAAGTTGCTTATATCTAGGAGAATAGAAATACTATGTACAATGGGAAACACAACCAAACATGTCCTTCACATGAATTACCAATTACATGGGGGGTGAGTAATGATTAATATCCATAGAGAGATTCAAATGACCTAATAATAGTTGTACCTCATTTTTATGGTCCTTCTAAACCATCGCTAAGGCAGTCAAAGAGAACTCATATTAGTTGGACATTCTTCCCTATTTGGGATACACCTAATATTTAATGTAGTTCTTTCTTATGGTACTACATGTTAATGTCTTCGAAGGTCAAATATTTTTATTAAGGTGTACTAATGGGTTGAGGTGTTTAGGTGTATCAAGGTTGACCATGATGATGATATCAAGGATGCATGATGTTGACAAGAATGAGGATGATGGGGATGATGTTGATGACAATGAGAACAATGATGATCATCATGAGAATGATGATGATGTTGATGATTATGATGATGGCAATTAAGGTAATGATGATGATGAGAGAACAACTTTCAAGGATTTAAAGTCTATATCCTGTAAATTTTCCAAATAGCCATAGTACCTTAAATTGAATGTGATTGGAATTTTGTCACCCTTGTGGGAGATATTAGAAACCTACAAAATTGTATTTCTCCCATTATCACATACTTTCTTCTTATCATGCAACTATTCAGTGCGATATTTCCACCATTACATGACATAAATTTGTGATGTTCCACCTCCATTCTCAATATGTTATAAATGCAATGCCATGAATTCATAACTATATGTATAAGGTAATTTGAGGGATAAAAAAATCTAAAAAATCAATGGTAAATGCTCACATTTATATTGTTTGCACCACATTCTAGAGCAATTTCCTTTTGCGTCAAATTTGTATCACTATCCAAATAAGCCCTTTCAATCGACTCAACCAACCCACTCCATTATAAGATATGGTAAAATCCATTTCATTTATTTATCCATATCTTCATCCATCCAATATTAATTGAAATGTATAAATGCATTGCATCCCACTCTCCACTACGTGTATGAACAAAAACATAGATTTAGTGAACCAATCAAGATTAAAAAATTATGTTAGATAATAGTAATTATAATAAAATATAAATATGCCCTTCACTTTTCTCCATATATGTTTCCGTATAAACACATCCCCTTCAAATTTTTTGGTGTAATTGAAATCCCAAAGGAGAGGCAAATTAATATCACCCATTACTCGAGGCAACTACTCACTAAAATACACAATCATAGACTAATATACCATATAGTTTTCAACAATTAATACCTTCGGATGTGATATTTGTCTAATAAAAGCCTTCAATTCCTTCAAATGCCTCTCCACCAACCACATCAACCTTGTGTTAGGGGTCCAAATATTTCAATCTTCTCAACTATGTGTATGAGGCAATGTTCTTGTGTATTGAAAAGAAATGGAGATAGATACTTTTGCATTTCATGCATTAAACAAGAAATATCTCTCTTATAATAATTGATATCTTCAATATGGTTTTCTTTATATGAAAACCATCTAATAGTGTAAAAATAAATCATGTGTTAACATACAATAGCACAGTCCAAGTAAATCCAATATCAATGAATTCTACAAGTAACATTTTAATTATAAATTTTTTATTACCTCATGCACTTGCCGAGATCATATATAACTTGCTTTATATTATTGTTAATGCTATTTGGGAGAGCAATATGTAGAACATACTTTAACAATAAAATAAGTATTATTGTCTAATTTTCATTAGTAACAAGCATCTATTGCTAATAAATAATGTATACATCACAAGATGATAAATAATAGATAATTTCGTAACTTAATAAAGGCATACCAACTGTGATTTTTTACCCCACAAAACTATTTTTTTGTTAATATATTAGTTATATTAGAAGCAAAACTAGTGGGAAATTTAATCTTCTATATAACCCTTTTCACAACATCATCTCTTGCTCTGTTAACAACTATGGAAGATTAGTCAGTTGTCCATTACTACAAGAATGAGTCAAGTGTTTCATTAAATTGGCTTCATTAATGTTGCTAATAACTTTAGAAAATTTTGTTTGTATTATTCCTCCCATCTATAATTTTCCATATACATTCTATGACATTCTTTCCAATATGCCTTGTGTCAAACAAATGAGCTACTTATATGTGATCATATTAGGGATACCGACTAAATTAAATAGAGTATTGTTTCAAATTTCGTGGAAGCTACCCACCCTATTGAGCTTTGAGAAACATAAATGGAATTATATTTTCTTATTAGAGTAAATATATATTTAATAGAGAAAAAAAATGCAATCAACAAATATGGGTGTAACTAAAAGCAATTGCTTACCACAATTCTTCTCAAATGTATTTTTTCATAGTTGAGATATCTTTATTCATGGTTTTTTTCCACCCTCTTATTTCCCATTAAAGATAAATTTTTCGGTAGTTTGATACCTATGGTTCCTAGGGAGGAAATTCCTAAACTCACTAGACAACTCCTTTCCTAAATTTCTTGAGCGTCTAGGGAGGAAATGCCTAAACTCATTATACAACTCCTTTCCTAAACTTCTTGAACGTTTAGGGAGGAAATGCCTAAACTCATTATACAACTCCTTTCCTAAACTTCTTGAACATTTAGATATTATTTTGGGATCACATGCTAGACATACATATTTACCCTTTGTTTGAATCCCTACAAAATATAGTATAATGTTAATAGAATGCCAAACTTTTCCAAAAACAACTTGAGTAGTAAGTGATATATAGAGTTACATTACAAATTTACATACTAAAAAAATATAATCCTTATCAAAGCATGAATTATCCATGCAAGTATTCCACAGAATTGAAATTGTTTTTGACCTATTGGTTTGCAAATGTACGTATTATGCCAACCCATAACTTAAAATTTTCATCAATAAAAGGTTCAAGATATGCATCCATAACTCTAACTTGTTTCTTACCTAGTTACTTGAGAATAGAAATAATTAAATCCTTCCACATGCAAAAAATGTAACGAAAGAAAAATAATGAATTATTATGTTGTTAACATTCCTAAAAATAAATACCTATAACAATTAATGCCAACATTACATCCTCCCTCTTTGTTGACATCCAAGGAGGAATGTTATTATTTATAATAAAAATTTGTCAAATGGAGTAATTGGATTGGATCTCTCCAAATAGATCAAGACATCATCAACTGCCATTCAAAGTATAACATTATGGGTTTTTTTTTTAAATGGGTTGTGTTTCCTTGATGTCCCTAATTGTAGAGTCATGTACATTCATTATCATGAAAAAATATTCACTTATATTCCATGCATGATAATCTATAAATTGTGTTATATTTTTGCACCTTAACAATAATTGGAAACAAGGAATGCTGAGGATATGGAAAATAACTTTGTGGGACACCCTATTTGTTATTAGATCAATTTGATATCTACTAATTCTACATTCATGGAATTCCAATGTTGTTGCATGTTTTTCATAATAGATCATGTGATCATTAAGACATGCATAAATTTTGTTATACTCCAATCCCATATATTTCATAATAGTACACAATTTTTGGTATCTACAAGGTAAAGTATTTGACAATGATAAGAGAATATCACCTAACAATCTACAAGAAAAAATAAATGAAAACATTAAATAGTGGATATTAAGGGCATATATATTACAATCACAAAAACTGAGAAAATTTATATATGTATAAACCTAAAAATTCTTGGATACCTTAGGATCTATGTCACACATGTGTTTGAAATACTATTTAGCACCTTCAAGATGACCAATATCAAAAAAAGTAGAAAGGAGAATTGTCTTTGAGCCTTGGTATATAAGGGATTTTGCATTGGCCCACTTCAATGCGTTGGCCCACTTCTCTGGAATTCAATGCATTGGCCCACTTCTCTATATAATTACAAATAAATTAAATATAATTAATATTGAACTATTAAAGCATTTAAACTCATGGAAAATTATAATAAAAACAAAAGTTTTTGCTATCTTACGAATGGGTGATATTGTTTTACCTCTCCTAGGTGCCCATGCTCCAAGCAATCTTTCCTAGTTGTTGGCCTATTAATTCTTCTTTTCTTTATGCCTTTGCATTTTGTGCAAGGGAGTTAACATTTCCCATCATGAGTATCATGAAGTTTGGGATGATTTTGAGATGATTTCTCATGATTTCTAGTATGTGAAAATATTTGCATTCATCAAGATCCATATTGAAAGACCTTGCTTTATTGACTATGCACTATATATAAGCCAACAAGTCAGATGCAATGCTTGGAGGATGATCTAGGGTTATATGATATTGTTTATATATTTCAACAAAATATTTAATCCATTTACTAGTACAATAAGAATACATTTAAATAATTTCACAAATTGAGAATTCAAATGGTATTAACAATTTTTAACTAAACAAAAATTTGATCATGGGTAGTCAAATTTACCTGTAGCAAAATTTCATCTACTCCCAACTCTTCAGAAAATATGACTTGTTTTCTTTCTAGCAGTCATCTTTTCAACAACGTGGATTTTTTTAATCCATGTCAAAAGTATAGAATAATCACCGTAATGATTTTAAAAAACACATAGTGTTGATTTAATGTCTCTTAAGAGACACTAGGTCACTAATGTCACTTAACCTATGTTTGTTGAGGCCAAGATTAGGAAAAATATCAAGAGTTCTATGTTTCTAACTATTTTTTTATGTTAAAATTGTTTTTATGAGAGACCTGTTCAAATATCAAATTTCAACCCAAATGTAGAAGTATTGATACTGTGTGAAGAGAGAAGAAATGATTGAATGTGAAGAGCTAATTAGCAAGATGAAAAAAAAAGTAGAAAGGATATATTTTAGTTGACAATGATAATAAAGAGTGTGTTTAGGAAGAGTAGATATGAGACATGCAATATGATGTGAATTGTAAGATAAAAGTAATATTAGCAAGAGAGTGTTCCTATATTGATGCGAAGGAATCCAAGTGTGAGAAGGAAGGAATTACAGTTGATTACCCAAAGCAGGGGAACATGGTTGAGTGCATGCTAGAAGAACTAGAGAAGAGAACGGGATAATATTCGAATAGTATGCATTGGAAAATTTGTAACCAAGTGGAGTAGATGAGGAGGTATGGTTGGAGGAGGTTCTCATGTGATGTTTTAATTCCAAGGACTCATTTTGTGTTGATTTATGTGTAGGTACAACACTAAAAGAGAGTGTAAATGCTATTGGATATGACCATGACAAGGAATAAAAGAATAATGAACATTGGTTTCTTTGAATACAATGAACATGTTACAATAGAAGGAAGAGACATGAAACTCATATATCCAACATTAGTGATAGTATACGGAGACATGGTACTTGGTAGACATTCTTTGTGTTTTATAAAAATTTGTAGGAATAATGGTGAATATTAATTAAGAAAATTATGGAGTGGAATGTCTAAGATTATTGTATTGGTAAGAAACTTATTAAGCAAAGAGAATGACCCTATATGGGAAGTGTGAGATAGTAAATGGTTCATAGTTTGGGGCACGACGAAGAAGAAGGAGGAAGTTAGGAAACTAAAAATTGTTAATTTATCAATAACAATTTTAACATGATGCTCATATATTATTGTACTATAGGACTATGATGCAGAAGTATCCTTGGAATACTCACAATCTTACACATTCCCAAAAAAATCCATTGCAATTTGAATTTTTTTTATTTGTTTGCTTGGTTTTTGGGTAGGGTTATTTGTAGGTGACTTCTTGTAGTTAAAGAAGTGTTCTATATATGAGAATTTACAAGTTGAAGCACGATTCTTACCTAGTAGTTAAAGAAGTGTTCTATATATGAGAATTTACAAGTTGAAGCACGATTCTTACCTAGAAATACTTTTGGGTAAGCCGTAACTAATTAAAAAATGTTTTATTGCATCGTTAAGGCGTGAACCTATCTTTTAGCAATGGAAAATGCTTAATGCTAATGAAGGAAGGAATAATATTAGGTAATCACATACAATATTTAGGAATTGAGGTTTATCCTTAAAAAAATTGTAATCCATGAATTGCTAACATCTAAAAAAAATTATTGGTCACATAAGATATTATAGGATATTTATTAAAGATTTTAGTAAAATTACAACACCATTGCTGACATGTATTTCAAAAATTATTGAGTTTTTTTGTATATCAGAATGTTAAGATGCATTTGAAGTATTAAGTACAAGTCACTTTCATCTCATGTGTTACAGGGACCTAACTAGGATCTTACATTTCATATACATACTAATGCTTTATGATATCCTATACATGTGCAAATAACCATTTATGGACATTTGCTTATTTTTCAAAGGATGGGATGCATGCGTAGGGATTTATCTACATTGATAATGTTTTGAAGGAAGTTGATAAACTATTCAACTATGATCACTAGAAAAATAGGATTTGGGGACCATTACTTGAGAATATAAAAGGATGGTTGAGTTTGGTTTCTGGAGTGATTGGAGGTAGATTGAGAGAATCACCATAAGGGTCCAAGCAAGGGTGGTCATAATATATCCAAGAGGAGTTTGAGGACTTGTTGTCTTTGAAAATGAAGGCATGAACCAATGGAAAAATATACCTGATTTAATTCTTGATCATAGGGTTTTGAGAATAACGAATTATGAGAGTAGGTTTGAGTAATATTACCTTATATGCCAATGAATGAAATTCTTGAAATTGAGATGACAATATCAAGTAAAATATCTATATAATATAATGGTTATATCATTTTTTTTCACATGTGGTTCACAAACCCCCAGTGGGGATTACGAAGCTAACCCGATGGGGACATCAAGTGAGACCCTTATATAGCAATATATAGGCACCCAAGGATTTGACCTTATGACTTTATGCTGACAACTTATAGCAATCAATCACTTGAACTAACCCACTGATTATAACATTGTTTTAATTGTAACAACAAACAATTGTGTATATCTCTCTTTCATAAAAAAAAAAAAAATTATCTTACATAATTTATCACTAAATAATATAATATAAGTAGTTTATAGCTGCATCACCTAACTGATTATTAAACTTCCCTATTAATACACTCTCAAGAAACAACAATGCAATTGATTACATAAAAAAAAAAAAATTAAATTTAATCACAATCCTAAGGAGCCATCTCTTCTCATTAAGGGAGACTATCATTCAACACTTGTAAAAGTTTAAAAGACAACCAACTTAATCTAAAATAATCATTCAATAAACACAAAAGCTCATAACTAACTATCAATATAATCTAAATACATTATATTATTATATTTCTATTTATAATATAATATTTTATTATTCCCTCCCAAGGCAAGGATATATTTTTCATTCAAAAGTCAAAAGATTTTTATTTTCTATGTTTTTTTTGTTGTTTATTGTAAATTTTATAATATTTGAAAAAAATAGTTATTAAACCCAATTTTTAGAAATTCAAAAATATATTTTTCATTTTTTGAAAAAGAAAAATAAAGTTTCTATATTGGTGAAATACACTTGAGATTTGACATAAATTACAGGAGGAATTTCAAAAAATTTACAACAGGACAAAAACATCACATCAGTGATTTCAAAAACAGTAATGGTTGGTACTTTAAATCTTTGATCAATGTTGCTGCTCTCATCCTGTCCCATCGACTTTAAGAGGCGGGAGGGCTTACTCAGAGACGAAGAGGCGCGGATTCCTACTTTCCTGTATATATTTGAATGTGTAAGGAGAAGATCGGGTAATCAATTATACCAAGCAGAGCTACCTCCGAGAAATTTGATTTCGTTTTTAAGAGTATATTCTTCCATGTTCCCTGAATCTCTAGATCTGAATTTTTCTACTCTGGCCTGAAAATGCAGAGCAGAAGCTAATTTATTCCTAGTAGATTTTCTAGCAACGGGAACGCTTTGATCGTTTTCATTCAGCGGTTGAAGAAATCTTAAATGCTGGAATCTTTTGTGTTTCAGACATCGGACATTTTCAAAATATTGTTTGAATTTTTGTGAGCCTCAAGTCTGCAGAAGAATTTCAAATGGGAATCTTAAAGCGTTTAAAAGCATATTCTCCAATGTTTTCTGAATCTTTAGATTTGAATTTATCTACGCTGGCCTGAAAATGCAGAGCAGAAGCTGATTTATTCCTAGAAGATTTCCTAGAAACGGTTGAAGATTTCTTAAATCTTATGTGTTTCAGACATCAGACGTTTTCCACAATCTTCAGCTCTGAATTTATGTTTCTCTGATCTGTAAATGCGGAGTTTAAGGCTATTGATTTACAATGGCTAAGATTGTTAGGCTTTTACTGCGAGTAATTTTTTATTTTTATTATTTTAACAAAGCACGGAAAGGTTTCATATTTGAAAAAACAAAAAATTATTTTAAGGCATGGAAGGTTTTCATATTTGAATTTTAGGTTTTGGTCGATAATTCACTGTGTGAAATGTTTATTAAAAGATTTTACTAAATTGCGGAAAAGTTTTATATTTGAATTTTTAGTATCAGGACCATGTTTCAACTAGAAATGTTTATTAAGAATAGACTGTTACAGTAGTTTTTTTTGTTGCATAAAGGTATAAATAATTGTGTAACAAGATAATTTATAATATAAAGAATGAAAATATTAATATTTTATTTAATATTCTTTCATGACAATGATTCTGATAGACTTTTTAAAATTAAATTTAGCAAACATATGAAAATTTAAATACTTTTGAATTTGTGATTTTTATATTTAAAAATTTAATTATTGTTTAATGATAATGTTGTAACTTTTTAAAAGTCAAATGTATTTGACATATGAAAGATTTAGTCTAAATACTTTTGAAGTTTTTTATATTTAGATTGGATAAAAATGAAATTTGAATATGTTGATTTTATATATGAATATAATAAAAATTAGGCAAAATTGAATTATGATTTAAAAAAATTTTAAAGTAATTTCAAAAATTGGATAAATTATGTTTTTTAGGATGTATGTTTTTGTGTGTACTTGTTTGGGTTCTTTTCCATTTTCAAAATAGGTGAGCCAATAAAAAGTTATAGACGGAAGAAATAACCTACTCTTTGTGTAACATTGACCTTAGTGCAATTGAAATTAACTAAAAAATAGGAACAAATAATAGTTTTAATAAAAAATTACATATTCGGAATCTGCACACATAGTTCTACAAGTGTGTGCAATTTCATTTGCACTGGACAAGTGTAGCATACGTAGAATCATGCTCGAAACAGAAGAAGCTATAGAATAAGATGTATTTTTTTATATTATTATCTATATTTTGGCAACCCGAACCTAAAACCATAGCAGCCAAGTCATCCACCATGTTGGTGGGAAACGAATTACCCACCAAAATTTAAAAACTAAACTTGTGCGTGCATGTGTATTTAAAAAGCGCGTACGCACAAAATGGCGCGCACACGTCCAAGAATGTGTATGCGTCCAAATGTGCGCACGCGCAAAATGGTGAGTGCACGTTGTTTTTACTAAAGTTTGAAATTTTCCATATTGATTAAATAATTTTATAAAATATATATTTTTTAATAATTAATAATGTTTTAAATTGAATTAAATTATATTTATATGATGATGAGGAGGAGGAGGATGGGGATGATGACGATGATGGGGATGATGATGATGGGGATGATGATGATGAGGATGATGGGGAGGATGACGATGATGTTGATGATGATGATGAGGATGATGACGATGATGTTGATGACGAGAATGAGGATGATGATGCTAATGATGACAAAGATGATTATGACGATGACGATGGAGATGATGATGATGACATGGATGATGACGAGGACGAGGACGATGATGATGAGGATGATGATGATGATCATATTCGTCATCGTCATCATCATCATCTTCATCTTTGTACTCATCTTCATCATCATCCTCATCATCATCATCATCTTCGTCATCATCATCATTATCAATGATGATGATGAAGAAGATGATGATGATGTTGACGATGATGATGACGATTGAAGATGATGATGTTGACGATGATGATGACGATTGATAATGATGATGATGACGAAGATGATGATGATGATGATGATGATGATGATGACAATGATGATGATGTTGATGATGATGAGGAACAGGGTGATGACGACGATGATGATGATGGAGATGATGATGATGACGATGATGATGATGTTGACAATGAAGATGATGATGATGTTAATGATGAAGACAATGACCAAGATGATGATGATGATGATGACAGGGATGAGGATGAGGATGAGGATGATGATGAGCAAGTGGGTGATGATGATGATGATGACGATGATGATGATGTTGATGATGAAGACGATGACTAAGATGGTGATGATGATGATCATGGCGATGATGGTGATGGGGATGAGGATGAGGATGATGATGATGATGAGCAAGTGGGTGATGATGATGATCATCATCATATTCGTCATCATCAACATCATCATCTTGATCTCCGTACTCATCTGCATCACCATCCATCATCTTCATCATCATCATCATTGATAATGATGATGATGATGAAGATGATGATGATGATGATGACGAAGATGATAATGATGATGATGACGAAGATGATGGATGATGATGAAGATGATGATGATGATGATAATGATGGCCAAGATGATGGTGGTGATGATGATGAGGATGGGGATGATGACGAGAAAGTGGGGGATAACGATGATGATGACTATGAAAATGATGATGATGACGTGGATGATGACGATGACGAGGATGATGATGATGAGGTTGATGATGATGAAGATGATTATGATGATGATGAGGATGATGATGGTGATCATATTCGTCATCATCAACATCATCATCTTCATCTTCGTACTCATCTGCATCATCATCCATCATCTTCATCATCATCATCATCATTGATAATGATGATGATGATGTCATCATTGATAATGATGATGATGACGAAGATGATGGATGATGATGAAGATAATGATGATGACGTTGATGATGATGATGATGATGAAGATGATGGCCAAGATGATGATGGTGATGATGATGAGGATGTGGATAATGACGAGGAAGTGGGGGATAACGATGATGATGACTATGGAAACGATGATGATGATGTGGATGATGACGATGACGAGGATGATGATGATGACGAAGATGATTATGATGATGAGGAGGAGGAGGAGGAGGATGATGAGGATGATGATGGTGATCATATTCGTCATCATCAACATCATCATCTTCATCTTCATACTCATTTGCACCATCATCCATCATTAATGATGATGATGACGAAGATGATGATGATGATGTCATCATTGATAGTGATGATGATGACGAAGATGATGATGATCATGATGGCGAAGATGATGGATGATGATGAAGATGATGATGATGACATTGACGATGATGATGATGATGAAGATGATGGCCAAGATGATGATGGTGATGATGATGAGGATGGGGATGATGACGAGGAAGTGGGGGATAATGATGATGATGACTATGGAAATGATGATGATGACGTGGATGATGACGATGAGGATGATGATGACGAAGATGATTATGATGATGATGAGGAGGAGGAGGAGGAGGATGAGGATGATGATGGTGATCATATTCGTCATCATCAACATCATCATCTTCATCTTCGTACTCATCTGCATCATCATCCATCATCTTCATCATCATCATCATTGATAATGATGATGATGACGAAGATGATGATGATGATGAAGATGATGAAGAAGATGATGGATGATGATGATGTCGATGATGACGATGTTGATGATGAAGATGATGATGAAGATGATGATGAAGATGATGACCAAGATGATGTCGAGGAGGAGGAGGAGGAGGATGATGATGAGGAAGTGGGTGATAACGATGGTGATGATGATGATGACAAGGATGATGACGATGATGAGGATGATGATGATGATGATGATGATGATGCTGACGATGACGAAGATGATTATGATGATGATGAGGAGGAGGAGGAGGAGGAGGCTCCTTGTAGAGGGATAGTGTCATGGATTCTATGTGTTATTGATGACGCGTGAGGTCTAGAATTTTTAATTAAGGCCCAGGTGGAATTCAATTGAGCTCAATATGTTTCAATAAGATCTCGAGGAACCGGTTTTCATTCTTCAATAATGTTCAATGCTTTTCAACATATCCACGGTCTTGCACGGTAGGCTGAGGATGCATTCATGGCATTCGATCTTTACAAAATATGTGTTTTGTCAAAAAGAAATTCAATTTGCCTCTTTAATGAATCCTCCTCTACAAGACTTCATTTATTGCATGAATGTCACAGACTCACAGAAACTCTAAACAACACTCAATGGCATGCAACTATAACCACAAACCAAACAGAGGTTGATTTTATGCATTGATATAGAGAGGTGGCAATAGGCAGACAATATGGAGAAACAATGAGTTAGAAAAAACATTTGGACCAAAGTACCACAATGCTTATTAATAAAATTTAAAAAAACAAGTTTTGGCTCAGGAATTGTGGTTTATCACCACGTTTCTCTTCGACACTCGCCATCAAAATATGTATAAAAATAACACGTCTTTACATTCTCTTCCTTTTAAATCCTCATCGCATAGTAATAAATAAGGATTATTATGCATGCACATCCTCACCTTACAATGTCAAATGGGTCCAGGCGCATAGACAACCATAAATTATCAAATGTGTCAAAGAGTAAGCCTTTCCAATAAAAATTAAGACCCACCCTTCAAACTTAATCACCGAGTCCAATTTATGCAAATATTTTCAAAGTGGGGGGAAGGTTTGGCATTAAATGGTGTAAACGTTGGGGAATAAATGGTTTATATGTTGTACAAGGGCGCGTGCGCGCCGCTCACGTGTACGCACAAAAAACACACGTGCGCGGCCCTATTACTAGTTAAAAAAAAATAGAGCTCTCTGTTTCCCGGGAATTCTACCAAAATCACGGGTTTCACTTCTTCCGCGGCTTTCAAGATCTCACAGGTTGCTCATTGGCTCACACACATTGATATTTTGGACACTCTTTGATCTATTGGACACAAAATCACCCTTGAAATCTATCAAACATCTTCAGTGTTCTTGGAATCTAGTGGATTCATTCAAGCTACTAGTTTCCATTGCAAGTGGAGATCATTTCTATAGAGGTATGGTGAATTGTAAATGAGTCTTTTCATTCACAAGATTTGAGATGAACCCATGCCTTTTTGTTTTTGTCATATTCCCACTACAATATCCATGCATAGACAAGAATGAATTTGACAAGAAGATTTCCCAAGTTCACATCTAAAAAAACTCATATGAACACTAGACAAGATGAAGTATGCAACCTCCTCATTGTGTAATTAGTTCCCAAGTTAATTTTGTTCTTTTCACCTCATATTATGCTAGCAAAAAAAACCACACACTCACTAAACATAACTAAAAATATCACTTCAACTCATCCAAAAAACCTCAACTCTCTCATCTCTTATTCAATACCATTGTATGGAATGAGGATATCTATAAGTATATGCACCTTTCCTTTCTCTATGAATCCAAATATGATAATTTTCATCCATATTTACCTTCCTTACAATATCCCCTCACCTCTAACAATGATTTTTTTTCCAAAAACCAAGACTTCCCCACTTCATGCTCTATTCAACATGATGATTGTTGGTATAGTCCCTAGTTCCCCACTCTCCAACACCTCCCCACCCTAGATATTGCACATTGAAAGGTCAAATTATATTTCTTCTAATCACCCTTCCCAAGACCATGATCTTTGTTAGAAACCTTTGCATCCTCCTAAAGGTTTTGCACAAAACAAGGTATACATTTATTCTATTGTGATGCATTGTTGAATTCAACCATGGGTATTTTAAACTCAAAACCACATTCTATCATCTCAAGGTTTATAGATCTAAGGAAATAGTTTGTTGTTGTTTCTTCAACTCCTTAATGTGTTATATAACCTAGTAATTTATGATGGTAAAGGACATTGCCTCAAATGGAAGGATATACCATTCCACTAGGAAGACAAAGCAATCAAACTAGGTGCAAAGTCCTAGGATTGATAACATTAAGGGAGAAAGCAAAAAATGCAATTAATTAAGGTTACCTTATTTGATGTAGAAAAACTATCAAACTATTCCCAAGGCATCTCTAGCCATCTATGTTGTAGGGTGTTACCACCATCATTTTTATGAATTCATGACCAGGCAAGACACTAGTTTCTCCTCTCTACACTTGACCAAACATCATCTATATTGATTGGAATTGTAAGGGATAATGATGTTTATTCGAACACAAATAAACCAACATAGTCTTTAGTTGTATATGTTAATTTGGAAAGTGGTAAGCTATGTTGGAATGTGTCAGGTTCATTGTATAATGGCACTAATATCTTATTTGTTGTTTCTTTTGCAGGGGTAGGCCTGATAATTCTGTTAAAGAGACTTTTGGAGATGGGAAACTCACGAAACACAAAAAAAAAAAATAGAAGGAATCTTCCCATTGAAAAGGTCAATGACTTAAGAGAAAAGGCCAGGTTGGGAATGGAAATATTGAGACATGGTCCTATCATTGCCCCAGATCTTGCCACTGATCCTAACACAGTTGTTGACATGACAACCTCTTGTTCAGAACCACGGGTGAAGCAGTCGCGTCCAATGGACCCAACTCAAATTCCAACATCAACACAATCTCCAACCAACAATCCATCAACGAGTCATTCTGAAGTTCCTCACGACACAAGAATTTTGGGAGATGCTGCATGTGTAGAGATGGACATACAAGCCTTGCTTAATTTTCAATGTCCCCAAGAAGACCACAACCCTGTCGACCACACTACTATTATGGCCCAATATATGAACGAAGCACCACAACAAACAAGCTCCGGTATTCATGTCTCATGTCCACCCTCCCTACCTTGATTGTCCAGTGCCAGAAGAAGAAATCCTAGATGTATTCATGTGGATGAGAGTGCTATGTCGGGGCTTGAAGGCAAGTTTCCAAAACACACTATCAAATGGCAATGCAACAAAATTGTGAAAGAATATTTTGAATCCAAAGGTGATGCAAGTAAATGTCAATTATTGCTATGTTTGTTAAAGTCACGTTCTTTAGCTGTTTTTAGGAGAATTTTGGGAATAAAGATGGTTAAAAGTTCAGAGGCCAACAGTCATATTGTTAGAAATCTCCAATCTGCATTTAATGCGATTGGGAAGAAGTCTCGTACAAAAGATCTTTGTGTGGCTCGTCGTGTTTTAGCGGAATCAATTGTAAGCAAGTCCAGCGGAATCAGTTGTAAGAAAGTCCACAAGGAAACGTCACCTGCTATCACACACTTCTCACATACTCAAATTAAATAGAAAAACTATTAAAAAGTACTTTGTTATAAGAGAAAATCTTGACACTCCGGGTGGAAACGATTGTTGGGCTTTTGTTGGTATGTTGCCTCGTGCAGATAGGAAGCTAATTGATGTTGTTAAGGAGTTAGTACAAAATTTTTGGCATGATCATACTAGACCTTCATCAAACCAAAGAGACGTGCTAAAACTGAGAAAAGGTTCTACTGAACGTGAGCCCCATGTTAAACACTTCCTTGACACCACACAGACTGAACTCTATGAGAGATTCAGGAACGAGCACACATAATTGAACCTTGGCCAAAGGTCCTTTGAGAAATGCAAACCATGGTACATTCGTATATGCATTGATTGGAACACTTGTTGTTGTAGATACCACGTAGAATATGAATATTATTATGACACATATAAACATATATTTTGTGATTTGCATACTAACATTGTGCAGGGCTGCAATGAATCCATACTACCACCGAATGCATCAACAAACTTTATCCACAACATCATGTGTCCAAGGCCCGAAGGACAAAAGTATTATAAAAAATCGTGTCTATATGGGACATGTTCTATGTGCAGTGGGTTTTCTCTTTTGAACCGTTGCATTCATGAAAGCAAGGACACAAAATTTGGCATGATGGGTGTGGAGATGCAGAGCTTCAAGTACGTGACCTATCAATTAGACAGTGTCAGAGAATGTAAAAAGATTGCATTGGTAAAGTCACAGGTACAAATGAATATTGCATATTTTTCATATTACACGTTCAATTTATGGCATATACATTTTTCCAAAGGCCACATTGTAATATTTCCCTTGTTTCCATGGTAACATGTACCGGTATGTGACTTCTTGATGGAATTCTATGAGAAAACCGAGTAGTATGTTCAACATGTGCATGTAGCGTGATGGCAAGATGAGCAGTACAGAAAATGCAGGAACACATTTCCCGTTGGAACCATAGTGTCAATTGTGGATTTTGTAGAAAATTACACCCTTCAGCCACAAAATGAAATCCAGAGTCAATACTACCATTCAGACCAAGTCAGCATCATGGTACATATTATGTATAGGCATGGGCCAGAGAGCAGCAATGACAAGAGGATAATACTGAAGGAGACAAACTTTTACATAAGTGATGATAGAACCCATGATCTGCATTATGTGCAACATTGTTTTCAAATTTTCTATGATCAGTTGAAGGAGAGAGATATACAGATGGATCGGCATTGGATATGGTCGGATGGTTGTGCGGTCCAGTTCAAAAATGCCCGAGTATTCCAATGGATGAGTACTTTGCATAAGACTTGCAATGTGTCGCATATCTGGAACTATTTTGAGAAAGGGCATGGCAAAGGCGAACATGATGGGGCCGGTGCATGCATTAAGACCACACTACGAAGGGAAGAGATGAGGTTTGACAGGGAACCTCATATCCGAGATGCAAAATCCATAGTTCAATGGTGCTCCACAATAATGTCAGAACGAGCAAGAGATCAACAAACACCATCGGTGGCAGGACGTGTGGCGAGAAATTTTTGGCTAGTGGTTGACATAGATCGATCGCGTTCCTATAGTTGCGGCATAGTACAAGGAACACGTGGATTTCATTCAGTTCGAAGCTCAAACAACCACATATTTGAAATATGGACGCGAAAGCTTGCATGCTTTTGCAACCCTTGCAGCAGCGGTGAATGGGATGAATGCGAATGCATGGACTGGGTTGATGAATGGGATTGTGTGTCACTTGCAGTAGACCAACGTGCAGTTGTTGAAACAACCCAATTAGAGGAGGGCCAATCACCGATTTCTACAGACTACGAGCATATCTCGGATCTTGTACAACCAAGACACATATACGCAGTTGTTGCACCGAAAGACAATGAATGGGGCATGGATTATTGGTTGGCATGGTGCATCCAAGGTAATCAAACCCTCTACGGATCATTAATCGACAATGAAGGAATTGAATTTCCTACTGGCTCGATGGTGGTTAAGGGGGAATATCTTACACTAGATGGGAAGTCAAGGAAGACTAGCGGGCATGTATTATGGATTACAGACTAGGTTCAGTGGTGTGTCACTTCACAAACTTGATCGTTGGCACAAACATCCATCTTCTGACAATGTCAAGCAAGAGCTCAACCAAGGTACGCTACTACCTGCCTCATTCAAAGCACGAGAGATTGATGGAGACAATTAGCAACAGAGAGGATCCAGATGGATTTATTGAATGAGGTCAGTCAACTTTACATAAGAGAAAGAATTGCATCAAAGAATGTTATGTTCTACATCGAGTTATGTGTAGTTTTATGTTATTTCGTTGGTACATGCATTTTTTGTTGATACATACATACATACATGTCTTTGCCTATGTTTTTTATTTTTCCTATATGTATTAAACTGTTCCATGCTTCTCTTTTATGTTGAATAAAATGGTGATGTGATTTGGATCAAATTTGAGTAAATTGAGTTAGTATTTTCTTAAATATATCTATTTATGTTTGTATCATTTGAAGATAGTGGTTTTGATAGGTTCTCAAGATTCGAATTACCTAGGTTTTAGGAAATTTTTTAAAGTACATAGTCTATTACAATGGTCTTGAAAATTTAACTTGGTAGATGAAACCTTCTAGGAATCCATGTATGGATAGAAGGGTATTCCACTTGGGGTAGGGAGTTATCATAAGGTTTCAAGGGTGGTATTTTTGAGATCTATACTTGAGAGGGACTTGTCATCATCATAGATAACCACTTAGAGGGACTTGTCATCATCATCACCAACATCATCTCTAGGCTCGTCATCAACATCTCCATCATCATCATCTTCTTCATCATCACCATCACCATCACCACCATCGTCAACGTCTTCATCATCACCACCATTGTCAACGTCTTCATCATCGCCACCATCTTCATCATCATCATTAACTCTAACTCTAACCCTAATTCAATTTCCTTCTATAACTCTAGCCCCAATCCTCACCCAAACCCTAGCACTAATCCATCTTCTTCATCATCACCATCACCATCACCATCACCATCACCATCACCATCACCATCACCATCACCATCACCATTGTAGAGTTGACCCCCGTGTGCAAAAATTGCACACTCCCTCACTGAGCAAAAACCTAGTTTCCAAGATGGACGTTCAAGATGGAAACGGGGAAACAAGACGGAAGGAGAGGGGTGCCCCTAGCACTATCTCGGTGTCCTGAATCCAATGGAATCGATGGTTCGTTGATCGGAGCCACGGTCGTCATTCTATGGCTTGTTCCGTCTCGCATCCAAAAGGCCTTCAGGGACACCTGTTGGATACCTGCCAGGGGCATAGAAGTTCAACCGTGCTGCAAAACCGGGCTTCGGGGAGTCTTGCAGGTGTGTCTAGGCAGGTTCCAGCTGGGAAAGTTGGCCGTAAGTGCCCGACGGATGATGTTGTAGAGTTGTTCCCCGTGTGCAAAAATTGCACACTCCCTCACTGAGCAAAACCCTAGTTTCCAAGATGGACGTTCAAGATGGCACCGGGGCCATGGGACCAGAAGAGAGGGGTGCCCCTAGCACTATCCCGACATCTTGAATCCAACGGAGTTGACGGTTCATCGATCGAAGCCACGGTCGTCATTCTATGACTCATTCTGTCTCGCATCCAAAAGGCCTTCAGGGACACCTGCTGGATACCTGCCGGGGGCATAGAAGTCCAATCATGCTACAAAACCGGGCTCTCGGGAGTCCTGCAGGTGTGTCTAGGTAGGT
Organism: Larix kaempferi; assembly: GCA_027924585.1. Taxonomy (NCBI): domain Eukaryota; kingdom Viridiplantae; phylum Streptophyta; class Pinopsida; order Pinales; family Pinaceae; genus Larix; species Larix kaempferi. The sequence continues at coordinate 17,178,040 of BSBM01000893.1, forward strand.
TCTGGCTGGGAACGCTGGCTCTAAGTGCCCGGTGGATGATTTTGCAGAGTTGACCCCCATGTGCAAAAATTGCACACTCCCTCAATAAGCAAAACCCTAGTTTCCAAGATGGACGTACAAGATGGCACCGGGGCCACGGGACTGGAGGCAAGGGATGCCCCTGGCACTATCCTGGTGTCCTGCATCCAATGGAGTTGACGGTTCATCGATCAGATCCACGGTCATCATTCTATGGCTCATTCCATCTCGCATCCAAAAGGCCTTCAGGGACACCTGCTGGATACCTGCCGGGGGCATAGAAGTCCAACCGTGTAGCAAAACTGGGTTCCAGGGAGTCGTGTAGGTGTGTCTAGGAAGGTTCTGGTTGGGAACGCTAGCCATAAGTTCCTGCTGGACGATTTTCCAAAGTTGATCCCAATGTGAGGGCCATCCAAATTTGCTCACGGGGGCCATTTCTCGTCCGGAGGCCCCCGGGCGTGCTTGGCCACCGTGGACAGGTCCACTGTGGCCACGTGGACCTATGGGGGCCGACGAAATCCAATTTTTCCTGTCGGTTTGGGTTTCGTGGCCCCGGGGAAAATCTTCCAGGTGTCCCTAAACGACCCCGGGGTGCTCGACTAGAATGCCCATGGCACCTGGACCGTGGCTCGGTTCGTGAATCCGTCGACTCCGGTGGGTCTGGGATGGCGGGTTTCAACTAGGGGACCCCCCACAGCATCCCCCGAAGACTCGGAAGCGGTGCCAATGAGCCATCTCGGGAGCTAGGGTTTTTCTCAGTGATGGCCATTCCATATTCGCTCAAGGGGGCCATTTCTCATCCGGATGCCCTCGGGCATGCGTGGCCACCGTGGACAGGTCCACTGTGACCACATGGACCTGTGGGGGCCAACGAAATCCAATTTCGCTTACCTGTTTGGGTTCCGTGGCCCCGAGGAAAATCCTCTAGGTGTCGCTAAACGGCCCCGGGGTGCCCGACTAGAATGCCCGTAGCACCTGGACCGTGGATCGGTTCGCGAATCTGTCGACTCCGGCGGGTCTAGGATGGCGGGTTTCAGCTAGGGGACCCCCCACATCGTGCCCCGAAGACCCGAAAGCGGTGCCAATGGGTCATCCCTAGAGCTAGGGTTATGCTCAGTGAAGGCCATTCCAGATTCACTTAAGGGGGCCATTTCTCGTCCGGAGGCAGAAGAAGATCAATTTTCGACAAAACAATGTAGTTAGCAGAAGAAGATCAATTTTCAACAAAACAATGTAGTTATTACATGTGGAGGCAGCGGTTTCCCATGGAAAATGAGTGTAGGGTTGAGCAAAGGAAAGATGTTGGGAAATGGGCTATTACATTAGCTTTTCCAATGGGAAAGCGGTTTACAGAAGGAAATATGGCAGCTGTAGGTATCTATGCTTTTCTTCCGACGGAAATAAGATTTCCCTTGGAAGAAAAGCGTATATACCTACAGCCACCAAAGCATACATACCTACAGCCTCCCATTGGAAAAGATAATGTAACAGCCCATTTCCCAACATCTTTCCTCTGCTCAACCCTACACTCGTTTTCCATGGGAAACTGCTGCCTCCACATGTAATAACTACATTGTTTTGTTGAAAATTGATCTTCTTCTGCTAACTACATTGTTTTGTCAAAAATTGATCTTCTTCTGCCTCTGGACGAGAAATGGCCCCCTTGAGCGAATCTGGAATGGCCTTCAGGTGCTATGGGAATTCTAGTTGGGCACCCCGGGGCCATTCAGGGACACTTTGGGCATTTGCTCCGTGGTCTTGGACTCACCGGAGTCGACGGATTCGCAAACCGAGCCACGGTCTGGGTGCCACAGGAATTCTATTCGGGCACCCCAAGGCCGTTTAGGGACACCTAGAGGATTTGCCCCGGGGCCACGAAACCCAAACCAGTGAGCGGGCTTGGATTCCGTCGGCCCCCACAGGTCCACGTGGCCATTGTGGACCTGTCCACGGTGGCCACGCATGCTCGGGGGCATCGGGACGAGAAATGGCCCCCTTGAGCGAATCTGGAATGGCCATCACTGAGCAAAACCCTAGCTCCGGAGAAGGCTCATTGCCACCGCTTTCGGGTCTTTGGGGGACGCTGTGGGGGGTCCCCTAGCTGAAACCCACTAGAGTCGACGGATTCGCGAACTGAGCCATGGTCCGGGTGCCACGGGCATTCTAGTCGGGCACCCCAGGGCCATTCAGGGACACCCGGAGGATTTGCCCCGGGGCCACGGAACCCAAACCAGCTAGCAGACTTGGATTCTGGTGGCCCTCACAAGTCCACATGGCCATTGTGGACCTGTCCACGGTGTCCACGCATGCCCCGGGGCATCCGAACGAGAAATGGCCCCCTTGAGCGAATCTGGAATGGCCATCACTGAGCAAAACCCTAGCTCCGGAGATGGCTCGTTGGCACCGCTTTCAGATCTTCGAGGGACGCTGTGGAGGGTCCCCTAGCTGAAACCTGCCGTCTCAGACTCGCCAGAGTTGACAGATTTGCGAACCCAGCCACGGTCCGGGTGCCATGGGAATTCTAGTTGGGCACCCCGAGGTCGTTCAGGGACATCTGGAGGATTTTCCCTGGGGCCACGGAACCCAAACCGGTGAGTGGACTTGGATTTTGTCATCCCCCACAGGTCCACATGGCCATTGTGGACCTGACCACAGTGGCCACGCACGCCCGAGGGCATCTGGATGAGAAATGGCCCCCTTGAGTGAATCTGGAATGGTCATCACTGAGCAAAACCCTAGCTCTGGAGATGGCTGGTTGCCACCGCTTCCAGGTCTTCAGGGGATGCTATGGGGGGTCCCCTAGCTGAAACCCACCGGAGTCGACGGATTTGCGAACCGAGCCACGGTTCGGGTGCCACGAGCATTCTAGTCGGGCACCTCGGGGTCGTTTAGGGACACCTGGAGGATTTTCCCCGGGGCCATGGAACCCAACCTGGCGAGAGGACTTGGATTTCGTCGCCTCCCACAGGTCCACGTGGCCATTGTGGACCTGTCCACGGTGGCCACGCACGCCAGGGGGCATCCGGACGAGAAATGGCCCCCTTAAGCAAATTTGGAATGGCCATCACTGAGCAAAACCCTAGCTCCAAAGATGGCTCGTTGGCACCCCTTCTGGGTCTTTGGGGGACACTGTGGGGGGTCCCCTAACTAAAACCCTCCGTCCCAGACCCATCGGAGTCGACGGATTCGCAAACCGAGCCACGGTCCGGGTGCCACGGGAATTCTAGTCGGGCACCCCGAGGCCGTTCAGGAACACCTGGAGGATTTTCCCTGGGGCCACGGAACCCAAACTGGCGAGCGGACTTGGATTATATCGGCCCCCACAGGTCCACATGGCCATAGTGGACATGTCCACTGTGGCCACGCACACCCAGGGGCCTCCGGACAAGAAATGGCCCCCTTGAGAAAATTTGGATGGCCCTCACATTGGGGTCAACTTTGGAAAATCGTCCAGCAGGTACTTATGGCTAGCGTTCCCAACCGGAACCTGCCTAGACACACCTACACGACTCCCCGAAACCCGGTTTTGCTGCACGGTTGGACTTCTATGCCCCCAGCAGGTATCCAGCAAGTGTCCGTGAAGGCCTTTTGGATGCGAGACAGAATGAGCCATAGAATGACGACCGTGGATCCGATCAACGAACCGTCAACTCCGTTAGATTCAGGACACCAGGATAGTGCCAGGGGCGCCCCTCTCCTCTGGTCCCGTGGCTCCAGTGCCATCTTGTACGTCCATATTGGAAACTAGGGTTTTGCTTAGTGAGGGAGTGTGCAATTTTTGCACACGGGGGTCAAATCTACAAAATCGTCCGCCGGGCACTTACAGCCAGCATTCCCAGACGGAACCTACCTAGACACACCTGTAGGACTCCCCGGAGCCCGGTTTTGTTGCACGGTTGGACTTCTATGCCTCCAGCAGGTATCCAGCAGGTGTCCCTGAAGGCCTTTTGGATGTGAGACGGAACGAGCCATAGAATTACAACCGTGGCTCCAATCGACGAACCGTCAACTCCGTTGGATTCAAGACATCGGGATAGTGCCAGGGGTACCCCTCTCGTCCGGTCCTGTGGCCCCAGTACCATCTTGTACGTCCATCTTGGAAACTAGGGTTTTTCTCAGTGAGGGAGTGTGCAATTTTTGCACACGGGGGTCAACTCTGCAAAATCATCCGCCGGGCACTTACAGCTAGTGTTCCCAGCCAAAACCTGCCTAGACACACCTGCAGGACTCCCTGGAGCCCAGTTTTGCTGCACGGTTGGACTTCTATGCCCTCGGCAGGTATCCAGCAGGTGTCCCTAAAGGCCTTTTGGATGCGAAACGGAATGAGCCATAGAATGATGACCATGGCTCCGATCGACAAACCATCGACTCTGTTGGATTCAGGACACCGGGATAGTTCCAGGGGCACCCCTCTCCTCAGGTCCCGTTGCCTCGGTGCCATCTTGAACGTCCATCTTGGAAACTAGGGTTTTGCTTAGTGAAGGAGTGTGCAATTTTTGCACACGGGGGTCAACTCTGCAAAATCATCCGTCGAGCACTTACAGCCAGCGTTCCTAGCTGAAACCTGCCAAGACACACCTGCAGGACTCCCCGGAGCCCATTTTTGCTGCACAGTTGGACTTCTATGCCCCCAGCAGGTATCCAACAGGTGTCCCTGAAGGCCTTTTGGATGCGAGACGGAACGAGCCATAGAATGACGACCATGGCTCCGATCGACGAACCATTGACTTCGTTGGATTTAGGACATCGGGATAGTGCCAAGGGCACCCCTCTCCTCTGGTCCTGTGGCCCTGGTGCCATCTTGAACATCCATCTTGGAAACTAGGGTTTTTCTCAGGGAAGGAGTTTGCAATTTTTGCACACGGGGGTCAACTCTGCAAAATCATCCGTCGGGCACTTATGATGAGGATGACGGTGATGATGATGGTGATGGTGATGGACGGTGATGGTCATGGTCATGGTGAATGGTGATGAAGATGATGACGATGGAGAAGATGATGATGATGGAGATGTTGATGAGGAACCTAGAGTTATAGTTAGAGTTAGAGTTAGAGTTAGAGTTAGGGTTAGAGTTAGAGTTAATGATGATGATGGATATGGTGGTGATGATGAAGACGTTGATGATGATGGTGATGGTGATGGTGATGGTGATGGTGATGGTGATGGTGATGGTGATGGTGATGGTGATGGTGAGGATGAAGAAGATGGCTTAGTGCTAGGGTTTGGGTGAGGGTTAGGGCTAGAGTTATAGAAGGAAATTGAATTAGGGTTAGATTTAGAGTTAATGATGATGATGAAGATGGTGGTGATGATGAAGACGTTGACGGTGGCGGTGATGGTGATGGTGAGGATGAAGAAGATGGTTTAGTGCTAGGGTTTGGGTGAGGGTTAGGGCTAGAGTTAGAGTTAATGATGATGATGAAGACATGATGATGATGGTGACGGTGACGGTGATGGTGATGGTGATGGTGAGGATGAAGAAGATGGCTTAGTGTTAGGGTTTGGGTGAGGGTTAGGGCTAGAATCATAGAAGGAAATTGAATTAGGGTTAGAGTTAGAGTTAATGATGATGATGAAGTTATGATGATGATGGTGATGGTGACGGTGATGGTGATGGTGATGGTGAGGATGAAGAAGATGGCTTAGTGTTAGGGTTTGGATAAGGGTTAGGGCTAGAATCATAGAAGGAAATTGAATTAGGGTCAGAGTTAGAGTTAATGATGATGATGATGGTGACGGTGACGGTGATGGTGATGGTGATGGTGAGGATGAAGAATATGGCTTAGTGCTAGGGTTTGGGTGAGGTTTAGGGCTAGAGTTATAGAAGGAAATTGAATTAGGGTTAGAGTTAGAGTTAATGATGATGATGAAGATGGTGGTGATGATGAAGACGTTGATGGTGATGGTGATGGTGATGGTGAGGATGAAGAAGATGGTTTAGTGCTAGGGTTTGGCTGAGGGTATGTGCTAGGGTTTGGGAAGATGGTTTGGAAATAGTTCTTCATTGAATCTCATAATTTTCCTATAAATCAAAGCCATGGGGTAGACTTGAAGAAGAGAATAATTGTAAGGTCATGTGGGAAGAAAGAGCTTGGAGATCAAACACCTCATTCTCTCATCTTTACCATTCATTGTATTCATTCTTACTTGAGTTATTTCATTAAGGAAGTAAGTGTTCTTCAGTCACTATAGCTAGAGAGAGATTTTAATAAGGAAAATGACCCATCTCAAGGAGAGTGTTGGAGCTAAATTGCCTCAAATCATTTTTTCTCAAATGATGTTACACATTTGTATGCTTTTCCATTTGAAGAATATATGAGTTTTTTTTTTCCATCCATTTATTGTATTTGAATTGCATTCTTGTATTTAATATTATGATATGATTGCTTGCATGCTTCTTAGTTATTTATTTTCTATTATAGTACTCTCATGCTTGTCAAATAAGTAACCATTGTATATTGTCTCGCTCACAACTTGGAAATATTAACAAATTTTGCTCATCATTGCAACAAAATCCCTAAAATAGATTGACTACTCCATTTTGGGTTTAGAATCTTGATCAGTTAATCTTACTTACTAGGTTGTTTTTAGTTGTTTTCTAACCTCTAGTGACATGCAAAGTCATTAACTAGCATGCAAACTCACTTAGCAACCCTTGTAAGGAATCAAGGTTTTTGGAATTTTATTTTGCATGATCTTGGTGACTTGCGCATTTTTTCTCTTTTTCTCAGAAGAGTTCAATGGTAGAATCCCTAATTTTCATTAGTGTTCCATAGTGGCCAATGTAATATGCATGCAAATTCATTTCATAGGAAGTGTAACTATTTACTTGTGTAACTTGCATAGTTATCTTTGTAACAAGTCGTGAATTTTTAGTTAGATTTAATTGTATGTTTTGTCAGTAGCTTAGCTTGAGGGAAACTTTAAATTTTCCAAGAATTGTAAGTTGATGTTCTTGTAATTTTACATCTCATCAACCACGATTATTAATTAAATCACTTAAGGGATAGAAGGTGGACTCATAATTCCTAAGTGTCTAATCACATAAATGGATTATCATTTGTCATTTGAACATGGATTCATAACTAAGGGCACTATATACTACCTTTTGAATTGTTATTTTTATTTATATTATTTAAACTCATCTCAAAAGAATAGTTAAGAATTTAATCAATTACCACTTGCAGTCATTTCCATTATGTCACGTCCCCTCCCATCGTTCCCGAGCAAGGCAGAGAACATGACACTAAAACCACTTACGCAGGTTTGGTAACTTCTAGAATGTAAATGATTAGATGATTGTAAACATTCATTCAATAAACCATAAACATTTAGGATATGTTGTGTGTAATTGCTTAAGACAAATTTGTGAAATAATAACCATTCAAATAACATGTAATTAACACTATGATCCACAGATGAGAGTTCTGAATCGAAGACAAAATCATGTATGTAAAAATGTAATCAAGGACAAACTCATATACACAAGTGCAAATCCATCTATTAATATGCAAAAATGATCCAATCATGTACAATTTTTGGGAAAATGGAACATTGTTCCTAGCGTCTATATAATGGCAACTCGTGCCTCGTACAAAAAAAGGCAACTCATGCCCTATACAAAATATGTCCCATGGTGCCCTATACAAAATATGGCAACTTGTGCCGAAAATGCCACATCGTGGCTACTGTACATTGGAGGGTCTCTCAATCCTCCTGCCCACCCTCGGAGCTCCCAGGTGCATCTCCAAAATAAATCTTCCTCTTCTTCGTGCTAGAGGAAGCTGGGTCCTTCCGGCGTCTTTGAGCACGTCCCCCTGAGCCCTGAAACAGCAACAATAATATGTCAACTTTTCTTGGCAATTATAAAAGTATAAAACATAATTTCAAACTAAAAATAGTTTTCAAATCTTGGATAACTCACCGCATGCGAGACTGTAAGTCGTGAGGTGGTATCCCTCCTCTGTGATCCAAGTCTCTTGGAAATGCCACCCTACAACATTTAGAACAATCAAATCAATGCTAAAACTAGATGCATATAGTAATTTCTGTTAAAATTGAACGAGAGTTAAATGATAAACTAGTCAATCTCACCATGAACAAAATCGGCTGGTCTTCAGGGCTGGCGGATGGAGCAGTCGGCTGGACAACCTGCTCCGATGCTAGGGTGGACGGTAAAGGGGAGGATGTAGCCACATCAATGGTGGCTACACCACTGGGGGTAACAGTGGAAGAAGGGGGCGTGGCAGGAGGAGGCATGGACTGGGGTGGGGGAAGTGGAGATGTACGTCTAGGGCTATAAACCCCAACTGGTTGTAGTATGGATGGGCGCACCCTGGAAGGGGAAGCGAGTGTGGTGGGGGAATGTGGGGGAGGGAGAGGTCTGTGTTGCGGTAGAGGGATGGGTGGTGTGCCGTGGTCGGATGGGGGAGGGTGGGAACATGGGAAACTAATACGGAGGTGGAGCTGGATATGATGCGTAAGGGAGATCTGGATGGAATTGTGATGCTATATAGGAGGGGGGGGCTGGATGGAAGGGGTTGGGGAATGGGGCATGTATGCCAGGGGATGCAACTGGCATATAGGGTGGCTGAAAGGTCGGGGAGGGAGGAATAACAGCACTGGCAGGCCGAGGTGCTTGCACCTGCATACACATTTATAACTTGATGGTTTAATATACAAAAATATAAATATACACAGACAAGTCATCGTATTTGAAATTAAATTTATGCTTTAATACACACAATACCTGCGCACGGGGAGAACTGCTGGTCCCTGGTGGCGGTGGCTGGTCGCTGGAGCCCGCGGACACCTGTGCAAACACTACAATTTTTAGACTGAATTTATAAAAACAATATTAACAATATTAAACACAATGAAAATGAGAATGACAACGATGGTACTTAGAAACCATGACTGCAATAAATTTATATTCAAGGTAGATGATATCCAATATTCTGAAAGGATAGAAGGTGGCATGGCATGAAATTAAAATTAAATAAGGTGAGAGGGCATAGAAGGTGACATGGTGAGATTTTCTTTTTCTAGAGTCATCTTCATGAGTAGGTGAGCTTTTCCTTTTCTAGAGTCATCCCCATGAGTAGGTGAGCTTTTCCTTTTCTAGAGTCATCCCCATGAGTAGGTGAGCTTTTCCTTTAGCCCTAGAGAGATGTGCAGTGTCTCATAAGCAAATGGAATTCATGTCCATTTACAAATTTGAATTGGAAACCTATGTAATGTGTTTGGGTTCTTGGTGAAGAGTTCCTAGGTTTTGATGCCTTTCTATAGATTTGTAGTTTCCTAGAAGCTTGATTCACCCAGTGGAAAAGTATTTGCATCCCTAGAGTGAGGATCTTGAGTCCCTTTATTTCCATAACATTTACATCATCAAATAAAATGGCATCTCATTGTTTAAATTTGCAAAGAGGTGCTAAATAGCAGTTAAGTTAGTGTGCATGTTATTTAATACACTTTAGAGTGTTGATCGTTAGAAAAAGGAAGAAAGAGAAATATTTTTCATGGTTAACTTACTTACAAGCTTGAATGTGCCATGTTCTTTTGCATTGAATGAGTAATTATGTGTTCTTGATTGAATAGCTATGTTGTCAGAATGATATCACTTGATTGAAATCAAAGAAATCTTGAGTGAAATCAGTTAAATGAGTATTCTTGATGCCAAATCTTTTATTGAGTTGAATTTGAATCAAGATAATAGCAAGGCCCCATAGACCATATTTGTAAGATTATCGCTCTTCCTTATGGGCCTTACATTATTTTCAAAAAATTTAGTGACAATACATGTGATAAGTTGTTTTACGTTGTTTATATGTCTTTCCTAATAGCATGTTCTAGGAGTAGTAGTATGATTACTTTCAGTCTCAAGTATTAGAATTAATTGGAAATCCCGTGATAATAAACTAGGGTAATAAGGACATAAGAAACATCAGGTTCTTGAATTTCTAGAAGCTTGGCCACTATGATTCTCTTTTGGCCACTATGAAGACGTTGATGGTGATGGTGATGGTGGTGACAACATTAATGACAAAGGCTTGAGGAATGGCAAAGAAGATGATGATGTGGATGGCTTGAAGAACACACATGGCATGAAGAACCATGGAGGTGGGCATTGGAGCCATTGGAACACCTAATGAGCCAAATGACCCATTCTGTGGTCATTTGTGGTTTGATGGGGCAATGGAACCCTTGGTGATGGTCCATCCTACCATTTGATGATGGGCTTGATGTCCATTGAAAGCATGTTGATTAAATACTAAATGATTGACTCTTGATGGTGGAACCCACATTGAAACCCACATACAAATTGAATCAGCCCATATCTAAGGGCACTTACGATGGATGTTGAAGCCCTTGAACCTTGAAGATGTCCATATGTAGAATCCTTGATGTATGGTGATGAAGACATAATGTATTGTTGCCTTTGGGTTCTTGGAATTGTTTGTGGTCTATTGTTGTGGGTGTGATGGATCCCTTGCCCTTATAATTGCTTGATGAAACCTTTGATGCTGAAGTATTTAAACATGATGATGTAGAAGCCCACAAAAAAAATGAGGAATCCCTAAGTTTCTAACATGGCCTTTGATGTGGTTGTGTGAAGTCAAACCAAAACAAGCATGCAAATAAAACATTGTATGTGAACTATTATGTGTCCATTCAAAGGACAAAGTCGGCTCGGCAATTAAAAATAAAAATAAAATGAAAATTACATAGACATGTCGATTGAATATCATGTCATATGATGTGCATGTACAACAGAAAGACATGATGATCTAGACAGTATGAAGAGACTAATGATATTTTGGGCAGCAGTTTGGTGAAAGGAGAGAATGATGTATTTGTGTATATCCTGGTTAAAATTATGACAGAGTGGTGATGAGTAGAAAGTGATATAAATGTGGATATGTTTGATATCTTGACAGCAGAATGATAATTTGCCTATGGTTAATGACAGTTTGATGACACGTTAAAGATGTGAATGTAGATAGAATATCGATATGTTTGAGAAGATGTTGGACATGATGAAACAGGGATAGAATGATGATTGAAGACAAGGTGCTGGCAACAGATTGATGAATGAGAGGATGTGAATAATGACATTACTGTGATATGTATGATATGTGACAACTATGTAATCATAAATACAAGCAGGGTCTTGTATCCATTTTCTTAGTAGGATCTAAGAAAAACTAGGCTGGTTCCTAGATGATGAGTTGGTGCTCATTATATCAGTTGGTGCTGAATTGCCTCACGGTTGTATCCGTTGAACCAAATACAAAAGATTACAAAAACTATATCTAGTCTCGTATTATGTGTTGATGTGTTTCATTAGTTGATAGTTAGTTCATTGATGAATATGATGTGAATGTGAAATGATGATATAAGAGTTGGTGATTGAAGTTGAAATTAAATAAAGTATAGGCTCACTGATTCACCCCCCCTCTCAGTGAGCATTGTGTCTAACACAAATGTTTATAGTTTTGTTAGGTTTTCATGTTTGATACAGTTTCATTTTTTTTTTTGGTGGGATTATACGAATTTATATCTCTCAAATAAATTAGACAATATTATAAACACAACTGTAAAATATGATGATAATATGGTAATTACTCAATGCTAATTAATTTGTAATTACTAAACACAAATTACTCGTAACTGGATCTAATTATTCAAAGTAAATAAGTTACCTGTGTGTATGGTGCTACAATCTCCTCTGCTTCCACCATGGCTCCATCGAGGTCAAAGGGACCGACGTCCTCCCACCTGGGGGGTGGAGACCCAGCACCGAATAACTGAACATTAAAACATATAAAGTCAACAATGTGTAATTCAAAGTTAACTATATTAAACAATACGATATCAAATAAAATACAACAAATACTTGAACATTAAATAAAACAATAGCAAACCTGATCCATGAAGCTCCCTGTGGCATGCTGCTGCGTATCACCATGGCAAGAATGACCAAAGTGAGAACAACGATGTGCCGTTGTTCCAGCAGAACTAGAAGGCCCCGCATGGGTTCCACCTATACCCGACATGTCTCGGTCACCTCCCATAGACTGTGCAGCTGTCTGTGTCTCATCGATGTCCTCCCGGCTCTGGGAAGACATGGCCACAAACTTGGTGTGTCTAAGCAAGTCATGTGTGGCACATCTGACAGAGTCATGAATCTCATCTAGACCGCTACCAAACCCGGGTGGCTGAGGAGGTGGGTTTGGCTCTCTCATAGGTGCAGGAGGTCCTCTAAGCGGGTTGCGGTGTGCCTGAGGTCGATCTTGGGCAGAGCCAAGACCGACACCCTGAAAATCAATGATGTCAAAATAGTTGACATGGTACCCTAGCTCAAACTCATCCCACAATTTCTGAAGGAAATACTGTGGGACCTCCAAATTGTTGCACGGGGGCTTTTCAAACACCATGAACCACCTCTGTCTCCAGTTATCTCTCCATGGCTGGTAAATGCACCAGCCCATGCAAACCCAAGGCCTCGTCAAAGCTGAAGGCTGTCCGGTCGAGGGAACTATGAACTTGCTATACAACTGGGCTTTGCTGATGTTGAGGTCTTTTATTTGCTCTTTGGACAACCCAGTGGAGTAGTGTTCCCTCATTCGAGCCCTGTATTGGCTCAAGTTTTTTATCTCACTGTGTGCAATATTGATTGATTCAATAATGTTTTGAAGTGATGAAGCCAAGGAAACCCGAGAGGGTTCCCTGGTACTGTTCAATTCATTACTTAGTGCCCTCAATTGATTTAAGTCTTGGTGTAATTGATCTTCAAGGTTTTCATTGGGTTCATTGGGTTCATTGTCGGTTCCCATATTCTCTTTTGGAGGTTGGGTTTCATCGAATGGTGGTGGTGTGTCTGACATCTTGTTAGGTGTGTAGCTAGCCTGCAATTAAATTTCCTTGATTTTTTAATGGATTGTAAATTTTTTAAAAAAATTCAAATTCAAATGGAAAACAAAAATAAAGACAAATTTGTGCTTTGAGGAGCACTTACCTGGAGAAACGGATGGCACCGTGGTGCAGGGGTGACTGCTTGGTGTTGACGACGACGGGGGTGCACGAGGACGCGTTCGCGGGGTTGAAGGTGCGCTCGTGAGTTGGTAATTTAGCTCACGGGTTTGTCAAAAATGACAAAACCCATGAGCTCTGTTTTTTTATTTATAAAAAAATAGAGGCGCACATGCGCCACTAACACGTGCGTGACAATATGTGCGTACACGTCAAGGGCGCGTGCGTGCCCCTTTTGTCCACGTGGACGTTCGGCATTGCCGAAGCAGGGACGCGTGCGCGCCTTTGGAGGCGCGTGCGCGTCCTTTTTTTTTCTGCTCACACGCCCTTGTTGCGGTTATTTTGGGTACCAGCTTCGTGCGGGTGCCTTTTAGTATATCCTTTTTAATATTTTAATATCTTTTGGCTTCGATACACAAGTGGTCTCTTACGTGTTGGTTCTCAATGCATATATCTCCCTCTTCCCTTCCCTGCACGCCATCTCGAAGCTTTAAAAATATACTGCACTTCCTGTTATGAATCGTGCCTTTGATATCATGTGTTCCAAAGATGCACCTTCTAGTTGGCAGGGATTTAGCTACTTGCAACTTTCTCCCTTGTTAAATTACACGTTATACAACTAATATCCTACTATTATTTCCTTTCCAAAAATATACATTATGTTATTAAATATCTCTATTTATAATATATATTTTATTAAATTACACGTTACACAACTAATACCCTAATATTATTTCCTTTCCAAAGGTATCATTACATATATGTTTAAAGTGCACACCCTACTATTATTTCTTTCCAAAAGGTATCGTCACATATAGGTTTAAAGCGCACATTATACAATTGGTGCTCTATTAGATGATGAAATAACTCATGTTTAATAAGTTAAGTTTTGTTATTATGATAAGGATCGATGTGGATGTGTAAGGTTATTTTCTTAATACTAATAATAATAATGATAATGATAATGATATTGATATTATTATTATTATTATTATTATTATTATAGGTTTAAAGTATATACCTACTATTATTTCCTTTCCAAAAAGTATCGTATGGTTTAAAGTACACATTATATAATTGGTGCTCTATTAGATGATGAACTAATGTTTAATAAGTTAAGTTTTGTTATGATGATAAAGACCGATGTGTAAGGTTGTTTTGTTAAAAAATAATAATAATAATAATTTATTATTATTATTATGTGATTAATTTTGTATTTATATTATTTAATATTAGTTAAGAATAATTTAAATTATATGATTAACTTTTTGGCTTTTATTATTTAATAATTTCTTTTTAAGTAAGTATTTATGGGGATCTGAATTTGTGATTTTTTATTTACAAATTTTCATCTTAATTACCTGTTACCAATTATTCTACCTCATCAATTTTTTGTTTAATATTAATTATAAATAATTTAAAATAATATTAGTAAACAAAATCACAATATTGTTTAATTTAATTTAAATTAAATAATAAATATTTTAAGATATTATTAATTAATAATTACATTAATATGAAGTACTCTGCAATGTAATTAATATATATATATATATATATATATAATTTTTTTAAAAGTTGAGTATTTTTTTTATGATTTATGTTCTCCCAGATATGGAGGAGAGATCTCACTTTTGACATATAACTATTTTAACGAACAATCAAAGCTAGTGTGTATATATAATTTCATTTTAATTAAAATTATATATATTATGTTGCTTTCACAATTTTATGTGAAATAGTTATTTTAACATTGTTTAATAGAAAAATAAATGGTTTTGGTTAAAAATATGTAAAACAAGTGAGTGTATAAAGTATAGAATAATGTTAAGGTAAGGTATATCATATCTCGCCATACTGTGGAAATTGATGGTTCAAACAAGGCCACATGTTTCTTTGATGTGTGCGGTTTCTTTGATTGTGCGGCTTGAGATGGGAGATGTGTAGCTGGTTTAAATTTGATCATTAATAAAGACTATTTCTTGATTGTGGGGCTTGAGATGGGAGATGTGTAGCTGGTTTAAATTTGATCATTAATAAAGACTATTTCTTTTAGATGAAAATAAATTGTGGATAAGCTTCAAACACTAAGATATAACTTTTGACACTGTGGTGCTTAACAAAAGTGGTTAGTTCTTTTGAAATTAATTGCATTAAAATAATTGATGATTGCTACAAGTTCTTTCCCTACATCACTGGTGCAAGAGAATTGAAGTGCAAAGAAATGGGTTCACGTTTTATGAATTGAGGAAACGCCCAAAATTTTGGGATCATGGTAAGATCTGAAGATGTACCTTCATTTCCAATGAAATTATGAGTGGGGAGTCGTAATTTTGTTATATTCATGTTTCATTGATAATCGCTTTTGGAAAGCCATTTGTTAAAATGCCATCTGATTTCAGGAATTAAATATTATGGGACTACGTGAACCATAGATCTGTCATTAGATTGTCTCATCGACGATTCGCGTCAACAGTTAATCCTATTCTAAAATTAACGAACTTCCTTAACACTTCTAAGTTATATGAATGATTTCGCATGGATGTTGATGTATACCAATGGAAAGTATAACTATGAGGAACATTATAAATTCGCACATAGGGTTGAGATGATCTTTATGTTCCAAGGTGTAATGATAGACAATTATACTCATGGATAGGAAGAGTAAAGGAATTGAATTTTTATTTCAACTTAGTTTGATTATACATATATAAAAGCGTTTTGGTTTATGAATGTAGAGAGATCAATTCTTGTGATTACTTCAAATGCTTGTAATTAAATTATAGCTATACGTTGCTTGTAATTGAATTATAGCTATGCTTTATATAAGTGAAGAGAATATGCTCTTAGTTAATAGAAGAGAACATTATTTCATGTGTCTTATATCGGAAGTATGTATGTAATTTGAGAATAAAAATTTTAGTAAACATGAATTTGGTTATGTATCCTTACATACAGATGAGGATTGGTAAACTTTAAGGAAAAAAAAAAAAATCGACGCACATAAGGAAGGACTTTACATTTGGTATCAGAGGCTAGGCTCTCACGGTAGAGGAAGGATTCCTCACTCGGGAGGAATGGATTGATGGTGACATGGTTAACAATGGTATTAAATATATGCTCTCTAATTAGATGTTGATCTCCCTAGTCGTTGGTATCACTTTCTGTTTTTGTAAAGTTTTAGTACAATTACACTGTGCATGTTACTGGTACCTCTCTCGCTTTATATTGATGATCACCTCTATAAGCTCTGTGTTTTTTGGTAGATTCAAGAATGGTATTCTTGTAAAATTAATTAAAGTTCCACATGAACTCGATTGGTGATGTTCTTTTTAATTCTATTGAATAACAAAAGTACAATTTTTTCTTCTTAAAAACAAAATTCAAGACAATAATTTTAACTAAAAATAAGTAAAACATGTCACTTTCAAAATATCACATAATTCAAATTTTCACAATGAAAAAGGTTACAAGCAATCATGAAACTTGGCATTCATTTTTATTCCTTCAACAAAAAATTTATAATGTTTCAAAAAAAATTGTTCATAAAATTTTTCATTCACGGGTGGATAGAATGAAATCCATCTATCCCCACCAACGAACCACTGTATCCTTGACACATTAATTTGGAGTTAAATTACCAATACCAACTCAAGTTATAAAACTAATATATTAAATAAAATCCTACCGTATGGAACACTTTGGTTATCCCATTTTAAAGGGTAATATATAGTTCGTCAAAATATATATATATAAAAAAAGACACCACCTTATAAGAAAAAATATATATATATATATATATATATATATATATCCACTTTATAAGAAAAAAACATAAAATAAAGAAAGCTTTAAACACAAGAAAAAAACATAAAATAAGGAAAGCATTAAACACAAATTATATGTATTATTTAATTTTAATATGCTTTTACTTTTAGTTTTCAAACACAAATTACCAACTCTAGTTAGAAAACTAATATATTAAATAAAAGGATGTATGATATGGGTCACTCAAATCCCCCACTTTAAAGTATATATATTATTTATTTTGATTTTTGTTTTACCTTTAGTTGTGAGGAGGAAAAGTGAACATTAACTTGGAGAAAAATTATCAATTGAGAGTTAGAAGACTACAAACTAAGTGTGCATAATTATGAACCTAATTATATGAGACAATTATGTTTTATTTTTGTCATCCCTCTTATTAATGATCATAGTTATATGTTTTATATTTTAGTATGCAAAAGTTAAATGTAATGATGAAGTATGCGGATATCATTTTATGCTACAGTTAAATGAATGGATGCCATGCACATGATAGATATATTAGATTGAAGTGAAAGAATGTTATGTATGAATGTATTTTTTGAGTAAGACTAACCCACATTTTGTTAGAAAAACAGGATCGCAGAGCAATAACAATAAACAAAAATGCAAATATAATCACACATACACATTACAAGAGAGACACAGATATATCGTGGTTCACCCAACTTGGGCTACGTCCACACTGAATTTGCCAGTCCTTATTATTATTACCGTCCAGCAAGTCGAAGGGATACAACATGCAGCACAACCGCTGCACTTCCTCTTCTCTGTTTCACAGTCTCTCTCCTGATCTCAAAGATCTTTACAATGCATAAAACCTAATACATCAACAACCCTAGCCGTATTACAATGTCTTTCTTTTATAAGGGAAATACAATGGGAAAATACCACGGGATACCCAAAACCATGGGCCCGCAAAACAGTTGGCGAAAACAGCCCCAAAAATTTTCTTCGGGGGCGTTGCCCCCAAACTCCCATTTCTCGGGGGCGCTGCCCCCGAACCCCCGTCGGGGGACCGCTGGCCCCCGGACCCCCCAGCCAGGGGGGATGGGCCCCCCTGGAACCCCGTGAGGGGGCGATGCCCCCCCACACCCCCCCGTTGGGGTGAGTGTACAGTCCACCTACACATCATATAGAACTGGGGTACAAACACGGCTGATACAATATCATCTATGAGACTAGAAGATCTGGCTCCACAACCAACAATCTCCCACTTTGAGACTGATCACAACAACTCCACCGCTGCTGCACTTGCTGGACTTGGACTTGGCAAATTTCTCCTCTTCACCTTCATGCTAGAAGGCCAACTGAAACCGAGCACGAACTCAGTTTCTCTCTGGTCACTACCTTTGTGAACATGTTTGCAGGATTCTGGCTAGTATGTATCTTTTCCAACTTTAACAATTCATCTTCCAGAACAGAGCGTATGAAATGGTACTTGAGCTGTATATGTTTAGTCCTGGAATGGAATGTTGAGTTCTTTGCAAGGTGAATGGCACTCTGGCTGTCACTATACAATCTGCTATCCTTCTGCTTCTTACCCACTTCCTCCATAAACCTCTGCAACCAAATCATCTCTTTACTAGCCTCTGTAAGGGCAACATACTCTGCTTCTGTTGTTGAAAGTGCAACAACCTTCTGTAGTTTCGAAATCTGGCTTACTGCTGTTCCACCTACAGTAAACACATACCCTGTGGTACTCCTCCTGCTATCCTTGTCACCTGCCATATCTGCATCAACATATCCCTGTAGAACAGTGTCTGAACCTCCAAAACATAATGCCTCAGTGGTAGTACCTCTCAAATACCTGAGAATCCACTGTACTGCCTTCCAATGTTCTTTACCTGGATTGTTCATATATCTGCTCACAACTCCCACTGCATGTGCAATATCTGGTCTTGTGCACACCATGGCATACATCAAGCTGCCAACTGCTGATTGATAGGGAATCTTGGACATATAATCAGTCTCTTCTTGTGTCTTGGGACACATTTCCTTACTTAGACTGAAATGGCTAGCCAAAGGTGTACTTACAGGTTTTGCATTCTGCATTCTGAACCTCTCCAACACCTTTTGTATGTACTCACTTTGAGACAATGTCAATTTGCGATTTTTCCTATCTCTCCTTATTCTCATACCAAGGATTTGCTTTGTAGCACCCAAATCCTTCATCGCAAATGAATTAGCTAGCTTTCTTTTGAGTACATTTATATCATGCATGTCAGACCCTGCAACAAGCATGTCATCCACATACAATAACAAGATAATATATCTTCCATTGTCTAGCTTCTTGAAATAAACACAGTGGTCAGAATGACATCTACTATAACCTTGTTCTGTCATAAACCTGTCAAAATTTAGATACCACTGCCTTGGAGCTTGCTTCAAGCCATACAAGCTCTTTTTCAACCTGCATACCAGATCCTCCTTACCTTTGACCTCATATCCTTGTGGCTGCTGCATATATATTTCTTCCTCCAAATCCCCATGGAGAAAGGTTGTTTTTACATCTAATTGTTCAAGATGCAAATCTTCTACCGCCACTAGACTTAAGATAGTCCTAATTGAAGTCATCTTTACAACAGGATAAAATATTTCATCAAAATCTATACCTTTCTTCTGTGCAAACCCCTTTACAACAAGTCTGGCCTTGTACCGCTTCTTACCTCCTTCTTCTTCCTTTAACCTGTAAATCCATTTGTTTTCCAATGCTCTTTTACCAGCAGGCAACTTAACCAAATCCCAATTCTGGTTTCCTACCAATGAGTCCATCTCCTCAATCATGCCTTGCTCCCACTTCTTTCTAGTTTCCACCTGCATTGCTTCTTCATAACATTCTGGTTCACCAGAATCAGTCATCAATAAATAATACATTGAAGGAGAGTATCGTTCAGGGAGTCTACTTAACCTGGTAGATCTTCTTACAGTTGCAGGAGTTTCAGGTACTTGTTGCTGCTCTTGATTTTCTGGCACCTTCGGAACTTCATTTTCTTTAACTTCATCAAGCACTATGTACTCTGTGCTTTCCTTTTCCTGTTTCTTTCCCTGCAACTGATCTTTATACATGACCTTTTCATTGAATATCACATCTATACTCCTAATGATTTTGTTATTTTCATAATCCCATAAATGATAACCAAATTCATCAACCCCATATCCAATAAAGGTACATTTCTTGGATTTAGCTTCAAGCTTTGTTCTATTTTCTTTATCAATATGGACAAATGCTTCACAACCAAACGTTCTCAGAAATGAGTAGTTTACCTTTTTATCTGTCCATGCTTCCTCTGGAATACCACCATCCAAAGCACTTGAAGGTCCTCTGTTTATTAAATAAACAGCAGTATTTACAGCATCCGCCCAAAACTGTAAGGGCAACCCTGCATGCAGACGCATACACCTTGCACGCTCCATGATCGTTCTGTTCATCCTTTCTGACACACCATTTTCCTGTGGTGTTCCTGGGACTGTCTTCTCTCTACGAATTCCATGGTATGAACAGTAACTATCAAACTCCTTGCCGCAGTACTCACCTCCATTATCAGATCTGAGACACTTCAACCTTTTTCCTGTCTCATTCTCAACCAAAGCTTTCCACTTCTTAAAAGTAGCAAACACATCAGATTTCTGTCTAATGCAATAAACCTAAGTTTTTCTAGTTGCATCATCAATAAATGTAACATAATAATGAGAGCCACCAAGAGATTGTACCTGGGTCGGTCCCCATACATCTGTATGCACAAGCTCTAATTTTTCATTCTTCTTCTGTTTCCCAACCCTGAGAAATCTGACTCTCTTCTGTTTTCCATAAACACAGTTTTCACAAAATTCCAAACTTACCTGCTTCAAATCCGGCAGCAACTTCCTTGAGTGGAGAATCTGCATCCCCTTCTCACTCATGTGGCCAAGCCTATGATGCCACAATGCTGTATCTGTTCCTGTGGAAGCTAAAGAGATAGAATGGTCAGTATTATGAGGACATAAATACAACGTACCTACTCTGTCTCCTTTTGCTATCACCATTGAACCTTTAGTGATCTTCCACCACTTTTCTCCGAATGTAGATAGACAGCCGCCATCTCCCAACTGCCCTGTTGAGATCAGATTTCTTTTCATAGCAAGAATATGCCTAACATCTTTCAACAACCAATCAGTTCCATTCTTAACTTTTATCCATACCTTACCCATTCCAACAATTTTACATGGCTCATCATCACCCAATAAAACATGTCCAAAATCGCCAGGAACATACTCATGAAAGTATTTCCTATGGGGTGTAGCATGACATGAATCTCCTGAATCTACTACCCAATAATCACTAGTATTATCTAATGCAAGAATCAAAGCATCTTGTAACACATCACCTGCTACATTTGCTTCCTAGGTAGTTTCCTTCTGTGCATCTCCTTTCTTCTTTAGAGATTTGCAGTCTTTCTTCAGATGTCCTTTCTTTCCACAGTTCCAGCACTCTATCTTTCCCAGTCTGGACTTGGATCTGCCCGTTTTAGACTTTCCACGATTACCTTGGCTCTTTCCTCTCTCCTTTTGTCTTCCTCTGCTCTCCATGGTCAATGCATTACCTGATGTCTCACCTGTGCTTTTTCTTCGCATTTCCTCGCTAAGAATAACACCAATAACATCATCAAATTTCAAAGTGTTTGAACCAGAGACAGAGTTACTTACAGCCATGACCAAGCTATTCCAGCTTTCTGGCAATGAACACAAGATTAGAAGAGCCCTAACCTCATCATCAAATTTCACACTTACAGAACTTAGCTAATTTGTAACCGTATTAAACTCATTTAAATGATCAGTAACAGATCCACCTTCAGACATCTTCATATTAAATAAACGCTTCATTAGAAATACCTTGTTGGAAGTCGAGGGTTTTTCATACAGCTTACCCAATGCTTTCATCAAACCCTCTGTTGTCGTTTCTTTTGAGATATTGAAAGCCACCGACGAAGCCAGGCTCAACCGTATTGTTCCCAGAGCCTTTCTGTCAAGAACCACCCATTCTTCGTCCTTCATAGTCGTTGGCTGCTTTGCTTTTCCTCCCAACGGTAGGAATAGATCCTTCTGGTACAGATAGTCCTCCATTTGCATCTTCCATAACCCGAAGTTTTGGCCGTTAAACTTCTCGACCTTAAACTTTCCTTATTCTGCCATTGCTCCCACTCGAACCAGAAACCCTAGCTTCCTGCGGGTTTAACTTCCAAATAGACCTTTGGCTCTGATACCAATTGTTAGAAAAACAGGATCGCAGAGCAATAACAATAAACATAAATGAAAATATAATCACACATACACATTACAAGAGAGACACAGATATATCGTGGTTCACCCAACTTGGGCTACGTCCACACTGAATTTGCCAGTCCTTATTATTATTATCGTCCAGCAAGTCGAAGGGATACAACCTGCAGCACAACCGCTGCACTTCCTCTTCTCTGTTTCATAGTCTCTCTCCTGATCTCAAAGATCTTTACAATGCATAAAACCTAATACATCAACAACCCTAGCCGTATTACAATGTCTTTCTTTTATAAGGGAAATACAATGGGAAAATACCACGGGATACCCAAAACCATGGGCCCGCAAAACAGCTGGCGAAAATAGCCCCAAAAATTTTCTTCGGGGGCGTTGCCCCCAAACTCCCATTTCTCGGGGGCGTTGCCCCCGGACCCCCCTGGAACCCTGTGGAGGGGCGATGCCCCCCCACACTCCCCCCGCTGGGGTGAGTGTACAGTCCACCTACACATCATATAGAACTGGGGTACAAACACGGCTAATACAATATCATCTATGAGACTAGAAGATCTGGCTCCACAACCAACACATTTTACAAATGATAAGCGATAACTAGATACTTCTCACAATAAGTGGATTAGTGTGGGTTGATGAAAGAAACTAGATTGTCCAAATTGGTCATTCAATGACACAACTCTAAAAACCACAATAGCAACACAATGTGATTTCTGATAGCATGTTGACCCTAATATTGTTGGGAGGGGTGGAGTTATTTCATGTGACCATGTATCCTTTGATACCCAAATTCGTGAGAGGCACGTGCTAAGTGACACTCCCCAAGTTGTGAGATGACAACTGTTGGTTCTCTACTAGGGAGGTTAGGTCGATTTACTCGATGTTTCCACTTAAGGGTTATATCTGAGGTTAGGTCAATATAGTCATTGCTCCAAGATATTCCAGAAGAGAAATGGATAGGAAATGGAAGATGGAAGTAGGTTAAGAAGGGAGGATTCATAGATAAACACTATTTTCAGTTGGAAGTTTGAGACACCAACTAGTTGTAGTCAGAACTTTTCACCTATAAATCATTTCCTAATTCATTAAGATAAAATCAAGTATAATTGTGTTGTGTCCTAACTTAATTATTGGTTAATGTTGATGGTATTGGATTGTTGTATTGAATGTATGGTTGTCTTGTATTACACATGTGATTATCTTGTCTTGCATGTTTTATGGAGACCTTATAACGTATGGTGCTTGTAATATTCTAATGTGTGGTGGTGAATGAATGTGAAAGTATTAATATGTGAAGGTAATCAAACTATTAATAGATATTATTCAAAATTTCAATACATATCTAGTTTGCATAGTAGGCCACTCACTTTAGCTTGAGCCCTCATTTAAAATATAAATTATAAATTGCATCAGTCAAATTGACGGTCGGTCATCATAAATTAGTAGTATTGTCTCATGTTAAGTTGACCCATTTAATGTTTACCCAACACTTGCGAAGCGAATAATAGAAAGGGAGTGATTTGAATGATAGTTTACTAAAAAAAAAATAGGAATTTTATAATATTTAGCTTTACGAGTCTAAATTAGAGTAAAAGTATTGGTCTAGACTAGTTATGTCAAAGTAGAAACATTAGGGAAGTGGGTGGATAACCTTTATGATAGATTTAACCTTGAAGGAGGTGACAAAAATAGAAATGAGTGTAATTGAGGAGATTGGGGGGACTCAAGAAGGAGGTTCATAGATTTTGGAGAACTTGGAGACTATGAACCGGTTATTACATATGTGTGATTCATAATAAAAAAGAGTGTTTTTGTTGTGGTTATCTGATTTGTGGACATGAAGTTCTAGGAAACCTATAGGTTTCTTAGAACTAGCACCTTGCTCCTAGTTGGCTAGGAGGATTAATCCTAGTTTAAAAATGTTTTTACACTACTTACTACTACCTAACTAGATTGGACCCAGGAGTACTTGTATCTACACCTATAGGAGACGTATTCTACTTTCTTCTACTTAGTCTTTGTTTTCTACTTAGATATACATATAAGAGGGTTATTCTTCCAAAATAAGAAATTGTATGTATATTATGTGAAATTTTGGTATCTCGTGATCTTTTGATGTTTGTTGTATATGTGAAAAAAGTGGAATATGTAAAAATAAATGAGAAATTTTGTGAATATGCATATATTAAATAAAATTCCACCTTATAAGAAGAAATATTTATGATATGGGACAAGAAGACCATTAAATACAAAAATCAAAATTATATACATTAAATAAGATTTCACCTTACAAGAAGAAATCTATAAAACCAATATAGATCCATCTTAAAAGGATCTACCAAGCATTGAGAGGGATCAAATATCTCAAGCTGCAAACTCTTCCTCAACATTTACACTCTTCAAATCAAATGTGTAATGCAATTTTGATGTTTTTAATTAATATAATTTGTGTACTTTTATATATATGGTCTTCTAAATGTTTTAAATCTAATTTGGACCGACATGTTATTTTTTATAATATTTTATTATTTTTTATAAAGGGCACGTGTCAACTCCACAATGAGCATAGAAAGAGTTACACATCCCCTACTAGGCTGTAGAATGTGCCTCTTCGGCACGATAAGAAGGAACTTCTTCTAGTTGTGTTGAAAATACATAGCCAACACTTGAAGGTCATGCAAGATAATAGCATTAGCATTCTAATATTATCTCAAATAGAGAAATATCCCTTATATGGACATGCAACTACTGAAGAATTTGGTGCATAAGAGTCATGGAGCCATAGAAGGAATTGACTTATATAGGCTAGAGGAATCATATCAATGGACACTGATGAAAAGGGATAAGAGATGAAGATATATTTTTACGTTGATAGGTGTTTATATCTTACATTTTGGAGATTGCTATGTAATGATGGTTTTTTTTTTTTTTCACACCCAAAAAAAACACAACTTGTTGTTCATAGAATCAAAGTTGTTACATCATCTCTAAAAACTTTCTCTCACCAAGAGAAACCTTTAGAAATATGCTTTCTTATCAATCTTTGACTACACACCATGGGACTAGGAGAGCATTAAACACTTAACATATATATATATATATATATATATATATATAAGAGTTAGTTGATAGAGTATATTTATAAGGAGAAAAAATTAGGTGTCAAGTATACAATGATTTGTTGGTGGGGATAGATGGATTTCATTCTTTCCACCTAGGTTCAATTCAATTGAGACATATTCTGGCTTGGTTGACCGACTTATCCATATTTTTATCTATTTTTTAATGGCAAAAATAATATAAAACATGAAAATGTAAAATCCATCCAGTTCGTCCAAGTCAATCTTGGATCGTTGATCTTGAAGAATGATCAACAATCTACAGGAAATCTTATTCCAATGATTTATATGCAATGAGATCATGATCTAATGGTTTATATTTAACCTCGCTCAAAGATATGATAAAAATGGTGTCCCATTGTTCGAATAAGAGATTTAATCCTGATGTCAACCTAAACACAAAAATATGATAACCCTACACTTTCACAATTCCCCGTTAACTTATTGACCGTTACCTGCCTTTTGTTATTATTTTTTACTTTGTCATTTTTCGGAAAATGATAATGGTAGATGTAGAGACGTCCCTGAATTTTTGGGATGTCCTTGGCTGGCCTGGAAATTTGGGTTGATGGCCATATATGCTCCCCAAAGTCTACGTGTCCCTAGTTGTCTCTTCCCCACCCTCAGATACTCATCCTGCGGTATATATTGACAATTCCGCATGATTAGACCATGGCACATATAATGTATATTTTTAAGACTAAAGTTTCATCTTGAGCAAAATACTACTACACATTTGCTCTAACTTGTCCCTCTTTTAGCTCTATAACCATTTAATTTGCCCCTCTTTTAGCTCTATGACCATTTCATTTGCTGAAGTCATAAATATTCTGGAATGTATTTCCAAATAAAATGTTTGGATTTCAAGACTGCAGATATAAGCATTATATCACCTTTCTTAACATGTCTAGTTTGGTTTCTTCGAGATCCACTAATGCCTTTGCTGACAAGTCTACTTTTGTTTTCAGTTCTTTGTAAACATGTGCAAAAATATTTTGTTGAAGATGTTAATGGGATTAACTATCTTTCTTAGGCTCCCTATGTGATTAATGTTGTTAGCTTACATAGTACTTTGTAGCCAGGTAATAATCAGTTTGGAATTGCTATATACGTCTAGCTCAGATACCTCTCTTAAGGGCCAGATTTAGTAAGGTGTTTGCTGCCATTGATTCTTCCAAATTGTTTATGCCCCTTCCCAAGCCTAGTTTGAAGGTGATCCTTAAGTTGTTTTGGAGAAGCAACAAACCTCTTCCTCCAGTGGAGTTGGGGCTGTCCTTGGTCATATTGTTGAAGAAGACATGAGCCTAAGATATTTGCATTCCTTCCTTTCCTCTACACCAATTACAACATGAATTTTTATTTCTAAATGTCCCACATAATTGTAGGTTTAGTAATGTGCTACATTTTTTACCTGAAAGAAGGTTTATATTAGCAGATTATAGGCTCTAAGAACAAAATTAATAAAAAATGTTTTAAAAAAACACAAAGTGTATAAAATACAAATTTATATTCCTTACTTTACTCGTATTTGGATACAAACATAGTTCCCCTCAAATAACAAAGTATATTTGTACAAACTTTTAGTTTATTTTGAAAAAGAAATAGTGTTGAGAACTAATCCCATTCCAAGGATCCATATTCATGAAGGAAGACTATTCATCCATAGACTTTCTACTTTACTCGTATTTGGATACAAACATAGTTCCCCTCAAATGACAAATAGTATTTGTACCAACTTTTAGTTTATTTTGAAAAAGAAATAGTTCTTAGAACTAATCCCATTCCAAGGATCCATCTTCATGAAGGAAGACTCTTCATCCATAGACTTTATTCCAGTTTTTTCTTGACCAGTGTTTATTGCTTTCAAGCTATTTTGTTTGTTACATATTCTTATTCACTATTAAAATAATTTTTTTAGATGTCTATTTTCTAATTAAAACTTGTTGTTGTTCATTTAACTAGGTCCTTGAAATAATTACATAATGGTGCAAAAATGGACGCTATGCATTGAAGTGTCATGTTATCCGAACCTAGGTCAAGCAATTATTACATATGTCCTTCAAAGTTAAGCACTATAGCATGTCCTCTAAAATAAGAGAGGTGTTTATGGAAGGAATACAAATAATGAAGCATACTATATTATGCATGTTGAAGGGCTCAAGGAAGCAAAAAAATGCAGTGCCAATAATATTGCAATTTTCACCAATTCTGAATTAATATCTAACAAGATGAAAAAGATTTATAAAGTTCAAAAAAGACAAATTGAAACCTCTTCATAGAGAAGCAAAACTCATTGCTAATCAATTTCAGCATTTTACCATAGATTACCATGCAGGGGTGAAGAAGATGTCTACATATCTAGTGTCAAGAGTAATGTCAACTATAAGTGGGGGTGTCCGAGATGACTTCTCATCAACAACTATTCTAGCAAGAGTTGTTGATGGAAATCAATATACATCTCCAATTTGTGGATGTTTTCTTCTTATGATCATTGTAATGTCTCTCATGTCATGGTTTTATCATGTCTCTTACTAAGTGGGGTCTTTTGTATGGGTGACAAATTGAACAATGCTTTTATATAATTCAAATCTTATGTACTTTCAGTTGGAAATGTTACTTTGGTTCTTACATTTGGAAAAGTTAATGCTAAGTATATTTCCATTATTGTGTATGTAATATTGTGGGCGTATCTATCTTTATGATAATTCAAAATACTTCGCTCTTCCTAAAACCCATAAAAATTTGCATGCTCCTCCTTGTTCATGTGAATTAGGATTGTAATCTTCCCTCATGAATGAATCCATTTTCCATTGATGACTTGGGTTGGGAATTGGTTTTGTTGGTATGTTAATTGGAAATGGTCTTTCAACCCTTTGGGAAGAGGAGGGCCTTGGCCTTGGCCTTGGAACTACATTAGTCTTCCTAAGTCTCAAATTCCTAGTTGTAGGAACTTGTTGAGGATTGCACATCACTGATTATAGTTGTAAGGTAGCATTCAACATTGCACGATCTAGTAGAGGTTGAGTTTTATACATAAAGAGAGCGATGTAGTAGGAATTTAAGGCAATGGTATATGTTGTATGGATTGTGAGTGCATAAAGGTAAGTGAAACTTGATCCTAATAATTATGGGGTTTCTCTATGTATGAATTCCCTTCTTGAGATGGGGTTTTAGTATTAAAATAAACACCAAGCGTAGGTTTCTACATACCAAGAGGCAATCATTGTCCATTGTGCGATGCTCTTTACTCCTACATTTGTATATAACAAAATGAAACAAATAATTGGTTGTCTCCTTGCATTTTTTCTCTTATATATATATATATATAGTTCACACAAATAAGTTGATCATCTGCCATAGAGGAAAAGGGTTTCTCTTTTAAGGAGTTGATCTTACATATTGATATTTCTTCATGAGCCAACAACCTTTATCATTGTTGATGTATTTGTAACTTCGGAAGATATTCTTCTATGTATTACATTTGTACTTTATTGTATATCCCACAGAGATGTATTATTCCTCTGATTGGAAGTGTCGTCATTTGTATTTGCAAGTGTCGCAAGTTACATTGTAAGTGTCATCGTTTGTATTGATGGGTTATTAGAACACCAGTGTGGGGTTGGCCTAGTTAGGTCACGTGGTTGGGTTATTAGACTTCAGTAGCAAGTCGGCCCCAGTGATTTATTGGCAGGTCAAGTCTGTGTATAAATAGAGAGGTTGTGTCTATCATTTGATTCATTCACTCACTTCTCAAGGTCGCATAGCTAAGAGATAAAGTGGCGCACTAGTGAAGGAGGAGGAGCATCTTCTAGAGACATCTTATTGGGTTTGATCCTTGTGATCTTGTTTTGTGGCTTATCTTATCTCTGAGGAAGTTGCAGGGTTTTTCACCTTCTTGGTTTTCCCCGATGAAACTCTATGTCTCTTGTGTGATTGCTATTGTGTCTTTGATTGATATATTGTACATGTTATTCTCTTAGTGATCCTGAATGATAATGGAATGAAATTATCGAAAAATTAACATTCACATATTTGATTTTTATTGTTTTTTGTTAAGGATAACCAAGAGGAAATACTCTATACTTCACTGGTCTATAGGGAAATGGTGTAGACTTTAATGGCATTTAGTGTCTTTTGTTAGTGATTGTGCTTATGGTACCACCTTTGTGGTCCATTTTTTGTTATAAAACATTATTGGTACATACTGAATTTATATAAATAGTAAAAAGAATCATTTTTGAAAGAAAAAATCACAATCTCATGGATGTCAAAACATTGCAAGTCTGTAGAGTTTAATGTTTAAAATACTCAACCCTACATTATGAATATTCAAAAATCTTGAATATATTGATTCCCTAAAATTCAAAAACAATCTATTGTGTTGTAAAAGTGGAGATACTTGGAAACCAATATGCACAAAACATGTAAAGTCACTTTTCAATATTGCATTGCAAGTTGCATGTATCTTGCAATACACTAGGATGTTGAAATATAGCTTTATAGCATGCATCTCACTTGAAAACATGATTTACAAAGGATGCATAAATTATAAATATTTAATTTGCATTGAAACCCCGACTCTTTCCAACTTACATGTAAATTGGTATTCCATTCACTAAAAAAATTATAAATTCCATGTATTATATGTAACATTTGTCACAATAGGTGAGTCTAACTCCCATACCTTTTTCAATTACAATCTATTTACCCTAAGAAATAATGGAAATCCATTTCATATCAAATTGAATTCCCCTTACACATTGACAATGATTTTTATTGTTCTCAAACACTGACAGTGAAGCTCATAAGAAAGTTTAATGTTATAGGGTAACTAGATCAAAGCATCGTAGATTTTGCATATCATTTGAAACGTAATTTAGCTCAAGGAGTCAATCTAATTTAGTTGAACAATAAAATCTCATTCATACATTATTGTAGAGGTTTCATAAATTATAAAATAACTAAAGGATTTAAATGTCTTTGTGAAGAAACACTTCCAAAATAGAGTGAAATTTAGGCCCTGCAGGTATGTGTATCAACAGTCTATTAGAGATCATAGGAAAAATTAAAGCTCTACCCCAATCATCTGCATCCCACTCTCTGCATGACCACTCATACAGATGGCAAGAATTATGGTGGTGTACAAAATGATATTAGGGGATAGATATTCTAACAGTCCCTCTGAAGATTATTTCTTATAGATTAGTTGTTATATTCTTTCAAGAATGGTGGAAGATAATAGTACATACCTAATAGAGTTTTTAATATTTGCTGGTCAACCTGGTTTGTTTTAGCTCTAAGAGGGACTTTTCAAAACAGAATCGGCTCCAAATTGGGGGTCACTTTGTAATAATTGCATTCCTCTGTGACTTTGAGATCCTTGTTAAATAAACAAGCAACTAACAACTTCCATAACATCTAAACATGCTACAAGAAATATTTTCAATGTTTACCAAAGAATTAGTGCACCAACTCAGGGGCATGAATATTTTATCATCCTTTGAATTAATTTAAATTTAGCATATTGTTGTGTCAATCATCCTCAAAATTAGTTTCATTCATCTTCCCTTTGGAAGTATCCCTACAACCGCAATATTGCAGACACGGTAATTCATTCCACAAATTGGCAAATGAAAACAACTTTGCAATATTGGAAGAACACATTTGTAGAGGTTCAATTTCAATACAAACTTGATCTTGACATTTTCAAAGGAATCAATATAATTCAACCTCCATTAATTGTGCTTAATAATATAGACAATCATTTAAACATCTCGTAGAAAGTGATAATCCATCAAATTGTATTGTAGGCCAAGCCATATGTGTGGGTTTCACCACTAACATTACATGAATCAAATTCAATTTTCTACATATTTATCATCATAAAAAAAGGGTATGGAGGGGAAAGAAAGATGAAATATGTCTCATCCCTCTCAACTTCCCACCACAGAGTAGCTACCTTATCTCTCTTTCATAAGAGTTTCTTATCACAATTCCCTCATAGCTTCAGCAATATTCTTTAATTTATGTGTAACATATTACCACGAGCGTGTTTTTAAATATTAAGAATGGCACTAGCCTAATAAAGAATATCTCAAGAATCAATTACAGCTGAAACTAAGAATGTAAAAGGCCAACTTGATCACAAGTGTCTCCTTTGAGCGAAGTCCCCTATGATGTCCTTCCCTTTGTTGCAAAGGATACAACAAATTGATTTCAGCATATGAATGACTCTATTTTTCTTTTGATAATGTAGTTCCACAAAATGCACGTCACTTTTTCTTTAAAGGTAATAACAAACTAAGAAGCATGACTCACCTCAAAAATAAAGTGAGGCTTACACTATAAAAATTCCATCACTTGGAACATAAAGAACATCTCCAAACATTGTGATGTTTTAATTTTAAACCCTGGGAAAGAGATGCTTGAAACCCTGATTTTATGCAGCCACAAGACTTGGTGATGCCATCATTCAAAGAGCGGAGATCAACTGCTAAAAAATAGAAAAAAGAATGGTATGAAACCTTAGTTTTGAATTTTCAAAAAAATAGTGACTCCATTGTCCAAAAGCTTCAAATTTTTTTCATATTCAGCACTTGAGAAAACCTAGAAATAAGAAATGATTTCCTTTTACTTCAATGTGAAAAAACATTGATGCAGGGGCATCGAGGCCTAGGAAAAATAGTCGAAATTGATCGACAAAAGAGAACCAAGTAGGGGGATTGTCGATGACCACTGGTGAGAAAAAGACTGGCAGTCAAATCCAAACAGTCGAGCAGGAAGCTGTCGATGTGAGATCGACAGGGGAAAAGGTCAAAAGTCGACAAATGTAATGTCAACAACAACTAGAGTAGGATTCGAAGGAGCCGAGGGTCGACAAGTGGTCGAACACCAACACTGAAGAAGCGACAAATCCCAAGCGAGGAGGATGGGGCAGAATCACAACCGTGGAAGCTAACTAAAGCCAACAAGTGAAGACGAGAACCGACAAAGCACAGTACGGTCAACATGTGATGGGACTGACAACTGTAGCAGAGCCAGAGCTAGTGCAGAGTTCCAAACAACAGTCATTGTGGGTTGTTGAGGAAGTTATGGAAGTTAAGAAGGTGGCTGAGATCGATCCATATGTCACCATAGGAGGAGGTTGTGCAACATGGCCAAGGGGCGCTAACAACTACAGGTATGCAAGATCAAGGAGAATTCAACTGACAAAGAAGGACATCTCGGGGAAGCCATTCAGAGTGGACCTCGGGAACAATAGTAGAGCAGAGTAGAATACATGTACGAAGGCACAGAGTAAGGGATCGCGTATCCATTGTTCATTCATTGTTTCATTCCGCAGAGGATCGTGAGAAAGAGAGGATCACACATAGTCGAGAAACACATGTGAGAGAACAGAGTTTATTTCTGTATATTGTAACACGCTAAGGCCGACTTGTTTATTGCTTTGTATTTACATTGTAACCGATTCAAGTAATAGAAGCCAACTTCTTGGCATTCTAGTTCACATCTAGTCTTTGTGAGCGCCCTATGTTTTATTGTGTGTTACAGTTAAGCAAGAGGGTCCGACTAACACACCTTGCACTAGTTGGTATCAGAGCGGCAGAATCCCAAGAACAGGAAAATCCTGCGAGTGCATGAATAGCTCCAGCTATGGTTGGGTAGAGTTGTGAAAGTCCGGTTGCGATTGAACGAGAGGATATTTCAGTCATAGTTGAAAGGATGGCACAAAGATATGTAAATGTTTGTGGCGTAGGACAAAGAGAGCGAGGCGCGGGAGTTACAGTTGATCGCAAAATGTTAGAAGAGTGTATGTGAACAATGAGAAGTTTGACCAGTGAGGTCGCAGCGATCAAAGAATGCCAGAGGCATTGTTTCATTCCTGATGCACTTGAGCATAGCGACAAGGAAGTCAAGGAAGTGGAAGCTCGAGAAGCAGTGGAAGAAGAACCAAAGTATAAATTCATCAAGCTACTGATAGATATGAGGGGTAATACAAAGATGGATGTACCTACCTACACAGGAAGTCTGGATCCAGAAGACTTGATAGACTTGTTCAGAGAGATGGAGAAATACTTCGACATAGAGCATATAGAGGATCCTAAAAGGGTTAAAACTACATGTCTGAGGTTGAAGGGTCATACCTCGTTGTGGTGGGACAATGTACAGGCTGACAGAGTCAAGAAAGGAAAGGAGAAAATCAAGTCTTGTGATAGAATGGTTTTCAAGCAGAAAGGGAAGTTCATTCCTAGTGACTATGTGATTTCCTTGTTCAAGAAGTTGCAAAAATTTTGACAGAAAGAGATGACCATGAAGGAGTACATAGGAGAGTTGTATAGACTGTCGATTAGATCCAGTCAAACCGATGAAGGTGGAAAAGTAGTCGTGAGATATGTGAATTAATTGAAGTATGTCATACAGGACGAGTTGAGCCTATCAAGGTTCAGAGTGGTTGGTGAAGCCTACTAGTTAGCTCTGAAGGCAGAAGAGAAACTGTCGAGGAAAACCGCATTGACTAGAGGTAGGATGACTGGTCTAGGTGCGAAGACTGTTTCCGCGAAGGGACAAAGTAGCAAAACTAGGAGAGAAGCCTTCAAAGACAAATGAAATGTGGAAGGGACAACGAATAGAGAGAGAGCAAAGGAAAACCGACAGGGAGGTTGAGAGACCCACGGTCGGGGTGTGTTTGGTCGACCTGGACTGACCAAAAAAAAGGAGTTGATAGACCAGCTATAGTCTGTTATAAGTGTCATGGAGTGGGACACAAAGCTTATGAATGCCCGAAGAATCTACATGTGGCAGAGGAGTCTAAACCCAGACGTTGACAAGATGACTAGGGAAGATAGAAGACGGATTCGACATCCGACAGTCGTGAAGATGGTAGAGGAAAAGGTCGAAACATGATGGCCAAAAGAACGTTGGTCCAGGACAACCAGTGTGAAGAGAAGGCACCGGAATAGAGAAAGGCCATATTTCGAACCAGAGTGTTGATCGTCGATAGGTATTGCAAGACCATTATTGATGGTGGAAGTACAGAGAATTTAGTATCAACAGAGGTCATCAACAAGTTGGGTTTGAGATGTCAGCAACACCCAAATCCATACAAGATATTGTTACACCTAAAATCTTACCATCAAGAGATTCAATGTATACATCCCTAAATTTTCATTGGCTAACTCATTAAACTGGGATAGATATCACCCATTTATACTAGGTTTTGAGAGGTTGTCGCATGTTTCCCTCATGCAACCTGCGATGTCGCATCTTGCTCTCTTGTAGGGTGTGACGATGTTAGTTAATAGGAAAAAATGGCTTCTTTCAGCCCATTCTCAAAGCCTGCTGACTTGGATCCTTATCCCTGACCTCTTGGGAGAGCTGGCACTCAGTTCCTAACATCTTAGGAGGATACCCTATCTCTCTCCTAACATATCTCAACTTATCCTAGCCATACCCTATCCACTTCGTCCTATATAAGTGAAGCTCCACCCCTCTCCAAAGGGAGTAAGTCTATAGTGTCTACATGTTGGTGAAATCATCAATGAGAGATCTCTACTCATCCATTGAGGGACTCACACTTCCTTGGGAGGATATGGCATTTGGCTTGGATGGAGAAGGATTGCTATGTTAAGCCTCGGTTGTAATCATTCTTCTATGTACTTTCCCTATTTACAGTAATATAAACACTTTCCACCAAGATTATTGTGTTGATAGTATTGCGTAGTTTACCTACTTAATTGTTTACTTAGATCTATTATTGTATAGACTCTCTTTACTTGTTTGTATTGTTCTATGTATCTTGACAGGTCTTGCAGCTAAGATCTGACGACCGCAAGGCATGGAGCAACATCCAAGAGAAAGGACTACAAGTTCAAGGTAAGACATATAGTGACTCGATCCTTAATTAGATCTAGGAAAGTAGTTTATAGCCTGTACTATTTGTTCTAGACTCTCATTGAGCTAGGGAGATTCGTCTCGTGTCCGCTCGAGTGGATTGTCTGTCAAACAAATCTGATGACCATACTAGGGAAGAACATTGCTTTGTAGTGTCAATTTGAATGTTATTTTCAGTTGATTTCTTTCCAAGCCTTTTTCATTTGTCATTTGCCTCCTAAGTTGGTTTCACCATCAGATCTTCACTTTGAAGAGTCTGATTACCTTCCTCTGAGTTTGTACTTTTCATTTTCAAACCAATTCATTGCTCATTACTTGGAGATTTGGCTCATTTTTTAACTTGGATCTCTCCTGTCGCACCTGTTCAGTGTACTCGGAGCGACACTGTGTCTTTTTTATCTCTATTTTGTGTTTGTTGGCCTATCGTCGCAACCCTTCCATTAGTATACTGCGACATTGTCGCACTCCTCATATTGGTGAACTGCGACGTCGCACTGTATACAAGCATAGACTACGCTGATCTGTCAAAGTTGCCATATAGGCACCCTTTCTCCTTTCTGTTTTTGAGTGTTGGTTTGTATCTAAACTCTCTCTGTACTGCAAGATCTAGTCAGAGATCCCATTTTTCTTTGTGTGATTGAGTTGTTTGGTTTTGTTTGGAGTTGTTTTGGGTTCCATCTCGAACATGTCTGGGATTTGGTAGTGGTGGACAATTTCGTTTTCCCCACCTGCATCCACTCACCCTTGCATTCCCTCCTCTCCTTTCCAGATATGATCATTGTATTGGATCGGTTTCCAGACCTCATTTGCATTCATTTGTTGAGATTTGCTTGCTTTAGTGCTGCTTGTTACTGTTTGAGTTTGAGTGTTTGTGTGTATTTTCGGTCCATTGAGTGCTTGCTTTCTCTTGATATTTTATGAGTTATTGAGTGCTGTAAGTAATCTTTTCATTTCAATATTTATGTTTAAGAGCATCGCTGTTATCAAATTGTTGTTTTGATGCATCCATTGAAAGATCAAAAGTACTTTATTTCCATCATTTTTCAAGAACATTTGGAAAACAGTACATGCATTGGAATGTCTCATTTATAAATATTTTGGAAAAGTTGAAAGAAAATTGCATTA
The DNA here is from genome assembly GCA_027924585.1 of Larix kaempferi. Classification (NCBI taxonomy): domain Eukaryota; kingdom Viridiplantae; phylum Streptophyta; class Pinopsida; order Pinales; family Pinaceae; genus Larix; species Larix kaempferi. The sequence goes on from BSBM01000893.1 coordinate 17,214,318, forward strand.
TTTGTGTTTTTCATGAATTATGAGTTTCTCATCTTCTTGAAAAATTTGAATAGATATCAAGTTTTGCAAACGTAGTTCCCTGCTTGGGAGGTTGCATTGTATCTTTTGATTTGTAAGCTTTTAGGCCATCATAGTGAAAGTGAAAAGCTTGCATACTCTACTTAGGAATTCTCTCTTTTCATTACTTAACATCATTTTCATTTTGAAAAGACAAAAGAATAGATCTAATGAACAAGTAAAATTAGTCACAGCAGATCTAATGAACAAGTAAATCAATCACAGCAGATGAATATAGAAAATATGGTGTAAAACTGTGCAAAACATGCAGCAATGCTCAACATCCCAGTAAGGGTGAATGATTACAATAGAATACAGTAACAATGACTGAGCAATTCGAATTTCCTAAGGAGATCATTCGAATCACTGAATGGAGTAGCTTAACTCCAACTAGGAGTCCTCATCATCAATCGGTGGTGGTCATCAATGCACAAGAACCAGTCATCCAGGTGTCAATCTGAGTCTAACTGAGTGTAACAAGTGTAACTGACGTGTGTAGCATTGATTAAGGGAAGGAGGCTCAGTGGTGGGCACACTGGAGGCTAACTGAAGTCAAAACAAGTCATCTAGTCAATCTGGAGGTCCAACGGAAGTGAAACAGTCAGTCAGGAGTGAAACTAGCCTCAAATCAGGGAGAATCGGAGCTAACTGAGTGTAACTGAAGTGGAACTGCAGTGGTAGGTGAGGAAGTGCGCCCTTCTCTGGTAGTAGGTGAGAAGTGTGCGCCTTCTAGACTAGGAGGGCTAAAACTTTGAAGTAAGTAGCTCCCAGGTGCTAGAATAAGGTGGCTAAGGTGTTGGAGCCATCAACCTGGTGACTGGGGTGCATGCAAAGTGCATGCAAACCCTAGAATTTGCATGCAAACCCTAATTGCATGCAAGATCCTGAAAAAGATGATGTGGATATCCGAACACCCCCCCTCAAGCTAGACTATGATGTGCAAAAAATAATGTGGGGCCCTGGTAACTAAGACCAAAGGTCACCCCAATACAATAATCCAAAAAATGTTGAAAATAAACTAAGTGAGGAAAGAGGGAAAACCCAGTGGGAAGAAAGCCCCCCCTCACGCTAAAGCATAATGATGGATCAATCTGTCTCCACCATGATGGTAATCACCCCCAACAGTGAACGGAGGTAAGAGAACTTCTTCTCAGTGAAGCTCTTGGTGAAGATGTCTGCAATTTGCTCATCAGTAGGGCAATATTGTAGAATGATGGTGCGGTCATGCACCAACAGTCGAATGTAATGCATATGAATCTCAATGTGTTTGGTCCTTTTTCGCTAAACTGGATCTGTGGAGATCTTGATAGCACTTTGATTGTCACAAAATAGGACATTCGAAGTAGTGCCACCAAAACCAAACTCGAAAAGAATACCCTGCAACCAAACTGCCTGAATGCAGGCATTGACTGCCCCTCGATACTCTGCCTCTGCTGAAGAAAGTGCAATGGCTGCTTTCTTTTTACTGGACCAGCAAATAGCACCATGACCAATCATGAAAACATAACCAGAAGTGGACTTCCGATCAATGCTATCACCTGCCCAATCTGAATCAGTAAAACCAATGAAATCAAGCTCAGAATCTGCAGCATAATGTATGCCAAACTGTCTCGTACCTTGCACATACTGCAAGATCCGCTTGGTTGCTTGCCAATGAAGCTCATGTGGCTGCTGCATATATCTTGACACGGCACTCATGGCATATGAAATATCAGGCCTTGAGTGTGTCAAATAAAGTAGTGAAGCAATCAACTGTCGATACATACTGCAATCTCCAAGCGGTGTAGTATCTCCCTCCTCAAGACTAATTCCTGAGAGGAATGGGAATGGGGCTGCCTTACATTCAGCCATATTAAACTTCAATAACAGGTCAGAAGCATATTTTTGCTGAGATATAGTGATCCCATCAAAATTTTGAGCTATCTCCAAGCCCAAAAAGTGACTCAGCAAGCCCAAATCGCTCATGTCAAAAGCTAGATTTAAGGCAGATTTTAGCTTGTTTATTGAAGTAAGAGTGCTACCAGTAATGAGAAGATCATCAACATAAAGTACAATAACCAAAAAATTACCTTTAACTCCCTGAATATACACATTCGGATCAGATTTGCATCTTTGTAAATTCTGAGAAAGAAGGAAGGAGTCCATCTTTGCGTACCAAGCTCTTGGGGCCTGTTTTAACCCATACAAAGATTTCTTCAATCTGCAAACTAATGATGGATCTGATGTGTAGCCCTCTGTCTGCTTCATATATACCTCTTCAGCAAGGTCTCCATGTAGAAATGCACTCTTCACATCCATGTGGTGCACTTTCCAGTGCTTGGATGCGGAAATAGCCAAAACAAGGTGGATGGAATCCATCTTTGCAACCGGTGCAAAGGTCTCAGTGTAGTCCACTCCTTGGACTTGGAAGAAACCATTTTCCACCAAAATTTCTTTGTATTTGCTGATAGATCCATCAGCAGCAACTTTCGTGCGGTAGACCCATTTACACTTCACTAATTTTCTTCCAGGTGGAAGAGAAACTAGCTCCCATGTGTTGTTCTTTTGAAGAGAATTGTACTCTTCATCCATGGCACTTTGCCATCTCGGATCTCGGTGGGCAGAATAGTATGATGTGGGATCTGAACCAGCCATCAAATAAAAAATCTCAGGAAGTAATGGATCAACAATAGAAAGAGCCATACCTACTCTTTGAAAGTCTGCTCTTGTTCGTCTCGGATCAGCAGGATTTCCAAGGTTCGAACCAGCAGATTGAAGAGTGTTTTGGGCCCACTTTGGTAACTGAGTGTAATGTCCCCAGTTTGACCCCATGGCATTAACATTATAAATGATGTATTATTGTTATGAAATCATGGTGAGTAGCTCAAGGCCAAGGCCCCGCCATTGATTTAGTGATGCATATGATTTGCATGCTAGCCATGCACATTGGAAATTGAAATATCATGTAATATGCATTTTAATAAAAAATACCCACAACTAGCTATGCAATGCAACAAAGAGATGGGGGCATGATCTCACAAGGAATTGGGAGGTAAAACATTCAAACCCTTGAGCCAATCAAGTCAATCCAAGTGTCAATGAGAGAAACCCTCAACTACCCATGCTAACTTTTGTACCCAACCATTGATTTCTCCCAAGAGTTGGTTGAGGTAGTTAATGCCTTAGGAATAGGGAGGTATGGCTGTCCAAATTCGGGTATGGGAAAGCCACCCTTCATGGGAATTCACATTTTTCTTCTTGGGGAAAGAAAAGAGCCATGGGTTTCCCCCCCAAGCCATAATCCATGATCATTTCTTCTCCCTCATGAGTTTAGAGCTACCTGGGCGTTTTCCAAGCATGTGGGCTATGTTTTCCTTCATTCTCCCAGTAGAGAAGGGCGTTCTTTTTGGTATAGCAGTTGGGAAGAAAGAGGAAATCGATTTGGGGGTGTATAGAGGCTTGTTGGCCCATGGAATGCTATGATATCTATGGAAGAAATCGTTTTCTCCCCTATGGTCGAATTTCCTTCTCCCAATCCGTTTTGGGGTGCCCACGAATTGGGGAAAACCTATGGCCATATTATTTGTAAAATCCCATTGTTTGAATTGTGTATCCCTGCCCCATGTCTGTGCATTCTGTGTGAGAGAAGAGTATGTTGGGTATGGGTTATGGGTATCCATAGCTTTGGCTTGAGCTTGAGTGTAAGCCTCCAGGGTTCAAGTGTAACCTGATAAACCCAGTTGGATTGGCTTGGCTGAGATGAAATGGTTAATGGGCTACGTGGGAGCTGGAATGTTCCCTTTCCTTGTGAGAATCATGCCCATCTCAGGGGTGGCCTTCGGATGGACTCAGTATAAGCTGTCGAAGAGCCTATGGTTGGGTGGAACGTTGCAGCGACATAGCTAGTTTCTTGGGGCAGTTGCATAATGAAGATAAGTGTTTTTATGTCTATGTATTTACTTCTGCAATGTTTAATTAATGATTATTTTGATATGCTGGATGAGCATTAATCGTGTGTGTGGCTTAGTTTTAATTCCACTGTGCATATTGCCTAATTTGTATCTGCACACCAATAATTAATTTTTTATGATTTTAATTAGTGGGCTGAGTTTTATGAAATGCCCAGATTTTAGTGCCATGTTCCCTTCCTTGCATTGGGTCAGTAGGTGGGTACATTACACTGAGGAGGATCATAATGGTCGGATTCCAAACCTGATATGTCATGATCATCATATGCTGCTAAAATATCAGAAATATCAGAACTCATACCTTCATTATTGTTGCACGGATCTTCTTCTGGTGAAGGCGGTGAATCGGCAGTCTCTTCCTCGACTAGTTGCAATTCTTGAAGCGGATCTTCAAATTGCACACTGCGCTCTATGAATATCTTTTTAGATCTGATATCCATGAGTTTATATGTTTTTTATTCTTCCCCATATCCTATCAGTATGCACTCAATACTTTGTGGATCCAAAGCTCGTCTCTTCTTGGAAGGAATTCTAGCCCATGCAGTAGAGCCAAAAACTCTCAAATTTGACACATCCAGTTTGTGACCAAAGAATAATTTGAAAGAAGTCATACCTTTCACAAATGAATGTGGAAGACGGTTCTGTATGTATGCAGCAACATTGATTTCTTCATCCCAAAGATTTGCATCCAAACCTTTTGATTCAATCATGCATGTAGCCATCTCTTTCAGTGACCGATTTTTCCTTCCGCTACATCGTTCTGCTGGGGTGTGTAGGGAACTGTATGTTGGATATGAATTCCGCTTTGGGAAAAAATTTGCAGCAACTTGGAATTGATATATTCTCCACCATTATCAGATATAAGAGCTTTGATCTTTCTCTCAGTGGCGGTCTCAACAGAAGCCTTAAAATCCTTGAATTTTCCAAGCACTTCTGACTTGTTTTTGAGAAAGAATACCCATGTAAAGAGGGAAAAATCATCAATAAATGTCAAAACATACCTTGAACCATTTAATGGTGTATGGGTCAGCGGACCATTGATATCAGAATGTATCAACCCCAAAACTGTAGAAGCTCTGCTAGCTTTGCCGCGGTCGAATCTGTGCTCGGGGTGCTTCCCAATGATGCAACTAGTGCATATTCCCTTCGAGGAACGGTGTTGTGGAAGACCATCTACCATGGATTTGTTTGATAGCAGCAGAAAATACTTATAATTAAGATGTCCAAATATTTCATGCCAAATCCTACTAACCTCATTACCATGTGTGCGAAGAGCAGTGGGCTTTGCAAGCGGAATAAAGTGTGAAAACTCATAGCATTTTGCAGTGTGGTTTGCCTTTCCGACTGCAACAAGTCTTCCACTTTTGATATCAAAAATTTCAATTATATTAGGGCTGAATGTAACTTGCTTCGGTTCACCAGTGTGTGTCATTTGATACACAGAAAGAATATTTTAAGCCAAGGAAGGCACATAGAGAACATTCCGAAAGCTTCCATGATCTACATGAATCGTACCTTTGCCCTTTGAAGAAATTTTTGAGTCATATCCCAAATGGATGGGGATGGAGCTGTTTGGATCGAATGAAGAAAAAGAATCAATATTTGCAGCCATATGATTTGATGCACGCGAATCTATCAAGAGTAGTGGGATTCGAAACAGTTGCCATGAGTGCTTGTCCTCTTTCATGATCATCATTCCTATCCTTCTTCCTTGCACCATCAGGAAGAGTTATGTTGTTCTTTTCCAAAAGGAGGGCCATTTGATCTATAGTCTTCTTCATACATGAACTTTCGGGATGAAAGCCACGGTTGCAATAAGTACATTTATATTTTTGGTTACCTTCTTTGCCCTTTTGCTTGAACTTTGAACTGGATGGTGCATCCGTCTGTTTGCCTTTCTCTCTTTGCTTGTGAGGCTCAAATTTGGGCTTCTCCTTCTTTTGCTTTCCTTTACCATTCGAGATCTTGGGTCCTTGAACATATAGGGCTGAATCTTTAAAGCTTATGGACCCCATTTGAATCAACTTGTCATGCTCTTTTGTGACGGACTCAATGAAGGCATTCAAGGTAAGCATCTTCCAATTCGGGGTAGTTAGCTGACCGGAATTGAAAGTAGAGACAAATACCGAATAATCTTTACCAAGCTTGCTGAGAATGGATAGGATCAATTGTTTATCCTCTTTGATAACTCCACTATTCTTCAATTGCAAGTTCAAGTTCATGAATTTTGTGAAGAATTCATTAATGGTATCGAAATTCTCGGGACTAAGGGCAGTCAATTCATTCTCTAATTGAAAAGCCCTAAGCTCGTCCTGCTTTCCAAATAGTGTTTCAAGTTGCTCCCATATAGCTTTTGGATTCTTCAATCCGCTGAGATGGAAGTGAAGATCTTTGGAGATGGAGAGACAAAGAAGACCATAAGCTTCATCAAGCTTGTTGTAGTGTTTGGTTCTATCTGACAAGTTGTTTGGCTCCAATTCAAGACCAAGAGTGACTCAGTAGTAACATTTTGAACGTAATATGATCTCCATATCATCTTTCCAATCAAAATAATTGAATGGGGTGAGGATAGGCTTTGAAGAAGAGTATTCCATTGCTAGGAGCGAGTGCACACTGATGTAGAGAATCTTGCAAGGGCAGAGTAGAAAATGCAAACGATGGAGACAATAACTTGCAAATCACAATAAACCAAGAACAATGAGGTCGAACAATCCACCCTTTTAGAGTTGCATCACACCTGGGATTGGAGATCAAACAATGTTGAATGGGTCCAATGTATCAGATCCAGGAATTATGTGGAAACTAAAGATTCTGGAGTGGTATTGGATGTATTTTCAAGCTTTGCATGCACAGGAGCGAATGCCCTTGAGATCTTTCATGCCAAAACTTTTTGCAATTTTTGAGCAATTCACTCAAATCTTCTTGTAGAAACACCTGTAGAAAAGAGATATTGTCCCTGCAATGGATCTTATACCATGTAAAATTAGTCACAGTAGATCTAATGAACAAGTAAATCAATCACAACAGATGAATATAGAAAATATGGTGTAAAACTGTGCAAAACATGCAGCAGTGCTCAATATCCCAATAAGGGTGAATGATTACAATAGAATATAGTAACAATGACTGAGCAATTCAAATTGCCTAAGGAGGTCATTCGAATCACTGAATGGAGTATCTTGACTACAACTAGGAGTCCTCATCATCAATCGGTGGTGGTCATCAATGCACAAGAACCAGTCATCCAGGTGTCAATCTGAGTCTAACTGAGTGTAACAAGTGTAACTGAAGTGTGTAGCACTGATTAAGGGAAGGAGACTCAGTGGAGGGCACATGGGAGGCTAACTGAAGTCAGAAAAAGTCATCTAGTCAATCTGGAGGTCCAACGAAAGTGAAACAGTCAGTCAGGAGTGAAACTAGCCTCAAATCAGGGAGAATCGGAGCTAACTGAGTGTAATTGAAGTGGAACTGCAGTGGTAGGTGAGAAAGTGCACCCACCCTTCTCTGGTAGTAGGTGAGAAGTGGGTGCCTTCCATACTAGGAGGGATAAAACTCTGAAGTAAGTGGCTCCCGGGTGCTAGAATAAGGTGGCTAAGGTGCTGGAGGCATCAACCTGGTGACTGGGATGCATGCAAAGTGCATGCAAACCCTAGAATTTGCATGCAAACCCTAATTGCATGCAAGATCCTAAAAAATATGATGTGGATATCCGAACATAGTGTTGTGTCAAAAAAATTTGCGTTTCGCTAAAAGGAAAGAATGCTTCATTATCATTTTTTGTAGATTTGGGATTGTGTTGCATTGCACTGTTGTAACATCCCATATTTTCATAAAAATTTACAATTTTTATTAACAACAATATTAGCTTAATTTATAATTGCGGAAGATAACAATTGTTGAATGTAACAATGTTAACTAACAGCTATTTGTACTAAACACCAATACATTTTCTGAAGAACTAATACGACAGTGACAACTTAATTATATTTGTATCCCCTATCATTAAGATAGTCAAATGCATGGTTAGATTAGACTTTTGATGTGACACTTTTTGAAGCAATGCAATGTATGAAAATATGTAATAATGAACTGCCAGGTTAGAAGTGTGATGTGGTACTATTTCTTTGAGACGATACTGACAGTTCGCTTCTTTGCTGCTCAAAGGAGTCCTATGAGGGACCCCAAAGCTTACTTAGCTATAATGCTAAAACATTGGACCTGTTCTATGTGCAGACAACAGGTAAGAAGTTTCATGATTGCAAATAAATTTCAATTAGCGTGAGTTCAACTTCATCGTATGAAAATAAAATAGAATCAATAGAGATTGTTGCAAATGTGAAAGCATACAGGTATGGTTCACGTGCTTACTAATTAACTTTCCAAGGTTTGTATCGTATCAACATCATCACTATAGTCCTCATTATACTAGTTGGTTCTGTTGTCGTCATTGTGCTAGCTACTTTATCGTCGTCATTGTATTAGCTTCTTTGTTGTCATCATTGTATTAGCTACTTTGTTGTCGTCATTGTATTAGCTGTTTTGTTGTCGCCATTGTATTGGTTGCTTTGTTGTCATCATTTAATTAGTAGTACTAGGATAGTACAGTACCAAAAGTGAATAAGAATCTGGAGAACTTAATATCCCAAGATACCAAACTATATGTGATAGCATATTTGTATGTGAGTTTTATACAACACTTTTAATTAACTTAAAGACTTATGGTTAACCATTCCTATTCTCTACTATAATTATTTAGGTCTTAATAATAAAAAATAGTCCTTTCCAAGGACTAGGCAATTGTAACAATGAATAACAATTATTTACACAATAGATTAACTATTATTTCAACTTAAGACTTTGAACTATTAACTATTATTCCATATCATGGTCTATTTAAATCCTATGTATATAGTTATATAACTATATCGATTTGTGATTCATTATCCACATTAGAGATTCATATCGAAACTCAATGTAATAAAGAGCAAACATTTGAATATTCCTCAACTATATAAATAGTTGGTAATTCGTTATTTCATTGTTTTATATCGAGACTATAATAATAACGTGCAATAATATAGTGAATTCTTTGCATAGTGGTTATAACACTGTGGTGAATTTAATGCAGGGTTTGGGAGTCACCTCGAGGATTCTGACAGGCATTTAAAATGAAACTTGACAGGTTGCTGGTTCATTTAATAGTGCCGGTCTCGAGCTGTGGTAGAGATCATATATTTATCCTGTATTAAAAGCTCGGTGTCGTGTCTCTGCTGAGTTGGATGTCCATTGTTCATATAGACATGTTTGTCTCCAAACTTGTCGATGTGTAGGATCAATAAACCAGGTGTTCGTTGTGCATACCCCATTGTGTGCCATGGTGGCGTTGTCAACCTGTAAGGTAGGTTTGGTATTTATTATGGGCGTTGTTTATACTGAAGCTTAGTTTGCTGGCACTGTAGAGACCGTCGATGGTGTTGGACCTAGACCGTCAGATGAAACCCTAATATCTATCATGGAGAAAGAGTTAAGAATTGAAGAAAATGATTCATTGTGCTATTGTTTCGGCTGGGGTGGCCGACAGGCTGCCGAAGTCTGGGTAGGAAGTCTACAAGGGTTTTGAACTCGAGACCTTCAACAGAAGTTGACGTTGCAGGTTTTACTACTGTGAAGATGAACTGGTTTTGAAGGGTTAGATTCTCTGGTTCGAAAGGTTATAGTTTTTATGTTTTAATACCTCTGAGATAAACAAGCGTGAAATGTGAGAATGTACAGAGTTTGGGCGTGGACAATGGCTCCTTGGTGTCATTCGTGACAATGTTTTGGTCAAGCTATGAAGGTAAGCTTTTCGTGTTAGCAAAGCTATTTGCATTTTCAAAAATCGATTTATAAAAAGTATCATATGTCTAAATCTGTTTTAATGTCAGTTGCAGGGTGTTAATAGGAAGTCTGGCTAGGGTATGGAAAAAGGGAAGCCTCGCACTCTTACCCGGTAAGCTTCGAGTCTTCCATACCCTCGTAGTGCCCTTCGTCTGTGGCGTGGATCTGTCATTGAAGGTGGTTTGGGAAGTCTTCGAAACATGATTGTTGACGGTGATACTTCGGTGTTGTATTTTGCAAACTTGTTGTTTGTCGACTAGAGATTTAGCTCATCGATTTAAATGTTTGAGCTCTCCTGCCTATTGGAAAATTTTGGGATAAACCCTGTGTAACTTCGTTTCTTTGTTAAAAGTATAATATAAACGTTGCTCGAGCTTCATCTTTGTTTTAGAAGTTATGCTGTGATAATGTTGAGGCCTTTATGAGATTCGACTTGTTTTTCGAAATGTTTTGGCCGTAAGCAAAGAGCCGAGGGCTCAATCTGTGTGTAAGAATATTACTCCTTTTGTAATACATTGTGTGTTCAAAATGTTGTATAGCTATCTTGTTTGTTAGCTTGGAAATTGTAAGTCGATGTTTGTAAATCGTATTCATGCTAAAAGTTACTACAATGTTTATCGAGCTAGTTTAGGGTTTGGATGAATTTGTAATGATGATGGTTCTGTGTAAATAGAACTTCAACGTTAAAGATGTTGAACCCTTCGTATAAGTCTGTGGTTTGTTTTAAAACTGTAGGTTGGTAATGTGTATTCTCATTTGTTGATGTTTGAACAAAAAAGTATAAGGTTGAACTGATAACTCAGTAATAATTTTGCAAGGAAGACGAATAGGGTCAAACCCTAATTCGTGTTTGTTGAAGTGATAATCTGGTCGTTTGTTTAAGTTACTAGCTGGGTTTCGATCTCAGGTTTGAAAAGAGTGTAGAGTTTTTTTATGAACAAAAATAATCTAGCTAGGGTTTTCCTTTGATATGAAACTCGGAGTTACAATATTTGCAACCAATGTTAGCAGATCCAAAGAAAGAATAAATACATGATGTTGATAGTTGTGTTTGATAAATTCTTATCTTTTATTGAATTCCTAGATAATACAACAGTACTATAGAATATGAAAGAAATATGAATGCATAGTGCAGAAAATCGTGAAGACTATGTAAACTATAATTCTATCTATAAATTAATTTCCTATACATAAAATGTTGATGTAATAATTATAATGAAACTGTGTGTGAGTGACATAAAATCTGTGTGAGAAACTATTGTTTTCCAGCTTATAATCAAGAATATTTTATTCAATGTTAGTAATCTCTAAACAATGTATATTGTGTAATTCATCTACCTTTCATGGACGTAATTTATGTGTCTTGTAGGATGATTGCATGAGAATTATTTAATTGTTTGATTATTATAATAATGAGGAATATTATATATATTAAATATTATACAGATCTTCTACAATTTGTTAACTTAAGGACAGAAACCGATGCATACCAAATTATTATTTAGCTATCGAATTCAATGGCACAATTTGCCTATCTTATATTCTATTTTAATTTGCATATCTCTACTAGAGTACGATGCTGCCAAATAGCATGTGGAAAAATGGGGATATTGATTTATCAATACATCTTCACCATTAAACTTAAACATTCAGACTTAGAACAATTCTAGGATTATATTTGTCTTTCAAAAACAAAAACACGGAGAATATTGTTTAAACATAACATAAATTAAATAAGAAGAAATTGTAGAACTTGATTAAACCTGTAGGGCAATAAGCAACTCAGGAAGACCATTCCACCCATCCAAACTGCTGAAAACAGTCAAATACTTTCTTAGGACCCCCCAGCCTATTTGTTGAACCACCAGGAGGAAGAAGCTTCAGGAATATGGGCTTCTTCTTGTTGTAGTAATCTTCTGAATCTTCTATAGGTAGCAGTCCAAAAGACTTGCTCCTGCAACTCTGTTTCTCTTCAATAATAACTAAAAAATCAGTTTTCAATCGCCACTAATCTCTCTTGAAATCATTTGATTTGCAAGAGGAAAACATTCTGTAGAAATGTTGATTAAGGGCTTCCTTCCCAATTCGAATTTTCCTTTATAGGCTACCTAGGCCTTTTCAGATGTTATTGGGTCATTAAATGAGCTGCCTGCTCACTCCCTCCACCTGGGAGATAATTCCCTATTTAAGGGGAAGTTCTCCCATAACCAACAGTTAGTTGTGTGATGTAACTGGTGCGATGTGTCCCATTCCTTCCAACAACTTCCATTCCTCCTAGTGGATCAGTGAACACTCATTCAACAATCCTCCTGAGTGTTTGTCTCCTAATTAATTTATTTAAATAATAATATTTAGTAATTACATTCATCCATGATCAAAACTGATCATAATTACAAAACTTGTAATTAAATTTAACATAAAGTATTTTTGCAAATAAATAATAATGTTCAAAAATTTGGGTAGGTGACATACACCCCCCCTTAATTCTCAACATCGTCCTTGATGTTGGCTAGTCACTCATTGAGTGTTCTTGAAATAGAGTTGGGTATGCTGCCCGCATACTACTCTCTAACTCCCAGGTTGCCTCTTCTAGGCTAAGGTGCTTCAACTGCACCTTCACTTGCCCAATGTTGCTATTCCGGAGAATAGTTTCCCTCCTTCCGAGGATACAATCCGGTTCCACTGAAAAATCTCTGTCTTGTCCCACCTGTACATCATTCCAGTTTACAACATGAGTAGTATCGTGCACATATTTCTTTAAATGCGATATATGAAAAACATTATGTATTTTCAAGTTAGGTGGTAAGGCCAGTTGGTATGCCACTGCTCCAACCTTTGATAATATTTCAAAAGGACCACAATACCTGGGTGCCAACTTGGTACAGCTCCCTATTTTCAGTGAACTCTTTTTCGGTCTTACCTTGAGAAACACATGTTCACCCACCTGGAACTCTCTGAGTTCTTTTTGAATCTGCTTGGCTTTTCTGCCTATCTTGGGCAGCTTTTAAATGTCCTTGCACCTGTTTCACAATTAGTTCTAATTCATGCAATAATTATAGTCCTAAAACAACTCTATTGACTGGATCATTCCATGAAACAGGTGTATTACATTTCCTACCATAAAGAATTTCAAAAGGACTAAGTCTGGCTGAAGCATGATAATGATTATTATAAGCAAATTCTGCTAAGCGCAGATAATCTTCCCACTTACCAGGCTGATCCTTAACATACATTCTTAATAAATCTTCTAACACTTGATTTACCCTTTCTGTTTTTCCATCTGTCTGTGGATGAAATGTTGTACTGAAATTTAGAGTTGTATTTTATCCTTTAAACAATGATATCCAGAAGTTTCCTGTAAACTTCGAATCACGATCTGAAATTATTACCTTTGGTATTCCGTGCAGTCTAAAAGTTTGTTTCATAAAAATATCTGCAATGTCTGGTGCTTTATGTGTGGTCTTCACTGGTATGAAATGTGATGCCTTGCTAAGTTTGTCCACCACCACCATGATAGAATCATGTTGTTTCTGATTTTTAGGTAATCCAGTAATGAAATCAATGCTGATCACTTCCCATTTCCAGCTTGGTATTGGTAATGGTTGTAACAATCCAGCAGGATGTTGATGTTCAACCTTCACATTTTGACAATCTAAGCATTTTGCAATGTATTCTGCTACTTCATCTTTCATTCTGGGCCAATAGAATTCTTTTCTCAGCATAGTGATGGTATTTTGATATCCTGGATGACCAGAATAGTGACTTTTATGCATCTCATTTAATATCAGAAATTTTATTTCTGGTATATTTGGTACATACAATCTGTTTTTATATAGTAATAGACCATTTTCTTTAATTCTGTAATCTGCCATACAATTTTCAGAACTGTCATTGGCTGTCCTTTCCTTCATTTTTCTGTATTCTTCATCTGTTTCACCTTTTTCCAAAATCTGATCATCCAAATCAGTTGAATAATTACTGATTGCTAAAATGAAATTTAGTTTTTCCTTGCGACTCAAGGCATCTACAACTTTGTTCTCCTTTCCTTTGATATGCTGAATTTTGAAATCATACTCACTTAAGAATGTCAACCATCTCACTTGTCTAGCGTTCAAGGTTGTCTGATCCAATAAATATTTCAGACCCATGTTATCTATTAATACTATAAAATTTTTGCCAATAAGGTGATGACACCACATTTTTAAGGCATGAATAACTGCTAATAAATCTAAATCATATGTAGAGTAATTCTTTTCATGTACTTTTAGATTTCTAGATTCATATGTTATCGCATGCCCTTCCTGTTTCAAGACTCCACCGAGTCCATTATTGCATGCATCTGTACAAACTACAAAATCCTTGTTGGGGTCAGCTATCTTCAAGATAGGTGTTGTCGTCAATAGTTCCTTTAATTTCTCAAAGCTCTCAGCACATTTCTGATCCCAAACAAATTTCTTCCTTTTCTTCTGCAAGGAATTTATGGGGTTGTTAATTCTTGAGAAATTCTCCATAAACTTTCTGTAATACCCCGTAATGGCCATAAATGATCTCACATCCGACACATCTTTTGGAACTGGCCAGTCATTAATGGCCCTTATTTTGTCGGGGTCAACCGAGATTCCCTCCGCTGAAATTATGTGTCCTAAATACTGAATTTTGTCTTTGTGAAAGTCACATTTACTAAATTTGGCATACAATTGATGATCTCTTAATACTTGTAAGATAATCCGTAAATGATCATCATGCTCTTCTTTGCTTTTTGAGTACACTAAAATATCGTCTATAAACACAACAACAAACTTGTCTAAATACTTATGCAAAATATTATTCATCAAACACATAAATACAACCGAAGCATTAGTTAAGCCAAACGGCATGACTATGAACTCGTAATGCCCATACCGAGTTCGAAAAGCGGTTTTGAAAATATCATCTTTAACCCTTACTTGATGATACCCTGATCTTAGATCGATCTTCGAAAATACTGTTGCTCCTCGCAGCTGATCAAATAGATCATCTATGCAGGGCAACGGGTATCTATTTTTAATTGTCATCTTATTAAGATGGCGATAATCTATGCACAGTCTTAATGTTCCATCTTTCTTCTTAACGAAGATGACAGGTGCTCCCCAAGGAGACACACTTGGTCTAATATACTTCTTGTCAATAAGTTCCTTCAACTGAGATTTTAATTCGTTTAACTCCAGTATATTCATTCTGTACGGAGATTTTGAATTTGGTACTACTCCTGGTATTAGCTCTATATTAAAATCTAAAGCTCTTTTGGGTGGTAATTCTGGAATCTCCTCAGGAAATACATCCTTATAATCTTTTAGGACAGGTATGTCTTCTAATTTTAGTTTGTCCTCTTTACCCATAATCTCATCATTTATCACGTTTACTGCAAACATTTGGCATCCCTTCCTAACTTCCCTCTTAACTTGCATGGCTGAAATTTGTCTAAGGGTTACCTTCCTTGGAATGCCTTTTATTTCTACAGTTTTCCCTTCATCATTTAAGCATGTAAAACTTTTTCCATAACAGTCTAGGATGACATGATGGGATTCCAACCAATCCATCCCAACTATAATATCATACGAACCTAAAGGTAATATATTCAGCTTGATTTGTGTTTGCAAATGATTCATGGATAAAACACAGCTCTCTATAAAATCCGAAACTTTCCTCTTTGTTCCAGTTGCTAGTCTAACTAGCCATGATTTACTAAACTTTTCAGTTTTCAGTTTAAGACTTTCCACAACATTGGGTGATATATAAATTAAACTAGCACCTGGGTCAATTAAAACAATAACAGGATGGTCATGTATCATACCTTCAATCTCTACCATGGATATTTGATGGTCTGCTTGCCTGTTGTCAAGTGCTACGTTAATTCTTGGCATCTCCCTTGCTACATCTCCAATAGTAGGTTCAGTCTGAATAGAGTTGATGTTGTTTGTTTTCCGCTTTCGTAAGGGACATTTTGATGCATAATGAGGGCCTTGACATTCAAAACATTTAATATGCGTCTTTGGCTCACTGGTCTTGACAGTATTAGATGCATTTTTCGGTGCTGTAGAATTCTGCTGTGAATTATTTCCTTGGAAATTTCGATTCTGAAAATTGTTTCTTTGGAATCCGTAATTTTCACTGAATCTGAAATTTTTCTTCTTCTGTTCAAAATTGTTGGGCTTATGATTTTTCCAAGTAGACATACCCTCTCTCTTCCGATTTGTATCATAACAGAAGACTTCTTTCCTCATAGCCTCCTCTAATGTTTTAGGGATGTCATACTCTATTCTGTCTTTAATGCTGAAAGGTAAACAACTTAAGTACCTTTGAATTTTTTGTTTTTCTTCTATGAAGTAGGGTACATATCTCTGTAAGTTCAGAAACTTACTGTTTAGTTCCTTCATGTTCATACCTCCCAACTTCAAATCGTAAAACTCTTTAGATTTTTCTTTGTAGTATTGTTCAGATAGATACTTCTTTTTGAAATATCATTTGAAAGCACTCCAGCTTACATCTTTATCCTTAATGCCCTTTACCCTTTTGACATCCTGCCACCAGATATCTGCTTTTCTGGTTAAGTTATATATGGCCATTTTTGCTTTTAAGAACTCCGAATAGTTGTAGATGTGGAAGTATTTCTTCATCCCTAACAGCCAAGCTTCAGCTGTCTCGCCTTTCTTAGTTTCTCCATTGAAAGTTGGAGGCCTTATCTTCTTGAATTCTCCAGAAATCTGCTCATATTCTTTTTTATTTTTCTTTCTTGGTTTGGAATCTTCTTCACTGATGTCACTGATGAAATTGCATTTCTTTTTGCATTCTGTAATAGCATCTCTAGATGAGGTTGAACTATATTTTACTTTACTGTATTTGATGTTCTAATTTTTAGCAGTGTGAGGCAGGTCCTCAACCTTGGAAATATCCTCATCATCTTTCCCTTGTTCTTCTGTTTGGCTGTGTTCAAACAACACTTGATTCAGTTGTTCTTGTGCTTGCAGGATCCTTTCATTATCTAATTTCACAGATCTAATTTCTACTTTTAAATCTTGAAAGGCACGTAACAGTTTCGTCGAACTGTTATTTATTTCCCCGTGACCTTCCTCCACATAATGTTGTCCCGAACTGTGACTGTTTGGCTGAAATCTGTCACTTAAATGTTCAGCTGAGTTCTCCATACCTGTAACTGAAAATGATTTCTGAAAAGAACATAAGTATAAAATTTTCAAGTTAGTACAATTTTTTTTCTACTGTATATAAAAAATTTCTACTGCATGTTCGGACCTAAATCAGGCCTAGTGTTTGAATCTGTGCTCTGATACCACATGTAACATCCCATATTTTTGTAAAAATTTAAAATTTTTATTAACGGAAATATTAGCTTAATTTATAATAATTTATAATTGTGGAAGATAACAATTACTGAATGTAACAATGTTAACTAACAGTTGTTTGTACTAAACACCAATATATTTTTTGAAGAACTAATATGACAGTGACAACTTAATTACATTCGTATCCCCTGTCATTAAGATAGTCAAATGCATGGTTAGATTAGACTTTTGATGCGACACTTTTTAAAGCAATGCAATGTATGAAAATATGTAATAATGAACTGCCAGCTTAGAAGTGTGATGTGGTGCTATTTCTTTGAGACGATACTGACAATTCGCTTCTTCGATGCTCAAAGGAGTCCTATGAGGGACCCCAAATCTTACTTAGCTATAATGCTAAAACATTGGACCTATTCTATGTCCATACAATAGGTAAGAAGTTTCATGATTGCAAATAAATTTCAATTAGCGTGAGTTCAACTTCATCGTACGAAAATAAAATAGAATCAATAGAGACTGTTGCAAATGTAAAAGCATACAGGAATGGTTCACGTGCTTGCTCATCAACTTTCCAAGGTTCGTCTTGTATCAACATCGTCACTATAGTCGTCATTATACTAGCTGGTTTTGTTGTCATCATTGTGCTAGATGCTTTATCATCATCATTGTATTAGCTACTTTGTTGTTGTCATTGTATTAGATGCTTTGTCGTCGTCATTGTATTAGTTGTTTTGTTGTCGCCATTGTATTGGCTGCTTTGTTGTCGTCATTTAATTAGTAGTACCAGGATAATACAGTACCAAAAGTGGATAGGAATCTGGAGAACTTAATATCCCAAGATACCAAACTATATGTGATAGCATATTTGTATGTGAATTTTATACAACACTTTTAATTAACTTAAAGACTTATGGTTAACCATTCCTATTCTCTACTATAATTATTTAGGTCTTAATAATAAAAAATAGTCCTTTCCAAGGACTAGGCAATTGTAACATTGAATAACAATTATTTACACAATAGATTCACTATTATTTCAACTTAAGACTTTGAACTATTAACTATTATTCCATATCATGGTCTATTTAAATCCTATGTATATAGTTATATAACTATATCGATTTGTGATTTATTATCCACATTAGATATTCATATCGAAACTTAATGTAATAAAGAGCAAACATTTGAATATTCCTCAACTATATAAATAGTTGGTAATTCGTTATTTCATTGTTTTATATCGAGACTATAATCATAACGTGCAATAATATAGTGAATTCTTTGCATAGTGGTTATAACACTGTGGCGAATTTAATGCAAGGTTTGGGAGTCACCTCGGGGATTCTGACAGGCATTTAAAATGAAACTTGACAGGTTGTTAGTTCATTTAATAGTGCCGGTCTCGAGCTGTGGTAGAGATCATATATTGATCCTGTATTAAAAGCTCAGTGTCATGTCTCTGCTGAATTGGATGTCCATTATTCAGATAGACATGTTTGTCTCCAAACTCGTCGATGTGTAGGATCAATACACCATGTGTTCGTTGTGCATACCCCATTGTGTGCCATGGTGGTGTTGTCAACCTGTAAGGTAGGTTTGGTATTTATTGCGGGCATTGTTTATACCGAAGCTTATTTTGCTGGCACTGTAGAGACCGTCGATGGTGTTGGACCTAGACCGTCGGATGAAACCCTAATATCTATCGTGGAGAAAGAGTTAAGAATTGAATAAAATGATTCATTGTGCTATTTTTTCGGCTGGGGTGGATGACAAGCTGCTGAAGTTTGGGTAGGAAGTCTACAAGGGTTTTGAACCCGAGACCTTCAACAGAAGTTGACGTTGCAGGTTTTACTGCTTTGAAGATGAACTGGTTTTGAAGGGTTAGATTCTCTGGTTCGAAAAGTTATAGTTTTTATGTTTTAATACCTCTAAGATAAACAAGCATGAAATGTGAGAATGTACAGAGTTTGGGCGTGGACAATGGCTCCTTGGTGTCGTTCGTGACAATGTTCTCGTCAAGCTATGAAGGTAAGCTTTTCGTGTTAGCAAAGCTATTTGCATTTTCAAAAACCGATTTATAAAAAGTATCATATGTCTAACTCTATTTTAATGTCAGTTGCAGGGTGTTAATAGGAAGTCTGGCTAAGGTATGGCGAAAGGGAAGCCTCGCACTCTTACCCGGTAAGCTTCGAGTCTTCCATACCCTCATAGTGCTCTTCATCTCTGACGTGGCTCTGTCATTGAAGGTGGTTTGGGAAGTCTTCGAAACATGATTGTTGACAGTGATACTTTGGTGTTGTATTTTGCAAACTTGTTGTTTGTCGACTGGAGATTTAGCTCATCGATTTAAATGTTTGGGCTCTCCTGCATATTGGAAAATTTTGGGATAAACCCTGTGTAACTTTGTTTCCTTGTTAAAAGTAGAATATAAATGTTGCTTGAGCTTCGTCTTTCTTTTAGAAGTTATGCTGTGATAATGTTGACGTCTTTATGAGATTCGACTTGTTTTTCGAAATGTTTTGGCCGTAAGACAGAGAGTCGAGGGCTCAATCTATGTGTAAAAATATTACTCCTTTTGTAATACATTGTGTGTTCAAAAAGTTGTATAGCTATCTTGTTTGTTAGCTTGGAAACTGTAATTCGATGTTTGTAAATCGTATTCATGCTAAAAGTTACTACAATGTTTATCGATCTAGTTTAGGGTTTGGATGAATTCGTAATGATGATGGTTCTATGTAAATAGAACTTCAATGTTAAAGATGTTGAACCCTTCGTATAAGTCTGTGGTTTGTTTTAAAACTGTAGGTTGGTAATGTGTATTCCCATTTGTTGATGTTTGAACAAAAGAGTATAAGGTTGAACTGATAACTCAGTAATAATTTTGCAAGGAAGACAAATAGGGTCAAACCCTAATTCATGTTTGTTGAAGTGATAATCTGATCGTTTGTTTAAGTTACTAGCAGGGTTTCGATCTCAGGTTTGAAAAGAGTGTAGAGTTTTGTTATGAACAAAAAGAATCTAGCTAGGGTTTTCCTTTGATATGAAACTCAGAGTTACAATATTTGCAACCAATGTTAGCAGATCCAAAGAAAGAATAAATACATGATGTTGATAGTTGTGTTCGATAAATTCTTATCTTTTATTGAATTTCTAGATAATACAACAATACTATAGAATATGAAAGAAATATGAATTCATAGTGCAGAAAATCGTGAAGACTGTGTAAACTATAATTCTATCTATAAATTAATTTCCTATACATAAAATGCTGGTGTAATAATTATAATGAAACTGTGTGTGAGTGACATATATGCATATGAAATCTGTGTGAGAAACTATTGTTTTCCAGCTTATAATCAAGAATATTTTATTCAATGTTAGTAATCTCTAAACAATGTATATTGTGTAATTCATCTACCTTTCATGGACGTAATTTATGTGTCTTGTAGGATGATTGCATGATAATTATTTAATTGTCTAATTATTATAATAATGAGGAATATTATATATATTAAATATTATACAGATCTTCTACAATTAGTTAACTTAAGGACATAAACCGATGCATACCAGATTATTATTTAGCTATCGAATTCAATGGCACAATTTGCCTATCTTCTATTCTATTTTAATTTACATATCTCTATTAGAGTACGATGCTGCAAAATAGCATGTGGAAAAATGGGGATATTGATTTATCAATTCATCTTCGCCATTAAACTTAAACATTCAGACTTAGAACAATTCTAGGATTAGATTTGTCTTTCAAAAACAGAAACACAGAGAATACTGTTTAAACATAACAGAAATTAAATAAGAAGAAATTGTAGAATTTGATTAAACCTATAGGGAAACAAACAACTCAGGAAGACCGATACACCCAACCAAACTCCTGAAAACAGGAAAATACTGTCTTAGGACCCCTGAGCCTGTTCGATGAACCACCAAGAGGAAGAAGCTTCAGGAATATGGGCTTCTTCTTGTTGTAGTAATATTCTGAATCCTCTATAGGTAGCAGTCCAAAAGACTTGCTCCTGCAACTCTGTTTCTCTTCAATAATAAGTAAAAAATCAGTTTTCAATCACCACTAATCTCCCTTATTCAAATCTCTCTTGAAATCACCTCATTTGCAAGAGGAAAAAATTCTGCAGAAATGTTGATTAAGGGTTGCCTGCCCAATTCGAATTTGCCTTTATAGGCTGCCTAGGCCTTTTTAGATGTTACTGGGTCATTAAATGAGCTGCCTGCTCACTCCCTCCACCTAGGGGATAATTCCCTATTTAAGGGGAATTTGTCCCATAACCAACATTTAGTGGTGTGATGTAACTCGTGCCATGTGTCCCATTCCTTCCAACAACTTCCATTCCTCCTAGTGGGTCAATTAACACTCATTCAACAGTCCTCCTGAGTGTTTGTCTCCTAATTAATTTATTTAAATAATAATATTCAGTAATTACATTCATCCATGATCAAAACTAATCATAATTACAAAACTTGTAATTAAATTTAACATAAAGTATTTTTGCAAATAAATATTAATGTTCAGAAATTTGGGTAGGTGACAACTGTTTTGGTAAAATTGTTGGAAATAAAATGAAAATTTCTCCTTCCCATACATAAAGTTCATCAAAAGAAAAGTGTATATTTTTGCATGTAGTTAGGGCCTGCATTAGGTTTACGATTATGTACTCACCTCATGCATTCACCTAACCGTCCAGATAAAATTAACGGTAGAACTAGGGTAAAATGTTTAGTAACTTGTGTGTAAGTTAGAGACGTGTTCCGGCGTCGTTAAGCGTGGCAACTGTCGTTATTTTCCAGCACTATATCCCATGGGTATTGTAGTCTTCCACGTACTTATCGGTATATCGAGCTCTTTCACGTACCCACCAAGTACCACATGTACTTGGCGTATATCGAAAGGTGTTTCATGTACTCAGTAGTATATCGGAAGGTCTCTTTCCGAATGGTTGTGCATTAGATAGCACCACTACGGATTTGAGCTCCCACGTACCTTGCGTATATCGGGAGACACCCTTAGGATTCTTGAAACCAACTGAGTTAACCTTTTGTTTATATTGGTGGAGCAATACACCAAGAACAGCACTCGAGGAGATTACTACGCACGTACAGTCCAGGTAATCGAGTATTCAGGAAAGGGTACGGTCTCAATCCTCCTTGTCACATTTTACTGTTGGACCCTGTGGTATATAGCGATTTGTGAAGCCTTGACAATCCTGTGAGGTTCCAGAGCCTTGAATCCACTCTTATAACACAAGTTTTCTTGTGGCCTTAGTTTGTGTAGGGTTTGTCTGGTCTTCTTTTCTTTTGTGTAGCTTTCCTTAGGAGAAACTTTTTGTTTCAGTCACTCTGGCTGACTTTCCTTGGAGAAGGTCTCGCAGGATTCAGAATTTGCCACCCAAATATCCACTTAACCAGGACATAATTTCGATGGTAAGAATGGATCCACAAGCCAGGGTCGGGTCACATGAAGTGGAAAACCCCACTTTGAATGTTGGAGGACTTTTGTTTCCTCATACTCCTCCAGATTCTCCTTCCTCTCACCCCCTGCAAGGTGAATAAGCACAAATCCCCACTTCACAAGACTTACCTCTCATTTCTTCGGGAGAGCATGGATCATTGGAATGGATAAATCTACCCCGGGACGAACCCACAGCAACTGCTAGTCCTTCGGAAAATTATTGGACATCTTCTACAGGCCACCCGGTGGCCCATTTTTCCGTTGCACCCCCACCCAGTTGGGCTAGTCCCGACGACCGCTTAGCACCTTATCGTGAAAAATTGGCCCATTTACGTGCTATGGGTGAGGAGTTTCGAAGTCAAAACTTTCAACTAAGGATCGACGACCGACCAATCCCAGGTCTCTCTTTATCTTTTGAGTCACCGGAATCATCCACGCAACACGTGACCACGATTGAATCTGGTCAACCATCCATTCCTGCACATACATCCCCTAGATAGGAGATCAGTTCAGCACCTCTCGTAACCCAACCTGTTAAACAACAATAGTCCAACACACCTGTGGTCACCACAGTTACGTTTCCTGCTCCTCCCCCACCTCAAACTTTGAGGGTAGGATACTTCTTACCCCCTACCTTCTTTACAAGTAACGTTAATCTTATGGCGAATGATCACCAACCAGTGTTGGGTCAACCTTTACTTAGTGGTCAACAAGTTGTTGTTTGGGGGAAACCCCCGTCTCTTAACCATAATACTACAGCAGGAATTCCCATCGATCCTTCCGTTGGAAATTCCTTACCTCCCGGACCTTCCACTATGGGACTATACCATGTTGGGGGACCGTCCAACGTAATTCAACCTCCATTGATTCAAGCATATCTTGGTCATCCTAACTCTGTGCCGAGTCAACTTAATCCCGGAAACGCACTCTACGGGGTACCCTACCCCGAAAATGCTTACACTCTATGGGGACAGCAAAATGTCTTACAACTAGACCCCCACTTATAGTCCCTCTACCTCCGTTTGGTCCACCCCCACCTCCCATTGTAGGAGGCGGGCCCCCACATAACTCTGGAGGAGGTGGACCTCTACTTTTTGGTGGAGGACCACCTAATTTCAGTCATCATGGCCCACCCCCCTACTATGGTGGAAGTGGGGGAGGAGTCTCTTACCCTTTCGGCGGTGGAGGTGGCCCACCACCCCCTCCCGGCGGAGGTGGTGGAGGCCCGTCCTATTCCGGTGGTGGTAGCGGACCACCACCTCCTCCCGGCGGAGGCGGTGGCGGTCCATCCTACCCTGGTGGTGGTGGCAAACCCCCACCATTTAGAGGCAGCCCACCCCCTCCCAGCAACGGAGGCGGGCCCCCACCTTATGGTAATGGGCCACCTTATTATGGTAATGGACCACCTTACTATGGTGGCGGACCTACATTTGGTATGGGTGGCCCGTACCCCTATGTCCAGTTTCCTCCTGGAACACCCTATGGTCAGTTGATACAAGGTCCCATTGGTCCTGACACGCCTTATCTGTACTATCAATACTCGCAGCCTAACCCGCAGCTGCCCTTTTTGGCCACTTTGGACCTACCTGACCTGTCTCTCCTCACTAATGACCCCATCTACCATGGAACTAATTGGCCACCCATTCCGGTGGAAATTCCATTAAATATCTCAAAATTTGATGGCAAGCTGAGTGAGGATCCTAAAAACCACGTGATGACATACCACTTATGGTGTTCATCCAACTCCTTGATGGATGACTCGATCCATCTTCAATTATTCCAACGGACTCTCACTGGTTCAGCTGCCAAGTGGTATATTGAACTACCACCTCTTTCTTTTCCTGATTTTGGTTCTCTTCCTATGAAATTTTTGACTCATTTCCAGCTGCCTATATGGTATGAAACTGGTACAGAGCTTGATCTCATATCATATACATGAGTGGCAGAGGAGATGACGTCTCATTAAGGATCCTATTCCAAATCAAATCCTAGCAGACTGGTTTACGAAGTCTCTCATTCCTACCATAGCACATGATGTTTCCATGGGTGGCATTGTCACTGAGGAACAAGCCATCGCTCGTGCCCATTTGCTAGACTTAGTCTATGCTCAATCTAGCACGTTGTTTGATATTCTTCCCTATGCGCCCCGCAACACTTATGACCCAGCGAAACCACCCAAGGGACCCCAAGCCGATGGCATCATTGGATCCCTTCACACCCATCCTTCCTCCCAAACTGTTGGTTCGTTGAACCCCCAAGGTTGTTCCACATCACCAAACCGGCTGGTCACGGCACCACCAATTCATCCACTCCTGCTGTCACCGAAGAAGTGAATTTTGTTTCATTAGTTTCACCTCAAAATTCTGGTGGTAAGAAGAAGAACAAGGGGAAACCTAAGAAATATTCCACCCAACAGGAACAAAAGAGCACTCCTAATGATACCAAACAAAAAAGGAAGTTGAAGTATCATTGCCTATTGTGTGGTGATGATCACTTTTCTAGAGAGTGCCCCCATAGAGACAAAGTTCAAAATTTTCTTAAGGGAAAATCCACACCTGTAGTTCTCAGTGATCCCTTCCCTGCTCAAATTCAGTAGTCAATCGCTCACACTTCTTCTTCCCAAGGAGAAGCATCCACCACCGCACATGTTCTCATGATGCGTATCGAAACTATCAACTTGAAAGCTTGTTCTCGTTCGTATGACTCTACTCCAGCCAAGGAACCCATTGGAAGTAATTCTGAAAAAGCTTCTACTTCGATGCCCGACGTCACCGTACCAGCTGCTCCTCTCACCATTGAGAAGCCCTCGTTTGAGTCAGTGTTGCATCCACCCAAGAGCACGATTAGAAAATCGATTTTCAATCCTAATGGTCGGGCTGCTCAAAACTACAACATTGTAGAGGACCTAGCACAAGATCCTTGTGCTATGTCGATGCTCGAGGTCTTGCAAAACTATCTGAATCAGCGCAAGACTCTCATCGCTGCCACCGGTACAGTTGACCCAGATTCATCGAATACCATCATGTTCCGGCTAGAATACTTCAAACTGAGGCTCTCCCATCAATTGGCATTTCAATTTGCTACAAACATTGCTGGGAAGATAATCCATCGTACTGTTTTGGACGAAGGAGCCTCTATGTCAGTCATCTCGATCGCATGTTGGAGAGCCATTGGTTTTCCCGATTTGAACCATTCTCATACCAATCTGAGAGCCTTCAACGGACATGGCTTTCAACCTCATGGGATGTTACAAGCTTTACCAGTAGAGCTGGGGGGGAAATATCGCAACCCTTAACATGGAAGTGGTCGCTGCCTCATTAGATTATAACATTCTGCTTGTTCGCAATTTGTTTTACGCCATGACTGTTGTCACATCATTTGTCTTCCGCATAGTTCAATTCCCCCATCAAGGTCGTTTTGTCACAGTTGACCAACTGGATTTCTGCACACCCGACACCACTACTCACCCGAGCAATAACGTTCCTTCAATTGGAGAATCTTCACAAAAGTATGAGAGTGTGGAGGTCGGCCTCCTTAAGGATTCATCTGTTATGGGCGTCTTTCCTACTTCGGATCCCCCAAACCATGTTGCCACGGTGAACATGATCTCCTCGCAGATTTCATCTATCCCTAACTCCACTGATTTATGGCTTGTACCTGATGAAGACACCACACACCTGATTGGAGACACTATGTTTCTATCACCCGCTGAACTCACATATGAGGCTATCCAATCAGCGCCGGAGGACCACTTAGCTATGGTCTCCACCTCTTGTTCTTTACAACGGACATCATCTGATTCTCTGCTATGGACTTTTCATTCTAACAAGTCCATTATGGAAATAATGAGTGCATATGATCCTCCATGGGAATACCTCCATCATCATTCATCTTTCTATCCCTTGTTCGATACTGTGGAGAACAACATTCACACCATCTTTACAACGGATTTCTACTCTGGCTCTCAGTCCTCGATACTCGCGTGTCGAACAGACTCTGAAGGAAACTTAGCCAACATTGAGCCTACCACTTTGATAGACATTTCGGTTACTCCTAGTGTGGTGGAAAATCTTCAGTTAGGCTAGAAGTGTTCCCATGAAGAAGATATCACCGCCACAGCCTTATTCAAGCGATTCCGAGACGTGTTTGCTTGGACCTACTAGGAGATGCCTGGGATAGACCCCTCCATTGTTTTACACGAAATTAAAACCTATCCCGACGTCAAACCCGTCCGCCAAAATTTGCGATCGGTACACCCTCGAAAGACTGTGGCAATGAAGGCAGAGATTGAGAAACTCTTGAAGGTTGGATTCATTTACCCTCTCCCGTTGATTTAGTGGGTCTCAAGCGTCATCCCTGTTAATAAAAAATAGGGAACCATCCGTGTCTGTGTCAATTATCGGGATCTCAACAAATATTGTCCTAAGGACAACTACCCGACTCCTTTCATCAACCAGATTATCGACAATTGTGCTGGGAGTATCATTTTTTCATTTATGGATGGCTTTTCCGGATACAACTAGATTGAGATCCACCCTGCCGACCAACACAAGACTACTTTCATTTGTCCCTAGGGAATGTTTGCGTATCGCAAACTTCCGTTTGGTCTTAAAAATGTTGGCGCCACATTCAAGCAGGCCATGTCGTATGCCTTCCATGATGTGAAGGACTTTGTGGAACCCTACTTGGATGACCTCCCTGCTCACTCAAAGCAGCACGAGTTCCACTTAGATCATCTGACAGCCATTTTCCTCAGATACAGGTGGTACAATATCCATCTGAATCCTCACAAGAGTATTTTTTGTGTCGATTCCGGATGCCTCTTAGGATTTATCGTCTCGAAAGATGGGATCTGTATTGATCCCTTGAAGGTGCAAGCCATCATCCCTCTTCCACCTCCAACCAACATTACGGAACTTCAAAGTTTGCAAGGAAGAGCAACTTATTTACGGTGCTTCATTTGTAATTTCACGCAAAAGATGCAAGGATACATGAGATTGATGAAAAAGGATGCCCTGTTCATTTGGGATGACCAAGCTCAATGGTCTTTTGATATTTTGAAACATGCCATTATGCATGCCCCTATGATCCAACCGCCGAATTACTATCGAGATTACATTTTATATCTTGCCACTTCCGACACCACTATCGCCATGGTTTTGGTATAGGGAGACCAGAACACCCAAGAACATGTGATATACTATGCCAGTAAAGGTCTCATTGACGCTGAAACTCGCTATTCACATGTTGAGAAGCTTGCTCTCGCGGCAGTCATAGCCATGCAGAAGTTTCGCATTACATTTTGCTTCGCACCACCACCATCATTGCTGATTCAAACCCCATGTACCACGTTCTAACTCTTCAGGTACTTGGGGGTAAGTATTCACGCTAGATCGTGATACTGCAAGAATTCAATCTTCTTTTCAAAAAATCCAAGTCGAAAAAGTATTTGGTGTTTTCTGAGCTCATCTACGACCTCCCTCGCACTGATGTAGAATCTGAGCCCAATGATTCTTTTCCATATGAGTCATTGTTTCTTATCAGTACATTTGATCCGTGGTATGGAGATATCACATTGTATCTTCAAACCCAACGTTTCATCCCTGAATTGTCTCGTGACGACCACCATCGCATAGGCCACCATGCAAAGTATTACCTAATCATCAGTGATACTTTGTACCGTCATGGTATCGACTCTATTCTACGACGTTATCTGACTCATGACGAGGCTGAACACGTTCTAAATGACTGTCACACTAGGGAGTGTGGTGGTCACCTCTCTGAGATGGCTATAGCCCAAAATATTTTGCGCGCAGAATATTATTGGTCGTCTATCTTCAAAGATTGCATCGAGGCCATAAAAAAATGTCTTCCATGTCAACATTTTCATACGAAAAAGCGCACCCATCCCACCCCATTACACCCGGTTATTGTCGTTGGCCCCTTCGCTAAATGGGGCATCGATTTCATGCATTGTAATCCTACCTTGGCCAAGGGGCATAGTTACATCATTGTAGTTGTGGAATAATTTACAAAGTGGGTCGAGGAAATGCCTACATACACGAACGACAGCAA
The DNA here is from genome assembly GCA_027924585.1 of Larix kaempferi. Lineage (NCBI taxonomy): Eukaryota > Viridiplantae > Streptophyta > Pinopsida > Pinales > Pinaceae > Larix > Larix kaempferi. The sequence continues at coordinate 17,243,096 of BSBM01000893.1, forward strand.
GACTGCCGCACTCTTCATGTTTAATCATGTAATAGAGCGGTTTGGAGTTCCTCAAGCGATAGTTACTGACCATGGTTCTCACTTTATGAACCATATGGTTAACTAGTTGAGCGATAGATTGGGTTTTCACCATGAAAACTCAACACCATACTACCCACTGTCGAACGGACAGGTCGAGTCCATTAACAAGGTCTTGAAAACTATGGTCCAACGTATGGTGGGTACGCATAAGGCCAATTGGCATAACATGATCTTCTCTGCACTTTGGGCTTATCAAACCTCTGTTAAAACCGCCACTTGATTTACTCCCTTCCAACTAGTGTATGGATTGGAGGCGGTCCTTCCTATTGAGTGCGAGATTCCATCCATCAAGCTCACCATCGAACTTCTCCCAAACACTACTGTTGAGGAAGAACGTTTCCTCTACCTATCTAAGCTCGATGAGACTCATCGAGATGCTGCTCTTGCCAATGAGGCTCATAAGAAATGCATCAAAGCACAATACGACAAGTCGGTAGAACCTCGCACCTACAGCGAGGGAGATTTGGTCCTCACATATGACCAAAAACATGATAAGTTGGGGGCAGGAAAGTTTGAGTCCATGTGGCATGGACCTTACATAGTGAAACGCGTCTTAGAGAAGGGAGATTATGAGATTGAAGACTACAACGAGATATCTTTGGGTGATCCCCGAAATGGGCTCTACCTAAAGAGGTACTATGCTTGAATCTTTCACGCATAATTACTTTTGTATATACTGTACATGGCGTGTGTGTGTGTTTGTGTGGTGTGATGCTTTGATTTTTTGCGTTTTTAGATCTTGTTTGTTTCTTATACCATGTTCTATGTGCGTGTGCAGATGGAAATGTGCTATGGATTCGTGGACACTGCCAGCCAACATACCCGTAACCTTGCTTCAGCAGCCTGGGTACACTATTCACCTACTAGTGAGCTCATCAGCTCAGGGGGAATATGTCTAGGTTTCGCGACCAACAATGCTGTAGAATATCAAGTAGTCATTGGAACCCTAACTGACACTATTTATTTGGGTATGGACCATGTTGTCATCCACTTGGATTCTCAACTAGTGGTCTCTCATCTTAACCGAGTCTACGCCATCCGCAATCCCACCTTACTTTGTATCTATAGATGATTCCATCTTCTAGAAAGTTCCTTTGAGTCCATTTAGTACCTACACATTCCACGATATGTTAACACAGTTGCCGAATCTATGGGCAACTTCATCTTAGATTGGTACATTGCACACACATAAGCATATTTATGAATTGTTAAAAGTAGACATAACATGTAAATAACTTATAAGAAAACACATAAACAAGATCACACCATTCATCCATTTTAAACACATATATGTATAAACCGTCGGAATGTCTGTATATATATAGATATCATCATTAAAGTAGTCCTGGTACAAAATATGAAGCATGACGGCTTTCAGTGAGTCTCTACAAAATCTGAAGCCTCGTAGCTTTCAGTAAGTACAAAAATATGAGGCCTCTAATATCTTGGTACATGATAACAATATCAGGCCTAGCGCTTGGCACGTACACCCCTAGGTATAACAGCTCTAGCCTGTTGAGTGTGGATACAATCAACTGCTCTCGTAACCCTACGAAGCAGCGCATTGAAGCGCCCATTTTCTCCAACCGTATACACCTGCATGGGCCATGGTACCTCATCTACCGTCGGCTCGGGAACCTCTAACGTCAACCCACTCAGGTTCATGTAGAATCCATCCATCTTTGCGATGGCAACATGTATGGCTGGAGCCATGACTTCTCCCTCTCCTCTCTCTCTCCTCGCAAGAAGAGAGACTCCTACCAATCATATGGGGCCCACATCTGCACACACATGTTGTTAACTTGTCAGCACTATAACAAAAAATCATAAAAATACAAAACTAAAAGTACAAGGTCTATTGTTCTTACCTATATCTCCCCATGCTTCTCCCTTAGGAAGTTCCAAGTTTGGGATATCTATGTAGTTCGTACCGTTGTACGGGTAATCCTCTACCATAATCAACTGGCCCTATAGCCAGCTGAAGAAATCAACACCATGTGAGATGATGGGGCCCCCACCATGTCGGGCCATCACCTCTATCCATCTAGACATGTGAAGATCCCTAGGATCCCTGTCATCCAATGGCACCTACGAGCATAGAAGGGGAACCCGCTCCAATAAGAACGAGATCACTATCGATCCATAACCGAATTGTTTAAGCTCTCCTCTCTGACACTTGGAAAGATGAGCTCCAATGTTCGTGAGGAGTCACTCGCACCAGTTGAAGATCTTCGGAGACATGCAGTCCTTTGCATATATCATCTAAGACCGAGTAGCCAAGTGAGGAGCCTAACTCCCTGCTATCCTCGTAATGGTGAAGAGAATGGAACACAATGGATGCTCTCGCACATCTTTTATGGGCATCTTCCCACTAGAGACACGAGTGTGAGGAATGCAGTGTTGTAGGATCATTTCCTTCACGTTCTGATCACTTCCCCGTGCTTCAGTTAGAAGCACATTGTCCCCCCTCTGGGACAATCCAGTCAGAAAGTAGATGTCCTCGACATCTATAGTAAGTACGTGCTCACCGATCACAAAATACTGTTGAGTTGCATCCCAACATCTAATCATATGCGTCAACCAGGGGATTTGGTCTCTCATTCCCTGGATCTCGAAGAAATTTAGAAGACCATGTTGATGTATATGTAACTTCGGAATGTATTTCATCTATGTATTTCATATATAATTATTGTACCCTTATTAGAGATTGTTATTCCTCTATAAGGAAGTGTCGTCATGTGGATTGACAAGTGTCACAAGTGTGTGTACTTGTCGATGGGTTATTAGACCACCATGTGTGGAGTCGGCCCTGAAATATATATTATATTGTGGATGTATATAGATAGACAAGTCAGCCACATAGTGTAACTAGGCAAACAGGTTAAGTATAAATAGAGATCGGGAGATCTCTATTTGTGTCATTCGGAAAGTCACACTTCTCTCACTCAGAAAGTGGCGCACTAGTGAGGAGTAGGATCATCTACTACTAGGAGACTAGCTCAGTGTATTTTGGTTGTAATTTGATTGAGCCATTGCTCTCTCTATCTCTGAGGAAATTGTGGGGTTTTTCACCTTAGGGTTTTCCCCACGGAAACTCTGTGTCTCTTGTCTCTCATGCTTTTGATTCTTATGATGATTGTCATGCTTATTGTGATTGCTATGCATTGATATACTGTATATGTTATTCTCTCAGTGAATATCCTAGTGTATTGTGAATTAATGCTCAAAATTTAACATGGTATCAGAGCTAACATGAGAAGAAGACATTTTGCAATGACGAAAACTTGAGCTTCTTTTTTATTGGGTTTCTCTCCACATATTTTGGAAAATCAATATAGTAGATTGACTCTACTCATCAAGGCGAATCCATCTGTCCAATCAGAATTCAATTCTGAGCATTTTTAGATTTGGCCCTAAAAATTAGTGTTTCCACAAAAATAGGAATTTCTGGCATCTGGAGACATAGCTGGAAGCTCCTTGCAAAAATCAAAGTTTAGAGCTTTGGATCGATATTTTTGGCTGGGTAGATCTTCAGGAAACTCAAACCCTAATTCAGGGCTCTCCCTAGTGAACCCGGGAGGACAAAAAGGAAAATCTAAAGGGTAAAACTTTGCTGATCTCAAATGTTGAATGCACCAGGATGATCAGCTCATCAAGGCGCATCTTTCTATCCTTTCATAAAGTTGAAATTCATATTTTGAATTTTTAGGGTTTTTTCGACAAACCCTAATCCGGGACCAGATCCAGTTTTCAGCATTTCAAGTGGTAAGACCTAAATCTTTTCTATTTCCATTTGAAGTACTCTTTAAGATGTCTCACCACACCAAGCTTGAGGATAATCTTGAAGGGGCTGATAACTTCTAATCTTGGAAGTATAGGATTGGATTAATCGTGGAAGAGAATGAGTTGGACTCATATATAAAAGAAGACATCCCTATCCCAGAGGATGAAGAGGCCAAGGTATTGCATAAGAAGAACTTGGTCAAGGCAAAGAGAATCATTGTTGATTCTATTAAAGACCATCTCATACCCCATGTGTCTTCTCTAAAGACACCCAAGGAGATGTTTGACTCTCTGACCAAGCTATTTGAAGGGAAGAACATAAATCAGAAGATGACTCTGCGGAATCAATTGAAAGGGGTCAAGATGTTGAATGGAGAAACCATTCAATCTTACTTCTCCAAGGTCTCTCAGATCAAGGAGCAACTTGAAGCTATGGATGAAGTAGTGGAAAATGGTGAAGTTCTTATGACCACCCTGAATGGCCTACCTAGGTCATGGGACTCCTTTATTCAAGGAATATGTGCAAGAAAGAAATTGATCTCTTTCAGTAAACTGTGGGAGGAATGCTCTCAAGAAGAATCTAGACTTGTAGCTCGTGAGGAAAAGATGGGAGGTGAATATCAAGCTCTTGTAGCTTACACCAAAAGAAGCAAGCCCAAGAAGAATCACTCTCGCTACAAGAGATCCTATCAAAAGAATAAGAAGGATCTAAGATGCTTCACATGAAATGAGAAGGGTCACTTTGCTTCAGATTGTCCCAAGAACAAAAGGGATAATAACAACAACTCCAGCAAGAAGAAGAAGGGCAGCAAAAGAAAGTTCCATGCTCATGCTTCCGAGGATGATGAACCTCCAAAGAAGAAGGCTAGGGAAGAAAGTGATGATAGTGATGATGACTCATCAAGTGAAGAAGAGTATGTTCTGATCTCTGCTCTCACAGGTAATATCTCCCATGGTTGTAATGATTGGTTAATTGACAGTGGGGATTCCAAACACATGACTGGGTTTAAGGAATATTTTGTGAACCTATATGAACATGAATCACCCCATAAGGTGAAACTTGGGGATGATTATCAATACCCAATCAAAGGAAGTGGTGAAGCCTCCTACAACCTAGATTCTGGAAAATCTTTGAAGATGAAAGAAGTCCTTTATGTACCTGGGCTCAATAAGAACTTACTCTCCATCTCTGCATTGGATGCAAAAGGCATGAGGGTTGCATTTGTGGATGGCCAAGTCCTAATGTGGCCAAAGCGAAAGACCATAGATGATGCAGTAGTGATTGGAGAACAAGAGGGAGGTTTGTATAAATTGAAGGGACAACCTGAACATGCCATGGTGCATGAATCCATGGAGCCAAGTGAACTTTAGCATAGAAGACTTGCTCATATGCACTATAGGGCAATTCCAATTGCAAGCAAGGCTATAGAGGGTCTTCCTGAAATCAAGACCAAACATGAAGGTGTTTGCAAAGGATGTGCAAAAGGTAAGAACATTAAGAAGGCTTTCCCAAGTAGTGAAGCAAGGCAAAGGATATCCTAGAAATCATCCACTCAGATGTATGTGGTCCTATGTCATCCAGTTCTCTTAGTGGGTATGTTTACTATGTCTCATTTATTGATGACTTCTCCAGGAAGACTTGGGTATACTTCTTGAAGAACAAAGATGAGGTGTTTGATAAGTTCAAGGAATTCAAAACCTTGATGGAGATTCAAACTGACAAGAATATCATAACATTCAGATCCGACAATGGTGGAGAATTCACCTCAGGTGACTTCAAGAAGCTTTGTAGTGATTCAAGGATTAAGAGGGAGTTGACTGCTCCCTATAATCCTCAACAGAATGGAGTTGCAGAAAGGAAGAACAGAACAATCATCGAAGCAGCAAGGGCAATGTTGGATGAACAGGATCTACCTTTGCATCTATGGGCAGAAGCAGCTAGAACAGCTGTATATGTGCATAACAGAACACCCCACAAGATATTGGACAACAAAACACCAGAAGAGGTATTTTCTGGCAAGAAACCTGAAGTCAGCCATCTCAGAATATTCGGTTGTCCAGTATACACTCATGTCCCAAAGGAAAAGAGGACTAAACTAGATCCTTCAGGAAAGAAGGGTATCTTTGTGGGTTACAGTGAAAGCTCAAAGGCTTACAGAATATACTTTCCAGGGTTCAAGAAGATTGATGACAGTAGGGATGTAACATTTGATAAAAACTCATCATTTATCAAATCAAAGAAGGCACCTATCGAAATTTATGAAGAACCTAAGGAAACTAGATTTCAAGACACTACCATGACTAAAGCAATTCCAGAAGTTGTTCGTGAGTTTGAAGATCCACAAGAACCTATAGATCCACCCCATGAGGATAACTCTCACAAGGGGAAACCTGCATGAGCTAGAGAGCTCATTCAAGATGCAGAAAGATTTGGCATTCCAGAAGAAGAACACAGAGCAAAGAAGAGAACCAGATCACATACCAGCTATGTTGCTTTACTCTGTGACATTATGAACAAAGAATCTTCCAGTTATGAAGAAACAGCGGAAAAGAAAGAATGGAAGGATGCCATGGTTGAGGAATACCAATTAATAATGAAGAATGATGTTTGGGATGTTGTCCCAAGACCTAAAGAGAAGTTTGTTGTGACTTCCAAATGGATCTACAAAACCAAGCATGCTGCATATGGCAGTGTAGAGAAATACATGGAAAGATTTGTAGCTCGTGGCTTCTCTCAGAAAGAGGGAATAGATTATGAAGAAACTTTTATGTTACACCCTTTATCAGTGGCAATACCTAGTCATTTCTTGAACATGGCACTCATTTGCATTTGAATACTACACTTGGATCATCTGTTTCTCCTCTAGTTTCACCTATTTCCTGAGTCTTGTTACTCCTTTGAGTCATTCAAAGAATGCTTTCGTCATCAGTTGCATTAGGAGTTGGTACCATAGCTCGTTGAGTAAAAACTGCCAAGGCATGCCATGCCCATGTTCAAGAATACTCTCACTATTCATGATCTACAGTTAGTTCACCTTCCATCATGTTAGTCTACTCTAAGTCAGTCTTGCATGTTACTGTACCATCCGATATGCTCTACACATCCTTTTTCGTGTTTCCTATCGATGATGGGGGATTCATTATGGCACTCCTTCGACGAATTCATCCTTGTCGACTTCAACACATCATCCGAGGATCGAATCTAGAAACCAACCAAGTACCTTGGCCCTGCATGCATCAATGGCAGGTTACCTCACTTTCAACATGAGTTTACATCATCGACTCTTGATTGAAATATTTCGTCTCACGTTCGACTGCAACTCATTTATTCACACTTGATGATATGTACTTTGATACCTTGGGGATCATTGACATTAATGGTAATTTCCCTCGCACTTGTTAACGGTATACATCATTGACCGGTAATCAAGTGATTTCTACCATGTTCGACATCAAGACATTTGTAATCACATGGATAGATTCGTATCATTGTGGGTCCAGCTTGAAGACCCTGGGGAGTCATGTTTTACCCAGGTTACGATGGAGTTTGTATTGAGTCATGTCACACGGATCCACATTTGTATTAGTCATGGCTGTGTTAACATCTCATCATGGATCTACGCTTGTGTCTAGTAGCCATGATTATGTTCAGTTGGTCATTACTACCATGGATCTGCATTGTATTGACCGACAGCCATGTTGTACGTCATATAAGACTATGTACTCAGAGTTAGTTGTACTGCAGCAGTGTCCTTTGTCCAACAAGCCATTGCCATTCATTCTGTCAAAGTATTTCACCTGTCCAAATTTCAACAGCTTCATGCTTTGGGGGGCATTCCTTTACACCTAAAATATTACCATCAAGAGATTCAGTGTATACATCCCTCAAGTTTCATTGGCTAATTCATTGACCTAGGAGAGATATCACCCATTTATACTAGGTTTTGAGAGGTCGTCATAGGTTTCCCTCATGCAACCTGTGACGCCACATCTTTCTCTGTTGAAGGGTGCAACGATGTCAGTTAATAGGAAAAAATAGCTTCTTTGAGCCCATTCTCGAAGCCTGTTGACTTGGATCCTTATCCCTGACCTCTTGGGAGAGCTAGCACTCGGTTCCTAACCTCTTGGGAGGATCCCCTATCTCTCTACTACCATATCTCCACCTATCCTATCCATACCCTATCCACTTAGTCCTATATAAGTGAAGCTCTACCCCTCTCAAAAGGGAGGAAGTCTATAGTGTCTACATGCTGGTGAAATCATCATTGAGAGATCTCTACTCATCCATTGAGAGACTCACACTTCCTTGGGAGGATATGGAATTTGGCTTGGATGGAGAAGGATTTCTACGTTAAGCCTTGGTTGTAATCATTATTCTATGTACTTTCCCTATTTATAGTAATATAAACGCTTTCCACCAATATTGTTGTGTTGATAGTATTGCGTAGTTTACCAACTTAACTATTTACTTAGATCTATTATTGCATAGATGCTCTTTACTTGTTTGCATTGTTCTATGTATCTTGACAGGTATTGTAGCTGATATCTAACGACCGAAAGGCGTGGAGCAACATCCAAGAGAAAGGACTACAAGTTCAAGGTAAGACATCTAGTGACGCAATCCTTAATTAGATCTAGGAAAGTATTTTATAGTCTGTACTATTTGTTCTAGACTCACATTGAGCTAGGGAGATCTGGCTCGCGTCCGCTTGAGTGGATTGTTCGTCAAACAAATATCTTGGTTACAGAAAGGACATCATGTGAAGGTAACCAGACAGTGCATGATCAACTTCAAGGTTGGGAAACTTGAAGATAGTGTACTGTGTGACGTAATCCCAATGGACGCATGTCATCTGTTGTTAGGGAGACCATGGAAATATGATCAGAATATGATCTATCATGGTCGAGCCAACACAGTCACAGTGTGGAAAAATGGCACGTGGAGGACATTGAAGCCAAAGCAGGAGGACCAAGATGACTACAAGCAGGGGGAAAGAAACTATTGGGAGAAGTGAGTGCTGATGTGCTCAGTGAACCAATTCCTCACAGAGGAGGAGAAACAATCGAGATGTTTCGCCATCATTCTGATGGGACCATGTGTCGAAAGGTTAACAATGGAGAGAATTCCGGTCGAAATCGAAGAAATTCTTGACGTGTTTAAGAGCATAATAGTAGATGAGGCACCGATGGGATTGCCACCGACGAGAATCATATCCCATCAGATCGACTTGATTCTAGGATCGAGTTTTCCAAACAAGGTACCACATAGAATGACTCCAACAGAGGGTGAGGAACTCCATCGACAAGTCCAAGATTTGTTGGACATAGGATTGATCAGAGATATAATGAGCCCTTGTGCGGTACCAGTTGTACTGGCACCAAAGAAGGGTGGAAAATGGAAGATGTGTATAGACTCTAGAGATATCAACAAGATCACGATCAAGTACAGTTTTCCATTTCCAAGGATGGACAACTTGATGGATTGTTTGAGTGGAGCGAGATACTTCACCAAGATTGACTTGAAGAGTGGGTATCACCAGATCAGGGTCAGAGAAGGAGATGAATGGAAGACAACTTTCAAGATGAAGGAAGGGTTGTATGAGTGGTTAGTCATGCCTTTCGGATTGACTAATGCACCTAGTACATTCATGAGGTTGATGAACGAAGTACTGAAACCATTCTTGGCAAATTTTGTCCTAGTGTACCTCGACGACATCTTGATATTTAGTTGAACCAAAGTCGAACATTTGGAGCACATTCGATGAGTATTGTAGAAAATGCAGGAAGAGGAAGAGAAGTTGATGGTGAACCTGCATAAATGTTTCTTCATGAAGGAAAAATTGATGTACTTGGGATTCGTAATCTCGGGTAAAGGGTTAGTGATGGACCCAGAGAGGGTAAATGCTATATTGGAGTGTCCAGAACTGACGAGCACAATAGGAGTGTGAAGTTTTCATGGACTTGCTAGTTTCTACAGGAAGTTCATCAGAGGATTCAGTCGTATTTGCGTCACCATTGACAGAGTGCATGATGAAAGGGGAATTCAAGTGGATGGGAGCTTCCCAGAAATCCTTCAACAAGTTGAAGCAGAAGTTGATAGAGATCCCAGTGTTAGCTCTCCCAGATTTCGACAAAGTTTTCCAAGTCGACTGCGAAGTGAGTGGAATGGAAATTGGCGCAGTGTTGAGCTAGGAGGGCCAACCAATCGCATTCTTCAGCGAAAAGTTGGATGAAGCGAGGAAATATTTGGTCTACAACCAAATTTCTATGCTATTGTCCAACCATTGAAGAAGTGGAGGCATTATTTCCTGCCCAAGGAATTTGTGTTGTACACAAATCACCAAGCACTAAGGTACTTGAATACTCAGTTGAAGTTGAATAATCGGAACATGAAGTGGGTTGAATGCTTGCAGGGATATACCTTCATGTTGCAACATAAGTCAAAAAAGTCGAACAAGGTTTCCAACATGCTGAGTCGAATAGTTGCATTGTTGAACACGACAACAGTTCAGGAAACGGGAATAGAGTCGATGAAGACAAACTATGAGACCGAAGAGGATTTTGCGAAAGCATGGAAGGCTAGTCGTGAACCATGGAGTGTCGATAGAACTCCATACTTAGATTATTTTATCCAAGAAGGATACCTATTCAAGGGACAATAGTTGTGTATTCCCAGAGGATCCGTAAGAGAGAACCTAATCCGAGAACTACACAGCGGTGGATTAGCAAGTCATTTTGGCATCAACAAGACCAAGGAATTGGTCGAAGAGAAGTATTATTGGCCAGGGATGATGACATATGTCGGTAATTAGGTACGACAGTGTTTATTTTTCCTTTAGGCAAAGGGATGAAGTTAGAATACGAGGGTATATGCACCATTACTAGTTCCGAATACCCCATGGGATCACCTGAGCATCGATTTTGTGCTAGGATTGTTGAAGAAATAGCAAGGTAAGGGATCAATCTTTGTGATAGTCGATATATTTTCTAAGATGGCACACTTTATTCTGTGTCGGAAGACAAGTGACACCACAAGAATTGTTGTACTATTATTTAAGAAGATAGTCAGATTGCATGGGTTGTCGAAGAGTATAGCATCAGACAGAGATACCAATTTTATGGGTCATTTCTAGAGAACCCTGTGGAATAAAATGGACACGAGGTTGCAGTTTATCTCAACATATCATACGCAAATTGATGGACAGACTAAGGTGGTGAATAGAATTTTGGGAAACCTTCTAATATGTTTAACGGCTGAAAAACCCCAAGGAGTGGGAGAATGTGTTGGCGCAGGCAGAATTCGCATACAACAACTCTGTGAATCGGTCGACAAGTATGAGCCCATTCCAAATTGTTCAAGGTCGAATCCCACATGGAGTGGTGGATTTGGTTGCATTAACAATGGAGACCAGGAAGAGTGCAGATGCGGAATCATTTGCAGAGCATATGAAGGAAGTGAATGAATGTGTACACAAGCGCATTGAAAAGAGCAATGTGGCATACAAGTTGAGAGCTAACAGGAAGAAGAGGCTACAGTCGTTCATCGAGGGAGACTTATTCTATGTGCACTTGAGGAAAGAGAGGTTCCCGACAGGAACATATAACAAGTTGAAGTTGAAGAAGATTGGACCGTGTAATATCCTGAAGAAGATTTCAGACAATGCTTATGTGTTGGAGCCGTCAAAGGAATTGAACATTTCTTCTACCTTCAATGTCTCAGATATGTATAAGTATGAAAAAGGTTCAACAAGCAATAGTGCGGAAGTGTCGAACATCGAATGGATAGGAAAAATTCCAGGTCGACACTAGGAGGAGATCGCCGAAGTGTTGGAGGAATGCAGAGTTCGCGAAAGAAAGAATATTTAGTCTGATGTAGGGATGATGAATTGAAGGAGGCGACATGGATTTCAGAAAGAAGAATACAGGAGACTAATGGAGCAGTCGAGTTCTTTTTCACCTGGGGAGACTGATGCAGGGGCATCAGGGCCTAGGAGAAATAGTCGAAGTTGATCGATAGAAGAGAACCGGCCAAGGGGATTGCCGACGACCACTGGTGCGAAGAATACTGGCAGTCAAAGCTAGGAAATCGAGCAGGAAGCTGTCGATGTGAGCTTGATAGGGGAAAAGGTCGAAAGTAGACAAGTCTAACATCGACAACGACTAGAGCAAGAGTCAAAAGAGTCGAGGATTGACAAGCGGTCAAGCACCGACATTGATGAAGCGAAAAAGGCCAAGCGAGGAGGACGGGGCGAACTGGTAGCCATGGAAGATAAGTAAAGCCGACAAGTGAAGTTGAGAACTGACAAAGCATGGTATAGTCGACATGTTATGGGACTGAAAATTGTAGCAAAGTCAGAGTTGGTGCAAAGTTCTAGAAAATAGTCATTGTGGGTTGTTGAGGAAGTTATGGAAGTTCAGAAGGTGGTTTAGATCGAGCCAGATGTCACCACGGGGGGAGGTTGTGCAGCACGGTCAGGGAGCTCTGAAAACTACACATCTACAGGATCAGGGAGAATTTTGCAGATAGAGAAGGACGTCTCGGGGAAGCCAGTTGGAGTGAACCTAGGGAACAACAACAGAGCATAGCAGAAGACGAGTGCGAAGGAAAATAGGAAGGGATCGCTCATCCATCACTCATTCATTATTTTTTTCAGTAGAGGATCGTGAGAGGGAGAGGATCACATCTAGTCGAGAAACACACGTGAGCTAACAAAGTTTATTTATGTATATTGTAACAGGATGAGGCTGACTTGTTTATTCATTTGTATTTACATTGTAACCGATTCAATTAATAGAAGCCAACTTCTTGGCATTCCAGCATCTAGTCTTTGTGAGTACCCTATGTGTTGTTGTGTGCTACAGTTAAGCAAGAGGGTCCGACCGACCTTCCTTGCTCCAAACATGTAAACCAAATACAACATGCTCATCTTCTATAGGTCACTAAAGCCTACATAGAGACTTCAAAACCAAGGTCATGTATGGCTGCTTTGCATGAAGGAAGAAGAGGTCATTTATCAGTTCTGTGATACTCTATGCACAATCCACATATTTCAACAAGATTCAATGGACATTGACCTCTTTCATGCTTCTTCCTACATTTTGGACAAAAGACAGCTAGAGCTTGGGTTGTCTCATCCTGTTTTTTTATTTATTTGAAGGGAATATAATTTCATTGCAAGTGAATGAAGGATGTCATTTTTCATGTCATCTAAAATATTTCCCAAATAAGTTTTAGTTAAGGTTGGCACCTGAATGGATGAACCTCCTGTTGATTGTACCAGCTTTCCCTTTCCTAGACCTCGAGTAGTTCTTAAATATTTGAATGATTTGATCATAATTCTTTTGGAAGATATTTCCATAACCTAAAAGGTTTAGTAATTCTAGGTATTCATCTCTAATCCCTTTAAGGAGTACTAGTTTTAATGATTCATCATCCAATGTGCAATTAATATCTCTTTTGTAGCTAAGCTGGAATCTTTGAGCATAGTCCTCCAAGGATTCCTTTTCTCCCTATTGCATCTTGAAAATCTCATCTCTAGTGTCTTTAGCCTTGCAATAATCCTTATATTTGTCTATAAAAATCTATTTCATTTGATCCCAAGTAAAAATTCTATTCCCTGGAAGGCTCATGAACCATCTTAGTGCCAAATCCTTTAAAGTTGAAAGAAAGAGCCTTCATTTATATGCATCTATTGTATAGCCAAAAGTTCTACAGACTAGCTCAAACTCAAATAGAAAGGTGTCAAGTTCTTCTGTATCCAAACTGTGAAAGTTAGGGAGGTTATCAAGATTAATATTTTTCATTCAGGCCTCCTCTTGAGGAACACTAATAGGAAACGTGAATAGTTCCCTGGGTTATTCTTCTTCCTTAGCCATTTCTTCTTCATAAGAGATCTCGGATTCTGCTAGAGGATTTCTATATGAACCATTAGATCCTAAGGAAAATACTAAGAATCTATCTTCTAAAATTATGTCACTCATAGGGCTATTATCTGCTTAGCTTGACAGAAAATGCCCAAATGCATCTCTCCTTCGTCTAGGCATGCATGGTAGGGAAGATGAGGACTAGGGTTCAATTTTTTTTTTAGGTTTTTCAGTTTTTTTTCTTCTTTTTAAATTTTGTATTTTTTCTTCTCTTAGAGTCTTATCACCTCCCCAACAACGATGCCAAAAATTGGTGGTTCCCTAATATGTTGGTCTATTACAGGTTTACAAGTTAGGAATCATATTGTAATTATCAACCTAGGGATCGTACAAACTTAATAAGTGTTGGGCACTATATGTTCAACTACTGGAGGATTCGGTATGGAAGGTTTAATCTATGATATCCAAAACAATTCTGATTAGAAAACAAGTTAATCTATTTCATGGACTGCATCTGATACTATGTCTAAATATTCATCCTATAAAACAGGGAATCTAAATAAATGAATTACATGTTGAAAACTAAGACTTATCTATAGACTCATGAAATGGTGATTGTAAGAAAGCGATCAAGATAACTTGGAAAATATTCTAACTTAGAAAGCAATAATCTATTTGATCTAATAAAACAATAATGATCTATTCTATGAAAACTACATATTTTACTCGAGAAAGCATTAAAGATTTAATCTAAGAAAAGATGGATTTTAATTTAGAAAGCATTAAAGATTTAATCTAGGCAAAGATGGATTTTACTCTATAAATTATTAAAGATTTAATCTAAGCAAAGTTGGATTTTACTCTAGAAATCATTAAAGATTTAATCTAAGCAAAGCTGGAACATTTATTCTACAACCTGGAAATTATTCTAAACTGGTCTGCAGAAATTACCTACAGTACTACGGACACCATATATTTAAAATACAGACGTAGTTATTCTTTCCTACATAAGCAAACAAATCTAAACCCTTACTTGATATTCCATAGTCCTTACTTGGATAACATGCATTCTAAAACACATATATAAATCTGAATAAAACAAACCAATGGTGATCTTTACTAGACTGAAATTTGTAAATCTATTTAACTGATTATTTAACCAAGTAAATGCATGAAACTAATGATTGCTTAAAAATAGAGAACATGACTCTTGCACATCACCATGAGGGGGGGCACCTCAAGGTGTTTACAAGAGTTTGAGCTAAACAATGGACTCACGGATTTAGTAAAACACAATTCTTCCATTAAGTTGTTTGAGGATCCATATCAAAGTATTACAAAACTTCACTATCATGAAAAGGAAAATGTCTACGATAAATGATAGACAGAGTGAGTCTTCACGCTATTCGCGAGTCCCTGTTTATTACATAATTTCAAAAAGTACATAAACGTCTTCTTTGGAAATCACGACATCAATCTCCCATGGATTTGTCATCCCTAAGAATCGGGGGGGGTGGTAGAGTTGATCTTGAGTTCTCCTTCATTGTCTCATGTGGTAAATTGGGACTGACTGTGATGAGCTTGCTTATGTATATATGTGTAACTTGGGAAGGTGGGATATATTGTCTTAATGGTTGTCATCAAACTTGCACGTATTTGCACATAAGACTCATCCACTAGTTATCTCATTAAAAACATGCTAAGAAAAATAAATACTACCACATAACCATCATTACTTTATAGTCAACTTAAACCATATCCTAGCCTACAGAATGGGACTATCTCATGTTGGGTTTGCTTACTTTGGTACCTAAAACATGGGCTTATCACATGCCATGAATATGCATGCATAGGCCATGTATTATGCCCACACAGGCCATGAAAAAGCTCGCACAAATAAGAAATGCCATCACAACATAGATAAGAAATGCTCGTAGTGTTAAGTAAAATGCTGAGACAAAAATGCCCACACAACTATAAAGAAATTTCCCACCAACATTATGAATAATACCTACACAAGTAAAATGCCATGTCAAATGCATGTAGTCTTAAACAAATATGCCTGCATGCCAAGGGAAATTCCTGTAGGATTTGGAGATATGCCCGCATCCTTGGAGGAGTTCCCTCTAATCACGATAAATGCCTACCAAACATGCTTGTAGTTATAAATGATGGCCAAGCGAACAATTTCATACTTTCAGTCATGAAATTATTCAATCATGGTCATGATATCAGTTTGGGTGACTTAACTAGTTCATCAAAAACCCCTAACATTATTTACTATCGGATCTCTTTGTAGTATACACAAGCATTGTTATAACACAAGCTAATACATGTAATCATAGCCAAATTTGTAAAGACATACCTCACAAAGGAGGAGCCCTATGTGACAATTAATAGGTCAGCTCCATTTAAAACAAGGGTAAAGAAAGTGTATTCCGCCCTCATTTGGTGTGTGGTGTTGTGGAGAATATAAGGAATTTGAGACAATGAATATATGGGTATCTGAGGCAACAAATAGAAGAAAGAGAAGGAAGAAAAGTATCTAATGAAAAGTCAAGGGGAATTTTGAGTTGAACTGCAGATTTAAAAGGGCACAAAAACTGAGGTAAAATTTTAGCAGATTCGACCTATTTGAAAGATCTATGTGTGCTTTCCTTGAAGGATGGTATTGATCTATTTGAGAACTATTTAAAGAAGAGAGTTAGCCTTGGTCTAGATTGGTTTTGAAGGACACATTTGGAACATATTAAGAACATAATTGGAGGACTGTGTGGCATATCGTATTTCAGATCTTGAGGACTGTCTCGAGGATATATTTTGATGTATTTTGGGGGCTATGTTGGAAATTTCCTTGCATCAAATTTGAAGATGGTCGGACAGAAAATGAAGACAATTAGAGGACATACTTGAAGCAAGGATTGAAGGATAGACTTAAGAAATAATTTGCAAGGAAATATTGAGTTGTTTCTCAAGAGGACTAGTGTCCTCATCCACTTAACAAGATGGAGCCTATTGATTTGAGTTGGTGCTCAAGAGTATTGGTGTCCTCATCCCTTGGACAAGTTGGTGCTTGGAAGGTTGGTGCCTTCAGATTGCAAGTTGGTTCTTACACAAGGTATTGGTTTCCCTATTAGATTGGTGTCTGCTAAATTTGTGAGTGCACTAAAACAAATCCTTGTGATAAGCTTTTTTTTTAGCTTCCCTTTTTGCTTCCACTAACTATTTCAATGTATTTTTCTCCAATTTTTTGAAAAAGACAGTGCTATTCATTGGGATGGTGCTATTTATGGCATTTTTTGCACATAGTATCCTAATTCGGCGCTAAATAGAGTCGACTTTAGTTTCCATTTTAACTTCTTATTTAGCATACTTTTTTCTCCTGGTTTAATTACTTCTAGTTTAGCTTCATCTTTAAATTCCTTTTTTTGCTCCTCTTTTAGCTTCTGGTTTAGCTTCCTTTTTAGTGTCCTTGTTTGCTCATGTTTAACTTCCTTTGTAGAATCTAGTTTAGCTCCCTTTTTAGCTTCTAGTTTGGATTCCTACTTAGCTTCTAATTTAACGCATGTTGTTCCCAAGTAGTTAAAATATTGAGGTCTTGGGATTTATGGGGATATGGGATTTAGGGAGTAGGGCATTTATGGATTAGGATTTTAGATATTAAGGGTTAAGGGATTAGGGATTAGGGGTTAAGGGATTAAGGTTCAAGGGATAATGGGTTAGGGGATTTCTATAGTTTAATGGTTAATGGATTAGGTATTATGGATTAATTGCTTAATGTTTAAGGTATTAGGGGTTAGGGTCAAGTGATTAATGTTTAAGGGATAAGGGCATAGGGATTTATGGGTTAAGGGATTACAAATTACGACATAAGGGTTGAAGGTTCAATAGCTTAGGGGATTCATGGCTTATTGATTAAGGGATTGGGGATGAGGGGTTTAGGACTTAAGGGTTAAGGGATTAGGGATTAGGGATTAGGGGTTAACGAATTAAAGGTCAAGGGCTTAGGAACTAGTGGTTGATGGGGTTTTAAGGTTAAGGTCCTAGTGATTATGGGTTAAGGGCATTTTATTTTTTAATTTATAATTATTTTCCTTTTATAAAGTTTATTTTACAATATGTGATGTAATCTTTTATATTTTCTTTTAATTTAGTTTAATTTGGATTATTATTTATGTTAATTTAAAACATATTAAGAATATTAAATATTCATGTTTTGAATATATAAATTTTTATATTTTTTGTATTGAAAAAATAAATAATATTTTTCTTAATGTTAACTACAAAAGATACCATATTAATATTTATTGTATTTATATTAAAAATTCCAAATATACCAATTTAGTCTTCAAATTGCCTTATGATAATAAAAGATGTGAATTTATTTTATATAGTTTTTTTATGATTTTTAAACTTTATATTCATAAGGTTAATATAACTAAGGAAATACATATTAACTTTAAGTTTCCAATTCATAGTGATCAACTAAAAAATATATTTATGTGGCTTACAATTTTAATAAGTTTTGCGTATTCACCATGTTGATACAAAATGAATGGAAGAAGCATATGAAATTGAAAATTGTGGTTAGGTAGTTTGATGGTTAATGGCTTAGATATTATATTGGTTCAAGGGATTAATGTCATTTATCGACCTTGCACAGTGAGCAATGAATGGGGCCAACATTGATGTTTCTTGAAAATGCGATGGTATCCATTGAAATTTGAAATGGTTAGACTAGACACATGCCTTGATGGTATGGGAGGGTTTCAAGACCCAATGATGACTGATGTCCCTACATATTATTTGGCATCATCCATGATTTCATCAATTTTCATCATGCACATCTGATTGTCATCATTCGTCATTCCCATATATGGAATCATTGTCAGAACTCTCTTGAAATGTCATGGGACTTCCAACACACCCATCACCAATGTCATCCATCGATCATGCACATCGAAGAGTGAATGGGGTCAGCATTGAAATTTCTTCAAATTGTGCATGTATGCATTGAAATTTTACATGGTTAGACTAGGCACATGCATTGACAATATGGGAGGATTTCAAGACTCAAGAAAATCATCGTCATCATCATCGCCATCATCATGGTTTTCATTTCAATAATCATAATAATAATCATCATCATCATCATCATAATCATATTCATCATGACCCAATTTTTTTATCCATGCCACAAAGATCAAACCGGACATACCAGCCATCTTTGCAATCAAAGCTAATGAAGATGCCAATTTCCATGTCTTTGCCTTTTCTAGTGGAATTATTCAAGATGATTAAACCATGATTATATTAAGTTAAGACATCCCCAAAAAAATTATAGGGTCCAACATGCAAGTGAAGTTAATGATTAATTGCTTAGCGATTATATTGGGTTAAGGTATTAATGCCATCCATCGACCCTGCACAGTGAGCAGTGAATGGGGCCAACATTGAGATTTCTTCAAACTATGACTATATGCATTGAAATTCAACATGGTTATACTAGAAACATGCCTTGATGGTATGGTAGGTTTTCAAGGCTCAAGGATTTATGATATCACCACATAATATTTAAGATCGTCCAGTTTCCATCAACGTTCACCATGCTCATCTCATTGTCATCATTCCTCATTCCCATATATATAATCTATGTCAGAACTCTCTTGAAATTTCTTGGGACTTCCAACATGCCCATCACCAGTGTGATCCATCGACCCTGCACAATCAGGAGTGAATGGAGCCAATGTTTAAATTTATTCAAACTGTGCCTATACGCGTTGAAATTTTACATGGTTAGACTAGGCACATGCCTTGACGGTATGGGAGGGTTTCAAGACTCAAGAACATCATATTCATCATCATCACATTAATCATGGTTTTAATTTCCATCATCATATTCATTATGACCCAATTTTTCCATTCATGCCACAAAGATCAAACCCAACATACTGGCCATCTTTGGAGCGAAACCTAGTGAAGATGTCAATTTCCATGTCTTTTCCTTTTTCTTGTGGAATTCTTCGAGATGATTAAACTATGATTATATTAAGTTAATAAATCCCCAAATAATTTTACAAGGTACAGCATGCAATTGGTTTAATGGTTAATTGCTTAGGGACTATATTGGTTTACGGTCTTAATGCCATCCATCGACCCTACATAGTGAGCAATGAATGGGAAAAACATTGAGATTTATTCAAACTATGGATGTATGCATTGAAATTTGATATTTTTAAACTAGGAACATGCTTTGATAGTATGGGAGGGTTTCAAGACTCAAGGATTTCTAATGTCCCCACATAATATTTGAGATCATCCATGTTTCCATCAGTGTCCATCATGCATGTCTCATTGTCATCATTCATCATTCCCATATATACAATATTTGTTGGAATTCTCTTGAAATGTCATGGGACTTCCAAAACACCCATCACCACTGTCATCCATTGACCACAGATAGTGAGGAGTGAATGGAACCAACATTGAAATTTCTTCAAACTGTGCCTGTATGCATTGAAATTTCACATGGTTAGACTAGGAATATGCCTTGCTACTATGGGAGGGTTTGAAGACTCAAGAAAATCATCTTCATCACCATTTCCACCATCATGGTTTTCATTTATATCATCATCATATTCATTATGACCCAATTTTTGCATCCATTCCACAAAGATTAAACCCGACATACCAACCATCTTTGCAGTGAAACCTAATGAAGATGGCAATTTCCATGTATTTTCCTCTTTCTTGTGGAATTTTTCAAGAGGATTAAACCATGAATCTATTAAGGTTATACATCCCCAAATAATTTTATAGGGTCCAACATGCAAGTGGTTTAATAGTTAATTACTTAAGGATTAAATTGGATTAAGGTCTTAATGTCATCCATCAACACTGCACAGTGAGTAGTTAATGGGGCCAACCTTGAGATTTATTCAAATTGTGACTGTATGAATTGAAATTAGACATGTTTAGACGAGACGCCTGCCTTGATGTTATGGGAGGGTTTCAAGACTCAAGGATGTCTAATATCCCCCCATAATATTTGAGATAGTCCACGTTTCCATCAACGTCATCATGCACGTTTCATTATCATCATTTTTCATTCCCATATATATAATCTTTATTAGAACTCTCTTGAAATGTCATCGGAATTCCAACATTCCCATCATCAATGTCATGCATTGACCTCAGACAGTGAGGATTGAATGGGTCCAACATTGAAATTTCTTCAAACTGTGCATGTATGCGTTGAAATTTTACATGGTTAGACTAGGGGTATGCCTTGATGGTATGGGAAGGTTTCAAGACTCAATGATGTCATCCTCATAATAATTTCCATCGTCATTTTTTTCATTTCCATCGTCATAATCATATTCTTCATGACCCAATATGTCCATCCATGCCACAATGATCAAATCCGTCATACCAACCATCTTTGCAATGAAGCCTAATGAAGATGTCAATTTCCATTTCTTTCCCTTTTTCTTGTGGCATTCTTTGAGATGATTAAACCATAATTCTATTAAGTTAAGACATTACCAAATAATTTTATAGTGTCCAACATGCAAGTGGTTTAATGGTTAATTTATTAGGGATTATATTGGTTTAATTTCTTAATGTCATCCATTGACCCTTCACAATGAAGTGAATGGGGCCAACATTGATATTTCTTCAAAATGTGACTGTATGCATTGAAATTCGACATGTTTAGACTAGAAACATTTCTTAATAGTATGGGAGGGTTTCAAGACTCAAGGATGTCTGATGTCCCCACATAATATTTGAGGTCGTCCACATTTCAATCAATGTTCATCATGCACACCTCATTGTCATCGTTCATCATTCCCATATATAGAATCTTTGTTGGAACTCTCTTGAAATGTCATTGGAATTCCAACACACCCATCACCAATGTCATCCATCAACCCCACACAGTGAGGAGTGAATGGGGACACCATTAAAATTTATTCACAATGTGCTTGTATGTGTTGAAATTTTACATGGTTAGACTATGCGCATGCCTTGACAGTATGGGAGGGTTTCAAGACTCAAGGACATCATTTACATCATCATCATCATCATCATATTCATCATGATGGGAAATTAGTCCATCCATGCCACAAAGATCAAACTTGACATATCGACCATCTTTGTAGTGAAACCTAATGAAGATGCCAATATCCATGTCTATCCCTTTTTCTTGTGGAATTATTAGAGACGATTAAACCATGACTCTATTCATGGGGGCTTCACTCAATAAACCACTATCATAGCACGTTCGTTCGTGGAATATGAGACAATACCCCTATTCATTATTATAGTCACAAGGAACCAAGTAAGCACATTTCTCTTTTTTGGATCCAATTGATCTTTAGCATGGTCTAATAGTCTCCCTAATGTGTTAGGGGGAGAGAAAGCAACCCCTATTTGCTTTTTTGTAAAATATTTACTATCTTGTCTGTGGTACTCTGAATGTAAGGTAGATTGATAGTATTAAGGGAGATGTTATTATTGTTTTCATTCCTTGTTACCTTCATCCCATATTCATACACTGACCAAAATTCATGGCCCAGATTCCTTCATCCCAGATTCATGGCCCATATTCAAAATATTTACCAACGAATTCACATAGGAATAAAAATGATTCTTTCAATACATACCCTTCAACCATGCAACCCTTTGTATGTGCCTTTTGTCGGACATATATTTTTAGTATTTTCATATACCTCCCAAAGAACAACATCCACCTCGTTGATACGACACATGCCAATTCAATGTCATTGACTAGGTGTATAAGTAAATGGACTTGTAGGTTCATGAAACATGTAGGGGGATCCTTCTCAAATACACATAAAATTTCTGCAATTTCATTCTTCCATATCGACACTTCACATTCGTGGATCTTCTTGGAGGTCACCCACCTAATATAATAATACTAAATTAGTATAAACCTTTAGTAAAAATTAAAACACAATATAATATCTTTTTGTCTCTCACAAATGACCATTTCATACCACATACCGTGTAAATGCTGACAATCGACTTATGTCATTCCTTAAGTCAATTCTAATACATGAATCACCCCTAATTTCTAATGGCATGATATGCTATCACACACATTTATCAAAGGTCATTGGCAATTTTGATCACACATTAGAATATCAAAATATATTTAGTACTTAATTAATGTTAACAACGACAATTAAATGATGATAATACCTTCATAAAATTATGAAAATCATGTGTTTTAAATCCTATCATATGTCCATCAACTATAGAATATTTATTCAATGATGACCTATATCCAGTAGGTGTCCTTATTGAACATGTGACTTTTTTTAGTTGGTCTAGCTATTTCTTCTTCAAAATCCATGGAGTTTATGCATATGTTTCATTTTCCCTGTTTGGCCACAAATGTATTCTATCAAATTTGGACGCGAAAGAGCAATATCTCTACTCAAAGAAAATGTGTCCTTCTCTTTACCTGATATATGTCAAAATGTAGAATCTAGCACATTTTTGAAGATTCCCATAGGATCTAATAGGTGAGATTAATAGATCCTTCTAGTAAGGGAGCTCATATAATATGGATTTATTTTCATTCCTTTTGGCATATTAACTACAACTTGTTCGGGTTCTTCAATTGAATCACCCTGATAAAAAAACCCTCCCAAGCTTTCAATTCAACATATTCATACTTCTTAATCCAATCACCTAGACCCATAACCATGGGAGGGCCTATATTTTCAAAATTTTGATCAAATTGATTCTTTAGGCGATTTCTAAACTTATGATTTGGTGGTAGAAAAACCCTGTTGTTTGCATAAATAAATTTATTTAGATATTTAGAATACCACACCTCAAATTGTTCTGCACACCTTGGACGTGCAAATATCCCCTTTGTTTGAAGCCTTGCAATTCAATAAGCAATGTTAATGAAATCAAAATAATAGTATAAATGTATGAAAGTTGGGATGAAAATAAATTATGACTGTAAATACATAAATATTTTTTAATACCTGAACAAACACCAAGTTCTGGGAAATCATGAATATTCCAATATAGCACACCATACAACATGAAGTAACTATTTGATGGAGGACATGATATGTCATACATTATTATGCCTTTCCATGGAAATTTCATCTCATAAATAAAAGGCGCAATATAAACATCCATATGTTTTACTTGATGTTTTCTTGGAACAATGAGAGTCAACATAAGGTGCTCCTTTATAACACTCATCCATGGGGGAATATTGTATATTATCAATACAACTGGTCAAACAATATGTTTTGTGCTCATGAAAGAGAATGGGAACACTCCATCTATTGCAAGCCCAAACCTAATACTATGGGGTTCATTTTTGAATTTTCCTGGCCATTTTTCCTCTATGTGTTTCATTGCTTTGCAGTCTGCCAAAATTTGCATGAATCCATCTTTAATCATGTTCTTTGCATGCTAGTCCATCAAATGTGCAAGTGACTTGCAACGAACCATTTGTTGAAGTCTAGGTATAATTGGCATGCGGTGTAAAAACGTATTTGGAATAGTAGGAACTTGTACATCTATATAATATTTCTTCTTTTGCATAGGGAATTCTACCTTGTTTTGATATTCATGTCTGTATAAAATGCAATCATTTTTACATGAATTAATTTGCTTATATTTAATCCCCAACTCGACCAACAACTGACGAGCTTCTCTGCAAGTTGATGGAAACACAATCTCCTCAAGGAATACTTTAGGTTTTAGTGCCCTATAAGATTGCCAGACATTAAATCAATTGAGTTTTTGACTTATGATGAACATGTTGGATATGTCATTCTATACTAGCATTGTTTATATACAATATATGGTTTTAAAATAACCTTAAATAAATATAAAATAAGTTGATGAATATTTATGTATTATGTACATCAATTGACAATGCAAATTAAGAAATAGAATTCATATCACTTTAGTAGGGTAGTGAAGGATTTGTCTAACCAACCAAACAATGACTTGATTTCTAATAATATTAATGTGCATGAAATTTTTGAGGTTCTACTTGCACCCGATCTAAACACGGGTGTTTTCTCTGCTTGCTTGATTGAGTCAATCAAGTTGTTATCATCAATATTATGTTGGTGGTACTTACCCCTACATCATCATTACTATCAACCATAGAAAATTATCCTCATCATTGTTTTCATCCCCAAATAAACCTATGAACATTTCATTCAACATTTCTTCATGCATTGCATTTTCACTATCATCATCATCATAATTAAGGATAGGCAGAGTGTCATCATTGTATGCTAATCTCATGAATTCTTCAAATTTCTTAGGTGGTAGTATTCTCTTCAATGCTTCTCTTTCCACCCTAGTATGGTTTAAAGGATGGTTTGGATCATCCCATCCAAATATTAATATCTTAGTTGGATCTTGGGTATTGGTAGGTGTATCATCGATATCTTCTACCTATCAACAAATGCAAGCATTATTTAATGTTAGACAACAATTGAATAAATCATAAATGTATCAATTTCAAAGCAATATATCAAATATGTCTTAAACTATATATATATATATATATATATATATATATATATATATGTATGTATGTATATTCAATTGGTTCACAACCCCACATAGAAGTAGCTACATCCATGGGAAGAATTCACAGGCGGCCCACCCGAAGGGGCCTCACCCAGTCGACTCTGATTACGGAGTCTAACTCGGTGGGGACATCAAGTGAGGTCGTTATATATCAATGCATAGCCACCCAGGTAATTGACCCTGAGACCTTTTGCTTACAACTTACATCTCTCAACCACTTGAGATAACCCATTGGGCTATATATATATATATCTTGAATAATGGAACATTATATTCTAGAGTACATTCTTTTACGCTATAATTTAAGATAAAACACATTTTTTACAACAAAGTTTAAATATAAATCCACACTCATTTATTATTATTTGGTTTTCTTCCCTCAAGAACATCCTTAGGGAGACCTTGTTCTTCCCTTTTCATTTGTGTAGGAGTGTGTTTAATGAAGTTGTAATTAATCAATAACTCATCCCCAATAGTAAGGTCCATTATAGCCTCAACCATTATCAATATATAGACCTCTCTTTCCACATATCCATCTTTATCATTTATAACCTCAACAAATTGACAGGTCGGTCTTATAGTAGGGTCCCTTCCCTTACTGTTATTTATAAGTCCTGCAATATTTTTGTGTGTGTATGCACGAACATCTATATACATAATATGATCTCTATTCATTTATTTTCCAATTTCCAATTGGAGACGACGTGTATACATATTTGAATTTATTCCATATGCTGATATGTTGTGCTTATATTCTGCTAGCCTTCTCCATTCACAACTATAATGTGATGGACCATAATATGGCTGATGTGAATTGTTTCTATGTTTATATTACACATGGGAATTTTGGACAATAAATAGGCCTAGATTCACTCAATGAATATTGGAGGATCATATCATATAGTTGTATACCCAAAATTGAAACACCTCATACACTCTAGGTAGTTGTTGATCACTAGGCCAAGCACAATGTAGTCGACAATCAAAAGTATCTTTATAAATTGATCTAAAATTCAGGGGCAATTAATCATCACCATCACATTCATTCTCATAGGGTATGTATTCCACCTTCCTGTTGTCTTTAAGTAAATTATGCAGCTTTATACTAGTTCTTGTTCTGCCACTTGTTTTCATCAATTCCTCATCTTTTGAGCTAGTATATGTGCACATATTTTTTTTAGATGTATCATATGATAAGTGATCATTTCCCTCTTCGATGGAAGTCAGTGCACTAGCAATATTTAAACCAATAACTTTATCCTACAAGTATTCATTAAGAAAAACTTTAATTATTCAAATAAAACAAAATTGTGTTTAAAAGAAGTATACATATTATTTATATCAAATTGGAAAATTCCTTACCAAAACTCCTTTTGGATTCAAATCGATTGTACGAGGAATACTACCCACGTGAAGCTCATCAATTATGTAATGTCTTTGTACAATACCTCATTTGAATTGTTTCTTTCCGTGACATACATAACATCCACAATAAACAATTTTCTCATAGTATTCATCCCATGTACTATATTAGTCCTCACTAACCTCTTATTCAATGCACTAATTTGTTGTGTCTCTAGGATCCAATATTGTCATATCCTCTTCCACCCACTTCCCTCTATGTGATTTAATTGTTTTGGGTCCACATCCATTTACATATATTTTTCTTTTGCTAATTGAACACTTAGGCTCTGCATTTGCTCCAATCTCCATCTAAAATAATCAACAACATGCATTAATTTATGTCAAGATTGGATAATATAGTATAAATTTTAATAAAATAGTGAAAAAAGATGGACTTATCACAAAATTTCGTCATATCAATTTCCCCTAAGTTAAGTCAAAATTTGAGTACCTACTGTCCCACATCATATGTTCTGTCCTCATTCAATATAACACGATATGTGGCTATGGCCTTGTCTAGCTCTTGTAATACACAAAAACATCAATAATATTTAGTACACCAATTATATTATTTCAACAAATATCTATTGAGCCAAAATTTCAACAAGAAAAGTATCCAACATCCCTATCTCACATGGCCATCCTATCCCACATGGCCATTCTATCCTTGACTACCAAGTACCCCACAGGTACACACTATTCTGATTATATGATTTTTGCATTGTCAATACCTTGGTTATGTCTTTTACTACACTTGAGTATGTGCGCAGCATGTGCAGGACCATGATAAAGCCAATATAGGGCCTCTTGTTTGTCCACTATACAGATAAGACTCCAAATCTATAACAACATGGGGCATGCACCCTACCATAGGTATCATTCCGAAACTAGCATATAGAATCTATTTACCCTTCATTTATAATGCGTATCCCAATATTCCCGTTGATAACCATAGGGTCCCCCTTCATGGCCTTGATGTGCCTTCAACATCATTTCCATGAATATCATATTCCCCCATGGGTGTGTGCACCACTTCCATCCCCATCATCAATTGGAACCCATGATTTCGACCCCCCACAAGTCCGAGGAATCTGACCAAACTTGAAATGACCCTCCCTTATAGTATCATTTCATATTTGCGCATTTACTCCACCAAGTAGACACATGTCAGAATCCTCGGCACAGGTTATAAGAATGATTCATGAAGATACCTTCATACCTCCATGAGCACTTTACTCTCTGTAATCCTCCTCGTATCATCACCCCTACAAAGACACCTATGCCCCCCCCACCATCAGAAGCAACCAGTTCTATTCAGTTATCCCGCAGGTATACACTGCATGGCATCGTTTCATGGGGAACCCATCTTTGCATCTGTAAGTTAACCCTCACTTTGCCATTGGAAAGTGTCCCCCGATCCACTAAAAACCATGGCGATTCCACACATCATCAAAATGGTCCCCCAATACACCCAAAACTGTGGGGACCCCACCAATATTCTTCATGTACAAACAAGTTCCCTCATCACCTCACTTTGAGGGAATGCCATATTATATTGGAAGCAACCAATGGTCGCCTTTAATCGATGTATTCAAGAGTCTCCGTATGTTCAATAGTACATGTTTTTCCAGTTACCATTGCCATTTTTTTTGCATCTACATCAAATCCCTTTCACTTGCAGTTTGTTTCCACTAGTTTCAATTTGTGTCATCCCGAAAGAAAAGTTGTCATCCCCACCCCCCATGTTTACATCAATCAAAGGAAGCTATGAGCCCCATGCTTATCAACTATTGTTGTGTTAGGTCTTTTCGTCCACCAATTGATTACAATATGATCTTGGTTCTCAAGATAAGCTCCTCATCTTATCAAATACTTCAACTCTCGTCGACGTCAAAAAAAAAAAAAATGAGAGTTGCAGTAGTTGCAGTTGTACCTTGTGATCCCGTTCAATCACTATAAGGGATCACCTCGAAATTAGTAGGGAGAGTCATTAATGCTCCCTGACTAGGTGGTTTCCTTTATGCTCAACGTCAACACATTATCAAATCAAGGGGAAATGTAATTTTAAAGGTAGCGGTGTTCACATTTGGAAATCATGATAGAAGTCTATTTAGTATGGTGAACCCTTAGGCATATTTACATACCAATTTTAGTCCCCCACCACAGTGGGTTCATCATGGTCACTAGCAGTTCCACTTCTTTAATATTTCATAGCAGTAGTGGGGGTATATACTCTAACATGGATTGAAGCCACCTTCATCCATTTCCCAGCAATATAGTAGAGTTGAAACTTTTTTCCTCCCTCATTGTAATCACTTTGACAACATTTCATGAGCATGAGTATGCCCGCCTTGTTTGTATAAAAAATATTCTTTATTACAACTCTAACGGTCGTCACCAACAATCTTCCCCCATGGGAGAATTTTATTTTATCCACATATGCTTTGTCCTACAGAACATGAGAGAAAGAACATAAACATGATTCATTATTGGCTCTATAGTACCCTCTCAACTTCATACATCAGGGGTCATCTATTAACGCCTAAAATCCGCACACATGCGACATTTCGACGATTCACCAAGTAAAGCGTCATCAACATAAATAATACATCTCACCACAGGAATCCTCAATAGATCCAAAACATAGCATGAGTCCATAAGTGAAAATAAACAGTCAAAACAAAGGGTAGTGTGGGTATTACACAGTTGAACCGTGTTATAGCGTAGGTTACTTGAACAATGCCTGCGCTACACCCATGCGGCTTTTCTTTCGATAGTTGCGCTACTATCAAAACGACAGGACCACTCACTCTTAGTGACACATTAAAGACTCAATCCTCACCAAGGATCATAATTTGGATCTTCACACACTTGAGGGCATTAATAAGCCCCCCTTGTGTACCTTGGAACCAGTTCATGAAGGAGGAGAGTTCACATTGGGTCTAGTTTTTTGATGGCCACCTCTTGGCCTATAAAAGGAAGCCATTGGCATGCATTTTGTAGAGAGATATTAGAGCAAGGTTATGCTGTTGGATTTGAGTTGGAGCTTCCTCATAGCCCACCATTTCCTACCATTGTGAGCATTCCCAAGCTTGCTTGCCACTTACCATCAAGGGGAAAGTGTTTATCTCCATTGTTATTCATCCTACTTGACATTTAGTGTAACATCCCAAAATTTACAAAAAAAATAAATTTTTCGATATAGCTTTTAATGCGTAATCTAACTGTGCGGAAATATAATAAATGTTTAAGTGTCATCTTGCTGTACTAAATGCTGTGTTGGTAGAAAGTGTAAAGTTGCGACAAGATAATTAATATCTTCATTTCGATGTTGAACTTACTCAACTGTACTTTCACAATTCTTTGTTGCTGATCTAATGATATAAGTTTATATGTGTTAACTATTGTTTCTTCTGTTTGATGATAAAGGGGTCCTACGGATGCCCCGAGGCTTACTTAGAATTCATGATAAAGCATTTGAATCGTCCTTTTTCACCGATTACAGGTAAGAGCTTTATTGTTTACGACATGTGACCGAAGAGTTTCTAACCAGTTTCCGTGTCTCCCAAGTCTTAATGATTTAAGAGACATAATGTCGAAAATGCTATTGGTGAGAACTTCAGTTAGCCTAGTTTGTAAAACATAAGTATGTCAATTGTAATATTCCTAATCCCTGTACTAACCTTTTGTTAATTTGTTCAAACAATTGATTAGGATCCATAAATCATAGTTTAATTCTATGTATTGTTGCCGTGAGTTTCTATTGATGCAAACTATGAGGATAAACTTATTCTATATGTAATGGTTAACAACAATGACGTGCATTATCTATATGCATATCCTTGTATGCTCTAGACCCTAAGAATTTCATGCAATATTTCGCTTAAATTCTAACTTAGGAATTATTGAAATTCATATTATAGTCCAATGCTAGCCTATGCACTATATACAAATTTCTATTTTTATACTATATTGAAATATAAACATATCAAATCCTATACAAAGTCCTATGAACAATAACTATATGGTATTGTGTATGTGCATCTACGTGACCCTATATGACATTACGATTTCCTAGCAATTAAATTCGACACCACCTTGACTTACCACAAGGTGTTATTACATAACCAAATGGTTCATTTGATCAACAATTCGATACATTGTATGAAATGTGTCATATTAACATTATGAAGGTTTCGTGCTGGCAAGAACTTTGGCTTCCCTTAGCATTTAATACTCCCAACTGCCGAGACAGTGGAATGTCTCTGTGGACATCGTCGTGGAGCAGGCACATGATGGTGTGGTGATAGTTCAAGCATCGTGATGATTTGTAAGTGTTTGGTTCGAATGTTAACTGAGATGGATTCCTCGGTGGCTATGGTAATGATGGTGTCATTTAATATGGTTGTTGCTTGGGTTTACGTGAAAACCCTTCGGTGATCTCCACCGTTGATCTAGCAAAGGTTTGGACTTTAGGATCTAACCCTAACCTCCACTATGTTCTACGGTGTTAATGTTTCATTGGCATTCGATGTAGTGGCTCTGAGGAGAGGCCGACAGGCCGAGAGCCTTCAGGGTTTTTGTTAACAGGTTTTTGTGGAGTGCCCACGATTCGAAACTGTGACCTATTGAAAGCTTCAGAGCCGAAACACTCATGGTGTTTTACAGTAGTAGCTTGTATTAAGAGTTCCGGGGTGAGTGACAATTTTCTTCGTGGTAGTTGATTCGATGCTCGGCTTCCCTTGTCTGTCCAGTGGTAGTTTTCCAGAGTTGTTTTCCACCCTTCCTTGAATTCGATGGTGGAGTAATGGTTCCAGTTTGCACAGTCTTGGCGTTATGCTCCAGTGATAACTTAAAGTTAATGGTTCTTGATTCAAAACCCTGTGTCTTCCATTCTATTTTGAGAATTTTAGTTAATGTTATTTCGTTTATAAGGACTTCTGTCAAAAGCTTGTTTTAACCATACTCATGTTCAAATGGAAGGTACCTTCATCGATGGCGTCTCAGCTTAGGTTTTGGTAGCTAGCAACTACAAATGACCGATAAGCTTCGGTGGTTACTCGTTACTCTGGTTAGATGACTAGTGGACCTTCATTATGTTCTTTGCCGAGACTTTGTGTTTTCTTGGGCTCTGAGGGGTGACCTTCGTCGAAGTATTTGTGAACTATTTTGACAATTTTGGGGCGGATGAAACCCTCGACCCTTTCGTTCGTTGTTTTCAGTAATATTTATTTTCCATTTTATAATCTGTAAAAGAATATACTGAGGAGAGGGTTTTACCCTTCCACTGTTCTCTGTAATGAAAGGGTTTTATGTTTTCATTCAACTTGTGTTTGTGTGGATGATACTACAAGCGTCACTCTATTTTGTGTAAAGAAAACGAAGCTTATTTGTTTGAAAACTACTGTGTCTTTTATAATAAAGAACTGTGTTTTCTATGCTATGATATATGTGTTTGAGTTTGAGAGCATTGCTCCAGTTTGTATGCGATGAAACTCGTCGTTTTTGCAACTACTGTGTTTTAAGAAGAGTTCGGAATTTGAGAGTTTAACCCTGTGTTTAAAATGATCAAACCCTATTTTTTTGTTCTCGAAAATGTTCTATTGTTATGATAACAAATGTTCTAGCTCTGAAAATATATATCTAATTCGAGCAAATCGTATGGTTTAATGTTTAATAGTTTTAAATTGAAATGTGATACTATAGTCTCGTGTTGATGCCGAGATGCTATTAATTTAAGTCTTAAGGAATGTAATTGATAATCATTTTCGAGACTATGCTTATGGAGTTGAAAGTGTTTCTCGTTGTTCATGTCTGTCGATTTTAAGTGTTGGTCGAGAGCCAATGTTTTTTTGTCTGCAACTATGTAACGAGATTGTATCTAGATTCATATTCTGTTGTTAAATGATGTTGTTTGAACCTTAACTAAACTATAAATCTGAGAGTTAGGTGTTGATACTTCTAGGGTTTGGTCAACGAAAACTCTATTTGGGTAATATAATGATTCTTTGTTTTAAATAAATAAATAGTATAACAGAAATGAATACTGTGCATAAAAATTAGTACTAAACAATTATGCTTTATTTGAAATAGAAAGAGTTATGTTTGTTTATGCGATTATATTTACTTGCTAGCAGTATTGAATAACAGTAATATGTACTTAGGAAATAATTATTGTGCAGTTCTTATTTCAATAAAAATTTGTGAAATAAACATACATTGAACCTGAAACATTTAACTGATGAAAAGAATGATAAGAGAAAGACATATAATTATATTATTTAATATAGAATATTAATGATAGGAAAAACTAATGAAATACACCAGTATTGATCTTCTCATTCATCTGGCAATCTGCCTATCAATTTATCTACCTTAATCTCTTCTCTATACTAAAGTACGATGTAGATCCATTAGCATGGAGAAAAATGTAGAGAAATATTTTATTCAATTCATCTTACATAATTTGTTAGGATATTTAGACACTTAGGAGTTAGTTAAGATCAACTTGTGTAATATATCCGTTAGGGATAGTGTGTTTCTTTAGTATGCATTAGTATGCATTTGTAAATACTTAATCCAACGGTCACGATATGTTTTCGACATAGAGTGATCCGACGGCTCAACTTCTCTTAGATCAAACCTAACCTTGATCTGTGGCTTAACACCCGATTGGTCCATGATCTCTATTTAAAGAGCATGGAGGGTCATTGTTTAGTTGATCGATTATGAGAAGCTCATTTGTAACTTTCTTTCTTTGCATAATAAATTGTCCCGTAGAAGCTATTTGGCTGGGGCCGTGGAGTGTTTGCCTCAAGAGGGTTTAAACCACGTCAAAACATCGGTGTGTTGATCTGTGATCTGTTTGTGTGAAGTGGTTCCTCTTGGTGTTTGGTCCTTTGGTAGTACCCTATGTACCCAAACATGGTATCAGAGCTTTTATGAAGTGCCGCTTCCGGTTATGATCTAGATCTTGAACTGTTGTTGCCGAAACTCGAAAGGGTTTCTAGTTCTGGTATTTCTGTGCAATTATGGGCTGTGGGAGGTGTTCCATTGCGTCTGGAGCATCGTTTCCATTGGCAAATAGTTTTCGTTTGATCGAAAACGGTTCCCGGTTGCTCCAGAAACGCGTATTTCATCAAATCTGAAGGTATAATGTTACAGTGACGGATTTTTTTTATTTCGTTTTTGAAAAGAAAAAATCTCATATTTCATCTTTTTTTTACTGTTAGATTTTTTTTGGTTCGGATTGTTGCTTTCCTGTCTACGTATGCTCTTTGCCGTGCAGCTTGAGCGATCTCGACAAATCAGAAACAGAAAGGGAAAGGGCTTTTTCTCGGCTGCGTATGCTCTTTGCCGTGCACCTTGCGCGATCTCGGCAAATCAGAAACAGAGAGAAAACGTAGACTTTCCGGGTAAGCTAACAAGATCTAACTTCGCAAGAGTGGAAAAGTTTTTTTGTTTCGTTTTGTGGTCTACTTTGTAGGAAAAAGGGCAAGCACGCAAACCGAGCAAGAAGAGTAAAAAAAAAAAAAAACCCATTCCTCATTCCCATATTTTACATACCTTTTAATCTAACTCACTTGGTTCAAAGTTGCTTTATTCCTTAATAGGTCTTGATTTCAAGTCTTAGGAAGTTACTTTTAAAAAGAAAAGTGCATGCAATTTCTATTTTCAAGTTACTTTATTGTAAAAGTGCATCTCACTTAAATAATAAAAAATAAAAATACAAGTGAGTCACTTAAGTTTTTTTTATTGTTGCACTATTTAAAAGTAATATCATTGTAAAAGTGAAATCACTTATTTTACAAAAGTGGTTCACTTAAAGCAACTTTCTTGTAAAGTGATTGTCAAAAGGTTCATCTTGGGAAGAGGGGGGTTCTTTTTTTGCTGGACATTCTCTAGCTGCCACGTCACTATTGGGGACATCTTCAACAATTTCTTTGTTCAAGCATAACTTCATCATACAGAGTCAGTTTTCAGTGCCGTTTTTTTTTAAACAGCCTATTTTTTCGAGCTCTTCACATTCAGACTATTGGTTTCTACTTTTACAGCCATTAATTTACAAAAATGGCCGCCCATTGTGATATTCTACTTTACAGTTCCAACTATTTCTCATGGAAATCTCGTATGGAGGATGTTCTACGAAGTAGGGGACTTTTCAGAATTACCATAGGGAAAGAGAAAGAACCCACTGATGATGATAAGAAAATAAAATGGGCAAATAGATGTGATGAAGCTTGTGGATTGATTGGGATGTCAATCTCTACTGATTTGCGATTCCACATATCTGGAATTGATAAACCTAACGCTGCTTGGAACAAGTTGGAATCTGTGTTTGGTAAACACAATGAAATTCGAGGTCACCAACTCGAAAATGAGTTGATTTCTTTAAATCCAAGTGACTTTTCATGCATTCAAGATTATTTATCTAAGTACAAAACTCTTAAGCTCTTATGTGCAGAATGTAAGATTGAGAGGGAAGACAAACAATGCATTTATCATATTCTTTCCAAACTTGGACCTGCATATTCTGTTTTTGTATCTACATTTTACTCCATGAAAGCATCATTGAATGCAGCTAGCTATCAAGAGCCTAGTCTTGAATCCTTTTGTGATTCCTTGATTAGGGAACAAGATAAACTCATTCATCTTGGAATAATCAACAATGCAGATACATCTGGGAAAGCCTTATTGTCCCAACAGAAAGAAAAGTCCAATCCTCCCAAGAAATAAAATTTTTGCAATAATAAGTCAAACAAGGGTCCAAAACCCTCTCAGTCAGCTCCTTCTTTAAAAAATGACAAAGGATCCAAGCCAAAAGGCAAGAAGACTGAGCGTCATTGCAACTATTGCAGGAAAGATAATCATGATGAATCTAAGTGTTTCAAGAAGATGGCAACCTTGGAAGAAACAATGAAGAAGCACCACATCAGCCTAGATTCGTCTTCAGAATCTACCTCTCATGGACATGCACTTTGTGCTTCTGGTTATTCTTATAATGCATCTTCTTCTTCTACTTCAAATGAATGGCTCATTGATTCTGGAGCATCTTATCATATGGCTAAGGATCAAGCCATCTTTTCTACTATGCATGAATGTAACACCAAACAAATATTTGTTGGTGATGATAGATCTCTAAGTGTTGTAGGAGCTAGAACAGTTCCAGTAGATAATGGTCATTTTAGTGATGTACTATGTGTTCCAAGAATTTCCTGCAATTTGTTATCAGTCTATCAGATCACTCATTCTGGTGAAGGTAAAACTGTGACCTTTACACCTCACCAAGTTGTAATCAAGCATTTTAAAGATCCTCACCAGGTCCTAGCTACTGGAATTGTTGATGATATTACCAGGTTGTACAAGTTTAACAACTTTGGGTCATCACCTTTCCCTTCAGTTTTTGTTGCTCATAGTGATAACTTGAGCAAACTTTGGCATGAGCGATTTGGTCACTTAAATTATCGCTCATTGCAACAACTATGTAAAGAAAATATGGTGACAGGTCTTCCGATGGTATCTTGCAGAGATGGTGTTTGTTCCGGTTGTGTACTCGGAAAACATCATCGAGACAGTTTTGACAAACGTGCCTCTTGGCACGCCTCGGTTCCCTTGGAGCTTGTTCATAGTGACTTGTGTGGTCCTCTTCCATCTGCTTCATTTTCTGGTTTCAAATATTTCTTAACTTTCATTGATGATTACACCAGACGCACTTGGGTTTATTTCCTAAAACTTAAGAGCGAAGTATTTAACATGTTCTTGGCCTACAAGGCCCTTGTTGAAAAACAATATGGTCATCAAATTATTAAGTTAAGATCTGACAATGAAGGAGAATATGTTAACAAACAGTTCACTACTTTCTGCACTGAACAAGGCATCCAACAACAGCACACTGTTCCATATACACCACAACAAAATGGTGTAGCTGAGCAGAAGAACCGCACTTTAAAAGAAATGGCTAATTGTATGATCCAATCTAAGGGACTAAGTATTTAATTTTGGGCTGAAGCCATTAATTGTGCAAATTACATAGTTAATCACACCCCCACAAGAGAATTACAAGGTATAACACCGGAAGAAGCATGGAGTAAAATTAAACCTGATGTAAGTCACTTTCGTGTGTTTGGTAGTGAAGCATGGGCTCACATTCCGGATGAAAAACGAAAAGCATTGCAGCCTAAAAGTGAAAAGTGCATATTTGTTGGATATTCTGAAGATGTAAAAGGTTATAGACTTCTTCAACCACATTCTCATGCTACAATAATTAGAAGAGATGTTAAATTTGATGAAAATATCTTGGCCTATGAGCCTAACTCGGCGATTGTGCCATCTTTGGCCTGCGAGCCTGATTCGGCGTTTGTGCCTTCTTCTTCTTCTTCCAACTTCCTTGACAAGTTTCCAACTCTAGTTTCTGATGATGACAGTGAGGATGAAAATCCACCTCCGCTTGCTCATGTTCCTCCAGTTGCACCAGCACAAGTGCTTCCTCGATGGGTCCATTCAACATGTGAAGCAGCTGGTGATCTTGCCGGTGATCCTAGAGATCAACGTCGAACACGTTCTCAGTTTCAGCGAGCCTCTTCTCTTTTGGCTCAAGTTTCCAAGAATCATGATCCAGAAACTTTTGCAGAAGCTTCAGGGAATCCAGATTGGGATGCAGCCGTGGATGAAGAATATCGTTCCTTAATGGCGAACAATACTTGGGATGTTGTACCTCTTCCAAAAGGAAGAAAACTTGTCAGATTTAAATGGGTCTACAGAACTAAGTATGCATCAGATGGAAGTGTCGAAAGACTTAAGGCAAGGTTAGTTGCCAAAGGTTTTTCCCAAGTTGAAGGGATTGACTACAATAAAACCTTTTCTCCTGTCGCAAAAATAAACTCCATCCGTCTTGTTCTTTCCCTTCCAGCCTTACACAACTGGGAAGTCCATCAAATGGATGTCAAGTCTGTCTTCTTACATGGTGATTTACAGGAGGAAATTTACATGGAACAACCTCCTAGCTATGTTCAGAATAACTCTAGCCTTGTCTGTCGCCTTAAGAAATCCTTATATGGCCTTAAGCAAGCTCCTAGAGCTTGGTATGCCAAAATGGATAACTTTCTCCTTGACACTGGTTTTTCTTGATGCCATTCTGACCCCAATGTCTATACCAAGAAAGTAGGAAACCATCTCATCATACTTGTTCTATATGTTGATGACCTTATTCTTACTGGTAATGACCCTAAGCTTATAACCCATGTGAAATCTAGTCTTAAACAAAATTTTGAAATGTCAGACTTAAGACATTTGCATTATTTTCTTGGTCTCCAAGTCCTGCAAACCAAAGAAGGAATCTTTCTTTCTCAGTCTAAGTATGCTTGTGACCTTCTTCGATGCTTTCACATGGAAGATTGTACACCAGCCCCTTCTCCCTTCCAGTCTGGAGTCAAACTTTCTGCCTCTTGTACTTCACCTGAAGTAGATGCCACCTTGTATCATCAGCTTGTTGGTAGTCTTTTATACTTGACTCATTCCCATCCTGACCTTTCCTTTGTCGTTGGTCGAGTTGCCCGTTATATGCAGACACCTCATGAAAGTCACTGGAAAGCAGCTAAAAGAATACTTCGATATATTCGAGGTACAGTTCAGTTTGGGATTCATTACAATACAGGGGGGAAACCTTTGTTGGTTGGTTTCACTGATTCAGATTGGGCCGGCGATCCTAATGATCGAAAGTCTACTGCAGGTTATGTTTTCAGTCTGGGATCTGGACCTATTACTTGGGCTTGTAAGAAACAACAAGCTCTTGCTCTTTCTTCAACAGAGGCAGAATATCGAGTAGCAGTTAATTCCAGTCAGGAAGCTTTATGGCTTCGACAGATCCTTTCAGAGTTTGGATTCGAGCAGCATCAGCCTACTCCACTTTGGTGCAACAATCAAAGTGCCATCAAGCTTGCCAAAGATCCAGTTCTACATCAATGCAGCAAACACATTGAGATACATATGCACTTCATCATAAATCTTGTTCATGATCGTGTTCTTGAAGTGCTCTTCTGCCCTACAGATGATCAAGTTGCAGACATCTTCACCAAGTCTCTTACAGAAGCGAAGTTTTCTAAACTTCGATCTATGTTAGGAGTTCAGGAACTTGTCATTAAGGGGGGATAGGCTCTAATGCCTCCTTCCTTCTCCTAATAGTGTCACTTTGTAAATCCTTCAATCCTATCCCAAGTTGTTCTTAAGGGGGGATGTTAGTATATTTAGACACTTAGGAGTTAGTTAAGATCAACTTGTGTAATATATCCGTTAGGGATAGTGTGTTTCTTTAGTATGCATTAGTATGCATTTGTAAATACTTAATCCGACGGTTACGATATGTTTCCGACATAGAGTGATCCGACGGCTCAACTTCTCTTAGATCAAACCTAACTTTGATCTGTGGCTTAACACCCGATTGGTCCATGATCTCTATTTAAAGAGCATGGAGGGTCATTGTTTAGTTGATCGATTATGAGAAGCTCATTTGTAACTTTTTTTCTTTGCATAATAAATTGTCCCGTAGAAGCTATTTGGCCGGGGCCGTGGAGTGTTTCTCTCAAGAGGGTTTAAACCACGTCAAAACATCGGTGTGTTGATCTATGATCTGTTTGTGTGAAGTGGTTTCTCTTGGTGTTCGGTCCTTTGGTAGTACCCTGTGTACCCGAACATAATTATCACTATATAGAATCCTAATTAGGTCAAAAACTAAAATAAATGCATTTGTTTAATAATAACCTTGAAAATAGTAAATCGATAATTGCAGATAGAAACTTTAACTACTTAGAATTTGAAAAGACAAGTAGAACATGTAATGAAGATAGGACCGACAAACACCCAAGGAGGCCTGTTCCTCCCAACCTTTTCCAGAAGAAGCAGCCAAAACTACTTGCTTCCTTTGGACCCCCGAGCTTGCTTACTGAACCACTAAGTAGATGGAATCTGTGTAGAAGCAAGGTACTCAGTAATATAACTTCTGCACTCAGCAGTATAACTTCTGCACTCAAAATATGCCTTCTGCACTCAGGAATATAACTTCTGCACTCACTAGTATAATAGGAAGACTTACACCATGATCAAAACTCAGCATATCCCCTCATTGAATCTCTTGGGTGCAAGCACAGCAAAACCCCAAGGTAAATTTCTTCATCAGGAAAAGTGATGAACCTCAGTTCATAATTCGATGGCTCTTATATAGACTACTTAGGTCTTTAGTGGTCAGTTTTGAATAAATGAGCCTCAAGCTCCAGTCCCACCTTCCAGGGCACTATGACCACATTTCAAGGGAGTTGTCCCATGCCAACAACTAGTTAGTTGCATCATGATGCTGCCACTTGTCCAATATAAAACTTTACAAAAATTTGACACTTGTGCAATATAAAACTTTACAATAAAAGTTAACATAATGTTTCCAACATAAAATGTTTTTCAGCAAAAAGGGAATGTTACAAACACCCCCACTTAAGCTCAACATCATCCTCGATGTTGCTTATTCGTCATCCGATCCTTCCTAGAACAGAACTGGATATGTTGCCCACATTTTACTTTCCAGTTCCCAGGTAGCTTCATCAGGGCTAAGGTGCTTCCATTGCACTTTTACCTGCCCTATGGTACGATTCCAAAGCATAATTTCCCTCCTATCAAGAACACAGTTCGATTCCATCTGAAAATATCCTTCAGGCTCCACCTGTATATCATTCCAATTCAACACATGAGTAGCATCGTGCACATACTTCTTTAAAACAAAAATGTGAAAAATATTTTGGATTTTTAAATTAGATGGAAAATCCAATTGATATGCAATAGCTCCAATCCTTGATAGGATTTCGAATGGTCCACAATACCTTGGTTCTAGTTTAGCACAAATCTCAAGCTTCAAAGAACTTTTCTTGGGTTTTACCTTTATAAAAACATGGTCTCCAACCTGAAATTCTCTTTCAGTGCATTTCAAATCTGCATAACTTTTTTGCCGATCTTGGGAAACCTTTAAGTTACCTTGAACCTGTTTCACAGTTAGCTCCATTTATTTCAATAAATATGGTCCTGGAATTAATTTGTCTACAGGGTTATCCCAAGAAATAGGAGTACAACATTTTCTTCCATACAAAATCTCAAATGGAATTAACTTAGCAGATGCTTGATAATGATTATTGTATGCAAATTCTGCTAAATGTAGATAATCTTCCCACTTAGATGGTTGATCTTTGACATACATTCTTAGCATGTCTTCTAAAATCTGGTTTACCCTTTCTGTTTGACCATCAATTTGTGGGTGGAAAGAAGTGTTGAAATTTAGTTTAGTATTTAAACCTTTAAATAGTGTTGTCCAAAAATTTCCAATGAACTTAGAGTCCCGATCAGAAATAATTACCTTTGGAATTCCGTGCAAGCGAGAGATTTGCTTCATAAATACATCTGCAATGTTAGAAGCTTTAAAAGTGGTTTTAACAGGAATAAAATGAGCAGCCTTACTTAACTTGTCCACAACCACCATTATGGAGTCATTATGTTTCTGTTTTTTAGGCAAACCTATAATAAAATCAATACTTATAATCTCCCATTTCCATTCTTGAATTGGCAATGGTTGCAATAGTCCAGCTGGATGTTGATATTCAGCCTTAATGGTCTGACATTCAAAACATCTAGCTATGTAGTCAGCCACTTCATTCTTCATGTTGGGCCAAAAATAATCCTTCCTTAACATAGTTATCATTTTCTGATAACCTAGATGTACTGAATAAGGACTCTTACGAACTTCATCCAAAATTAACAGCTTAACCTTTGACACATTTGGTACATAAATTATGTTTTTATAAGTCATAAGCCCTTTTTATTAATGCTGAAATCTGTTATTAAATTTTCAAACACATTTTCAGCAACTTTACCAAGCAATTTTTGATAATTTTCATCTTGTTTAATTCCTTCTTCAATTTGATTTTCCAAATCTGTCTTAAACGTGTTGATTGTTGCCATCAAGCTTAATCTGGGATTCCTGCTTAATGCAGCAGCAACTTTGTTTTCTTTTCCCTTAATGTGTTGAATCTCGAAATCATACTCGCTAAGGAAAGCTAGCCATCTAGCTTGCCTTGCATTAAGATTTGTTTGATCCAACAAATACTTTAAACTCTTATTATCTGTCATTAATGTGAAATTTCTTCCAATCAAGTGATGGCGCCACATTTTTAATGCATGTATCACAGCTTCCAACTCAATATCGTAAGTGTCACAATTATTTTCATGGATTTTTAACTTTCTAGACTCAAAAGCGATAGCATGACCTTCTTGAGTTAAGAACCCACCAAGCCCATCGTTGCACGCGTCAGTGCATACAACGAAGTCTTTGTTAGGATCAACAATTTTTAAAATTGGTGCAGTGGTGAATAATTCTTTTAGCTTATTAAAGCTTTCTTGACACTTTTGATCCCATACGAATTTCTTCCCTTTCTTCTGCAAAGACGTGATGGGATTTGAAATTCATGAGAACCCTTCAATAAACTTTCTGTAGTAACCTGTTATCTCCATAAATAACCGAACGTCAGTTACATCTTTAGGGACAGGCCACTCGTTAATTGCTTTTATCATATCATGGTCGACATAAATTCCGTCTTTAGATATTATGTGACTTAAATATTGTATTTTATCTTTATAAAAATCACATTTACTGAACTTAGCGTAAAGATGATGTTCTCTTAAAACTTGCAGAATTATTCTTAAATGTTCGTCATGCTCTTCTTTAGTTTTTTAGTAAATCAGAATATCATCAATGAACGCAACTACAAACTTATCCAAATATTTATGCAGAACGTTGTTCATTAAACACATGAACACTGTCGGTGCGTTGGTTAGCTTAAAAGGCATAACTATGAACTCGTAGTGTCCATATTGCGTTCTGAGTGTAGTTTTGAATATGTCTTTGTCTTTTATTCTAACCTAATGATATCCGGACCTTAAATCAA
The DNA here is from genome assembly GCA_027924585.1 of Larix kaempferi. Classification (NCBI taxonomy): domain Eukaryota; kingdom Viridiplantae; phylum Streptophyta; class Pinopsida; order Pinales; family Pinaceae; genus Larix; species Larix kaempferi. The sequence goes on from BSBM01000893.1 coordinate 17,285,809, forward strand.
TTTTAGTGAATATCTCTGCTCCGCGTACTTGATCAAATAGATCATCTATGCGGGGCAAGGGATATCAATTCTTAATTGTCATTTTATTAAGCTGACAGTAATCGATGTACAATCGCATGGTACTGTCCTTCTTTTTAATGAAAATTACCGGTGCTCCCTAAGGAGACACACTTGGCATTATGTATTTTTTATCTATTAATTCCTTCAACTGAGATTTTAACTCGTTTAAATCCAGAATATTCATCCTGTAGGGAGCCTTTGAGTTTGGTACCGCACCTAGTACTAACTCAATGGTGAAATCAAGTTCCCTTTTCGGAGTTAATCCTGGAATTTCTTTTGGGAATACCTCAGAAAAGTCCCTAAGGATGGGAATATACTCCAGTTTTAACTTGTCTTCTTTAGATGAAAATTCGTCATTAATAACATTAACAGCAAACATTTTACAGCCCTTTCTAGCAGCTCTCTTAACTTGTAACACATAAATTTGTCTTACTAAAATATTCCTATGAAATTCCTTTTACTGTTTCAGTTTTACCTTCATTATTCAAACAAGTAAAAGATTTCTCATAACAATTAAGCTCTATTCTATGATGTTCAAGCCAATCCATGCCAATCAACAAGTCATATGACCCTAAGGGTAAAACATTCAGATTAATTTGGGTTTTCAGCTGATTCAAAAAAACATCACAATTTTTAACAAAGTCTATAACCTTTCTTTTAGCGCCTGTTGCTAGCTGAACTAACCAAGAATTATCAAAATTTTATATTCTTAACTTGCAATTTTTCACTAATTCATGGGAAATGTAACTCAAACTTGCACCTGGATCTATCAAAAGAGAAATACATCGATTTTGTAACATACCTTCTATTTCGACCGTGGACGTTTGATGGTCTACTTGCTGATTTTCCAGCGTTGCATTTATCCTTGGCATTTCTCTTGCCATATCACCAACTGTTGGCTCCACTTGTATGCTATGAATGTTGTTGACTGTCCTTTTGTTGCGTGGGCAATCTGCTTTCTTATGTGGTCCACCGCAATCAAAACACTTCAAAGCTCCTTTCTATTCAGCATACCTGGTGTTGTTATTGTTATTAGGTACATTTTTTGCAGCAGTAAAATTATGTGGTGCATTACTCCTGTAATTATTATTACTTGGAAAATTTATGTTATTAAAATTTTTCTTAAAACTTCCATAATTATGATTAAAGCTCTTATTTTTATGCTTGAAATGATTAGACTTATTACTTTTCCAGCCAGTTGTTCCTTCTCTTTTTCTATTTTGGTCAAAACAGAAATTTGCTTTCCTCATAGCCTCTTCTAGAGTGGAAGGGTTATCATACTCAATCCTATCTTTTATGTTGAAAGGTAGACAACTTAGAAACCTTTGCACCTTAGGCTTCTCTTCGACCATGTAAGGTACATACCTCAGCAAGCTAAGGAACTTGTTACACAACTCCTTTATGTTCATAGTACATAATTTTAGATCATAAAACTCTTTTGATTTATCTTCATAGTATTGTTCTGACAAGAACTTATTCTTAAATAAAATTTTAAACATATTCCAGGTTACGTCTCTTTCCTTTATGCTCTTAATTCTTTTAAGATCCTGCCACCAGATATATGCCTTTCCTATCAGATTGTAAATAGCCTTCTTGGATTTTAACTGGGAAGAGTAATCGTAAATATTAAAGTACTTCTTCATTCCAAACAGCCATGCTTCAGTTGTCTCGCCCTTTTCAGTTTCGCCATTAAAAGTTGGTGGCTTAATCTTTTTAAACTCTCCAGTAATTTGTTCATGAAGCTTATACTTCCACTTCTTGGAACAACAATCACTGTCACTGTTATCATGATCAGATTTATCAATACTTCGATCAGATTCAGATGAAGAGTAACTAATACTTTTACCATTATTTGTTTTCTTGTGTTTATGTTTGTGGGACATTGTACCAAAATCATAATTTACTTCTGATTTATTTCCTCTTTCTTCGTGATGGTATTTCTCCATTAGAATTTGATTTAACTCTTCTGATGCTTTCATAATGCATTCATTTTCTTCTTTAACAGTTCTTATCTTAGATTTTAAATCTTTTACAGTACGAAGAAGTTCTGAATACTGGTTATTTAATTCAACATATATTCATTCATTATTATTATTGTTATTGTACTCATTACGAGGAGATTTGTCGTCTGTTGATTCCTACAGTATGTCCATACCTGCAAATTAATATCAAATCGTTCTGTACAAAAATAAAATTAAAAATAAAAGTTAGTAACATAAACTTTCTGATTTTTATTTTTTGTTTGCGCGCCTGAGCCTATTTTGGGCCTAGAGTTTGAACTCGTGCTCTGATACCACATGTAGCATCCCGAAATTTACAAAAAATTTAAAAAATTTCGATATAGCTTTTAATGCGTAATCTAACTGTGCAGAAATATAATAAATGTTTAAATGTCGTCTTGCTGTACTAAATGTTGTGTTGGTCGAAAGTGTAATGTTACGACAAGATAATTAATATCTTCATTTTGATGTTGAACTTACTCAACTGTACTTTCACAATTCTTTGTTGCTGATATAATGATATAAGTGTATATGTGTTACTATTGTTTCTTCTATTTGATGATGAAGGGGTCCTACGGATGCCCCGAGGCTTACTTAGAATTCATTCTAAAGCATTTGAATCGTCCTTTTTCGCAGATTACAGGTAAGAGCTTTAGTGTTTACGACATGTGACCGAAGAGTTTCTAACCAGTTTCCATGTCTCCCAAGTCTTAATGATTTAAGAGACATAATGTCGAAAATGCTATTGGTGAGAACTTCAGTTAGCCTAGTTTGTAAAACAAAAGTATGTCAGTTGTAATATTCCTAATCCCTGTACTAACCTTTTCTTAATTTGTTCAAACAATTGATTAGGATCCATAAATCATAGTTTAATTTTATGCACTGTTGTCGTGAGTTTCTATTGATGAAAATTATGAGGATAAACTTATTCTATATGTAATGGTTAACAACAATGACGTGCATTATCTATATGCATATCCTTGTATGCTCTAGACCCTAAGAATTTCATGCAATATTTCGCTTAAATTCTAACTTAGGAATTATTGATAGTCATATCATAGTCCAATGCTATCCTATGCACTATATACAAATTTCTATTTAATTTTTATACTATATTGAAATATAAATATATCAAATCCTATACAAAGTCCTATGAACAATAACTATATGGTATTGTGTGTGTGCATCTACGTGACTCTATATGACATTACAATTTCCTAGAAATTAAATCCGACACCACCTTGAATTACCACAAGGTGTTATTACATAACCAAATGGTGCATTTGATCAACAGTTCGATACATTGTATGAAATGTGTGATATTAACATTATGAAGGTTTCGTGTTGGCAGGCACTTTGGATTCCCTTAGCATTTAATACTCCCGACTGCCGAGACAGTGGAATGTCTCCGTGGACATCGTCATGGAGCAGGAACGTGATTGTGTGGTGATAGTTCAAGCGTCGTGATGAGCTGTAAGTGTTTGGTTCGAATGTTAATTGAGTTGGCTTCCTCGGTGGCTATGGTAATGATTGTGTAATTTAATATAGTTGTTGCTTGGGTTTACGTGAAAACCCTTCGGTGATCTCCATCGTTGATCTAGCAAAGGTTTGGACTTTGGGATCTAACCCTAACCTCCACTATGTTCTACAGTGTTAATGTTTCCTTGGCATTCAGTGTAGTGGCTCTGAGGAGAGACCGACAAGCCGAAATCCTTCAGGGTTTTCGTTAACAGGTTTTTGTGGAGTGCCCACGGTTCGAAACCGTGACCTGTTGAAAGCTTAAGAGCCGAAATGAAAGCTTAAGAGCCGAAACACTCATGGTGTTTTACAGTAGTAGCTTGTATTAAGAGTTCCAAGGTGAGTGACAATTTTCTTCGTGGTAATTGATTCGATGCTCAGCTTCCATTGTCTGTCCAGTGGTAGTTTTCCAGAGTTGTTTTCCACCCTTCCTTGCATTCGGTGGTGGAGTAATGGTTCCAGTTTGCACAGTCTTGGCGTTCTGCTCCAGTGATAACTTAAAGGTAATGGTTCTCAGTTCGAAACCCTATGTCTTCCATTTTATTTTGAGAATTTCAGTTAATTTTATTTCGTTTGTAAGGACTTCTGTCAGAAGCTTGTTTTAACCATTCTTGTGTTCAAATGGCAGGTACCTTCGTCGATGGGTTCTCAGCTTAGGTTTTGGTAGCTGGCAACTGCAAATGACCAGTAAGATTTGGTGGTTACTCGTTACTCCGGTTAGATGACTAGTGGACCTTCATTGTGTTCTTTGCTGAGACTTTGTGTTTTCTTGGGCTCTGAGGGGTGACATTCATCGAAGTATTTGTGAACTATTTGACAATTTTGGGGCGGATGAAACCCTCGACCCTTTCATTCGTTGTTTTCAGTAATAATTATTTTCCATTGTATAATCCGTAAAATAATATACTCAGGAGAGGGTTTTACCCTTCCGCTGTTCTCAGTAATGAAAGGGTTTTATGTTTTCATTCAACCTGCATTTGTGTGGATGATACTGCGAGCGTCGCTCTATTTTGTGTAAAGAAAATGAAGCTTATTTATTTGAAAACTACTGTGTCTTTGATAATAAAGAACTGTGTTTTCTATGCTATGATATATGTGTTTGAGTTTGAGAGCATTGCTCCAGTTTGTATGCAATGAAAATCATCGTTTTTGCAACTACTGTGTTTTAAGAAGAGTTTGGAATTTGAGAGTTTAACCCTGTGTTTAAAATGATCAAACCCTAAATTTTTGTTCTCGAAAATGTTCTGCTGTTATGATAGCAAATGTTTTAGCTCTGAAAATAGATATCTAATTTTGCAAATCCTAGGGTTTACTGTTTAATAGTTTTGAAGTGAAATGTGATACTATAGTCTCATTTTGATGCCGAGATGCTCTTAATTTAAGTCTTAAGGAATGTAAATGATAATCATTTTCGAGACGATGCTTATGGAGTTGAAAGTGTTTCTCATTGTTCATGTCTGTCGATTTTAAGTGTTGTCCGAGAGCCAATGTTTTTCTACCTGCAACTATTTAATGAGATTGTATCTAGATTCATATTCTGTTGTTAACTGATGATGTTTGAACCTTAACTAAACTATAAATCTGAGAGTTTGGTGTTGATACTTCTAGGGTTTGGTCAACGAAAACTATGTTTGGATAATATAATGATTCGTTGTTTTAAATAAATAAATAGTATAACAGAAATGAATACTGTGCATAAAAATTAGTACTAAACAATTATGCATTATTTAAAATAGAAAGAGTTATGTTTGTTTATGCGATTATATTTACTTGCTTGCAATATTGAATAACAATAATATGTACTTAGGAAATAATTATTTTGCAGCTATTATTTCAATAAAATTTGTGAAATAAACATACATTGAACCTGAAACATTTAACTGATGAAAAGAATGATAAGAGAAAGACAGAATTATATTATTTAATACAGAATATTAATGATAGGAAAAACTAATGAAATACATCAGTATTGATCTTCTCATTCATCTGGCAATCTTCCTATCAATTTATCTACCTTAATCTCTTCTCTGTACTAGAGTATGATGCAAATCCTTTAGCATGGGGAAAAATGCAGAGAAATATTTTATTCAATTCATATTACATAATTATCACTATATAGAATCCTAATTAGGTCAGAAACTAAAATAAATGCATTTGTTTAATAATATTCTTGAAAATAGTAAATTGATAATTGCAGATAGAAACTTTAACTACTTAGAATTTGAAAAGACAAGTAGAACCTGTAATGAAGATAGGGCTAACAAACACCCAAGGAGGCATGTTCCTCCCAACCTTTTCTAGAATAAGCAGCCAAAACTACTTGCTTCCTTTGGACCCCCGAGCTTGCTTACTGATGCAAGAGCATCGAGACCTAGGAAGATCAGTTGAATTTGATCGACCGAGGAGAGCCAACCAGCGGGAGTGCCGATGACCACTAGTGCGGGAGGTAGGTTGACTTGTCGAAGTCAGCAAGTCGAGCAGAAGCAGTCGGAGTGCGATCGACTGAAGGACCAGCGGATGTCACGAGAGGTCGAGGATCAACAGGAAATGGTCGACAGGTGATGAGCGATGTAAGAGGTGGAGTAGTCGACAAGTGGTCAAGCTACGACACGACAAGGTTTGGAGAAGCCAAATATATTGGGAAAAGAACAAATCGACGGGGCAGTCGAGATGGGACTGTATTTCTATTGCAGGGTCGAAAGGACAGAAAGTCAATAAACTGTACTTAGTAGCCGTTCAGGATTGCTGAGGAATTTATTACAGTTATTGCGAGTTGGTGAAGAACATGACCGTGGATGTGATGGACAGAGACTATACAACATGGATAGAAGTTGACAGTGCAGATTCGCAGGATTTGGACAGGATCGGCGAATGGAGCGAACGCGTGTCTCAGGATTGTAATAATCTTGGAAACAACACCCACAGAGTAGAAGAGGAGAAAATACCTTCATTCTGAGGGACGAAAAGAAGGGAGCCGAGAGCAGAGCAAAGCAGAGAGCAGAGCCGAGAGAGTTGTGAAGAGTCACACAGGCCGAGTGCAGAGTGTTGAGATTGAACCATAGCTCAGAGTTCCGTGGTGAACTAGGAGAGGGTGAGGTCGACACACAGGGAGAACACACCACAGTTACTTTTAATTTGTAACGGCTGAGGCCGATTGTAGTTAGTTATTTGCTTACAGTTATTTTACATTGTAACCGATTTCCGAGAAGTAATATAAGCCAATCCAGGCATCTTGTTCTACACCTCGTTTGTGTGAGCATTATGGTTTGTGTCATGTGTATTATTAAGTAAGAACCTTATTTCCGTAGGGTGACTTGCGTCAGTTCGTATCAAAGCCCGGAGGAAAGTCCGGTTGGAGAAGAGAAGATCATACCAACCTGACTTGCGTCAGTTGGTATCAGAGCCCAAAGGCGAGTCCAGTTGGAGAAGAGAAGATCACACCAACCTGACTTGCGTCAGTTGGTATCAGAGCCCAGAGGCGAGTCCATTTGGAGAAGAGAAGATCATACCAACCTGACTTGCGTCAATTGGTATCAAAGCCCGTCGGTGAGTCCAGTTGGAGAAGAGAAGACCATACCAACCTAACTTGCATCAGTGTTGAAGGTGTGAGGATTTTCAGCGAAAGTTGAAGATGGCTCATAGAGGCGTTAATGTCCGAGGACGAAGAGCGCGTGGCGCAGCAGCCATCACAGCGGATCATGAGATGTTCGACAAATGCATCCGAACGATGCGAACTTTGACAAATGAATTCGCAGCGATCAAAGAAAACCAGAGGCGTGGTTGGATTCCTGAAGCGCTAGACCACAGCGATGAGGAAGTCAAGGAAGTGGAAGCTTGGGAAGCCGCATCAGAAGAACCAGAGGAAAAACTCATCAAGATTCTGACATAAATGAGAGGTCGAGCGAAGATAGATGTGCGTACGTACTCGGGAAGCCTGGACCCAGAAGAATTGATCGACTGGTTCAAAGAGATGGAGAAATACTTCGACGTAGAGTAGATCGAGGATCCTAAGTGGGTTAAGACTGCATGTCTAAGGTTGAAGGGTCATGCCTCGTTGTGGTGGGACAATGTACAAGCTGACAGACTCAAGAAAGGCAAGGAGAAAATCAAATCTTGGGACATAATGGTTTCCAAGTTGAAAGGGAAGTTCTTGCCAAGCGACTATGTAATTTCCTTGTTCCGGAAGTTACAAAACTTTCGATAGAAAGAGATGACCGTGAAAGAGTACATGGAGGAGTTCTACCGATTGTCGATTCGGTCAGGACAAACTAATGAAGGAGAAGAAGCTGTCACCAGGTATGTAAACAACCTAAATTATGTTGTTCAAGATGAACTCAGCATGTCGAGGTTCAGATCGGTCGGTGAATCCTATCAGCTAGCTCTAAAGGCGGAAGAGAAATTGTAAAGGAAGTCCACAGTGACCAGAGGCAGGATGACTAGTCGAGGTGGAAAGACTGTCTCCATGAAAGGTCAAGGTAGTGGCTACAAGAAAGAAGGTGTCAAAGATAGTCAACGCACGGAAGGGACATCGACGAAGGAAAGAGCGCAAGAGAATCGACGCGATGGTCGTGAGAACCATGGTCGAGGTGCGTATAGTCAAAGTGGTCCGTCCGACAAGAAAGGAGTTAACATACCAACTATAATATGTTACAAATGTCGAGGAATAGGTCACAAGTCATATGAATGTCCAGAAAACCTACATGCTGCTGAAGAGTCGAAACCCAGACGTCAAAAGGATGAGCAAGTCGACGAGGGAGAAGATTCAGCATCAGACAGCAGTGGAGGTGAGAAAAAGAAGAACTGGAATTTGATGGTTCAGAGAGCTTTGATCCAGGAAGATCAACGCGACCCGATGGAACCCCCACAGCGGAAGGTGATCTTTCGAACAAAGGTGTGGATCGGAGAATGGCGTTGCAATACCATAGTTGATGGCGGAAGCATGAAGAATCTTGTGTCGACAGAAGTCATCGACAAGATCGGGTTGAAGTGTCAAGAACACCCACACCCTTACAAGATCTCATGGTTGCAGAAAGGACACCATGTTAAGGTTACCAAACAATGCCTGATCAACTTCTGAGTTGAAGGATTGGAGAACAGCGTACTGTGTGATGTAGTTCCCATGGATGCATGCCATCTGTTGTTGGGGAGACCATGGAAATATGATCGAAAAATGATCTATGATGGTCGAGCTAACATAGTTATAGTGTGGAAGAATGGCGTGAAAAGGACTCTTAAGCCGAGGCGAGGAGAACCAGCCAACAGTAACGACGGCGAGAGCAATATTTGGGAAAAGCGTGTGTTGATGAGCACCGCCAAGGAATTCCTCGCAAAGGAGGAAAATTAGTCGGAATTTTATGCAATCATTCCAAAAGGACCATATGTAGAAGGAACGACCAATATGGAGAGAATTCCGGTCGAAGTCGAGGAGTTGCTCGAAGAGTTTCAGAACATAATGGCTGAAGAGAAGCCGATGGGATTGCCGCCAACAAGGAGCATATCCCATCAAATCGACCTAATTCCAAGGTTGAGTCTGCCAAACAAAGCACCAAATAGGATGAGTCCAATAGAGGGCCAGGAGCTCAACCGACAGGTCCAAGAGTTGTTGGACAGGGGATTGATTCGAGAAAGCTTGAGCCCGTGTGCAGTACCAGTAGTATTGACACCAAAAAAGGGTGGCGAATGGAGGATGTGTACTAACTCCAGAGCCATCAACAAGATCATAATCAAGTATATATTTCCATTTCCAAGGATGGATGACTTGATGGATTGCCTAAGTGGAGCAACATACTTCACAAAATTAGACCTGAAGAGTGGATATCACCAGATCAGAGTCAAAGAAGGAGATGAATGGAAGACAACATTCAAAACAAGAGAAGGGTTATATGAGTGGTTAGTCATGCCATTCGGATTGACTAATGCACTCAATACATTCATGAGATTGACTAATGAAGTGCTGAAACCATTCTTGGGAAAGTTTGTCATAGTCTATCTAGACGACATTCTGATTTTCAGTCGGACCAAGGAAGATCATTTGGAACACGTTCGACAAGTATTGCAGAAATTGCAGGAAGAGAAAATGATGATTAACCTGCAAAAGTGTTTCTTCATGAAGAAGGAATTGGTGTACTTGGGATTTGTAATTTCAGGTAAAGGGTTGGATATGGGCCCAGAGAAGGTGAAGGAAATAGTAGATTGGTCGGAACCAACAAGTACGACTGCAGTGAGAAGTTTCCATGGACTTGCTAGTTTCTACCGGAAGTTCATTTGGGGATTCAGTTGGATTTGTGCACCATTGACAGAATGCATGAGAAAGGGTGAGTTCAAGTGGACGGATAAGGCCCAGGAAGCTTTCGACAAATTGAAGGAAAAGGTCACTGAGAACCCAGTGTTGGCGCTCCCAGACTTTGACAAATTTTTCCAGGTCAATTGTGATGCAAGTGGAACAGAAATTGGGGCAGTGTTGAGCAAGGAAGGACGACCAATTACATACTTCAGTGAAAAACTGAGTGGAGTGAAGCAGAAATATTCGGTCTATGACCAGGAATTCTATGCTATCATACAAGCATTAAAGAAATGGAGGCATTATCTGTTGCCATAGGAATTTCTGTTATACACCGATCATCAAGAGCTGAGGTATCTGAATACTCAGTCAAAGTTGGATCAGAGACACATGAAGTGGGTGGAGTTACTCCAGATATATACGTTCGTGTTGCGACATAGGTCGGGAAAGTCGAACAAAGTTGCCAATGCGTTGAGTAGGAGAGTTGCGTTATTGAGCACGATAACTATTCAGGCAACAGGAATAGAGTCGATAAAGACAGATTATGAAGCCGACGAAGATTTTGCAAAGGCATGGAAGGCGTGTCGTAAGCCTTGGAGCACCGACAGAACTCCATATTTGATTTATCTCATTCAAGAAGGTTACCTGTTCAGGGGAAGTCAGTTGTGTATTCCCAAAGGATCAGTGAGAGAGAACGTAATCCGAGAATTTCATAATGGAGGGTTAGCGGGGCAATTTGGGATCGACAAGACCAAAGCGTCGATCGACGAAAAGTATTTATGGCCAAGGATGTCGACAGATGTCAGAAAATGGGTTCGACAATGTCAAGTTTGCCAGTTGGCAAAAGGAAGGATTCAGAACACGAGGTTGTATACACCATTGCCAGTACCGGAGAACACGTGGGAGCATCTTAGCATGGATTTTGTGTTAGTATTTCCAAGGACGCAGCAGGGGAACGACTCAATATTTGTTGTAGTCAACAAATTTTCAAAGATGGCACATTTCATACCATGTAAGAAGACAAGTGATGCCACAGGAAACGTTGTACTATTATTTAGGGAAATATTCAGGTTGCATGGGTTGCCAAAGAGTATCACGTTAGATAGGGATACGAAATTCATGGGGCATTTCTGGAAGACCCTATGGAAGAAACTCGACACGAAGTTAGATTTTAGTTCGGCATATCATCCGCAGACAGACAGACAGATCGAGGTTGTAAACAAAAGTTTGGGAAATCTTCTGAGATGTTTAGTAGCCGACAGACCCAAGCAGTGGGAGAATGTGTTGGCACAGGCAGAGTTTGCATATAACAATTCTGTGAATCGGTCGACAGGACTGAGCCCATTCCAGATTGTTCAAAGAAGGAGTCCACATGTCATGGCAGATCTGGTCGAATTGCCGAAAGAAACCAGGAAGAGCGAGGATGTAGAATCATTCGCAAAGCATATGCATGAAGTTCATGAAAATGTGCGAAGGCGCATTGAGAAGAGTAGCGTGGCCTACAAGTTGAGAGCTGACAGGAGGAAGAGACTATTGTCATTCCAAGAAGGGGACTTAGTCTATGCATATTTGCGGAAGGAATGATTTCCGATAGGAACATACAACAAATTGAAGCTGAAGAAGATAGGACCATGCAGGATTTTGAAGAAGATCTCAGACAATGCCTATGTGTTAGAGTTGTCGGAAGACTTGAACATTTCAACAAAGTTCAATGTCTAAGACCTGTATAAATTTGAAGAAGGGTCAAGCAGCGGTACGGGTGAAGAAACGAGTATCGACTGGACATAACAGATTCCAGACAGACATAAAGAAGGGATCGCAGAAGTAATCGATGAGCGCGAAGTGGGGCGCACTCGTAGATCACGCATGAAGGAATACTTGGTGCGATGGACAAATGATGAGTTGCAGGAGGCAACGTGGATTTTCGAAGAAGAGTTCAGGAGACTGACGAAGCAATCAGATCCTTTTTCACCTGGGGACACTGATGCAGGAGCATCGGGACCTAGGAAGATCAGTCGAAGTTGATCAACCAAGGAGAGCTGACCAGCGGGAGTGACAATGACCACTGGTGCGAGAAGCAGGTTGACTTGTCGAAGTCAGCAAGTCGAGCAGAAGCAATCGAAGTGCGATCGACTGAAGGACCAGCGGATGTCACAAGAGGTTGAGGATCGACAGGAAATGGTCGACATGGGATGAGCGATGTAAGAGGTCGAGTAGTCGACAAGTGGTCGAGCTACAACACGACAAGGTTTGGAGAAGCCAAATATATTGGGAAAGGAACAAACCGACGGGGCAGTCGAGATGGGACTGTATTACTATTGTAGGGTCAAAAGGGCAGAAAGTCAATAAACTATACTTAATAGCCATTCGGGGTTGCTGAGGAATTTATTACAGTTATTGTGAGTTGGTGAAGGACATGACCGTGGACGTCATGGACAGAGACTGTATAGCACAGATAGAAGCTGACAGTGCAGATTCGCGGGATTTGGACAAGATCGGTGAATGGAGGGAACGCGTGTCTCGGGATTGTAATAATCTTGGAAACAACACCCGTAGAGTAGAAGAGGAGAAAAGACCTTCATTCTGAGGGATGGAAAGATTGGGGCCGAGAGCAAAGCAGAGCAGAGCACAGAGCCGAGAGAGTTGTAAAGAGTCACACAGGCCGAGTGCATAGTGTTGAGATCGAACCATAGCTCAGAGTTCTGTGGTGAACCAAGAGAGGGTGAGGTCGACACACAGGGAGAACACACCATAGTTACTTCTAAGTTGTAATGGCTGAGGCCGATTGTATTTAATTATTTGCTTACAGTTATTTTACATTGTAACTGATTTTCGAGAAGTAATATAAGCCAATCCAGGCATCGTGTTCTACACCTCGTTTGTGTGAGCATTGTGGTTTCTGTCGAGTGTATTGTTAAGCAAGAACCTTATTTCCGTAGGGTGACTTGCGTCACTTACCGAACCACTAAGTAGATGGAATCTGTGTAGAAGCAAGGTACTCAGTAATAGAACTCACTACAACAAAATAGCCTTTTAGGGGTGGTTTTGGCTTGCGGGGGTCTTAGTAAACCCCCCCCTAAAAACATTTTCAGACCTTTGGAGGCAGTCTTTTAAAACCTCCCCTAAAAGTCATGGAAATTGGACTTTTGGGGGCGGTTTTTTTAAATCCGCCCCCAAAAGTCCTAAAAGCCCAATTCTCATAAATTTTGGGGGCAGTTTGTCAAAACCCCCCCTAAAAGTCATGAGAATTGAACTTTTGGAGGCGGTGTTTTTGGAACCCCCCTTAAAAGTCACGAGAATTGAATTTTTGGAGGCGGTTTTTTGAAAACCCAATTCTCATAACTTTTGGGGGCGATTTGTCAAAACCCCCCCTAAAAGTCATGAGAATTGAACTTTGGGAGGCAGTTTGTTTGGAACCCCCCTTAAAAGTCATGAGAATTGAACTTTTGGAGGCGGTTGTTTGAAAACCCCCCCTAAAAGCCCAATTCTCATCACTTTTGGGGGCGGTTTGTCAAAACCCCCCCTAAAAGTCATGAGAATTGAAATTTTGGAGGCAATTTATTGAAACCCCCCCTAAAAGTCATGCGAATTGAAATTTTTGAGGAAGTTTTTTGAAAACCCCGTAAAAGTCATTTATGTACATGGGTTAGGTGTGTCACATGGGTTCAACAATGCATCTCATCAAAACATTGGAGCTAAGTGCACACATGCTATTGTAGTGTTAGGAAGTGTGTGCATCATCATTCAACACCATATCCCATTAGACCTCTACAATTGAGGCAGTCATGCTAGGTTTTTCACATCAAAGATGGTTCTCACACTACAACTTTCCATGATCCATGGTCAAAATACAAACTCGTGTGCCATAACATTATCCTTTATGGCTAATGGGCCATGTGTAGGGCCCTAATCACCACATGATTCCTACACAAGGAATATTTAGCTTGCAAGTGGGTATGGTGGCCATTTCAATATTTACAACATCATGGATGGTTATTGAATCCTAATCCATGGTGTCCATGGTGTTAGATCAAAATCTAGTTTATAATGACTGGTAGTTACCTCAAGGTCTTGTGACCTATGTGCATTTCTCTGTACCACCACATAGGCCATAGGCAAGGATTATTTAGCTTTTGAGTAACACATTGTCATTTTTTTAGTATTTTCATGTCGTGGATGGTTCTAGGAGCCGATGTTATGGTCACGGGGGCTTCACTAGAAGGCAATATAATATCACGTTCATTCATATTGTGGTATTAAATATTCACGAAAACCTAAAAATTATATTGGTTATATATTAAGGGGCAAAGGGTTTTTTTTATTTAATGTAACAATACAAAAATACTTTGGGGTCTTTTTTATATGGGCAGGCTGACAAATATCTTCCAAATGGAGATGGAGGGATAACGGCTGGATGAGAAATCGGGTTGAGGCAAGGCTCGGGCTTACTAGTACGCAGGGAAATCGCATCTTGAGACATGCTTGAGGACAGGGGTTTCATGGTGAAGTGGGTTTCCAGTCGATCATAGTTGAGAGACAGTGGTCATTGATAGCTAATTGTTACCAATAGCACTGAGCCAGTTGTTACGAATAGCCTTAGGAGGATCTAAGCCTCCAAGGCTTGTTATAGGCCCTCAATAGGCCTTGGGGGCTTGAATACCCAACCACTCATGCCTATTACAGGCCTTGGGAGGTTTAGTCATCCTCCTAGAGCTTGTTACAGGCCCTGGGGGCAAGGATACCTTTCCCACAACAAGCTTAGTCAGCGATTGGGGAACTGCAACATGCAATCTAAATGTTGTACTATGTGCATTGACTCTAGTGACATACAAGAAGTGATCTCATATCTCTTCATTAGACCATTAGATATTGCAAATCATAATGATATGTGGTTGAGTAATTGCATTGTGGATGAAGTAATGTACATCCACGATATACATTGAAAGAAGTAAGGTGCATTCTAGAATGCATGTGGGGTCATAAGAGGGGTATCTTATCAATATACTAGGTATAAATATAAAGGGGTATAAAAAATGTTAATGACAAAATTGATACATACAATATCTTGTGAAAATAGGGGTTTTTTTAAATTGGGAAGGCATATTGGGAGGGGGTTAAAAAACAAAATTGGAAGGTATTTTCCAATATTTAGTGAAATTAGGGGTATTGTTTCATATGCCACGATCGAACGTGCTATGATAGTTGTTTATTGAGTGAAGCCCCCGTGGTTATGGTCTAGGTCCAAAATGTAGGTTCTTGGGCAATAAAAATTTATTTTGAGACTCATGGGCCATGCATAGGGACTTGAGTCATCATACATAACCTAGATAGGGAATATTTTGTTTATAGTCTAAGTTCTTGTGTTTATTTTTGCACTAATTTTGGTTTGATAAAATCCCATATAGTGATTATTCAAACCTTGATGTCAAAGTCTTTGATCTAAAACCTTGGTTATAAATAACCCAAGGTCAAGGTTTATTGTGTTAGTGTGTTGATTTGGTGTAGTAGGCATGTTAGGGATTGGGTTAGGGGGTAGTGGGTTAGGGTTAGAGGAACACTAGCTTAAGGGGATATTTTCTACAATTTCATAATGTGGTAGGCTTTGGGTAGTTTTTGGATTAGAAGAGAGGCACCTAAAGGATCAGTGGGTTAGTGGAAAACTAAGGGTTATGGTTTTGTTGCTACTAGTGGTTAAGTGGTTTATAAGTTATCATGTTATTCGGTTTGGGGATAGATGTTAAGGTTAGGTACGAGGTGAGGGGTTTAGAGGTTGAAGCTTCCTAGGTGCATGAATTCATTGCATGGATCAAGTGTGCCAAGTGCATGAGTCATTTACATGGGTTGGTTGTGTCTAATTAGTGGCATTATTTATGGTGGCCATTTCAATATTTGTAACACAAAAGATGGTTCTCGTGGCCTGGACTATGGCATGTGAACTAAATTTAGGGTATAATGCCATATTAATTTTCCATTGGGTTGATGGTCCATGCATGTTAACCTAGATTACCACATAAGAATATCTAGCCTACATGTGAGATCGTCATGATCAACATTGTCACCATCGTCGATGTCATTGTTGTTGTTGGTTTGCCCTTGGTTATGTAAACCAATAAACCAACCATGGTTATGTAAACCAATAAACCAACCATGGTTTAATATTTATAGGTTATGTAAACCAATAGTGGTTCTCATAACCTAAATAATGGTCCATGGTTAATAAATTTACTATATGATTCATGGTCCATGTGTAGGGCCCTAAACATAATTACTTTACCTTACAAGTGAGATATTGTGGCCATTTCAATATTTGTAACATTGAGGATGGTTCTCATGGCCTATACCATGGCCTATAAACTAATTTTAGGGCCCAATACCATATTAATTTTCTATGGGGTTGATGGTCCATGCATGTTAACCTAGACTACTACATATGACCTACATATGGAATATCTAGCCTATATGTAACAATTCCCTCTGTTGCTCTTGAGTGATGATTAAGGCCTTGCGACATCACATAATCTCTAAAGAGTAAATCTAATTTCAACGACAAGTGGTATATGTTGGTAATTTTTAGATCTGTAACACCAAAAATGAAAATTTTCCTGCCAATTTCAACATGCTAGTAATTTTCATTCCATCACCCTTTCTTCTCATTGTTTTCCCCTTTTTGTGAAGGGTGACTCAAGTGGATTCCAATGGACAACAATGGCAACAAGAGAGCATAACATAACACACACCTGCCCATATCCAAGGCCTAGAATATATTGCAAACTAATGAGTTGAGTGAATTCAAGATGCAATTACAATAATTATTAGACAAAGGGTTCATATGACTAAGTGCATCACCTTGGATATAACACATATTGGTAGTCAATAATAAGGATGGAACCTTTTGGATGTGCATTGGTTATACAATGTTAAATAAGGTAGCAATTAAGAACAAGTACCTCCTACCCAAATTGATGATCCTCTTTATTAACTTAGATGGGAAAAGGTTTTTTCAAAGTTGGACTCAAGTTTTGGGTATCATCAATATATGAGAGCAAAGACTCATCTGCATTATTTAAGATGTGCCACCACTTGTTGCCTTGTTGTAGACACATGTTAGTGCATACCACCAACTCAAACTACGTCAAGAATGAGCTCTCCACCATATTCATCGGTGACTATGATCGGAGACGGTCAGGGAAGAACTTTAGGTTAAACATGCCCGATAATGGCATGGTTCTGAACTTTACACGTATTGTTCCTGAGGAGTTGTTGTTAACACGAAGCTTTGGACCCAGTATAATAAAATAAGAGGAGGCAGAATTTTAAAGTTAACCAAAATTTAAATACACTGGTCAAGGCTGCTATATTCAACTTCATTCGTTTCATTTCATCAGTCGCCATGTGTGCCTTAAAACACTGAGTGGAGGTGTCTTTAACCAAAATCCCGATTCCACTTTGATCCTTATTTGTTACGCCATCGAATAATCCCATGGGGCAATTACCAAATAAAATTGGATTTATCAACATTTTTACTTTGTCCACACCTGGATCTATGACGAATTTTGTTGATGATTTAATAATCCTTCTCCTAACCTCCTCTAGGTTTTGTCTGTGGCCTTAAAAAAGAATGGCATTCATGAAACCATAAGCCCCATGTGACAATAAAGGGAATTGATTTTACCTTGGGATTTGTTAAAAACCAAAGCTTTAAATTTTCTTAAAGGGGTTGCAGATGCCAATTATTTTTTACTTGAAGAATGTTACAAATCAAAGTCCAAAGATCTTGATTAATGCTGCAAGATGTTGTCTGGTCTCCTCACTGCTCAAACATAATGGATAGGATGAAGGTCCAATTCCACCCCTTTCTCTGTAAATCTCCCCTATTAAGACTTTATTTCGTAAGCATAAACACATAAATATAATTGATTTTGGAGGAGCTTTGATTTCCATATCACTGTATACCACCACTTCAAATCACCATCCTCATATAGATATATAAAGGCATTATAGGCCTCTTTTACTGTCACAATCCATTCTATTTTTTTCCAAGTCCAAGCCAAACTATCTGGTTTTGTAGATAGAATGATCCCATTTTGGTAAATTCCCTGTATGTATGTGTTCCATTCACTGGCTAGAGTTCCTGTGAGTTCAAGATCTTGTGCAGAGAGCCAAATACTAGAACCTATCAAGTTGGAGATATCTGTCTTATGTAGATATGCAAGATAATAAAGGCCCCGACTGTGTAGGTGTGGTATCAATTCTTCTGATAGTATAAATCCATATCCTCGACCCAGAAAAGGATCCAAGCCTTCCTTGCAGAAGCCATCAATAAGCACATTGTATGTGACAACATCAGGGCATATGTTTTTGCTGGGCAATTCATGGAAGAGCTTCATTACCTCCCCCAACTTTCCTTTTCTACAGAAACCATCAATTAACACATTGTATATGACAACATCGGGGGATATTCTAGTGTTAGCCACTTCATGGAAGAGATTCTTAGCTTCCTCCAACTTGCCTTCCTTATAGAAACCATCGATAATATCATTGTATTCACCTAATTCACTTACCTCCAAAAATTATTCATTGAGTGCAAATCGTTTTAGTCCAACTAACTATGTTTAACTTTTATTTAAGATTGCAATTTGTAACTCATCTGTTAATAAGTTTTTTCCAATGAATAGGGTGATCAATTCATTCCTTCTTATAGTGATATTCATATGGAAGTAGCTAAGTTTACAATGATGTGGCAAGAAAAGTAGAATTCAACTTCAACTTCAAGTGTTCCATTTTTTGTTAGGGTTTGGCCTTGGATGAACAAAATAATCCTCTAAGGCATAAATCCTAGGTTTCCACCCTCTACCATGTTAAGGACCCCCCAAGCCATACCTTGTGCTTAAAAATTGTAACAGTGCACATAACCCCACTTAGACACCAAATATCCCCTTAGGAGGTGATGTGTTTTGGTTTGATGTGTTGGTCATGGAATTTTATTTATATAATCTTCATGTATATCCTAAGAACTTATTTCCTCCTAGACCATGTCTAGGACCCTGAGACCCATCACTAGTTCTCCAAATTTCCTAAAATCTTCAATATCCCCACTCAGATGGAAAGAAAAAGCTTCAGAGGTCATCTGTGGTGGATCAATGTGCCATTATTTAATATAGATTCTCAAAATCTTCCTTAATGGCATAAGGCTTAGGTTTCCTCCTTCAATCATGTCTAGGGACCAAAGAAAATTTTCTTTCCAAAGAAGGTTCACAGGTAGTTGCCAACATTTCAGTTGTATCAAAATGCAAGGAAGGATTTGTGTAAAGTGAAAATACTTTTACAATACATGAGATTGAAAATGGTTCTATAGCATTTTATATTTATTGATTCAAGTTATCTAGTCTTAGAAGGAGGTCATTATATTACTATCTTATGACTAGAGTGAAATGGTCATAACAATTGGCTATACTTCCTTTACAATCCAAAAATCCTCAAAAAATTCCTAAAAACAAGGAGAGTGGACCACCTCCAACAAGAAAATAACAACATATGGTATACTCTATGCATCGAGTAACCTCCAAAGAATCCCCTCAAGGAGGGTGCCCTATTTAGGTCAGTAAATTTCCTCCAGTGAGCAAGTTTGGCGATGTCATGCATGGCCTCCAAAGGCCCTCCAAGTTGGGTTTTTCGCCATTTCTTATTTCCCCATTTTTGCTTTCATATTATCCCTTCCACGATAGATCTGCCAAGTTGCATCATGTGGCGCATCAAGCTTGGACATTTTTTGTGTCTTTCCCTCTCAGCATTGTCATGTCATGAAGTTGCAGGTGTCATTATCTTTGGCTCGTCATACTGGTCACGTTCATATTTTGTTTGAACAAAACCATCGTCGTTTGACCCTCTTGGCAGTCTGTTAAAGTTGTTTCGACAAGTTCATGTATTTTGCGTCATCATTATGTTAGATAAAAACTGTCAATTCACAAACTCCAATATAATTGATTATCCATATGCATCCATTCATCAATATGGTTCTCCTCGCGCCTGAGTTTGGAAATTTATAAAGTTCCCCTCGAGTCTCTCCCCTGCAAAAAATCGCCAATATCCTCCATTTTGAAAAGAAAAAAAATCCTCCCTTTTTGTAAAATTATTTTAATTAAAAATTAAGAGTTACCATGATTCTAATATTTAAGTCACTTAAGTCACGACCGTTAGTAAATTTTTTTGGGTTACAATATATATTTAATTGACACCAAATTATAAGTTAATGTGTATACTGATGATGATGATGTCCTAGCTTCGAGAGACCAAATTGATCATTATGATGTACCGTCGAATAACGTCATTATACCCATCGACAGGCCCTGCATAGCCATAATTTTGTAACCATGCATGTTTTTATATAAATCAAGGTCATTTCACCCTAGCTCCAAGAACACTTACCGTTGAGTGAAGTCAAAAAGGTCTACTGCCTTTAGGATTTGCTATGGATGCTCCTGAGCCAATGGGATAAACTGTAGGATCTTCATCTGGATAGGGGCCTAAACCTAAAGGTTTTCGGTCAACATCATTAATTGGTAGCGGTGTCCTTTATCTAGTTCCCGATGTCCCTCTCTTTGGGTGTGCATTATAATTGTGTGTGGGACCAATCAAAAGGTGTGCCTTGTCGGTTCGTCCCCTCAATTATGTTCACTCAACTCTCCACAATTTGTATATATTTCTTCATCAACCATGTTGGTTGCATGCTATGTAGTCAGCATTACTTCTCTTTTCAGACTAGCTTCAATATTTTATTTTTGGAGTGCACGTGGGAGATGCTTCTGGTGTGTATGGAAGGCATAAAGGTGTTAAATGGTGGATAGAAGATTGGAGGATTTCCTCCAACCAGACCCACATTATCATTTATAGTAGTTGATTAGTTGCACAACTCAAAAGCACATTGTAGATATATGCTTTTATGTGTTTGGCTCATACGTTTAATTTGTAATCCATAACAAGCTTTCAAGGTGTTAAAGTTAAAATACTATAATGGCCATATATTAATGCTTAAATTGCACAAAGCTTATAAACATGTACAAGTTTTTGAAATGTGATATATATATATATATATATATATATATATATATATATATATATAATCCCAAAGGGTTAAATCAGTTGTCACAAATGATCCTAGGCACCATGTGCCCATTTTGAATCCCCATGGGCTAGGTGCACAAGTACCCAATCCCACTAATTGATGACCTTATAGACACACTTCAGTTAGCTAAATTCTTTACCATAATCAACTTTAGGTAGCTAGATTCTTTACTAAGTCATATTCATGTTCTATTGTGGGCATATGCAGCACACCGGGGGCATTTTAGTGGAGGATTGTGGAACTTTTAAGGAGTTAGTGGAGAGACCGGTCTCCTTTTAGCAAAACCATAAGGTTAAGGAGGAGCCGAGGGGGCACTATGGGGTTGATTCAGCCACTGGCAGATTGCTAGGATTTTCGAGAGGTCACAAAGTCTATTTTGGAGGGTCATGGCAACATGAGACACTTTGAGGGTTGAGTAAAGGGATCGATCCTTCATTTGGCGGTATCGTCGTCTAAGAGGAGGAGCTGTGAGAAATATTTGGACCCTGATTTCCCTTGCACGCAGAAGTCGTGAGGCTAGGAGTTCCACAGGAGAATATTGAGGGCCAGTTTGCAGCTTCGTGGTTCCTAGTGCATCCATGGAGGTCTCTTGAGAGGTCAAGCCACCTATTCAAGGTCGCAAGAAATGTTAGAAGGGGCCATGACATTTTCAGCAGTCCATGGGACTAGGAAGAGTAGCGAAGGGGTTTGAAGGGCCGACCATTTTATTGGGTAGAGCCATGAGATTTTGGAGGGTGCAACTCCCCTCTAGAGTGGGACGACACCACAGTTGGACGAGGTTTGAGGCTGGGGTAATATTCAAGAGCAGATACATCATTTTAGAGGAGATTGTGGTACCAATTCAGGTTTTTTTGGATTGCTTATTGTGTGTTTCATTAAATTATTGTATCTGCTTGGCATCCATTAGAGATTTGTGATGTTGTTATCAAAGTTTCCACTCATAATAAAAATACTTATGTTCTCTTTCTAATATCCTGTGTATTTGAGATACCTGCATTGTGTTTGATTAAATTTATGTATGCAAATTGTTGGTTAAAGACATAATTAAATACACATGCAAACTGTCTGAAAAAATTGCACAACGAAACCACAATTTTCGCTCATATTCGCATTGGGGATATTACAGTTTGAGGGGACTAGTGGAGATGTCCTTGGGTAAACCAGTGGAGAAAGAACCAGGAATAGAATAATTGTGATTTAAATTTTTATATAGTGAAACAGGAGTCATGATTTAAACCTGAAAAATCATAAGTGACTCAGATTGGCTCTCAAAAAATCCAATTCAAACATTTCCTATTCAAACTTAAATTGAATGGGTTTGACTTGATCAACCAAGTCATACATTTGATTTGAACTCAGATTTGAAATTAGACTTGTGATTTGAATTGAGTTTGACTTGATCAACCAACAACATCAACAGTTAGTCAAATTGGACACATATTTCTTCACGTTGCTTTTAAAATGCTTCATCTATGAGATTTCATACATGTAAATCACGTTCACTTTAAGAAGCAGGGTATTTGTTGGATGTGCTGCAAAACAAGGTTTCCAAGAGGAGTTTTGGGTTGGACTCTATGTTTGTTGTATGCAGACCTAGTCCAAATGGGCATGAACTGTTATACCTTCTATGGTCCAATACCAACTGATCCAAGAACCAATGTGTAGGCTCAAGGGACGACCACAACTTCAAGGGAATACCAAGATTATAAGTGACTATAGCTAAGAAAGGGAAAAAGAATGAAAAAGAATATATGGCGTACTTAATTAGCAGGTTAGAATTATCACTAAATGATAGCATCCACAAACCAATAGTAATTCTACCTCGAGGAACTGGTTAAGACTATGTCCTTAAAGGAGCAGCCAGCAAAATACGCATACTAATGAAGAAGCATACTAAGCTCAACCGACAATTGAATCCACAAAGCTCTGAACATGATGAAAAAGAAGCACCATTTCAAAAATGGATTCAATCCTAGAAGGGTGGGCCACAATCGTAGAATGGATAATGGCCCTGTGGAGACTTATGGAAAAGGGTTTTCATTGTTCAATATTTTAGATGAAATGAAAACCCTTTTCCATAAGTCTCCCCGGGGCTTGCATCCCGTCAGAAATTTATACTTCTTCCCTAGTTCTATGCAATATTTAAAAAATTATCATTCCTATTATCTCCATTTACCCAGGAGTTATGTTTTGGTCTTTCAACTGTACATTGCAAACTCAAGACCAAAAACCAACTACATGTTGGATATGGGTTCTTAATCAAAATTCCAAACCTTGAGGGTATTTGGAAAATTTGGAGCTGTGCACACTCAAGACCATAGGATAACTACATTTGGATATGGTCCTTAAACAAAAATACCAAACCCCTAGGCATTTGGAAAATTTCGAATTGTGGACTATGAAATGCAAAATTCAAATACCTTTTTGGAGCAAGTTATGTCCACCCTTATTGACCTGCAATCCAAATCTGCAAATGACTTTGGTCCGCAAGGTTGACTATTCAGACCTCGTCATCTTGTACTTTGTTTTTGTCGACTTGGTCATCCACAATTTGCGTTTGCAGGACCCTTTGGCCTACATTCAGACTTTGCAGGGCATCCTAGCCTATTCCTTGTGTAACATACCTCTAGGAAAATATAGTTTTTAGCTGGTTTGCTCACATTGGTCTCTCCAACAAAAATTTTCTATTCATTCATGGTTGTATCCATTTTATTTTGGCCAACACCAAAGGGACATGATCCACTTTCAGCAGGCTGGCTAAAAATTTAGCCTCTAATTTATTGTAGTTTACATGGTAGTAAGTTTTTGTAATGTTGCATGTAGTAAAATTTAAGAAATACTGGATTGGAAGGGACTGGTCATTTGACAGAATGACAAACCATGAGAAATCGAGCTAGCTGCATTGTGTATTTTGTCAAGTTCCATCCTCTTCAGTACTGACAAGCAAGGCCACATGTCACGTCCCCATTTTGACCCCCTTTGCATTAAATCGTGAATGATGTAAATATTGTAACTTAATCATGGTGAGGAGCTCAAGGCCAAGGCCCCACCACTGATTTAGCATTTTATGTATTGGAAATTAAAGAGATAGATGCATATGGTTCTTGTGCTAGAAGGGCACGATGTAAATAAGACACCATGTAAATACGAATTTAATGAAAGATACCCACAACCAGCTACGCAATGCAACAAAAAGATGGGGGCATGATCTTTACAAGGAATAGGGAGGGAAAATAACCAAACCCTTGAGCCATGGTGTTAAGTCATTTTCATTGAGGAAACCCATGAACTCTCAACTACCCATTTGGTCTCATGCACCCAATCATTTAATTCTTCCAATAATTGGTTGAAACAATTAATGCCTTGGGATGGGAGAGGTATGGCTGTCAATTTTCGCGTATGGGCAAGACAGCAACCTGGGAAATCGAGTTTTGGTTGGTTGGGCAAGAAAACCCCCACGAAATTGGCCCAAAGCCATTCTTCACCCATGGCATTCTTCCTCTCACGCAGTCTGATCCTGTTGGGGTTTTATCCTTCACGTTTTTCACCATTTTCGGCATTATTCCATGCCTGCAAACTCGTTTTTGGTTAGCTCATTGGATGGAAGAAGAGAGCCACAATTTTTGGGGTTAGGGAGGCCGTTTCTGCCCACGAAATGCCCATGAGCATTCTTCTGAAAATGATTCTGCTCTCCTGGGGTTGATTTCCCATTTTCTCCTTTTCGTTTTGGTTTCCCACGTTTTTCTGGAACTGTTAGAAATCCATTGTTGGGAACTTCACTATAGAAGCGTTTTCTCATGCCCAGCACTTACACTTTTGTTGTTATATGCATCCATCTCCTAGTAGCCTCAGCAAACCCAACTGCGGGTGGGTATGGCTGATTCTGGTGTACCATGGTTATGTGAGACCCTGTTGTTCCCTAGTTCCTTGTGGAGATCATGCCCAGCTCGAGGGTGGTAGTGGTGCTGAGAGATTAAGGAGCACATTGGCCTATGGTTGGGTGGAACATTGCAAAAGCGTAGCTGGTTGCTCAGGGATTATTTGGTTTAAGATAAGCATTCTCATTTGTTAAATTGATATTGTTTAGATTGATAAATGGCATGAATATACTGAATGTATAATGGATGTGTAATTGTTTATTTTCATTGTGTTTTTTCTTATAATTATACATCCCATATCTCTTTTAAATTATGTGAATGTATGGTTAAAAGTCTATGGGTCTAGATGCTCGGTTTTAGCCTCGCAATCCTCTCCATCTAGCTGGTATGATGGGAGGGGACGTGACAGAATGGTATTAGAGCTGCTGGTTGCAGCATTGGGCCTCTATGGGCCAAATCCAATTACAGTCATCTCTGACAGAAAGAAAGTTTTCAATTTGTTTAAGTTTGTTTGAAAATTGTTTAAAACTGTTTCGGAAGGAATTCCCGAATGTCTTCTGAAACTGCGGAAGCATTCGGCGAATTGATCCGAAATTGCGGAAGCATTCCGCGAGTTTTTCTGCAGCGCAGAAGAGCTCGGGAAGTCGCCCCAAAATTTACGGAAGGAATTCTCTTCCGAAATTTGCAGAAGGATTCCGCAAGTTGCCCCGCAACGAGGAAAAATTCGGCGAATTGCTCCGAAAAAGTAGAAAAAATTTCTAAGTGAAGTTTTAGGAAGGATTTCTCTTCCGAAATTAGCGGAAGAATTCCACGAATCTTCCCGAAACTGCGGAAGAGTTCGGCGAACCTTCCCGCAATTGCGGAAGAGTTTCGCGAATCTTCCCACAACTGCGGAAGAGTTCGGCGAACCTTCCCGCAATTGCGGAAGAGTTCCACGAATCTTCCCGCAACTGCGGAAGAGTTCGGCAAACCGGTTCGCAGAAGAGTTCCCCAAAATTTGCGGAAAATTTCGCTAAACCGTTCCGAAATAGCGGAAAGAATTTCCGAGTGCCTCCCGAAACTGCAGAACCAGTGAAAACCCCGAGCCCGTTACACTTCGATTTGACAGAAATTGGATAATAGTGACTTTTGAAGGACAGAGTCCCGAGGCTTGACAGAAGGTCGGTTTGAGCCGAAATTGATATGAGGCAGTCATGAAGCAGACATGATGTTAAGTTCAGAATCTTGGAGCCAAACTCCAAAGGATGTAAAGTCGGGATAAGCAAGAAGACCAAAAAGCACTCTTCCGAGCCACTTTTTCAGGATTTTGAAAAACTTGTGGGTAGTAAAAGTGACCCTAGATGTGGGAGTCAAAAATTTTACTGAACTAAACATTTCATATTCTCATTAAGACGGACAGTTTTCGTTAGACGAAGATTTCCCAGAAATGCACCGTTTGGGAGATAGCCATTTTTGGCCCAAAAGTTGGAATTTTGGAAAAATGTGAAGAGTGAGAAGTAGCAAAACCCAGAAATTCATAGAAGATGAACGGTGCATCGGAATTAAAATCCGTGAATTGATGAGTATTCCTTGTTATATGGACTAACTTCGCCCGATAGATAAGTTTTTGTGATTCTTCATGGATTTCCTCCCACAGGTGGCTAAAGTTGGCATTCTGGACCAAAATGCAACTGTGTAAAATGTGCAGAATTGGAGTGAAAGTTGTCATTTTTGAAGAGATGCAGTTTCCGCAACCGATGTCGGAATGGAGCATGAAGATAGGCATTAGAAAGCTTTTCCAGCAGGGAACAATGATGCATGACCAGAGTTTGAATGAGGTCTACATATATCATAGATATTTAGTGCAGAAGAGTGCCAGCGGCTGTTTTGACAAACAAATTTTGTTGTCAATATGGGCAATTCTTACAATTGCATGATATGAAAGAGGAATTCCATGTTGCAATGAGGAATCGAAAAGGGAAGAATTCTTTAAACCCCTATTTGTTATCATACTTATAATTATGAAATTGTCATATGGCATAAAAATGTTAAAAATATAAGGGATTACATAGATGTATGTGCACTAGATGGCATCTTAACAAACATTGCATAGTGCATATGGAAATGCTTGTGCATGAATGGATATTGCATATTGGTAAAATAATGAAGTCTACATATGCAATGAACCGCTAATGGAGAATATTGTGGTCGATAATCACTCTTGATGTTGGTATTGGTTGTAGGACCAAAGATAACAAAGAACATGGTTAAATTTGTTGAGGATGTTGTTGCATGAAGCCAAAAACCTTATGAAGAAAGGATGGTGCAACAAATCTATGATCATAAAGTTGGCAAAAGGACTAAGCAGCCTTGGTAAGAGGCCAATTGATCAGGTAACATCAAGCAATGTTAATGGTAACCATGCAAGTAATGATTATTGGTGCCGAAGTGCATGAGTGTTGAAAAAGGATTTGGTAAGATCTCTTCAACCATGTTTGAGCTATGTTGAGTTAGTTTGCATGTGATATTGAATACCGATTGGGACTGTTAACCTACCAAGCTTGGTGAGGTGTGGGTAAGTGAAGGAAATGATCCTTACACCCTATGACTGTTTAGAAATCTCAATGCATTCATATGAATTTATATCATGCCATGTGTATGTTGGTTATGTGCCTAATAAACAAAGCAAGTGAGGACTGGTGGTCCTAATTATGGTAATGCATAATAGTAAGTACATGAAGAGCCAAATCATGATCGATGGGCTACTAGAATGCTATGGAAGGACAGAGTTGTATGAGTGATATGACTATGAAATAATGAGTATTTACGATTTATTTAAGTTGCATAGTGTGACTATGTCTTGAAATTCTATTGTGGTAATGATGCATATATAGAAGTGTATATATATTTCATTGCATTTCAAATGTTAAACAGCTGAAGGTGTTTGAATTATTGAGTATTATAATTCTGAGATCACTTCAGTGACTGTTATGGAAATGAATGATTATGTGCGTAGATACTCACAACGTGTTTGGCTGACTGAAGTTTCAGTTTTCAAGTAGAAAAATCTTGCATATGGCAATAAGGATAAGTCCATAGTAAAGACCGGCATCTACCATGTGCAAAAGCCAAAGGTTATGAGAAGGTTCTCATGGTTGTAAATTTACGCATGAAACAAATCTGAA
The DNA here is from genome assembly GCA_027924585.1 of Larix kaempferi. Lineage (NCBI taxonomy): Eukaryota > Viridiplantae > Streptophyta > Pinopsida > Pinales > Pinaceae > Larix > Larix kaempferi. Next base: position 17,313,831 of record BSBM01000893.1, read on the forward strand.
GATTGTCTGGTTTAAGTTACAAATTTTAGATTTGAGAATTGCTTATAATTGCTAATGATTGTTTGGCTTATATAGAATTGTGTTAGGAAAACATGTTGTAGGTGGATGTTCAGGTATGGTAGCAAGGGTGAAACCATAATGGGCAGCGTGATACCACTTACAAGGGCCAAACAATATGAGGAGAGACTCATTGCTAAGCAAATCAATTTCTGTAGGAGACAGAATTGTAAATTCATATTGAATTTAATTATTTATGTTATTGATTGGTTATGGGACAATCATATTTTAAGCTTATTGCTAAATGTTGCTGACTGTTTGGCTATTTGATAAAGTGTGCTAGGATGACACATTGCAGAAAGACCATGTGTGATGGCCTGTAGAAGCCAAACTAGATGGGAAGGATCCCATGCTTTGGAAATGGGTTTTGGGTGAAACGCCATTGTAAATGTTGATAATGCCTCAGCCAAACCGCATGTCGGTAAACCATGGAAGTGAAATGGTAAAGCTATGCCCAGAAGGCATGTGAGACACATATGCAAAATGAATGAGTATTCTGTGACCCTAGACAAGAACATGCATGTCTAAATTATTAGGGTTAATATGCAGAGCATGCTCTATCTTATGTATATCATTACAAACTGCTTGAGTATGATTAGGGCCTACATGGCGCACATCGAAAAGGGGGTGCACACCTTTTCTGGTGCTGGGTCATGTTAGGGTTTTCAATATTGACTACACCCTAAGGGAATGGACGCGATCCTGGTGTTTCAATACTTGATAGTGAATGATATGAAATATGATTACGATTTTTTGAGCAACAATACTGATGAGTCTGCTTATCCTTCTTGTGCTATCATCTTACACAGATGCAATTTGGTGTTGCACGTAAGAGGCAAGGTGAAGAAAGGGTGCTCAAGAGGACTGTATGGGCAGTGGTAACCTTTCTACGCTCACACTAAAGGACACTAGAAGGGATGGATAGGCTCGGGGAGCTGTGTTGCAGAAAAGGGGGTATCATCCTTGTATAGTGTGAGTGGGTATTGTGGGGCCATGCTAGCCTGCAGTCAAGTGAGTCACCTATGGATTTCCTGGAGGGAACCACTGGTTGCACAAGAGAAGGAGACACGTAATCATATTATGTTGTTCATATTGCCTGATAAACCCAGTCGATGTACTGGCTTGGCAATGGTTGTTGTATGCCTGATAAACCCAGTCGGCGTACTGGCTTGGCATTGGTTATTTGGGAGTTGTGACGAAAGGTTGTTGGATGCCTGATAAACCCAGTCAGTGTACTGGCTTGGCATTGGTTACTTGCATGATGTGGAGGTATTGGTGTAGGGTGTTATTTCCTGACAAACCCAGTCGGAGAACTGGCTTGGAAATGGTTATTGTATGCTTGATAAACCCAGTCGGTGTACTAGCTTAGCACACTGATCTTTGAAATGCTTGATAAACCCAGACGGCGTACTGGCTTAGCATACTGATTTTTGAAATGCTTGATAAACCCAGTCGGCGTACTGGCTTAGCATACTGATTTTTGAAATGCTTGATAAACCCAGTCGGCGTACCGGCTTAGCATACTGATTTTTGGGATGCCTGATAAACCCAGTCGGCGCACTGGCTTGGCATTGCCTATTTGAATGATGTTGTGGAGTAGCATGTGTGCTGGCCAAGCATCCACCCCACAGGTGATCCAAGGCTTGTAAAGCAGAGAAGAAAACCTGTGGAGTAGCGAGGAAACGCACAATACAGATAAGTATTCATTTTCATTTAATTCTTGTTTGGAATAATGAATATTTCAGGTCCAAGTCTTATTGCGACCAAGCTAATACAATGTTGTTTCTTTGTTGGAAACCTTGGCCATTACAGGAAACAAGGGCCCTGAAAGAGCTATAAATGCTTGGTGAAGCCAGAGAGTAACTGGTCGGAGCTATAAAATTCTTGGTAGATTCAAAGAATAGTTGGTGGGAACATTAACCACTTGATGTTGTGGAGCAGCCGGCGTGCTGGCCAAACATTCCCTTAAACAATTGATAAAACCAGTCAGCGTACTGGCCTGGCATTTCCTGTTCGAATGGTTGTGGAGTAGCCTGCGTGCTGGCCCAACATTCATTGTTGTATCCATGGGAAATCCAATGCCTGGAAAGCGAAGAAGGATCCTGTGGGATAAAGTGAAGACATCCTATAAACATAAGTATTTGGTTATCTTGCAACTCTGCTTATGAATATACATGTGTATATGATTTAATTATGATTTTTTTTAAATTCTCATTGGAAATAAACCCTATGAAAATACACTAAACATGTGAATTGACTCAATGTTTGAGTGTAGGCATTGCTGGAAGCAAGGACTATGAAAGCATCTGGAGGATGCATGTGGACATATGACTGTACTAAGGAGCTCAGTATGAGCAGTAATAAAAGATGGTGCTAGTGGGACTGTGTGGGTCCTAGCAGCCAAAGATGCTGTAAGCAACAATGGGGAAGGGATCCCTAGTTGAAAGGCATTAGACAGACCTTAGACACTAAAGTGTCATAGCCAAGAAAGCGCAAGTCAAGCATTCACATTGAAGTGAAAGAGGCCAAGGAGCATAGAACCACCAGTGATGGTGCGACTCCAGATTGGAACAAGACTAAGAGGGGGAAAACTCTTACTCTTCTCTTTCTTTCACTGACGCATCTTAGAAACAAAGGATTGTTGAGTGCATTTCATAAATGAAACCAAATTGTGTTTCATTGCTTGAAATGAATTGTGAATGCTGAAATAGTTATTTTCTTGTGAAAGGATGAACATGAGTGAGTTCATGTGTGTGTGGGAAAGCATGAAATGTGTGGAAGTCTCATGAGTAAAGCATGGACGTTCTAAGTCAATTAGGAAAATAATTGACTAATTTTATTATTGTGTTATGCTTGTCCTAACAGGAATTGCCATGATAAGTCTCACAGATAGTTGCCGGTACAACAAGAAAGATGGCATCCATGAAATTCCAGACTTGTAGATCAGCTGGAAGATAAACAAATGGAAGGGATTGTCCTGGAGCAATGCCCACTTGTGGAGCTGGAAGACCAAAGCTAGCAGGAGCAGCTTGTGGAAGCCAAAGGACTTGATCGTGAAAGGTCAAAGTAACGAGACGAATTGCAGGACAAACCTACCACATTTTGTGAATTTTGGACATATGTAAAGTGAGTATTTATTTCCGAACTGTTGGAACACCGAGGACGGTGTTATTCCAAGGGGAGGGGTATGTCACGTCCCCATTTTGACCCCCTTTGCATTAAATCATGAATGATGTAAATATTGTAACTTAATCATGGTGAGGAGCTCAAGGCCAAGGCCCCACCACTGATTTAGCATTTTATGTATTGGAAATTAAAGAGATAGATGCCTATGGTTCTTGTGCTAGAAGGGCACGATGTAAATAAGACACCATGTAAATACGAATTTAATGAAAGATACTCACAACCAGCTACGCAATGCAACAAAGAGATGGGGGCATGATCTTTACAAGGAATAGGGAGGAAAAATAACCAAACCCTTGAGCCATGGTGTTAAGTCATTTTCATTGAGGAAACCCATGAACTCTCAACTACCCATTTGGTCTCATGCACCCAATCATTTAATTCTTCCAATAATTGGTTGAAACAATTAATGCCTTGGGATGGGAGAGGTATCGCTGTCAATTTTCGTGTATGGGCAAGACAGCAACCTGGGAAATCGAGTTTTGGTTGGCTGGGCAAGAAAACCCCCACGAAATTGGCCCAAAGCCATTCTTCACCCATGGCATTCTTCCTCTCACGCAGTCTGAGCCTGTTAGGGTTTTATCCTTCACGTTTTTCACCATTTCCGGCATTATTCCATGCCTGCAAACTCGTTTTTGGTTAGCTCATTGGATGGGAGAAGAGAGCCACAATTTTTGGGGTTAGGGAGGTCGTTTCTGCCCATGAAATGCCCATGAGCATTCTTCTGAAAACGATTCTGCTCTCCTGGGGTTGATTTCCCATTTTCTCCTTTTCGTTTTGGTTGCCCACGTTTTTCTGGAACTGTTAGAAACCCATTGTTGGGAACTTCACAATAGAAGCGTTTTCTCATGCCCATCACTTACACTTTTGCTATTATATGCATCCATCTCCTAGCAGCCTCAGCAAAACCAACTGCGGGTGGGTATGGCTGATTCTGGTGTACCATGGTTATGTGAGACCCTGTTGTTCCCTAGTTCCTTGTGGAGATCATGCCCAGCTCGGGGGTGGCAGTGGTGCTGAGAGATTAAGGAGCACACTGGCCTATGGTTGGGTGGAACGTTGCAGAAGCGTAGCTGGTTGCTCAGGGATTACTTGGTTTAAGATAAGCATTCTCATTTGCTAAATTGATATTGTTTAGATTGATAAATGGCATGAATATACTGAATGTATAATGGATGTGTAATTGTTTATTTCCGTTGTGTTTTTTCTTATAATTATACATCCCATATCTCTTTTAAATTATGTGAATGTATGGTTAAAAGTTTATGGGTCTAGATGCCCGGTTTTAGCCTCACGATCCTCTCCATCTAGCGTGTATGATGGGAGGGGACGTGACACCACATAACTAGAACATGCAAACTCATCAATAAAGCTGGAACTTGGCAGAATACTAGAAACTGGATAAGATGGGGGCATGATGTCATGATCAATCAGGCTCTTGCCAAAATACTATGTTGTGTGGTATTGAGATATGCCCATATCATTGCTAACCATCAAGGGAAATGGATCATTAGACAAGTCATCGACTGAACTCCCTGTTTGTCCAAAGGCATAGATAGATGCCTCAACTTTATTACAAGATCTATCCAATCCTGTCTCACCCCACCTTGTTGTAGATGTACTCAAAGGAATGCACTGTTCAAATCCAGCTGTAGACAAGTAAGAATTTGAAGCAATTTCTGCCAGTTTCTCACCCATGACCCTTTGCTCCACACTACGCAACTTAAGACAAACATCCCCATCGTGATTAAGAGTGGTATACTCTTCTAGAATATTAGTTGATCCACCTTCAAGTGCATTGGGCCTAGATTTAAGCGTCGACATTTGGTTCTTTCTACCAGATAGTTATAATGCTTGCATGGTATCAGTAAAAATGCCTGTGTCTCCCTTCTCCCCTGCAATAATAGGCAACTTGTGATGACATGGTGTTTCCACAAAAGATTCAAGCTCTTAATTTTTCTGGTAAGCTTGATAAGAATCACCCAAACTAGGAGGCAAAAAGGTATTCATGTTCATTGAACATTATATGCCACCAAAGCTTCCAGCCGATTTGGCATTGTATCTTTCTGAAAACTCAGTAATTTTCTCAACATCATTACCTTCAGATTGATTTACTAATGTCTTCATAGCAGGGTAAATTTTATCATCCTGGTCCAATGTTGTCTTCTGAACAACCTTGGGTCACTCTGCCCTTGATTAAGATCTGAAGCATTGGGAACTTGTTGCACTTGTGAATGCAGTTGAATTTCCCCAAATTGGGATGAAGATGGAGATGAACCCCCGCTTTAGATAATTGCAATCAGGTTGATTAGTTAAAATATAATTTTTAATATAAGAATTTCCAAATGCATCATCCTGAGACAGCTATGATGGATAGTTTGTGTTGTTTGTCATTGGACAGGATGTTGCACGTGCACACCCAAATTAATAAGAATATAATATGGTGGCATGTAATGGAGTTTCATCTAGAGTCATTTACCATCTAGAGTCAAAACCATCCAGTTTCAAATATAGACTACGGAAGAGTTGACAATTGAAACTGGAAGAGTTCAAAGGTAACTAGGAAAGGTGTGAATGTCACCTTGCACAATCCCTTTGCACTACGACTTAATGCTTGCTAGCCTCAAGAGATAATCTTTGGGAAGCCTGGAAACAAAGGGTGAATCTGCGAGACTGGAAACACTTCCAAACTGTGAATTGTACTTGCCGCTATATAAAAATCAGACCTGAAATCTGCATTAAATTAATCCCGACAGCAAGCTAAAGTGCATCTTTACACCTCTTAATGAAATTCTGTGTTGGGAATCAGGAAAATTTGTTATTAAAACAACTCAAATCTAACCTTAAAACCGTAGGTATATGGTAAATTATTGAAACAAACAGCAACCTTTATATCTGGAAATTATTAATTATGACTCTGGTGCCTTGAATTCTATGTCTTTGAGCTAGAAAATCAATTAAGAAGCCTGATATTAATTTATTTAGAAAGGTTAAGTAAATTAAGAGACACATCCAACAATTGAGATATAGCCTCCCATGATGCATTGCAAACTTCAGAGATATTACCTGTGAATATTGTTTGTTAGAATTATTGGTGTAATATATACATATGGCTACGGCTCATATATCACATTACTTGTAACTATGGCTAAGGCCATAGTCTTTATTCTTTTATTATAGTACTAGGTATGGTGAAGACCGGCCTAGTCAAACTTTATATGTAGGGTCAATAACCCATAACCCCCAATTGAAGAGACGCCTAACTTTAGGTGTCCCTAATATGTAGTGTTCATAATAGTTGTGGCATTTCCTTTATTGGCTTTTTAGGATCACTATTTGGATTGGCACTACGCCATTTTTAAGGCTTCAAATTCATTTATAGAGAGGTTGGATTTTAGGGGCTCATTTTAAGATGCCGGAGTGATCTTACTGGACTTCTTTAGCATCATAGGTAGGAAGGGTCCGGATGGAAACTTCTATACTGCAAATAATATCTTGTATAGGGAGATGTTAGGAGGAAAAATTGTAATCAAAGCCTTTTGGTAAGAATTTATGGCACACTTCACACCTTAGGAAGTAGTTATGATCTTGTTTTAGTGCTCCTTACCTCATGTTTGGGAAGTTTTAAGCCTTGTAATAGCAAAATGTTGTAGCAGAGATCATTCTGGGCATACTCCAAGCAAGATAGGGTAATGTTTGAAGAATTTTGAGGCATTTTTTGTCTCCCAGCAACTCTACTATTTAGTTTTGGGCACATTCAGACCTACAAGTCAGTGACAAACAATTATGATAGTCACCTTGAATCAAAAATAAATATAGGCATATTCCAATATGGGGAACTAAGGAAGCATAGATTAACTTCATGTTACTTTGTGCCATTTTGATATATTCTCCCTTACATGGTATATACGTGAGTAATCTTTGCATATTTTGTCTCTAATGGTTTAGAATCATTAAAATAAAATTTTCCCTTGAAAATTTGACTATTTTTTGTATTTTTTAAAAATCGAGTCATTAAATCATCAAACTGGTCCGAGTCATTAACGATTCCAAGCCCGGCCGAGTTGATCCTCGGTCGATTCTGAGTCCGTAGTATGTACAGTTACTTTTTTTAAATTTTAATACAAAGTCACTACTCTTACTCACAAAAAAAAAAATTATGTGAATTTCTCGATCTATTGGGTTTACCCTTCTCCTTAGTACCTGATAAGTACCCAACGTCATTCTGTTTGGTAAAATATTGTTTATATAGAGCTTTTCTAACAATTATGCTGTTAATTATTTAGTTAATAATGGCTGCAATTACAGAGCATGGAAACAGTATAAGACCCGTAAAGAAGAAGGTGATGACAGACCTTGACCAATTGGAGAATATGCAATCAGAGTGATGCCTAACTCATCGCATGCCGCCTTCAGTCCATTCTCCTCTGGTGCTCTGTATATTAGGCTGTAGTTTACTTGATTTGAGGCTAGCGGAATCCCTCTTTTTTGCAACTAAGCATATGCATTTCTAAGCCTCTGTTCTGATATAAGCCAGAATTCCCCAATATTTAAATGTCAACCAAAGAGAAATGAGAATTGAAAACAAGAAAACAAGAAATAAAGTATCAATGTCATCTATTTCATGAGAACTGCGAGAATGTATAGGTTATTCGAAGAAACAAGACTCTTTGTATCCAGTGTAGTATTACCATTGTAATTTGATACCCCAACAGCTTTGACAAGGCCTTTCTCAACAGCATCTCCAAGACCGTCAATGTATCCTGCAAGTTATATAATCAATAGAATTTGTTTTTTTTGTTGCTTTATAGATGAAATATGCCAGCATTTACCAGGATTTTAACAACATTGATTACAGCTTAGTGTCATGCTGTGTAGACAAACCCCAACTGGCATTCTAGTAACTGGCATAGTGTTAGGATTGAACTCCAACGGCCTAGGAGTTATAAATATTAAAAATCCCTACACTTCTCCAAAACTAGGGAGCCTCCTCAAACATAGTCTGATAATCAACATGATCATAGAATTGAACAATAAATAGCTTGAGTGATGACAACAGTCAACATTGTATTTTTACTTGTCCACATCTGCATAACTTTAAACTTTTGAGTTTTGAGTTATATTGATTTGAGTTATAAACTACAGCCAACCTAGATCCTTTTAAATGACCTCAAAGGGGAGTTCTGGGCAACATCATGTATTCTTGGCATTTTTCCAAGTCTTACAACATTGAAAATCCTCATCATTTCAAATCTGGGTACAAACAACAGGGTAACACAGATCATTGGATCAACACTTCTGGATCAGATTAAATTCATGTACTTGTTGTTTTGAGCCCAGGACCGGGTATTTTGGTCATCTATTGATAGCTTGTTGTTGTCTACTATAGTTATAGATTCCAACACTATTTGACATATCCTTTAGCATATTCTAAATAGAATTAGAGGGGCAGCTTGAAAAATACGAGTGTCATCCTTGCTGGTTGGTTGATGTCTGTAGTGTTCACAGAGCTCTATAGATGTATTTCCAACAGATTTGAGATGGCCACTTTCAGATCTGATTATGATAAAGTTGCAATGGGGTATTTAGCAATATGATGCAATCATTACCTAAAGTGTGGAGTATAGGTATGCAATTCCTCTATTACCTCTTGGTATAGAATGAGTTTGATATTTGATGATTGATCATGTTGATCTTGTAGCCTTGTAGACATATCATGTTGTTTTTTGGACTCTATAGGCCATTTAGAGCCTCGTTGATTATGTATTTTCAATTTTAACTTAGATATGTATTGCACTTGGTGCCATTTTGATATATTCTCCCTTACATGGTATATACGTGAGTAGTCTTTGCATATTTTGTCTCTAATGGTTTGGAATCGTTAAAATAAAAAAATTTCCCTTTAAAATTTGACTATTTTTTGTATTTTTTAAAAATCGAGTCATTAAATCATCAAACTGGTCCGAGTCATTGACGAGTCCAAGCCCGGCCGAGTTGATCCTCGGTCGATTCTGAGTCAGTAGTATGTACAGTTATTTTTTTAAATTTTAATAATAATAAAAAATTATGTGAATTTCTCGATCTATTGTGTTTACCCTTCCCTTAGTACCTGATAAGTACCCAACGTCATTCTGTTTGGTAAAATATTGTTTATATAGAGCTTTTCTAACAATTCTACTGTTAATTATTTAGTTAATAATGGCTACAATTACAGAGCATGGAAACAGTATAAGACCCGTAAAGAAGAAGGTGATGACAGACCTTGACCAATTGGAGAATATGCAATCAGAGTGATGCCTAACTCATCGCATGTCGCCTTCACTCCATTCTCCTCTGCTGCTCTGTATATTAGGCTGTAGTTTACTTGATTTGAGGCTAGCGGAATCCCTCTTTTTCGCAACTGAGCATATGCATTTCTAAGCCTCTGTTCTGATATAAGCCAGAATTCCCCAATATTTAAATGTCAACCAAAGAGAAATGAGAATTGAAAACAAGAAAACAAGAAATAAAGTATCAATGTCATCTATTTCATGAGCGCTCGAGAATGTATAGGTTATTCGAAGAAACAAGACTCTTTGTATCCAGTGTAGTATTACCATTGTAATTTGATACCCCAACAGCTTTGACAAGGCCTTTCTCAACAGCATCTCCAAGACCGTCAATGTATCCTGCAAGTTATATAATCAATAGAATTTCTTCTCTTTTTGTTGCTTTATAGATGAAATATGCCAGCATTTACCAGGATTTTAACAACATTGATTACAGTCATTATATAAACAAGCAGTTCTAAAATCTTTCTAACTGTAAAGTACAAGTAAAAAGGGTTGTTTACTATACTAACCTTCCTTTCCCCAAACTCCTTGCCTGCACATAATGAACATGATGCTAATTATGTTCCCAGTACAAGGCATTCCCATAAGAAGATAAAGCAAGTCCAAGCTCTGCCAAAGAGAATATAGACCTTACCAATGAAGTTGATAGACATCTACCGAAGAAAGACCTAGACGGTTTAATGAGTCTTTGAGGGCAGATACGACACTGCCTCTACCCAATCTCCATGGTAGAGCTGCAAATTTTGTTGCAATCACTATATCTGTTGAGTCCCTTTGTTTTCTTTCTTTAATGAACCTGGACAGAGAGAAAAGAAAGAAAAGAACACGTCAGTGTCCTCAAGTGATCAAAAACATTCAATGGGAAAAAGTGTTTCAACACATATAAACAGAACAAGAGAGTGCATAAGGTATGTCCATGGTAGTATAAGCCTACAATTCAAATGAAACTAGCAACAACATGAACACCATATTAAAAATACCTCTAAAATAGTGTAGCTATGGAACAGGAGGTCTACTCATCAAATCCAACCACTACAAGTTTCCAATGATTTATTGCATAGTGTCATCTAAAGACATGGGACTCTCCTACTCAATCTTAGGCAGTAACCTGATAGTGTCTTATCAGACTTTAAGATTGAGAATATTTATGGTGTCTTAACCCTGCCCGAGTTTTGATACAATTTTAGGTGAAAATGTGAATATTTATGTGATTGTGAAGTGTCAATATGCATGGGTATTTGTGAAAACTATGATATTATGTCTTGTACAAAGAGCATGCCGATCTGTTCAATTATGCTTTTATTTCATATTGTGACTATTGTTCCACAATTATTGTGCAGATCTCTTAACTCCACATTTCAGTCCTCTTTTGATATGTAACTTGGAAAAGTGCCTTCGAGTTGTTGAATCAAGCTCCAAAAGTTTGAAGTTAACTCAGTGGACAGTGATTGCAATCTATGTGGCTAGACGGTGATGAACTTTCTTTTGCAGTCCCAGGTATCTGTTGCAATCAGTGAAGTTAAGACGTCAATTTTGGAATATGATTTTTTTGTTGAACAAGAGTATATTCTTTGAAGGTGAACTCGACTCAAGAGCATTGGCTTTTATAATCATGACTATGTTGTCACAAAAGTTTCAAAAGGCATGCCACCCTGATCAGGCTTCGAAACCTTTCTTTGTGAGTGGAGTCCATTAAGAAGCTTGTTGCTTTTTGCACAAAATATTTTATCCAAAGATCAAGTTGGATCTAACTTGGAGTTCATGGATAAGCAGCGTTTAGGAAAAGACAGTTCTAGTATCTCCCAATCCCTCTCCCAAGTTCTGGAAATCATAAAAAATGGTGATTTTGTAAGGCAAGATGGTGCAACAATGGCTCTTACGTCCTCCATAGTATGTACCATGACAGAAGAGATATTGAAAAACTTCCCTTTGCTTCTTAACATCATCCACAAAATATTTGAAAACGACTATTCTGTCTTGCTGGCTTTGCTTTGCAGTCACAAAGAATTGTTTGGTCAAATTGCTGAGGCCTGGCCTGGTTTATTTTTGTCAAGTCTGGAGCTTGCTAGGAATTCTTTTTATTAAAAGCAAGATAACAGTGATCATCAAACCCAAGAAAATGATTTACAGTATTCTACTGTAAACCATGGCTTTAATTTTTCCACAATGAATCATAGAACTACAGATAAGTAGTCAGAGCCTCTTTCCACGAGTGATGCATGTTCTGAAGAATGGGATCCTTCTTCCTTTGCTTCATTTATGCAGTCTATACCATTCTCTACTTTATTTACTCTATGTGCAAATAGCTATCAGTCAAGACTCTTCCATAGCTTCCTGTAGAAGCCTGTAGGTGCAATCTCTTGTAGGAACCTATAGATGCAGTCCCTTGTAGCATCGTGTAGAAACCTATAGGTGGATGCTTTTGTAGGTGATTGTACTTGCAATTCCAAGATGTTGGATGATGGAGGATGGATGAATGAAAATCATGTGTTTGTAAGGAATTTGTTGAAAGGTTTGTAGAAGAAAATGGTGGGAGTAAAGAAGGTTGGATGAAAAGAAAAACTTTTTTGGAAGATATTGTTGTTTCCTTGAGTTTTAGTTATTTAACTTGCATGGATAGTTCTGATAGTATGGATGTCGAGGACTTTGCAGTTTTCTTTGGATAAATTTCCTTGATCCATTTTGTTGCTTGCTCATGCTTGTAGTAATTTTGTTGCTTGCTAATCCTTGAATATTCTGATGTGCTCAAAATAACTGTATAGAGAGGACCTTTATTTGAAAGTTTCAAACCTGAAGATTGTGGCTCACGCTTCAAGCCTTATTTGAATACCAAGTCTGAGTGGAAAGTAGGGTTGCCTCTTTGATTACAGAACTTTGTTGATTGTTCTCCATGGCTTTAATTTTTCCACAATGAAACTTAGAACTACAGATAAGTAGTCAGAGCCTCTTTCCACGAGTGACGCATGTTCTGAAGAATGGGATCCTTCTTCCTTTGCTTCATTTATGCAGTCTATACCATTCTCTACTTTATTTACTCTATGTTAAAATAGCTATCAGTCAAGACTCTTCTATAGTTTCATGTAGAATCCTGTAGGTGCAGTCTCTTGTAGGAACCTGTAGATGCATTCCCTTGTAGCATCGTGTAGAAACCTGGAGGTGGATGCTTTTGTAGGTGATTGTACTTGCAGTTCCAAGATGTTGGATGATGGAGGATGGGTGAATGAAAATCATGTGTTTGTAAGGAATTTGTTGAAAGGTTTGTAGAAGAAAATGGTGGGAGTAAAGAATGGTTGGATGAAAAGAAATTTTTTGGGGGGAGATATTGTTGTTTCCTTGAGTTTTAGTTATTTAACTTGCATGGATAGTTCTGATAGTATAGATGTTGAGGACTTTGCAGTTTTCTTTGGATAAATTTCCTTGATCCATTTTGTTGCTTTCTCATGCTTGTAGTAATTTTGTTGCTTGCTAATCCTTGAATATTGTGATGTGCACAAAATAGTTGTATAGAGAGGACCTTTATTTGAAAGTTTCAAACCTGAAGATTGTGTCTCATGCTTGAAGCCTTATTTGAATACCAAGCCCGAGTGGAAAGTAGAGTTTCCTCTTTGATTACAGAACTTTGTTGATTGTTCTCTTGTTGTACTGTGAGCCTATATGAGAATGTATTCATGATGAATCCTTTGTCGCTCAAGAAAATTTGTATGCATGAAGAATAAGCTTGATGTGGGTACTATATATACTATGTTTGCATACTCTCCTTAGTTGTGAGCTGGGAACCTGGAATGCTTATTTTATTGTACAATATATTGATTTGTGCTTTTGACTAGGACTCTCTAAGTAGTATATGCAGGCCTATGAGAAAACGTATCTATGAAGAATAGATGTGAAGCATGGTATATGCAGGCCTATGACAGTAGATCCCTCGCCCAGCAAAAGCACCCCAGTTATGGGAATTGCCATCAACAAGACCATCACCAATTGCTCCAAGAAAGAGGTTGTACCAGCTACTCATAAGACAAAACTATAGTCATATTCATAACTCTTTCGAACAATAGGGTATGAAATAATAAGCAACAAACTTAATCTTAGGTTAAGCTTTACCTGTTGAAGGTTCAAGCCTAGTGGATGCATGGTGAAGAGAGTGGTCATTTTCAAACAAGGAGCCTTTGTGGAAATCTCTATGAATGCAGTAGTAAAGTAGCTCAGTTGGTCCCATGTGCAGTAGCAAGACAAAGATTATTCCCCTGTAATTCCATATTGGAAGGTTGCTTAATACAGGGAAAAAAAACATGGCCTAAAGATGCCACCCACACTTGAAATATTATATAATTATCCCTGCACGCCCCCAAATTTTATGTATCTTTATTCCTCTGATTGAAATTTCAATTTAACTCCATAAAAACCAAGCAAACATATTATAGTTTCCAACTGAGAATAGTTACGTTAAACTAATTTAAGATGGATCCGATCCTCACCAGTGGAACTCTCTGTCAATCTAATCGAAATTGGTTGGGAAAGGATGAATTTGTTGTCTCTGTGAAAGAAAATTCGCTCGAGAATAAAAATGCCAAGATTGATATATCACACACCTTAAGAAGGATACTACCAGAACATACACCAACCGATAATCACTATGTTCTCCATCAAACCATATTTCTTGAGCTGACATTAGTACTAAGGGCACATATAGATAATCCTACAAACCAAACCATGAAAAAAAAAAATCAAGGCACGCTATGTTCATCGTATATTTCATATGAAATTAATCATTAAAGTGAAGAACTGTAGATGCCATGGATGCTTGAATGGTATATATTCATTTCCTTGATCTGACATGAACCTTCCACACAATTCTAGAGCCATGTCAGAAATGTTCATCTGTACCATACTTCATGAAAAATATCCTGATACAGTGGCGCTCCTACCCCAACCAAAATTCATAGCTTCAATTTCTATGAGCATGAAAGTCTTTTCATGGATGATATCTAGCACAAAGTTTTAACTTAAAAACAATTTATAGGTGCAGAAAGTCAAAGCTAGATATTAATGTTCTAACATGAAATGTTTTTTGTTCATGAGCAGGTTTGTCAGTCACTGAATTTGCAAACTTCTGGAAACCTTTTGTGGCACATGTTTGCTGTTGTACTTTTCTTTGCAGTGTTGGTCGTTCAGCTAGGCTTTTCGAAATGGCAAGTCATCTTGTCTTTACTCCCTTTCTTTAAAGATAGAGATAGTTAAGCTTTAAAATATAGGTAGTGTTGAAGGCTAAAGATGTGGCATAAATATTTAAAAGTATATTTTTGATAGAGTTTGAACATGCTTACAAATGTTCATACATTGATACTTTGTAGGTCTGAGAAATCAATATGTGGTTTAAGAAGAATTAATGTAGGTTTTTTTCATCATCACTTAGAAACTTTTATGTTTCTTCCAAAAATTATCAAAATTATGGGATCATGTGAAGTGCTCTGCCTTTACAAATTAATAATTTATAAAATTAGTTGTTACACCAACTTTTCTGCTTTGCTTCTCCTTAAATGTATTTAGATTAGTTTTCTTTTTGTACAAGCAGATTATTGTGTGATAGGTGACAGCTATTGTGTTTTTTGTGGCATCTATGGTTAATTCTACTAGAGCTGGATTAGTATCTTCTACAAAGGTCCCCAGTTTTAGAAATGTTGTAGAAATAGAAACATATTGTGGGCCATTACTCAAATTATCTTAGTGCCAAATGGGAAAGAGAGATCGCTTATGTCATATGAAATTATGAATTAGAGCTGCCATGAGAAAGCAAAACAAGAGGTGAATTTGAAACGGGTTACTTTCCCATGAGGTAGTCACATCTAACTTAAAGGAAAATGCCATTCCCTAGTCATTAAAGTGTTGATGCATGAGATATTTACATGTACGTCTTATGTATAGGGTATCAATCTGATCTGGGAGAAGGACATAGCAATCAGTTTCTATGGGATGGGCATGTAATAGGGTATCGATCACAAAGAGGTTTCTCTTCAAAGCAAGTTGTAGCAAGGTTTGAGATACAGGTTTCAAGTCAAGGTTGCAAACCTGAAAATTATTTGGTGTCTCATGATATCTCAACTGAAGCACAAGAGGAAGAGGGACCCATTTCCAGTCTAGAAATTTTCTACCATATCCTTGTGGATTCTGTAGAAACTTACATGGAGTACACCTTCTCAGGGGACTCAAATGTCACAATTTTTAAACCACTAACATTTTTTTATTGTAGGATCAAGCTACAAATGAAATTTTTATTGCAGCTATTATATTTCTTCTACCCTTTAAGCAGCAAGTTCATTCTATTATGATGATGTTGACTTGGTTTCATTGGAAGTTGAGCAAAATATTCAAGCAACCGACTATTCAATTATTCACAATCTCATGATATGGCATTTATCATCTAGTTAAGGGATAAAAATGTTTCGTCTTCTAGTTTTATCTTATTGTCTATATTGAACAAAGTACATAAATTCTCATAGTGGAAGAGACAAACAAGGAAGATGATTCATCTTGAATATTGGTCTTCCATGCACAAACTATTGAGCTCTTCAACTGCATCAATATGTCATGTCTACAATAAGAATCACTGCACTATGTTATGAAATCCATATCACATGATTGAAATTTGTGTCTGCAAATTGTATGCAAATTTTTTCAGCATTTTTGTTGTTTTAGTAAGTAATCGAAAATTTTGGAATTATAGTTCTTATGCCTTGTGAAGATTGCAAAGAGCAGGTTGCTCTTGCCTGATAATATGTAGATATTTGGGTACATGTGGATATCCTGTTACAATCATCTCTTAAACATTCTTATTGTCTTTTCTTAGACTTAAAAATAATGCAATATGGGTGTTAATATTGCTAATCTCCCTAATTATTAAAGGGTCCTAGCTCAATGGTAGAGCGCCTGCCTTACAAGCAGGAGGTTGGTGGTTCGATTCCTCCATACCCTATTGATATTTCAATATTGGTATTTTTAATAAAATATATTTTATTATGATTTATTATGGCTATAGAGGGGGTTTCAAACCGTCTTTGTATGTTTCTACGAGGGGGGTTCTAAGCCACTTTCATATGTTACTACGAGGGGGGTTCTAAGCGACCTTCATATGTCACTACGAGGGGGGTTCGAAATTGCCCTTGTATGTTACAACGAGGGGGGTTAAGAACCACCCTTGTAGGTACCTACGAGGGGGGTTTCAAACCGCCTCTGTAGGCCTCTATGAGGGGGGTTCCAAACCATCCCTATAGGCCTCTACGAGGGGGGTTTTAAACTACCTCTATAGGCCTCTACGAGGGGGGTTCAAAACCGCCCCTATAAGCCTCTACGAGGGGGGTTCTAAACTGCCCTTATAGGCCTCTACGAGGGGGGTTCCAAACTGCCCCTATAGGCCTCTACGAGGGGGGTTCACAACCGCCCCTACTGGCCTCTACAAGGGGGGTTTGAAACCACCCCTATAGTCCTCTACGGGGGGGGTTCCAAACCGCCCCTGTAGGTTTGTATGAGGGAGCTTATGAGGGGTGTTCACAACCGCCCTCGTAGGTCTCTATGAAGGGGGTTCAAAACCGCCCCCGTAGGTCTCTATGAAGGGGTCTACGAGGGGGGTTTAAACCCGCCTCCGTAGACCTCTACGAGGAGGGTCACAAAACGCCCCCAAAAGTGACTTTTGGGGGCGGTTCCAATCTCATCAAAAACCGTCCTTAAAGGGAAAAAAATTTAACATCGGTGCCTTTAGGGGCGGTTTTGGAAAAACCGCCCCCAAAGCCAAAACCCCCCTCGTAGGTCAGTTTTGGGGGCGGAAGACAACCCCCCCTACAGGCCAAAAATGTAGTAGTGACTTCTGCACTCAGCAGTGTAAATTCTGCACTCAAAATATGCCTTCTACACTCAACACTATAACTTCTGCACTCAGTGGTATAATAAATAGACTTACACCATGATCAAAACTCATCATATCCCCTCATCGAATCTCTTGGGTGCAAGCACAGCAAAACCCCAAGGTAAATTTTCTCGTCAGGAAAAGTGATGAACCTCAGTTCATAATTCGATGGCTCTTATATAGACTACATAGGTCTTTAGTGGTCAATTTTGAATAAATGAGCCTCAAGCTCCAGTCCCATCTTCCAGGGCACTATGACCACATTTCAAGGGAATTGTCCCATACCAACAGCTAGTTAGTTGCATCATGATGCTGCCACTTGTCCATTTCCTTCTACCCTAGATTCCATTCCACCTAGTGGGTCAGTAAACACTCTTTCAACAGTCCCCTTAGGTGTTTGTCTCCTGTTTAATTTATTAAATAATAAAATATTGTGCAATTACAGTCATCCTTGGACACTTGTCCAATATAAAACTTTACAATAAAAGTTAACATAATGTTTCCGACATAAAATATTTTTTAGCAAAAAGGGTATGTTACAAACACCCCCACTTAAGCTCAACATCATCCTTAATGCTGCTTATTCGGCATCATTCGATTCTTCCTGGAACAGAACTAGATATGTTGCCCGCATTTTACTTTCCAGTTCCCAGGTAGCTTCATCGGGGCTAAGGTGATTCCATTGCACCTTTACCTTCCCTATAGTACGATTCCGAAGCATAATTTACCTCCTATCAAGAATACAGTCCAGTTCCATCTGAAAATATCCTTCGAGCTCCACCTGTATGTCATTCCAATTCAGTACATGAGTAGCATCATGCACATACTTCTTTAAAACAGAAATGTGAAAAACATTGTGGATTTTTAAATTAGATGGCAAAGCCAATTGATATGCAACAGCTCCAATCCTTGATAGGATTTCGAATGGTCCACAGTACCTTGGTGCTAGTTTAGCACAAGTCCCAAGCTTCAAAGAACTTTTCTTGGGTTTTACCTTTATAAAAACATGGTCTCCAACCTGAAATTCTCTTTCAGTGCGTTTCAAAACTGCATAACGTTTTTGCCGATCTTGAGCAACCTTTAAGTTACCTTGAACCTATTTCACGGTTAGCTCAATTTCTTTCAATAAATCTGGTCCTAGCATTAATCTGTCTACATGGTTATCCCAAGAAATAGGAGTACAACATTTTCTTCTATACAAAATCTCAAATGGACTTAACTTAGCAAATGCTTGATAATGATTATTGTATGCAAATTCTGCTAAATGTAGATAATCTTCCCACTTAGATGGTTGATATTTGACATACATGCTTGGCATGTCTTCTAAAATATGGTTTACCTTTTCTGTTTGACCATCAGTTTGTGGGTGGAAAGAAGTGTTGAAATTTAGTTTAGTATTTAAACCTTTAAATAGTGTTGTCCAAAAATTTCCAGTGAACTTAGAGTCCCAGTCAGAAATAATTACCTTTGGAATTTCGTGCAAGCAAAATATTTGCTTCATAAATACATCTACAATGTTAGAAGCTTTAAAAGTGGTTTTAATAGGAATAAAATGAGCAGCCTTACTTAACTTTTCCACAACCACCATTATGGAGTCATTATGTTTCTAGTTTTTAGGCAAACCTGTAATAAAATCAATACTTATAATCTCCCATTTCCATTCTGGAATTGGCAATGGCTACAATAGTCCAGCTGGATGTTGATGTTCAACCTTAATAGTTTGACATTCAAAACATCTAGCTATATATTTAGGCACTTCATTCTTCATGTTGGGCCAAAAATAATCATTCCTTAACATAGCTATCATTTTCTGATAACCTGGATGTCCTGAATAAGGACTCTTATGAACTTCATCCAAAATTAACAGCTTAACCTTTGACACATTTGGTATATAAACTATGTTTTTATAAGTCATTAAGCCCTTTTTATTAATGTTGAAATCTGTTATTAAATTTTCAGATATATTTTCAGCAACTTTACCAAGCAATTTTTGATAATTTTCATCTTGTTTAATTCCTTCTTCAATTTGATTTTCCAAATCTGTCTTAAATGTGCTGATTGATGCCATAAAGCTTAATCTAGGATTCCTGCTAGTTGCATTAGCAACTTTGTTTTCTTTTCCCTTAATGTGTTGAATCTCTAAATCATACTCACTAAGGAAAGCTAGCCATCTAGCTTACCTTGCGTTAAGATTTGTTTGATCCAACAAATACTTTAAACCCTTATTATTTGTCATTAATGTGAATTTTCTTCCAATCAAGTGATGGTGCCACATTTTTAATGCATGTATCACGGCTGCCAACTCAAGATCGTAAGTTGCATAATTCTTTTCATGGATTTTTAACTTTCTAGACTTAAAAGCGATAGCATGACCTTCTTGAGTTAAGACCCCACCAAGCCAATCGTTGCACGCGTCAGTGCATACAACGAAGTCTTTGTTAGGATCAGCAATTTTTAAAATTGGTGCAATGGTTAATAATTCTTTTAACTTATTAAAGCTTTCTTGACACTTTTGATCCCATATGAATTTCTTCCCTTTCTTCTGCAAAGAAGTGATGGGATTTGCATTTTGTGAGAACCCTTCAATAAACTTCCTGTAGTAACATGTTACCCCCATAAATGACCGAACGTCAGTTACATCTTTAGGGATAGGCCACTCGTTAATTGTTTTTATCTTATCAGGGTCGACAGAAATTCCGTCTTTAGATATTATGTGACCTAAATATTGTATTTTATCTTTATAAAAATCACATTTACTGAACTTAGCGTAAAGTTGATGTTCTCTTAAAACTTGCAGAATTATTCTTAAATGTTCGTCATATTCTTCTTTAGTTTTTGAGTAAATCAGAATATCATCAATGAACACAACTACAAACTTATCCAAAAATTTATGCAGAACGTTGTTCATTAAACACATGAACACTGTCGATCCGTTGGTTATCCCAAAAGGCATAACTACGAACTCGTAGTGTCCATATCGTGTTCTGAATGCAGTTTTGAATATGTCTTCATTTTTTATTCTAACCTGATGATATTCGGACCTTAAATCAATTTTAGTGAATATCTCTGCTCCGCGTACTTGATCAAATAGATCATCTATGCAGGGCAAGGGATATCGATTCTTAATTGTCATTTTATTAAGCTGACGGTAATGGATGCACAGTCGCATGGTACCGTCCTTCTTTTCAACGAAAATTACTGGTGCTCCCTAAGGAGACACACTTGGCCTTATGTATTTTTTATCTATTAATTCCTTCAGCTGAGATTTTAACTCATTTAACTCCAGAATATTCATCCTGTAGGGAGCCTTTGAGTTTAGTACCGCACCTGGTACTAACTCAATGGTGAAATCAAGTTCCCTTTTCGGAGTTAATCCTAGAATTTCTTCCGGGAATACGTCAGAAAAGTCCCTAAGGATGGGAATATCCTCCAGTTTTAACTTGTCTTATTTATATGAACATTCGGCATTAATAACCTTAACAGCAAACATTTTACAGCCCTTTCTGGCAGCTCTCTTAACTTGTAACGCATAAATTTGTCTTACTGAAATCTTCCTATGAATTCCTTTTACTGTTTCATTTTTACCTTCATTATTCAGACAAGTAAAATATTTGTCATAACAATTAAGCACTACTCTATGTTGTTCAAGCCAATCCATGCCAATCAACAAGTCATATGACCCTAAGGGTAAAACATTCAGATTAATTTGGGTTTTCAGCTTATTCAAAAATACATCACAATTTTTAACAAAGTCTGCAACCTTTCTTTTAGTGCATGTTGCTGGCTGAACTAACCAAGAATTATCAAACTTTTATATTTTTAACTTGCAATTTTTCACTAATTCAGGGGAAATGTAACTCAAACTTGCACCTAGATCTATCAAAATAGAAATAGATCGGTTTTGTAGCATACCTTCTATTTCGACCATGGACGTTTGATGGTCTACTTGCCGATTTTCCAGCGCTGCATTTATCATTGGCATTTCTCTTGCCACATCACCAACTATTGGCTCCGCTTGTATGCTATGAATGTTGTTGACTGTCATTTTGTTGTGTTGGCAATCTTCTTTCTTATGTGATCCACCGCAATCAAAACACTTCAAAGCTCCTTTCTATTCGGCATACCTGGTGTTGTTATTGTTATTAGGTACATTTCTTGCAGTAGTAAAATTATGTGATGCATTACTCCTGTAATTATTATTACTTGGAAAATTTCTGTTATTAAAATGTTTCTTAAAACTTCCAGAATTATGATTAAAGCTCTTCTTTTTATACTTGAAATGATTAGACTTATTACTTTTCCAGCCAGTTGTTCCTTCTCTTTTTCTATTTTGGTCAAAATAAAAATTTGTTTTCCTCATAGCCTTTTCCAGAGTGGAAGGGTTATCATACTCAATCCTGTCTTTTATGTTGAAAGGTAGACAACTTAGAAACCTTTGCACCTTAGGCTTCTCTTTGACCATGTAAGGTACATACCTCAGCAAGCTAAGGAACTTGCTGCACAACTCCTTCATGTTCATAGTACCCAATTTTAGATCATAAAACTCTTTTTATTTATCTTCATAGTACTGTTCTGACAATAACTTTTCTTAAATAACTTTTTAAACACATTCCAGGTTACGTCTCTTTCCTTTATGCTCTTAATTCTTTTAAGATCCTACCACGAGATATCTGCCTTTCCTATCATATTGTAAATAGCCATCTTGGCTTTTAACTAGGAAGAGTAATCGTAAATATTAAAATACTTCTTCATTCCAGACAGCCATGCTTTAGCTGTCTCACCCTTTTCAGTTTCGCCATTAAAAGTTGGTGGCTTAATCTTTTTAAACTCTCCAGTAATTTGTTCATGATGATTATACTTCCTCTTCTTGGAACAACAATCATTGTCACTGTTATCATGATTAGATTTATCATTACTTCGATCAGATTCAGATGAAGAGTAACTAATACTTTTACCATTATTTGTTTTCTTATGTTTATGTTTGTGGGACATTGTACCAGAATTAGAATTTACTTCTGATTTCCTTCCTCTTTCTTCGTGATGGTATTTCTCCATTAGAATTTGATTTAACTCTTTTTGTGCTTTCATAATGCATTCATTTTCTTCTTTAACAGTTCTTATCTCATATTTTAAATCTTTTATAGTACGAAGAAGTTTTGAAGACTGGTTATTTAATTCAACATATATTCCTTCATTATTATTATTGTTATTGCACTCATTACGAGGAGATATGTCCTCTGTTGATTCCTCTGGTATGTCCATACCTGCAAATTAATATCAAATCGTTCTGTACAAAAATAAAATTAAAATTAAAGGTTAGTAACATAAACTTTCTGATTTTTATTTTCTGTTTGCGCGCGTGAGCCTATTTCAGGCCTAGAGTTTGAACTCGTGCTCTGATACCACATGTAACATCCTGAAATTTACAAAAAATTTAAAAATTTTCGATATAGCTTTTAATGCGTAATCTAACTGTGCGGAAATATAATAAATGTTTAAATGTCGTCTTGATGTACTAAATGTTGTGTTGGTCGAAAGTGTAATGTTGTGACAAGATAATTAATATCTTCATTTCGATGTTGAACTTACTCAATTGTACTTTCACAATTCTTTGTTGTTGATCTAATGATATAAGTTTATATGTGTTAACTATGGTTTCTTCTGTTTGATGATGAAGGGGTCCTACGGATTCCCCGAGGCTTACTTAGCATTCGTGCGTGGCCATAACACTGCGGTGGACACGACAGTCCATGGATACGAGGGGGTCGATTCATGGGAGCATATGATGTTGTTTCCCATGAGTGGGTCATGGCACGTGAAAGGTCAGGGCCACTAGTAGTGGTCATATCCTTGTAGGATTGACTGTGCGACACCACATTCCCGATGATTCCTTCTGCGGCGTGGGATTCCCCCGGCGCGTCGTTCCGAGAGGAGTCGGCGCGGGGGGCATCGGGTAAAATAGAGTATAAATAGTCAGACTAGGCATAGATAAGATCGAACTATTGGGCTTTAAGGATAGCCTCTTCCTTATATTGAGTTCATTTAGATGCCACGTCCTTAGTGATAGCTGGTATAAGATATTTTAGGAACCAATCTAAAAAGATGCAGTCGTCCAATTTAATCTTACACAAACTATGTCATTTGCGCCATTCATGGATATGATCCGTGATATGGGTGGTCGTGTTTTGTTTGCAAGATAGGAGGATCTCAACACCAGTATCGTAACGAACTGGTAATTGGAAGAACTACAGGAAAGTGGAGGCAAGGGAAGTAAATGTGAAGCGAGGCCCATGTGGCTGGTCAATGTACCACTTGGCTACAACACCAGTGAAAGTTCGTTGTAATAACCATAATCGGATAGAATCGTCCACAATGGAGTTAGAAGAACACCAAACGTGGAATGACATGATGTGGATTTGGGGTCCTCCCCTCCCTTCCCCTCGAATTTGGGTATGTCCAACGGGAGTTTGGTGGGCATAGGAGGCCATGTGGGTCATGTTGGATGGGTTCGTTAATCAATCTGGCCAGGTCAGGAAGGTTGAGACTGTCCATGAATGGAAAGCTGGCAGAAAGATGTGGTATGGGTGTCGAGGCAAGTGTGTTAGCCATGGGGGAAATGGTGGGGCCACTACCCCCAATGTGTGGAGCAATGTTATGAGCCATAATAGGGATTGTAGGACCTCTAGTTCCTAACGGAACTGTATTGGTGACCAATCCACTAACAATAGGGATGGATGTAGTGGTGGGAATACTAGGCATAGGGCCTATAGATGGTATAACGGGGATGGATGCTGACGTGGTAGCTGGGTTAGTGGTGGATCCACCACCACCCATCCCGCCAAAAAAGGGATTGGAAGTCATGCCAGCCGTGGGGCTAGACGGAGCAGTGAATATAGGGTTCATTAGCTCAGAATCAGATTTGAAGTAAGGGGCTTCGGGATCTGGTGATGGGGCTCTATGCATGTGGCGAGTGGTGTCAAGTAAACCGTGTTGTGGGGGCTGGCCCCATAGGCGCTAAGATTGTCTCGGAGACTCAATGGTGATAATGAAAATAAAAGGAGTAAGTTGTGGCAAGTGAAAATATCAAAAATCCTAATGCTACTGTGTCTGCAAAAGGAGAGCGCAAAAAATATGGAACTCGGGCCAACAACAAGCTCAAATCACTTGTTGTAATAGTTGTTCTACAACAAGCGGAGCGATAAGAAAAGAGGTTAGAATACCAGAAATCAGGGTTCCTAACAAATAAAAAAGGTATACTCGTTAGTCCAATGGTGGTATAGGAGCATGCAAACACCTATATAAGAATGTATGAAGGCTTGCACAAATCGTATCCTCTGCAAGGTGATGAAATCCAATTTAGATAATACAAGAAGCAGAACCAAATGGCTAAGGATATCCCCCTACCAAGAGGGACTCTGGGTCAAATAATCCTAGAAAAATGGCCACTAAGACACCCCATTCATGGCACGTCCGGAAAGGTAATCCGCAGCTTCAGTTCTATCACCCTCGTACTCCCAACAGGGTAGCACGACGAGAACAATGAGTAGGTAGACTTCGTTTACTGAATGGATTGCAGTATTCCACTTAGACCTCCAGAACCAGTCTTGCTACTTGCCCTTCTAGGGGAGAGGCCCTCCGACAAATCAGTTTTAACGGTACCAAAAAATAATAGGAGATTTTGGATCCCTAGATGACAACAACTATGTCTCAAGTGTAAATGATAGAGGGGTGTTGTTTGGATGCCTTTCCCCAATGTACTACCTAACTACAATATTCTTTTGTGTTCCCCAAATGGGGTTAAGTGTTGGTTGAGTTAAGTAAATTTTTGTGGCTCACTTGAGTTAATGTGACTAAGTGTGTGCACAGGTGATATTGGCAGCTAACTAGAAATGTAAAAGCTGAAATTTAAATGTTGAACAAATAAAAACTGTTGAAATTAATCTGCTATAAAAAAGTTGGTTTAACTTGTTGAAATATGAAGGATGAGATTTTTGAAAAAACAAAATTGTTAAATAAAACAGCAAGTAAATAATAGAAAAAAGGATGGCTCAGCAGCAAAGGGTGTTACTGGAAACAGATGGTGTTTGCAAGTTTCCAGGAAAAAATGGGAAAAAAGGATAAAACTAAGTGTGGCTGTCAGGTCGGACTGTGCGGCTCAGAGCGCAGGTTTCAAGCTGACAAGCACGACCTAGAGCACGGATGTCAGGTCAGATTGTGCGGCCTAGGGCATGGATTTCTGACTTACAAACACGGCCTACGGCGCAGCTGTCAGGCTGCACTACGCAGTCTGGGGCGCGGGTTTCGTGCTGACAAACGCGGCATATGATCAATGCTAGGGCGAGGGTCACAGGTGGTGGAGGGGATTTTTTGACGGAGGTCACGGGGATGGGAACGAAATCTATGGAAAGAGCCGCGGGGAGGCAGCCGAAATTCGCGGCTAGGGCGGACAGCGGACTGTGAAAGTCGCAGCCGCAAAGGATGGCGGGGACGATGTGGTGGAGGCCGCGATGATCCGGATTTATGTGGGAACGAAACAAAAGATAGCATATACAGAATCATATACAGAGATATATTGCAAATAACACAGTGATACAGTAAACACATATTCTATTAAATAGCGAAAATAGAACAGACTGTAAAATACAATAGCTAGAATGGTGGTAGCTATCTCTGAGAAGAGATGTGGCCACCATGCTCATTCGTGCTAAGATGAATACAAAGAGAGGCCGAAAGGTCCTATTTATCATAAGCATGAGGGAAAGAATCCCAAACATCCAAAAACCTAACCCTAGAAGATGAACCGTCATAAAGTTTGCGGCCCCAAGGTGGTTAGTTGAACAGTCAACTTCCCGGGGTCATAACTTTTGCATACGATCTCCGTTTGGGGCGCTCGGTAGCCCGTTGGAAAGGTCTATCCGGGATTTACAACTTTTGGCTAAGCCCAAATGCATGTCGTTGGCAACCATCTGGTACCCCAAATCGCCAACAAATGTCGTTTAGGGCCTCAAAATGGCTCCGAAAGTTTAGGACCCGAAGCACTGCTAAAAATAGTAATTTACCAAAATTGCCAGAAGACTGTTTTGAGCCAGTTGGAAGAGGTGGGCTGCCACCGATATCCACCTGGATCAATCCTCCCTCCTTAGGAAGCAATGGTCTCCATTGCGTAAAATCCCTTATCATATGTCGAGCTGTGTGTCGAGTTGAGCTCTTGGTGCGACACTTGCTGAAGTGGAAAGGTTGCCTTACTTTGACATCTTCAGATGGTTGTAATTGTTGTTGATGGATGCACTGGAGCTGTTCAACAGTTTTGGTTGTTGTGGTATCCTTGGTATGCACCGGTGTGGATGGTTTCTTTTTGGAGGGGCCCCTTGAATGCGTGGCATTGCACTGTAGAGGTACCCGAATAGGCGATGCTGCACTAACTTTGTGCTTTTCTTGTTTCTGCTGAGTAGAAGGATAATCTATAGAGGTTGTGGATGTCTCCACGATCTGACGTTCACCTTTAGTGGCAATTGAGAATAGGGAAAATTTCCCAGTGTGGGAGATTATCTTCCTTCCCTGCTCGTTTGGGGTAGGTGCAACTATCTCTGGTATCCGATAGAGTTGTCCTCCCAAAGTGACAATGACACTGCAAGGTCGTGATTCATATACAGCATGACGCTTCCACATATATGGTTGTACTAAAAGAACATCACATACTTCAAGTGGGGCCACATCACACAATACCTCATATTTGAAGGGCTTGATGCCATATGGTAGGCAACATTGGTGACTGACACAGATCCTTCGTCCTTGGCTTAGCCATCCAATGGTGTATGGTTGTGGGTGTGGCGTTATTGGTAGCTCCAATATCTTGATGACTTCTTTTGAGATCAGGTTCTTCTGGCTGTCGCTGTCCACAACAAAGTGTAGGAGAATTCCCTTCACCCACATCTGTGAGTGGAAAAGGCCCTCCTCTGCCTCCGACTCTTCAGGATCCTCTGGCTGAATCTGTGTGGTGGCAACAACGGCACTAGGTTCTGCATCAATGATCTGCTTCCCTTTTCGCACGGTTGTGAAATTAGGTTCCAAGTCAGAATCGAAACTGGGATCTGATTCTGAAGCTTTGATCTCAGCCACCAATGACTGTTTTGAGCGACAATCATCAGTGTTGTGCCAGGGGATTTTGTGGAACTCGCACCACTTCCCGGTGTCCTTCTTTGTCTTTTCTTTACCCTTCTTCACCTGTGGTTTGGAATGGTTGTCATTTTCCTGCCCCGCGCTCTGCGAGCCAAAGTTTCCCTTGCCCTACTTCTGCGCAGGTCCGAAGTCACGCTTGTTCTTTTGCTGAAATTTCTGCTCAATTTTGACGCCAATCAATGTGCTTTAAAACAAATGTAACTGAATGGATTCATTGGCAATGATATTGTAGGAGCACCACAAATCAAAGGACATAATATGGTTATGGGGGTCCTCACCTACCTTCCCTTCAAACTTAGGAATGTTCGAGGGGATTTTGGTGGTCATTTGAAGCCATGGATGATCATGTCAAATGGGATCACTGGTTAGTCTCACCAAATCTAGAGGGTTGAGACTATATATGAAGGGAATACTCATGGTAGGATGTGAGGTAGAGGGGTCAACAGTGGTGTTGGTCATCGCTCTACTGGTGGGCTACCACCAATAGTTCCTCCATAAAAAAGAGGGATGTGTTTTCCACCAAAAATAGGAATACTAGTAGAAACGAGAATACTACCATCCATGGTGCCGAGATAAGGGGGATACGAAGGTGACCTGGGCTATGAGGAGTCAGAATCTCATGAATTAGAAGACTAATCGGGTGAAGGTGATGCGTATCAAACTGGAACGTGGCTTGATGAGCCAATGGTGCATCTTAAGAAAGTGTATAAAGGGGGTCAACCCTAAAGTCTATGAGAGTACCTTGGGGGATCTATGGTGACGGGATCTATGATAACCAATCCAACTGTGTTGATATAAAACAATGCTAATGTAAACAATTCTCCAATCAATAATATCAACTCTATACATGCTACCAAATCAAATAACAAGTGCAACATGGGTGAAACCAATGATCTAATCTAAAAAAGAGAATAAAAATGAAAAGAACACCCTAGAAAAATAAAAGACCCACTAGTCCTAAAGATATCTACAATAAGAAAAGTAAATAAAAAGGAATCTCCGTCAAATATGGAGGTATCAAGTCCCATCCAAAGAAAAGAAGTAGAAATACAAACAAGTCTTACAAACACTAGACACGAATAGGTCGAGTTCCAAGTCCTATTGGTCCAATGAATGAAGATTGAGTGAAACAGTTATAGAGAGAGTATATGCTCACTACTATCTTCTCCAATAACCCCTCCATATGCAGGGGTCACCTACTAGGTAATATGCATAATGGAATGGTCACTAAGCTACCTCGTTCATAGACACGTCAGATGAGTTTTCTGCAACTTGATCCCAAAGGAAAAAATCTGGAATATCTTCAGTATATGAAAGGGAAAGGTGCCCTAATCATCCCTCTAGTTCCGGGATTTCCATGTACCACCCTAAAAGGACGCATCCATCCACAAAATAGCCTTGATCGTATCTGACAATACTAGATGATTTTTTCTCCCTAAAAATTAAACCACTATGTCTCAGATGTATAGTGACTAGGGGTAATTGTTTGGATGCCTATATCCAAATTATTAACCTAGCTACAAAATATATTTTGGTCCTCAAGTGAGGAATTTAGTGTGTTTAGATTAGGGTTTATTTTTATCCTGCACTTGGTATCATGAACCAATTGATGTTTTAAATTAAGATGTGAAAGTGTGTGCACGAGTGGCATGTACAACTATCAAATGTAAACGAAAAGGAAATATAAATGCTTGTACCATAATGAAAAGAGAAATGATACAATTTCAATACTAAACTAAATGTTGTTTTTCTTGAAATAAATCTATGATATCTCAATGAGAAATGGATCACAATCAAACCACTCACAATTCCAGGCAAGCATGCAAACAAGATAGCTAATCAAAGTATGGATCCATAAAGAAAATAGAGAAGGCTCTCAACTAGCAATCAAGATGCTCTAAAAAAATCCAAATAAGCAACTACCAAAGTAGATGTGGCAATCAATCTTGCTGAAAAATGAAGAAAATGTAGCTGAAAATAAACCCCAAAAAGAGCCCTAAAGGTGGAAAGTACTAAGATCTCTCGATCTCTTCTTCACATAAAACATCTAAAAGGAGAAGTAAACAACCAATACAACAAGAAATTGAGCTAAAAACAATAAAATTGAAACTACAAACAAACCCAAAACAGAAAATATAACTGGACTGTGCTAAGACAAAGGCAGAACTGGCTATAAAATGCAAAAAAATAGGATTTGAAACAGGTCATCAATTTCGAAGGAAAAATTGCAACTTGGGTCATAGAATTTGGCCCAAAAGACCCAACGCAAACCCAAATCTACAAAAAAAAAAAACAATTTATTTCAATGATGGCTGAAAAGATGTAGTTTTAGCCAAGGAATCTACTTGCGACTACACCAATAGTAAATAGAAAGCAAACACATCTAGATCCAAGTAATAAATCACTCAAAAAGATGGTTGGAAACCAATATCTAACACAACCAAGGGTGGATTACAGATCCTCCCCAGTATGGTAACCAAAATCTGTATGGTGTGAATAATCACCCAAACGTGCATAAAGCACATACCATGGGGTTGTGCAATCTTTGGTATAGATTTATAATGAGAGAAAAATAAAACAACAAAATAAACGAAACTAAACTAACAAGATATCATCATTCTTTAGCCACACTACACACAAAGAGTACAAATACAATGCATAATGAATCAAAGAATGACTTTTGTATTATCACAAAGAAGTGGTATATAAATTAGCACCTTGGTATAGTGAAGAGAAAGAGGGGCCTCTACAATTTTCCAAGGGAAAGTTTGTTTGTCTCCTTTGCAAACTCGCAACTTCCATCCAACCGTCACAATAGTAATCTCCTTTAGGTTAAGTAGAAATTTAGATATGACTTTCTTCTAGTTCTAGGAGAATTTTGGCAGGCTCATGACAACATGAGTGTTATATGGAAATTTTGTGTATGAAATGGTGAACTTGAGGGATTTTTTATAGGCACAAGAGTGGTTAAGAGATGGACCCAAAATCAATGTGAACATTCTCCATTTCCTTTGATTTCTTAGTGGATAAGTTAGGTTTTTGGGCCATAGATTTGTTAACTAACTCATACCACTTCAAGGGGTGTGTCCACTTTTGGCCCCTTCTTCATTAGGTAAGAAAGAAATAACAATATTTTGGCGAAAATCAAGTTTTGGGACCAAGTCACGCTTATCGAGGGAAAATATGTGACTTAGGTCATTGATTTTGGGGGCCACGACCTCCTTTTAGGGTGGTCAATCTAGTGTTTGAATTTCATTTTTTTGCATTTTATTACTTACTCAAGGTCATGTGAATGATATGAGGTAGTGAAATGGTGCTAATGTTGTGTACTAATGATTCATAAGGATGACGAAGCTGATGGCATGGTAGGTGAGCAAATTTCTGTTGTTAACATGCTATAAAACATGATAGGTAACACATACTCATTGTTATTCACATTAAAAAATGTTGCTCTACATTCAATACACAATAAATGCATTTAATATACAATCAACTTCCATTACACAATAAAAATCCATTAATCATAATTTTACATCCAATACATAAAATAAATGTGTGAACACCCAAGATTGGATCCAACCACAAATAAATGATAGTTAACTTTTCATATCCAACATCATAAAATGAAGAAAAAAAATTCATCAATTATATATGCCCATAACAAAATGCCATGAAATATGTACATAGCCCTATTCATTGCCATCAATTGGATTATCTTCCTCACTTGGCATGATAACATTGTTGTCCTAGAAAGGATGATTTGATCTCGGATTATGTCTTAGTATGAACCATTAATCCATGTCCAACACATCCACTTAGTTGCAGTGTTTTGGGTAAACATAAGGCTCCTTCTTTTCATCCCACATCGTTTTATAGTTGATACATATTATCCCACTATCATGATCTTCCTTTACATTATTTCAATCAATGTATCCCACCACTTGCACCTAAAAATAACACATTGAAAATATGAGAAGTCCACATGCATGATCTCTTGTATATTTCTGGCATAACCTAGCTTCTCCTTTATTATGTTTTGATCATGATGGATTTTCACGACTAGATTCGTTGAAATTGACATCCACACCATAGTGAAATATGAATCATCCATCGTCGGTATCCTTAGAGTGAAAATGATGTCCATATTCCCACTTATATGGGAACAAATGCACCTAAAAAAATACGAAGAATGGACATTGCCATATGTTTAGTAATCCAGGTATTAATAAAAACATAATACATGTTATAATTCAAACATACATTATAAAATGAACAATGTACATTGAGATATTATTACAGAGTTGTTACACCCAATCCCTATGTTTAGTGCATCCTCTTCACAACGTGGCTAACATTTGGATGCACCATATTTTTCTTTGATCTAGTCAGCCACCTAACTGATGGGATATATCATTGGCATATTTTATTTTAAATGATCAAGATAAGGGATGCTTCTACCATTTAAACCTCTAAATTCTTTCCTATCACCATCCCATTTCCTTCTCTTCTCTTCATATAATGCGACCCATGGTTGCATTTCCTTCTCATTGTAAAGAAAAAATTTATTGACGACATCAATTTCTAAATTCACTTATGTACGTGAAATGAAAATTATTAGTATGAGATCAAATATATATTATCAATTTCATTGTAAACAGTTACTATAGAGAAAATTGACAAAATATAAGTGTCTTACTCTTTATCATGTAAATTTGATTGTTTGTTTGGAATAGTTCCCCTTCCCTTTTGTCCTCATCTCGTTGGTTGTAACAAACCACTCTGCTTGGTGTGTCATCAATTTTCCTGATGTATTCACTAGCGTAGTAGAATGAATCATATACTATGTACCCCTCTTCCATAGACCCCTCAGGTTTTTCCCTTTGACGAACAAACCCCTTCAAATTTTTCAAGTACCTCTCCAAGAAGAACATACAATGACATGAGACCATCCCAACCAATTCAACCTCATTAGATAGGTGAATTAGAATATGGACCTATGATTCCATGAAACTTGTGGGAAATTCCTTCTTAAACATACAAAGAGTCTCGGCTATCTGTCGATGCCAAGGTGGAATTCTATTCATGTGAATATCCTTTTATGTAATCCAACATACATATGTAGATAATATAGATATGGATCATCATAGATATCAGGGGAATTCATGGTTTGTCACATACCCTCCCATCAATCCAACTCAAGGGAGGGAACATGAACTGAACCCGGGCTTTCAAATCTTAGCCCCATCATCTTTGAATGAATTTATGCAAACCAAAAACATGTAAACAAAATACATGTATGTAGATGCATAATATAAACAAACAACTGAAGTAAAGTATATCCACACACGTCAACACATGCATTTATCATCATAATCATAACAGGCATCAAATTAAAACATTGCATAATTAAAATACAGAAGAATACTTATCTTGAAATGTAGTTGTCTCGAGCAACTATCTATGTAACTACAACGTTCCACCCAGCCATAGTCTAGTTGTTCTCATCAATCTCTCAACACAGCTGCCACCCCTGAGATATGCGTGATTTCCATAAGGAAAAGGGAACAACAACTCACACATAGCAAATTATACACTACATATCATCCAAGCCAGTCCACAATTGGCTTTATTAGGCTGTCAAGGAACTATAAAGGAAGTAATTTCTAAGCTAGTGAGCTCAATGTAGTGTCCCTTTTTAATAAATTTGGATATATTGGAAAATTTTCAATTTGTGGCCAATTCGACCCTTAAACTAGTTATGACTCCCATGCTTCCAAATCGCTCCAAGTGCTTCCAAATTGGGTATGAAGGTATTTAAAAGGTATTGTGACATAAAAAGGAGGCTAATGTGTGCTTGTACACTCTCAAAACACTTCTGCAACATTCATTTACAATCAGGAAAAAATAGGGAACTTTACTAGTCAAATCGAGGTTCAAAACCCCCAAGGGTAGTGGTCAAAGATGGATATCCAAATGTTCTACAACCTTACCAAATTTTAGAATAGAGACATGTTAATGTTAAATTACTTCAATGGGGTCCCAAATACATCATCAATTAGTTTCTAAATGCTTCTGAATCTCCCATAAATCAAAGTTTTGCAGACATGTCTTCACATAGGGGGAAATGCTAGTAAACTTCACCACTTGCTATGAAATTCGATATTTATGTTACAAAGGCTTATGCAATGTATATGAAACTTATTCAATACATTAATCAATCTCCATACATCATAAAAATCATATATATGAACTTATACAAGTCGAAATAAAGCAACTTCAAGCTCTCAAAACAAGATGTAGGGAAAATGGCACCATTTATGCATTGTTTGGTATTTTTACATAGTTCCACTTGGTATTTCAACCTGAGAGTATTATGAGAATTAAATAAAGAGTATATATATCAGAATACAAATAAATTGGGCCACAAGATCTCCCACAAAGAGAACATCATCTCACCAAGTGTGCCCTTCCTCCAAGAGCCAAAATATGAAGAGAAAGGTGAAAAAGGTGTGGAAACAAGTTAAAGAAGAGAATGTCACAAGATTCCCTGTAGATTCAACCTGCAAAAAATGACTCCATTGTAGCTCCCAATGAAAGTTCTGAATGGCCTATCCAATTTCCAATTAGGATGGTAATCTTTCACCCTCAAAATTGGTACCAAGGCAAGTAGAGTAAACACTCCACAAGCATGGACAAGCTATGCTCTCCAATATGAAAAATGAGAAATGATCGAAATCCAATCTCCTTTGTTCTTGACTTTTATAAACTTCTAAATACCTCCTTATCTCTAATTCCATCCATGAGCGTCATGTCAACTCTAATTGGGAAGAGATTCCAATGTGTGCCACTTATCCCTCCATTCCTAGACTCCTCCTTCACTCAATTCGAATGGATGACTCTTTGGCTGCCCTAAATCCCTTTTGCACCCTCTTGGAGGATATTTTTAGCCCTGACATGTCATATATGTCATATGTCAGCAATTAGGTCTGATTTGTGTCATAGGTGTCATAGCATCTTCATCATTGTTGTCATAGAAACTAGGGAATCTATCCCAAGTGTCTCAATTTCTCCCAAATGCCTCTTCCTCTTCCATGGGAGTTACTCTTACACTCCAATTCGACCTTAATTGAGTCATTTCAAGTATATTGACCTTCCAACTCCTCAATAACATTAGACTCCACCTTGGATTCGAATGGATGAGAATAGGATGCCATGTGGCATGAGGAACCTAGATTTGCGTGGGTACCACACCACCAATGTGTCTCCATGACCAAGTGCTACCTTATTTTCCTATAATAAATATTTATTTAACCCCTTTTAATATATTTATGTCAATCTAATGTCCATTTTTGGTCTATTAGATCCCTTATTCAAAATCTCAATGTTTCCACCCCAACCTAGGAAACTAGTAGATTGGTGGAATTTCTCTTTTGAGATTTATTTGAATGGGGACATTACAGTCCTCCACACACAAGATTGTTTGTCCTCAAGCAATTTCAAAAATTGATGTTGAAGAACCTGCTTCTTTCCAAAACTTTCTTTCCCAAAAAAAAATTGAAACCAATGAGACCAAAAATTATTTGAGGGTCCCATTGCTTGTATTGCACTCCAACAATTAGGAGTGCTCTCCAACCCATACCATCAGAAAAGAGAATTCCTGGATCCCATTTCCTTGTATGCCTTCTTCCAAACATCATAAGTACAAAATATATATCATCAAAGTACATAACAACATAATACAAATGTACATCAAGGAGGTGACTCATCAAAGAATCATGAAATTGCTTGTACCTCCAAGTAAGTAGACCGCCATTTTCCAAGTGCATACAAGCATCAAGTGACCAATCAAATCTGATCCAATGACATAGGTTAGGATCTCATGTCCTATAATGCTGCTCCAAAAATATGTAGGATGCATCAAAATAATCAGCTATGTATTCTTTCATCCATGAAGTGAATGAAGAATCTCCACTAAAATCTGAACCAAGTTGGGAGAAAAGAAAACAATGAGCCTTCAAAGGGCTCACATAAGTACCATTTATGCATCCATGGATATGTGTATCATCAAGAAGTAAAAATGGTTGTTGCTTCCAATAAAAATTTGCTCCAATCATATATCTCTTCACCCAAGTAGTTAATGAAGTTCCTCCAATATCAATTGAACTAACCAAGGAGCAAGGAAAATCATGAGTCTTCAAGTGACTCAAGTGAACATCATAAGTGAATCCATGAAGATGTGTATCATCATAAGGTAAAAAAGGATGCTTCTGAAATTGTAAATAATATGGTTCTCTAGTCATGTCATCATCAAAATGAGAGGTAGGAGTTTCACACTCCTCATGTGGCACCATCAAAAAGAAACTTTTCACCCATACTTCAATGGGATGAATGTTGCAAAATAGGAAAGTGTAATATGTAGGAGAATGAAACAACTCACCCATATGATCGGAATATGCAAAAGTGTTATCATGTGTAGGCTCCATAAGGTTAGGATCATGCACCTCCCTCAAAAGGGAAAAACTTTCCTCATAGGTTGGTTCCAATGTAGTGGAATCATACAATTCCTCGAAAATTGTGTCACCATTTCCAAGAGGCAAATCAAGTTCCTCTTCCACCAAATCAAGTTCTTGGATATCATCAAGTTCATCTTCAAACATATCAAGCACATGAAAATTTCCATGTTTCGCATGATCTACCATGTCATGAGAATCCTCCAAGCAATCTACCATATGACAATTTGAAACATAGGAGGAAGAACAAGTATATTGCAACATTTCAAGAAGTTAATGCTCATTTTGAATTTTGAGTTTATGAATATCCTTATTATTCTTCAAGTTTGCATCATGTAAAAATTCATTAAACTCAACCAAATTGTTTCTATCAAAAATCAAAGACATGAAATTACCTTTGATGTTGCGCATTGCTCTTTGAATCTTCTCCATGTCTTCAAGGAAGGATGGATCCTTCAATGAAGAAAACTTCCAAAAATAATTTGA
Source organism: Larix kaempferi (assembly GCA_027924585.1). Taxonomy (NCBI): domain Eukaryota; kingdom Viridiplantae; phylum Streptophyta; class Pinopsida; order Pinales; family Pinaceae; genus Larix; species Larix kaempferi. Next base: position 17,350,475 of record BSBM01000893.1, read on the forward strand.
CACTAATGCTTTAGTTTCATGGAGAATGATAAGGGTATCTTGGATATTCTTTTCATTCATCTTTAATGACCCTTCAAGGAAAAGAGGCTCTTGCAAATGAACCTCCTCATCTTCTTCCTTCTTTCTTGGACCAACTTCATGAAGCTCAAGTGGTGATGGAGAAGTTGATCTTGGTTCTTCTTCAATTGCTACAAGGCCTTCATTTTCATGCTTAATGGAACTTTGGATTGCAGAAACACTTTCAAAATTGATCTCTATGTCACCAACATAGAGGTATGAGCACCCATCAGTAGGTACTCCTTCATAGTTCAAAAATACATCAATAGATGCTCTTTGATTCATGCCCAAGGTAGAATGTGTCTCGAAATGATATTTAATATTTTCAATAGAATATTCTTCATGTTCATGGGATGTGTCTTCATATTTATCCTTCAAGCAATATGATGCACTTTTTCCCTTTGTTTCCTTAGGATCAATATATTTGGAACCTATTTTTGAAGAAAACCTGAAAACTCTCTTCAAGTAGGAAATACATGCATTCCCTAAAGCTTCAGATATTTCACTACTCTTTTCACTCACACACATATGATTTTCTCTCCAAGATATTTTGCAAGAAGGGCATAGACCTTTCTTCACTAACTCCACATCTTCATTTTGGGGCCTATTTTCAAACACCCAATCAAAAAAGTCTTCAAAAGGAATGGCCTTTTGTGTATCTCCCTTGCACACATCAAGATATGCTTGATATTGTTGGGGCAAGGTTTTACATGTTTCTCTCAATATTTGTAATTCATTCATAAGAATAACCCTCATTCCTTATGAAATTGTAAGAAGTGTTGCATGATGGCACATCTTCCTCGTACCATTCACAATCTTCTTCATATTGCTCATAAGCATTGTACTCATAGGATTCATCATAATAGTAATACATGGCTGCAAATTATTCTTAAATGTATTATATTAATTCACAGGTGCAAGGACCATGCTCTTATACCACTTGTAGTGTCACTTTTTAAGAAATTTGGATAAATTGGAAAAATTGCAATTTTTGGCCAATTCGACCCTTAGACTAGTTATGACTCCCATGATTCCAAATGGCTCCAAATGCTTCCAAATTTGGTCTGAAGGTATTTGAAATGTATTTTGAAATAAAAATTATTCTAATGGGTGCTTGTACACTCTCTAAACACTTCTAAAATATTCATTTACAATCAAGGAAAAATAGGGAACTTTACTAGTCAAATCGAGGTTCAAAACCCCCAAGGGTAGTGGTAAAAGATGGATCTCCAAATGTTGTACGAACTTACAAAATTTAAAAACAGAGACATGGTACTGTTAAATGACTTAAATGGGATCCAAAATACATCATCAATCAGTTTCTAAAGGCTTCTGCAACTCCCATAAATCATAGGTTTGTGGACATGTCTTCACATAAGGGGAAATGCTAGTAAACTTCACCACTTGCTATGAAAATTGAGATTTATATTCCAAAGTATTATGAAATATATATGAAACTTCTTCAAGACATTAATGACTATCCATACATCATAAAAATCACAGAGATGAACTTATAGAATCCAAAATAAAGCAACTTCAAGCTCTCACAACAAGATGTAGGGAAATGGCACCATTTATGCATTGCTTGGTATTTTTACATAGTTCCACTTGGTATTTAGACCTAAGAGTATTATGAGAATTAAATAAAGGTTATATATATCATAATACAAATAAATTGGGCCACAATATCTCCCACAAAGAGAACATCATCTAACCAAGTGCGCCCTTCCTCAAAGATCCAAAATATGAAGAGAAAAGTGAGAAAGGTGTGGAAACAAGTTGAAGAAGAGAATGTCACGAGATTCCCTGTAGCTTCAACCTGAAAAAAATGAATCCATTGTAGCTCCAAATGAAATTTATGAATTTCCTCTCCAATTTCCAATTAGGATGGTAATCTTTCACCCTCGAAGTTGGTACTAAGGCAAGTAAAGTAAACACTCCACAAGCATGGACAAGCTATGCTCTCCAACATGAAAAACGAGAAATGATAAAAATACACTCTCCTTATTTGTTATTGACTTTTATAAACTTCCAGATACCTCCTTAGATCTAATTCCATCCATGAGCTTCACGCCAATTCGAAATGGGAAGAGATTCCAATTGTGTGCCACTTGTCCCTCCATTCCTAGCCTCCTCCATCACTCAATTCAAATGGATGACAATTTGGCTTCCCTAACTCCCTTGTGCGCCCTCTTGGGGGATAGTTTTAGCCATGACATATAATATATGTCATATTTCAGCAATCATTTCTGATTTATGTCATAGGTGTCATAGCATCTTCATCATTGTTGTCATAGAAGCTAGGGAATATAGCCCAAGTGTCTCAATTTCTCTCAAATGCCTTTTCCTCTTCCATGGGAGTTACTCTTCCACTCCAATTCGACCTTCATTGAGTCATTCCAAGAATATTGACCTTCCAAATCCTCAATAACATTAGACTCCACCTTGGATTCGAATGGGTGAGAATAGGATGCCATGTGGCATGAGGAATCTAGCTTTGTGTGGGTCCCACACCACCAATGTGTCTTCGTGACCAAGTGCCACCTTATTTTCCTATCATAAATATTTATTTAACCCATTTTAATATATTTATGTCAATATAATGTCCATTTGGGGTTTATTAGCTCCATTATTCAAAATCTCAATGTTTCCACCCCAATCTAGGAAACTAGTAGATTAGTGGAATTTCTCTTTTGAGATTTATTTGAATGGGGACATTACACTCAACCACAGAGCTATCAGTACCTCTACAAGATTTATATAGCTTGTCACCCACAATACCTACACATCCAACACAAGGAATTATTCCCTTCTCTGCTCCACGGTCCCTTAAGCCATACCTTCCCTTCTAGTGCTCTTTAGGGTGTGCATATAAAAGTAGCCAAATCCCTATCATCTTTTGTGAAGTTACACCTTCCACTAGGTTTATCAAGCCAATTATGAATCCTCTTCTACTCCTGGTTTCTTACTTACAATTTCAAGCCAAAACAGGGGATGCACATAACCCAAACCATAGCAATATCTCCCCACACACCCAGTAAACATAAATGTTGGGCATGGAAAAACATTCTAATTGTGGGATGCACAAAACAAGATTTCCATGGGTTTTCCAAATCGTGGCACACCAAAAATGAATTGTGAGAGGGGAAAACAACCATTGAAAGTTACAGATCAAAATCCCAATGGGTACACAAGCAACCGAGTAACAAAAACAGATCTCATGGACCCCCAAATCAATTTCCCTTCTTCCCCACTGTTCTACAACACCAAAAACGATTCTCCCAGCTAGAGAAGGAAAGAAAACTCAATCAAAACATGGAGGAAAAAAACCAGCAAGCCAAAACTGCATGAGGGAGAAAAATTGATGGATGAATTATGGATTGGGATGCAAATTCGTGGGTCTTTTATTTCCCAAGAAGGAAATTTTTTTTTTCCAAATGATGGATTTTCCATACAAAAATTTTTGGATAGTCATACCTTCCATTTCCCAAAACAATAACTACCTCAACCACCTCTTGGAAGAAATAAATAATTGGGTGCAAAATTCAACATGGGTAGTTAATGGTTCATGGTTCTCTCATTGACACTTTCCTTGACACTATTGGATTCAATACTATGAATATTTTTCCTCCCTATTCCTTGTAAATATCATGCCCCCATACTCTTGTTTCCTTGAATAGCTAGTTGTGGGTATTTTGATTAAAATACATATTTACATCATATTTATAATTCCCACCGTGTCAGGATAGCATGCGATCCACATACATTAAGTTTTTTTAATTCCCGATACATAAACGATAAATCGATGGCAGGGCCTTGGCATTTATCTCCTCACCATGATTTTATATCGATATTACATTATTTACATGTTTAATGCAATGGGGTCAAAATCGGGGTGTTACATTCCCCTCCCCCTTAAATTAGCATTGTCCTCAGTGCTCTTCAAAATTGAACAAAAATGGATATGCCACTCTCATGGCATCCTCCAGCTCCCATGTAGCCTCATCGGGATCGTAGTGCTTCCATTGCACCTTCACCTGTCTGATGACTTAGTTTCAGAGCCATGTTAGCTTCCTATGTAGGATGCACAATGGCTCAGTTTGGGACTCTCCCTCAGGTTCCATCACTACAAGTTGCATGACATAGTCCATACAAGCCCAATGTTTCAACCCATGGCTCTGATGCCACACTATCATATCCCCTCCTATCAATCCGACTCAAGGGAGGGAACATGAACTAAACCTGGACTTTCAAATCTTAGCCCGATCATCTTTGAATGAATTTATGCAAGCCAAAAACATGTAAACAAAATACATGTGCACATATGCATAATACGAATAAACAACGGAAGTAAACTATATCCACACACATCTAACATTCATTTATCATCATAATCATAACATGCATCAAATTAAAAAATTGCATAATTAAAATATAAAAGAATACTTATCTTGAAATTTAGTTGTCCCGAGTAACTGGCTATGCAACTGCAACGTTCCACCCAACCATATGCCAGTTGTGCTCATGAATCTCTCAACATAGCTTCCACCCCCAAGTTAGGAATAATTTCCAAAAGGAAAAGCGAACAACAACTCACACATAGCCAAGTATACACTACATCTCAGTCAAGCCAGTCCATAATTGGGTTTATCAAGCTGTCAAGGAACTAGAAAGGAAGGAATTGCTAATCTAGTATGAGCTCAACCACAGAACTATCGGTACCTCTACAAGATTTAGATAGCTTGGAACCCACAATAACTACACACCCAACACAAGGAATTATTTCCTTCGTTGCTCCACAGTTCCTCTGGCCATACCTTCCCTTCTAGTGCTCTTCAAGATGTGCATAGAAAAGAAGCCAAATCCCTATCATCTTTTGTGAGGTTACACATTTCATTAGGTTTATCAGGCCAATTCTAAATCATCTTCTACTCCTGGTTTCTTACTTACAAGTTCAAGCCAAAACATGGGATGCACATAACCCAAACCATAGCAATATATCTCCACACACCCAACAAGCACAAATATTGGGCATGGAAAACGTTCTAATTGTGGGTTGCACAAAACAAGATTCCCGTGGGTTTTCCAAATCGTGGCACACCAAAAACAAATTGTGAGAGGGGGAAACAACCACTAAAAGTTACAGATCAAAATCCCAATGGGTACACAAGCAACCGAGTAACAAAAACACATCTCATAGACCCCCAACTTGATTTCCCTTCTTCCCCATTGTTCTGCAACACCAAAAACGACTCTCTCAACTAGAGAAGGAAAGAAAACTCAGTAAAAATGTGGAGGAAAATGCCCAAAAATCCAAAAATGCGTGAGGGAGAAAAACTAATGGATGAATGATGGATTGGGAAGAAAATTCATGGGTCTTTTCTTTCCCAAGAAGGAAAACATGTTTTTCCAAAATGATGGCTTTCCCATACATGAAATTTTGGACAGCCATACCTTCCATTTCCCAAAACAATAACTACCTCAACCACCTCTTGGAAGAAATAAATGATTGGGTGCAAAAGTAAACATGGATATTTAATGGTTCATGGGTTCTCTCATTGAAACTTGGATTGACACTATTGGATATAAGGGTTTGAATAATTTTCCTCCCTATTCCTTGTAAAAATCATGCCCCCATACTTTTGTTTCCTTGCATAGCTAGTTGTGGGTATTTTTATTAAAGTACATATTTACATCATATTTATAATTTCCATAGCTAGCATGCAATCCATATGCATCGATTTTTTCTTAATTTCGGATGCATAAACGATAAATCGATGGCGGGGCCTTGGCCTTGAGTTCCTCACCATGATTTTATATCAATATTACATCATTTACATGTTTAATGCAATGGGGTCAAAATCAGGGTGTTACATGGTTCACACAACCACACACGAGCAAAGGATAATGACACTACAAAATAAACACATAAGAAATTAATTGGCATAAAACTATGATTGTGTATCATATTATAACCTAAAACTATAGAAAAAGAAGCATGCAATTAACATACATAACCTTAGAAGGTGCATATGGTCATGTGATTTCAACCCCGACAATTCTTCTTCTATTGTGAAGCAATATCATAGAGGCGACCCATACAATGAAGGCATCTTCACATTCAATATAACATCATTTTCTAAAGAACGAGCATCTTTCTTCAAAAATCCATGGGACATCACCTTCTGAGGTTACGGCCTCTCCTCTACTTTCATTTCTTGGCTAATGTTTCTTTTTAGTATTCGAAAAAATAAGATCTCTCCTAATAGCCAATGTGTCAAAATGTTTCTATGATATGTGCCTCCATAAAGAATATGAAACATTTTTTAATATATTATGCATGGGATCCAATAAGTGGAAACCTTAATATTCTCCCAATATGGAATCTCATAACAAAGAGATTTCCTTCTCATCCCAACAGGTATTTTCTCAAAACAAGTGTCGAAAAATTTAGGATCATCAAACATATGTTCCCCATTTGAATCGAACAATTATGAATTTCCTTCCCCTTCTCTGTGTCATATGTGCTAAGCCAATGCATTGGGCTCATTATGCCAGGTCTTCAGGTTCTCTCTAGTTTACCATTGAAAGAAGATGATTCTCTTCTATAAGGGTGGTCTTCTAGGAGAAACACCCTCTAGAAATCATACATAGGATTTCATAGGTGGTTGGACCACCTAGACTTTATTGAAGGCCCACAACATTTACATTCATAATACTTTTTGTTACAAGACCTATGATATTATTGTATACATGACACATTAGCACCAAGGAAGGTTAAGCAAATCGATTAGCATGCTTATTGAAGCAAACTCCTAGTCCTCGATAATCATATGTAGTGTATGCACATATGCCATACAATGTAAAATACCTCTCCAACAATATGGGTCTTAATACATCATATACATGTATCATTTCCCATAATTTATTGCATTCATCAATCAATGGTTGGAGGTAGACATTCATATTCTAATTCACTTGTCTTCTACAAGGAAATTTAAGAGCCAACATAAGATGCTTGTTCTTCACAGACAACCATGGAGGGATATTTTTATTGATCACTACCACTAGCCAAATAGAATAAATGGTGTTTTGGAGGGAATATGGGTTAACTCCATCCATGGCTGTGCTCAATCGAAGGCTTTGTACTTCATCCTTGAATTTATCATGCCCTTTATCCTCTATATGATTCATGGCTATGCTAAATCGAAGGATTCATACTTCATCCTTGAATTTATCAAGACATCTATCCTATATATGATTCATGGCTATTGAATCTATAGGAATCTACATAAATCCTAGCTCACTTCTATGCAATGCATGCCACCCATGCAACATGGATAATTATTTGCAACGAAAAAGCCTTTGAATCCTTGAGATTATATGCATATGCCTCAATATATTATGAGGAGGGCCATGTGCCTTACCCTTTTTTATATTTGGTACATGTCGTGCCCACATTTAGGACATATCTCTTTGTTCACGTATTTTCCTTTGTATAAAATACAATCATATGGACAAGAATGACATGATATGTACTCAACACCCAACTTTTTTAACATTTGCTTTACCTCTCTACAAATTTCCAGGAGGATGTTGTCACTTGGAAGTACATTTTCTTTGATTAACCTGCAATTAGTGGTCAATATAAATGTACAATGTCATTAAGCATGCAACAAATCTCCTTTCATCGTTGATTTAATGGGGACTTGATGGTTGTTTACCTCAGTAGTGTCGAGAGGCATGCGGCCTACATACCATACATTGCTTTCAAGTTGTACAATAACATTGTTGTACCCAGTTGAGTATACCTTGAACCATGCCCAAAGAGATGGGTGATGGAAGCAAATTTCAGGATTTCGAAGACGACATCGACAACATTAGCATTGATCTCGAGCTCATCTTGTTGGAATGTGTTTAACAAAATTCCCTCCATGTCATGGGTATCTCGTAATAAATCATCCATACCAACCTCTATATCATTAGTTTCATTCCCAAACCTTGAAGAACTAGTGTTACTATAGGTGTTCTGAATTGGTGACTCGGGACATAATGGGAATTGGATAGGTGGTTAATTCAACCATGCTTTGTATGCTTCCTCTTCAATATCTACTCATTTTAGCATCCTTATCTCAATTTGACATCGTACTGGGGTGCAATGGTATATGGCAGATAACTTGATCATCATTGGAATCCTGGTTGCAAAAAAATTGAACATTAAATCGATAATATTACTAAAAATAATGCATTTAGTATGTTGAAACATTATACCAAACATATTTTAGAAGCAAGAAAATTGTGTTCCAATAGTACACATGCAATCAACCACTTTATAAAGCAAATGTGGAATTAACCAATGCATTAGCATTAAATCCACTGAAAATCCAAAAATACAATTACTCAATGACATTTTTCTTATGCCCCAAGGGAGCATCTAAAGGTAGTCCCAATGCAAGTCATTTTTTATGAGCATTTGGCAGTCTACAAAAGTTATAGTTTATTAACAACTCGTCACGAGGAGACAAACTACATATTGCAAGCACAACAACAAATATGTATCTTTTTCATAAAGAACTCTTTGTCATTGGAGTGTTCCTCATATGAACAATTTTCACTAAATAATGAGCACCTACATCTATTTATGAACCCTACAATGTTCCATGAGTGCGTGGATGACCACCAATATATAATGGGTTCTACCCATTGAATTTTTCCAAAGCACAACCATTCATGCACATACTATAAATGGAAATTCCATGTTTATATTTAATAATATTCAAGTAATCAAATCAACTATAAATAGGACCACATTATGGCATAAGTGCTACTAACCATTTGGGAGGAATGAGCACATGTGGAAGGATAAACAACTCAAGGTTTGCATAATTTATTTTAGACTTTGCGATCATGTAATTGTTAACACAATAGGAGAATTTGGTACCAACATCAGGCACATGCAGGGAAGATGGCCAAGCACCATACAAATCATGATTGTAATCAATTTGGTATTTACTTTGCAAATGGATGGGAAGAAAGAAGTCATTGCTACCCTCCAACAATTGAACCAAACTTTGTTTGTACTTGCACATTTTTTCTCTTAGCTCATACAACTTTTTGGATCTCCGTATAGAGATGTTTTGGGTAGTATTGATTTCATATGTTGAATCACTAGAACTCTCAGTTGAATCAGTAAAAGGAGATAGGCTGGTCAATTTAGGATGAAAATTGGTTGATTTGGATTCCAACTTTTCAAAGAATGAGCATATGGAAGTGTTCCTACGTGTATTTTGTATTTCACCTATTAGATCATTGGCCGCGGTGGGGGGTATTAGATCATCAACTTTAAGTAGTTGGTCATTAATATAATGGGACATAGTGACATGCCTAGGGTTCATCTTCAACCCTTTACATTTTGAACAACCACATACTAATGGGGTGTCATAAAGAGATTCAGTTAACACTGAAGTACCATTGGTCCATGATGGTTACTGGATGATGGCATGTTACAGTTGGTGGGGTAAAGTGGGATTCCATTTTTATCTACCATCTTCCTACAGTATGTTGCTCCAAATAAGACCTTGTGTCTTTTTGGGAGTGGTAAAATATCATGTGAATCTGAACTTGATCTGGAATCAAGATTTGCAAAAGTCAATGCACAATTATTCAAATGCACGTGAAAAGACAACATGGATTCAAATAGATAATCAAAATAGAAATAAATATCGACTTACTGGTGACTAAAATAAAGAACTTGAAATTGGAACGATATGGAATGAGTTGGAATTTGAAGAATTGGCTATTTTATTTATTGATCTTTCTTCTCCTGCAGTTAAGTCAAAAATACAATCAATATATGTCTTCATTCTTTAAAAAAAATGGGAATTAGTCAACATTATTTTCTTATACAATAATTGGTTCACCAAAAATTGTATTGGTGCATGGTGTGCTTTAAAAATACAAACTCACTGATGCGCTATTTCAAGATGTGCCCCAGCTAAAACATTCACAACTACTTCCACAAAGCTTTAATTGCAGAATTTTACACTTCCATTTTCTTATCTTGCTATGCCATCAATGCACTTATGTCAGTGAAACACATCGGTTCTCTATTATCTACTTAGGGCACTATCAACTTGGAAAAAAAATTGTGAAAATTCCTATTTTTTATTTTTCTTGTTGCTTATACGGTGCACTTTTATGATTATAGCACATTGGTGTGCTACTATCTAAGTGGCGCACCAAAATCCTGATTGAAAAAAAAATGTGTGCATTTATCATCAATGGGTCGAAATATAAAATAAAAAAAGAGTATGAATTTAATTTTAAGACAATGAACTAATAAATAAAAGGAAAACCCTAATCCATAAATATTTTATGGTCAAAACTTTGAGGAGTGACTAATGCAAGAATGATTTATCACAGAAGAGTTTAGAGAAACATATTTCTTTGAAGATAAATTTTGTAAGGGGTCACCATGGACACATACAACCCTATAGATGAGACATTTGAAGTAAGTTTTCCTTCAATATAATTAAAAAAAGCATATATTTTATATGTTTTTTGCAAAAAATAGAGGATATAAGAGTGACCTTCAATGTCGTGAACCCTTGTGTTCTTCTTTCTTCAGAGTTACATTCATTACTGCAAACCCTATGGTTCTTCTTGCTTTTTTTTTGTGTTCTATTTCTTTTTCTATTTCACAATAAGATTTGATTTTTAGCAATGTAAACTTCTTGGTTATATATATATTAGTATATGGGGCTTTTGATCGCTCTTTTATCGAGATCATAATGTGATTCAGTTTGAATCCAACCTATCAAGATTGTCCTTGTCATAAATTTTTTTCAAAAACACTTTCACATTTCGTGATGCACATTTTTCAAAAATGTCACACCGGTGTGTCTATATTTTGATGATGCACTGTTTCTATTTGTTTTATTTTAAAAAATGTAAGTACTTTTATCGGTGCATATTATACAAACAAATACACACACATGTTGAAATTATGTGTTATGTGCATTGACTGTCCCGAAAACATTTTTACCTGAAAGTCTCTACTTATTGTGTAAAAAAATATTTTATAATTTATTGTTTCATTATGCATGATGTTTATTGATAAAAAAATGCCTGATAAAGATCATGGAATAAAAATCATATTGAAGGGAGCGAGAGAAACACATCTGACACAAATAACATGGTAATTTTTTTGTAATTTTAATGTAAAAGTAATATATTGGAATTATATATATGTTTAAATGATGTGTATTGGTTTGTGTGTCATGCAAATAAAAATTTAAAGAAACTCTATAAGATTGCTCATAATCTGAGTGAAGAAGAGAACAAAAAATTAAAGAAATTATTGCAAACTTAGGAATTATGTGGATCAAAAAGTGATTAACTTGAAGTTTATGTTTGACTTCTTACTAACAATGCTTCTAAACAATAATTATCCTATTTCAAACTTTGGATTTAAAATTTGTTGAATGTTGTGCACGGACAGTGAACGAGGAAATAAGATTCCCTAAAAAGATCAAAATTAAGAATAATGTAAATGATTATGATTTAGTCAAAAATTCAACTAGAGTTGTGCAACTGGAACTTCGTGAGAGGAGGAAAAAAAATTATAAAACTTTGAATGATACATTGGAAAGAATCTCCAGGATTTCTTTTCATTTACAGTACAAAAATCAATCTAGTAACTCTAAGAATCAGGTTATAAGTAAATTACAAGAAGTGTTTCTGGAGCAGTGGGAACTGCTAGGATATTTTAATACACCATCCTTGTCCTACCTAGCATTATTTATTTTTCCTAATAGTTGATGATGCCATTTTCCCACTAGTGGTGTGCAAATGTCATCCAGGATCGATCTACCACCTTCTTAGCCCTTCATGCATCATTTTAAGACCACTTGAGTCAGTTCCCTATTTTATAGGAACCCCCTCAGTGTTCTAGTGTAGTCCACCTGAGTTAGATATCTCTTGTGGGGGTTTAGAGATCTAGATGCTACTAATTGTGGCCTCATGCACCCATTTCTGGTTGTTATGCATGACAAACTCACTAATGTTCCCTCCTTAGTCAGTTAACTGATTGTGTCTTCAGTTAACTAAGTTTAGGTTCAGTTTGGTTGAGTTTGAGTCTTTTGGAGCACTCCAGTGGTGGCAATCCCTATGCTAGACCAACTGAGGTTTGAATTATCCTGTGTGTTTCGAATTCTCTCCATTGTATCATCATTGTTGACTATACTGATTATTGGATCATGTGGCATTATTCTGCTCCTATCTGATTTCTCATGCATGATTAAATATCTGCTCATTTTTAATGCAGTTTTCACTCTAATTCATCTTTTCTGCTCATTCTGTCTATGTGAGGTATAATCGGCTCTTAGATCTGTTGTGACTTAGAATTTCACATGGTATCAGATCCCATGAGCATAGGTTGATCAGTTGTTTTCGGTAGTGCACTAGAAGCCTATGGATTTCCACAACAAATCATGGTGCCAATGCATTGAATTCATTGGAGAAAACCAATGAGGTCTAGCTAGGTGTGAAGGATCTAAAAAAATGTGCCTACTGTCCAAAATCAGATCTTAGTAGTAGTCTATCTCCAAAATTGATATTTTTTTGCATGTTATTCAAATATTTTTTAGTGTGCAGCAATAGCAGCAGTTTTCACCTTGTATTCGCTCCAGCAGTTCTCATGGACAATTCGAACTATCCTATATCTCCCAGGATCTTGATACTCTTCAATTACCTTGATTGGAGGGATGATATGTAAATGGTCATGCGCAACAAGTCACTGTATAGGGTAACAATGGGGAAGGAGGTCGAACCAAAAGCAGCTATGGAGAATTCCAAGTATCTGAATAGATTGGATGAAGCATTCGGTTTCATGTGTATTCATATTTCTAGAGATCTACTCTTCCACCTCAATGGACTAAAGACTCCAAGATAATTATGGTTGAAGCTAGAGTCCCTCTTCGACAAACAATATGAGCTAAGAGGCTATATTCTAGAAAATGAGTTGATTGCTCTTCAACTAAGCATTTTTTAGACAATTCAACAATTCTTTTCAAAAATCAAATCTTTGGTTATGCAATGCAAGTAGTGTGGCATTGAGAAGAAGGATGAGAAGTTGGTGTTATCCATTCTAAGCAAGCTAGGTCCTGAGTTCTCCATCTTTATATCTACCTTCCATTTAGGGCGAATGTCAATCCCTGGTTGGAAGATGACCTCCTTTGATGTTTTCATTGAATCTCTCATCCAAGAACAAGATAAGTTAATCCATATGGGCGCCTTGAAGGCCTCCAAAAATAAAGCTCTTTTGGATGGAGAACCAAAAAGTGAGAATGGGAAGGGGAAGCACAAAGGCAAAGTGAAGAGGAAATCTGAACCCAAGTAGAATGCCAAGCCAAGTCCATTATATGTAGCCTCTAGCTCCAAGAAGACAAACAAAAGAAGTTTGAGAAATCCAAGTGTACATATTGAAAGAAGGGTAATCATCCTGAGAGTTCTTGTATGAAGAAGACCATAGATCTAATGGAAAAACTCCTTGAGAAGCATAACATTTCCCTTCCTGAAGGTGCAAGGAATACTGATCTAGGTGGCAAGTCAGAAGATCATGAGAGATTCCATGCATTGCAGGTTGGGTTCTCACAATACCAAGCTTTTCTTATTGATTTTGAATCCTCCAACCACATGGTTGCCTCTAGAGAGCCATTTTATTCATTAGCTCTCATTGGTGGACCAAGCATACACATGGGAGATGCCTATCAAATCTTTGTTGAAGGGAAAGGTACCATACAGCTTGAGCATGGAAGGTTCAAAAATGTATTGTATGTGCCCTCTCTTGCAACTAATATGTTGTCTATTTACCAGATGAAACACACAGGTCCTCCAAAGAAAGTAATATTTGGACCTAATTCAGTTTAGGTTGTTGAGATCTCATCTGGGAAGATGATAGACATAGGAGTTGCAAATCATGCCTCCAAGACTTATGAGTTCTCCTGCTTCTTTTCATACTTCCATCAAAGTGATCTCTTTACTCATGCAAATTAGACAAGTAGGCTCTGGCATGAAATATTTGGACACCTAAACTTCAAATATCTACATCAGTTGCACAAGGAAGATATGGTTAAAGGTCTACCGAACATTAAATTCTCTCAAGGGATCTGCAAAGGTTGCTTGGTAGGGAAGCACCCAGACCGAAAGTATGAAGTTCTGAAGGTAAATAAAGCCTCCTCCATCCTAGATATAATTCATAGTGATGTTTCAAGACCAATGCCCATTGCTTCAATGAATGGATCCAGATATCTTCTGACCTTCATTGATGACTAATCTAGGTTCTGTCGGATCTACCTTCTCAAACATAAATCTGAGGTGTTTGAATGCTTCAAAGTTTTCAAATCCCTAGTTGAGAACACTGGTGGAAAGAAGATCAAAGCACTCAGATCTGATAATGGAGGGGAGTACATCAAAAAGGATTTGCAGCAGCTATGTGCTTCCGAAGGCATTCAGATGCAACATTATGTTCCATGCACACCACAACAAAATGGTGTAGCGAAGAGGAATACTAATTCATTGAAAGAGATGGATACGTGCTTGCTTGAAGAAAGAGATCTCCCATCAAATCTCTGGGAAAAAGCAATAAATCGTGCCACATACATTCAGAATAGGGTACCCCACAGATCTATTGATGGGGTCACTCCATTCGAAGCATTGAAGGGACACACACCCGATTTCTCTCATCTATTGGTTTTTGGATCCAAGGCATGGTCCAGAATCCTCACTAACAAGAGGAAAGCACTTCAACCTCAAAGTAGTGAATGCATCCTTCTTGGATATGCAAAAGATGCAAAGGCTTACAGGATGATGGAGATTGCAACCAAGAGATGCTTCATTGAAAGAAGTGTGCAATTCAATGAGTATCCATTGCATGATCTACAAACAACTGACAAAGAAGGTATAAATCATCTACCTCCTCCATTTGCTCCTAATGATGTTTCTACGGGTGATCCATATTCAGATTTAGAAGAAGAAGACCAATATGATTCAGATCTAGATATTGAGCAAGAAAATATAGCATATCCAAATCTAGATCCAAAAGCTACTCCTAATCCAAAGCCTAAATGGGATCAAAATTTTATTGAGGAAGATGGGGTTATTGTTGGAGATCCATCTGACTCTAGAAGAACAAGATCTCAATACCAAGATGCAAACGTTGCACTTTTCTATACAGATCCACTTCTCCCTGAGAGGTGCTTCATGATGGTAAGATCTGATCCATAGTCTTATAGAGAGCCTTGCCATGATCTGAGATGGAAAGAATCCATGGATGAAGAACATGAGTCACTGCAAAACAATGGAACATGGGATCTTGTCCCTCTTCCACCAGGGAGGAAACTAGTTCAGTGCAAATGGATCTACAAAACTAAGCTTGGATCCGATGGATCTACAACCAAGTACAAGGATCATTTGGTTGCAAAGGGGTACTCACAAGTCAAAGGGTTGGACTACAATGAGACATTCGCTCATGTTGCAAGGATGGATTCAATGAGAGTTTTTTTGGCCATTGCAGCTTTGTATGCATGGGAGGTACATCACATGGATGTAAAGAGTGCATTCTTGCATGGTGACTTGGAAGAACAGATCTACATGAGACAGCCTGAGGGGTACACTGATGATCCTTCCTTGGTATGTAGACTGAGGAGATCATTGTATGGGATCAAGCAAGCCCCAAGGGCATGGTATGCCAATATGGATTCCTTCTTACTATCACTGAAGTTTGAGAGATGCAAGTTTGATTGCAATGTTTACATGCAAAAGAAGGGAGAATGTATATTGTTGATTGTTCTATATGTGGATGAATTGCTCATCACTGGTGGATATGCTACTGGGTTGAAGCACATCAACTCTTCCTTGAGCAAATCATTCGTTATGACAGATATGGGATTGTTGAGACAATTCATTGGTCTTGAAGTGACTCAAAATGCTTCAGGGATCATGGTTTCACAGTTAAGGTATGCATCTGATTTACTGACAAAGTTTCATATGGCTTATTGCAAAGCCACATATTTTCCCTTTCTATTTGGAATTATATTGGAAGAAGGTGGTTCCACACCCTTGGTTGATATCTGACTTTACATATGGTTGATTGGTAGCTTGTTATATATGACACATTCGAGACCAAATCTATCATATGATGTTGGTGTTGTGGCTAAGTACATGCAGGAGCCACATGAGTTGCACTGGAAAGAAGCTAAGAGGATCTTGCACTATGTGCAAGGTACGAGAGAGTTTGGAATCCACTATTTTGTTGGTGCTCCATTAGATCTGGTTGGTTTTACTGACTCAGAATGGGCTGGAGATAGTACTGATAGGAATTCCACTTCAGGGTATGTATTCATGATTGAATCAGGACCAATCTATTGGTCAAGCAAAAAGAAAGTAGCACTTGTACTATCTCTAGCAAAGGTAATGGTAAAGAGGGGTTGTGAATGCAGCCATCCAAGCAGTTTGGTTGCATGGGATCTTGACTGGGTTTGGCATTCACACTTATCCTTCAGTTAACCTATTTTGTGACAATCAGAGTGCCATCTAGATCTATCCAGTGACTCAATAGAGAATCATAGGACTAAACATATTGAGGTTCACATGCACTACATCAGGGAGCTAGTGCATAGTCGGACAATCTCACTGCATTATTGTCCTACATAGGAGATGATTGTAGACATATTCACTAAAGTTTTCACTCATAAGATATTTGTCTTTCTCATATCTCTACTTGGTGTGAAAGTTGTCTGAGATTCATGCTATCCTATTTTGAGCGGGGAGGGGCTTCCCATGAGGTTTTCCCCATTTCCTTGGTTCATGGACAGTTCTTTATTTTTTATCATTTATTTGATTGTATGGGTGACCTTTGGTCTTAGTAACCAGGGCCCGAGATGCAAAAGTATGGATTAAGGGGGAGTGTTAGGATATTTTAACACTCCATCCTTGTCCTACTTAGCATTATTTATTTTTCCTAGTAGTTGATGATGTCATTTTCCCCCTAGTGGTGTGCAGATGTCATCTAGGATCCATCTACCACCTTCTGAGCCCTATATGCATCATTTTAGGACCACTTGAGTCAGTTCCCTATTTTATAGGAACCCACTCAGTGTTCCAGTGCAGTCCACCTGAGTTAGCTGAATCTTGTGGGGGTTTAGAGCTCCATATGCCACTAATTGTGGCCTCATGCGCCCATTTCTGACTGTTATGCATGACAAACTCACTAATGCGGCCTCCTTAGTCAATTAATTGATTGTGTCTTCAGTTAACTGAGTTTAGGTTCAGTTTGGTTGAGTTTGAGTCTTCTAGAGCACTCCAGTGGTGACAATCCCTATGCTAGACCAACTGAGGTTCGAATTACCTGTGTGATTTGAATTCTCTCTGTTGTATCGTCATTGTTGACTATACTGATTATTGGATCATGTGACATTATTCTGCTCCTATCTGAGTTCTCATGCATAATTAATTATCTACTCATTTTTACTGCAGTTTTCACTCTAATTCATCTTTTTTGCTCATTCTTTCTCTGTGAGGTATACTCAGCTCTTAGATCTGTTGTGACTTAGAATTTCACAGGAACAGATATCAATGAGACTTGCAATGGAAAAAACATACAACAACAAAAAATAATCGTTTAAAATATGTCGTTGCTAAAAATGGTTTTTTATAATATGTATGTATTATTCCAAAACATACTCTGTTAATATTTTCCTATGCTTATTTTCATATAAATATTTATTTTTGTTTCATTGTATTTTTTGTTTCTCAAGAGTATTTCCAAAATTCCAAAGGAAGAACAACATGATATCTCAAATATGTCGGTAGGGATGTCAAAAAATGTGTACAATAAAATGGTCAAAGAAATTAACATAACCACATCGTAGGGGGAGCCATCCGAACAACAATGTGCATCAAATGTATGCAATCATTGTTTTATTTATAATGCACATATAGTTTAATTATCGCATGAAATACTAATTTTCAATTATTTTGTTATAAAAGAAACGAAAACAAAATGGTGCCAATTTAGTGCATAAGACGTGACAACAAGGCAAAAAAGGGTTGATCGCAAATTTTGTGAGTACTTGTGGTTTGCTTCATATTTCATTTTTTAAGGCACGAATGACATAATTATATTATCAAAAGGGAAATTACAGTTGTTTGGGTGACTGGTCTACAAAAGGGAAATCTAGACCTATCACCTTTACAGAATTCAAAAATTAACATCTAGTTCTGATTGCTACTAAAGCAAGCAAGGTTTATAGTATTGTATTTAGGAAATCTACCGATGTATTTAAAGGACCTGATATTGAAATTAAAATACATAATTCCCAACAGGATAGAACTTCTAATAGAAAAATAGGAAGCAATTGAGTTCATATCATCAATAGACTGCCCATACTTAGACCAAGGTCATTTGGAGTAGTAGTAGAAAGGAAAATTTGGAGTCATCTGAAACGGTAATTATCAGAGCTATCTTAGATTTAGACTCCTACATTTGCGGGTTCCTTGTTAGTATTCTCTATGATAGGATACCTACAGTAAATGAGCCCCAACTAAGAAGGAGGGACTCTGCATTGAAAAACTTTGTCGATGAGCTCGCAAGACAAGGCATTGAGCTTCGCATCTGATTCTTGTTGGATTTTGATGATTTACTCAGACCAAGTCTCCAACCAAATTCTAGCTGAGAGGCTCATACCATCGTTTTCCTCCCCAATAAGACCATGGGCGTTGTCAGTAATGGCACAATCCAAAATACTTTTGGTTTTACAAAGCAGGGCCAAAGTCTTGGTGTATCTCATCTCTCTGGTGTGTGTATTCTGAGGGTCGACCTCCTTTCGACCCAATTCCTCTTCAATATTATCAAGCAGTGGGACCTCACAATGTCTCTCAATTTTGTCTCCCATACACTGGATGTGATCTGTGCATGCGGTTGAATTATACCACAAAAAGCTTCATTTTCCCTCCGTTGATCCTTGAGAACTCTGGGCATATCCGTCTTTTTGGACCCACTTGGATTTCTATGGGTCGTCATCTTCATGCGAACCATTTGAGAATGGCGAATGGATCTCTACGATTCATACAAGACACACTGCTCAAATAGGGGGACGATCCTTCCAAGAGTATGCCAATGTTGAGTTAACTTCCACTTCACGTTATGACTTCCTATTTTGACCTCCTACCGAAGGAGAGGGATCCAAATCTTTCCATGTTATTCCTCAAATGTGGGATTTGATCCATAGTACATCCAATATAGGAAGAATCGAGCTCTCACAATTGAAGATAGATCTAACGTGAAGAAGGTCGGGTTGTTGTACATCCAACGAAAGGGTAAGGATATGCTGCGAACCATCATAAATAACTTACCATCACTTAAATCCCTATGCACGTTGGGAGTCATCTATTGTGGCAGGATGATAGACCTCTAGTTGTTCTCTCCTGTGGGCATTAAGAAGAGCGCCTCACGAGATTTCATATTTGGTGTGATGTTTATATCTCAATTAATTTAAAATCGTACATGGATTTTTTATAATAGATGTTAACATACAATGAAGATCCATTCGATATTTTGATTGGAATTGGATTAAGTAAGGGTTGTCATTATATGTTGGGATATCAACAGTTAATTGAACAATTTGTAAGTAGTTATATTATTTTATGTCTCTTAGTTTATAATTAATAAAACAATAAAAAAACGTTAATTATATCTATGTTGTCATGTCATCTGAAACTCATAAGAAATAAAGTATGGAATGGAGCCAACATAGGATTTATTTACACATTGCATGAGGAATGGTTTCAAAAATATGTGTGAATTTTATGATTCACTCGTTGAACTGGTTCACTTTCATTTATGCAGTTATGTGTATTACATTATATATAAATGTAGATATACTCAACACATTTTATTTTTATGCTTGTAGATGGAACATGAAATATGGAACGAAATGAAGTCAATCAAGAAATAATTTCAAATAACTTGGGAACAATATCCCCTAGAAGTGATGGAAATATGGGGCATGGAAGCAGCTCGAAGGACTGCAACTGTTCGAGCAATGAATGATGATCAATTCATTTGAATGTTGTTACTTCAAGTTGTATATTTTGGAATTTTTATTTGTGAAAAAAAAAACATTTTGTTTAATGTGGACATCACCCCAATTGGATTAGTAACCAATAACTGTAAGAATGCCAAAAAATCATTTTTATTATCGAGGACCTTTACGTTGTCCCATATTTTGGATTCTTATTCATATAAAATAAATAGGTTTCTTCTTGTACTGGATTTTCTAATGTCGCAAAATTTTACATTATCGATTAAATATATGAATGATTAACATTGTGACTATGAACAAAGGTGTAATCAACATGATTATTGAAACACAACAGTTAAAATATAAAAATAAGGATTACTATAAAAAATATTTGATTCTCGAATTATTAATTGAAAATTTGTAAAAAGTAAAAAAGAACAAAATCTATATTTGCATATCCAAACTAACCAGTTCCTTTTATTTGTTTACATGAATCGATTCCTACTAAAAAATTTTCCACCAATGCTCATTGACATAATCAACACACCGATGCTCTATAAATATCATAGGCACTTGTGTTGTTTTTGTAATATAAGAATCAATGATTTATTCCAAACTATACGCACTGTTTCTCATTGGCATAACCAACACATCGATGCTCTGTAAATATCATAGGTACGTGTTGTTTTTTCAATATAAGCACCGATGCTTTTATTCCAAACTATACACACAAGTGCTCATCAGGATAATATACACATTGACACATATTGACAGCGTATACACAACGATTATATTTTAATACAAAAACACAACAGTGAATATACAATACAACATCAATAGTGTGTGTAAATATAAAAATGCACCAGTGCATATAAATAATATATGCGGCACCGAAGCGATTGTGAATGATAAACACATCGATACTGGTACAATATAAAATAAACATGGGTATATTTGTATTAAAATATATGCATCGATGCTGGCACAATATAATATAAACATGGGTATGTTTGGATTAAAATATATGCATCGATGCTTTTTAAATGATGGAACGCATCGAGGTATATGTAAACTAAACACATCAGTGCTGTCACCTAAACACATTAGCATCAAAATTTACATAGTAGTGCATTGACAATAAATGTAGGCACCAGTGTATGTATATACAGCACACCGGTGCTATTACAATACTATATTAGCACCAATGTGTCTGCTTCAAAATATAAGAACCGATGTGTTTGGTTTCTAAAAAACAAACTGATGCACATGATATTAAAAAGAACCGATTAAAAAACATCCACTAAAACCTTTGGTCGCCTAGATTTTTTAGCTATAATGAGAATATTCTTTATAACGTCCACAAAAAATTTCACTACAAAAAATGGAGGTTGTAGTAGAGGTTTTTTTGCATATTTTTTCCAATTATAACACTAAAACCTCTCCTATAAGCTCTGCTACATGGTGTTTCCTTTGTAGTGATAGAACTACTCATAAGTAATCACTAAAGTGACATGATGCCAGTGTCGTCACAAAACCAATAATAACCAGCACCACCCACCCACGACACTTACTGCAGCAGACTTGATACTACCCTTTCATTACATAGAGGTCGATACCATGAGTCTAAGTTACTCTCTTGAGCAATCTAGATTCAATTACATGCCCCATTGTCTAATAATAATGCATCATCAACCCTTCTCTCACTAGAGACTCAAGATTGTGGTTGTTATCTTGTTCACAACGTTATAATATTTTTAAGTTCCTAGTTACATTAATATATATACCATGTATAATATAGAACCCCTAGGTACTACGCCATCCATTCTGCCTTATTTTCACGTAGACGTCATCTTAATCCTCTTGTCACACATAATCGCTTCTCTCAAATTTAATTCGGTTACGAAAGAAGTAATAGAAATGTTTTATCATCATCATCATTATTTTAATATATATTTAAATTGTTTTTATTATTTAATTATATGTTATATAATTATTATTATATATTAAAAATAACAAATAAAACAAAATAATTGAATAAAAATAATAATAATTTAATTAAAATTAAATTAAATAGTTAAAATAAATATATAATCTAAACTATGATCTATCCACTTAAAAAATTGAATAATCGACACGGGCCCTTGCATGGGACCCATGTGCCCTCTCCGAGTGAACCCGTGAATTTGGAAAAAAAAATAAACTAGAGGGGGTCAAAACCCCCCCCCCCCCTTCCTTCCCATTTCATTTTTTGGTTTTTTTTGTTCTACAAATTTCTCTGCTAGGGTTTTCCTTCTCTAGGATTTTTTGTTTCATGAGAGCCATGGCCCTATCTCACTAGTTCTTCTTCACTCCTATCACACATCCTTCCCACAACCGGAGTTTTCATGGTGGTGGTGGAGTTAAATCTTCATCCATTTCATTTACTATATTCTTGTAATGTCCATTTCTACCCTATATGAGCTTCATGTGACATATGTACACTTAATGATTGATTTCCCATGTTATGATGCCTACTTAGGGGAGAAATTGTGGTTTTCTAACTTGTTGTTGAGTTTCAGCATTGAACTACCAAAATATGGAGTTGCGATAGTTATCCCTTTGTTGCAAAAAGTTATTTCGCTATCGGAACTTGCCAATCTGGTAGTGATTGGAAATTTGTAGAATCGCTACAAAAGCTTGCTAGTCTAGTAGTTGAAATTGCCACGTCATTTCTAAACAACTAGAGGTTAATTTTGGAAAACTAAAACATGGGTTTTGTGCATAATGGAGTCATTTGGGTGACATTTGGGTGAATTGTGAGTTAGATCCTCGAAAAGAAAAAAAACAAGTGGGTGATTTGGTGAGATCTTTAAAACTATTTTTTTATGGAATTTCATGGATTTCGGTTCCAATGGTTTGACCAAACTACAACTCCTCTCCACGAGTTTGGCACATGGATATAATATATATTTTGATGTTGTTATTCTCCTCAAACCACCTTAGACTAAATCCAAGATTTTATGCTGAAGAGATCCACATGTTTAGGATCCAAGTTTTGTTGGTTATGAGATCCACTTATTTAAGATCCGATCTTATCTTTATGTAACCTCTTCTCCTTTGAACTACATGTATAAATATGAGAGCATATCATTGAGCTAGAAAGGTAGATATCATATGTTAGATGTTGGGGAGAGATTAGAGGTTGAGAGGTTGGAGAGAATGGGCTGAAGAGAAGGATGATCATTGTAATATTTTGAAGTTGAAATAAAGAATCTTTGTTGTAGCCCAAGAGATTTCTATTGTAGTCTTTATTGGCAGTGTATGCCAAGGAAGGGCCCCCTCTCTTTGGTATACGATGCCCAAACATTTCATTTTTGTTGTATGTCAGTTCAATAGTCTTCATTTACATTTCTTGTAGTTTACATTTCTTGCAAATTACATTTTCAACAGTTTACATTTCTTGCGAGTACATCTGTCAAGTGTGGTGTGCACCAGATCTTGAAGTTGTTAACCCAAGTGTCCAATAAGTATTTTTAAAGATCACAAGACCTGAACCAATGACTTCTCAATGACTCGGTTTTCCGTTCATGCGGTGTGTGGTTTTACTTTCCTACACGTGTGATTTACATTTTCCTCTACTTGATTTGGCTACAGAAAGTATGGTTGTTGCTTGGACACTCTAATAATGTTAACCATCCTTATCCTTATCATGTTATTAAAGTTTAAAGTGTGATTGTTCAACATACACACAATGCATCAAACCTACCTAGTAACTCATCAAGTAAACTGTTGGTGTACTTACTTAGAGTGTGACCAATTAAGTCTTGATTCTGCATATACTTTGCATGACACCTGATCAATTTATTGACCCTGGTTGATAATTTATGTGAAGTAAAACTAAGCAATTATTTTTCCCAACAATTTCAAAAACCCCAAGTCTTATATTTTATTTCTTTAAATTATTCACTTTATTTTTTTGTGATGGGTTGGAGTTAGGTACGTCACGACCATGGACAACCATGGCCACCTGGTTGGACCATCGTTCTGGTTAGAAGTTGAGAATAACGTGAGGTTTTATTATTTTAGTTATAGGGGATTCACACTTCTGCCTTTTGCAAATATTTCAAGAAAATTGGATGCATTATTATTATTATTTCCCTGTCCTTAGTTGAAAAGAATCCATCGAGCTAGGTTTGATTCTATACCTACCTTAACAGGGTTAGGATTGTTTCCAATGGAACCAGTGAGGAGATGCAAAAATCATTGTTCTCCCACCCTTGAATTTGATTCTTCTAGATGGAGAAGAATATTTGGGCATAAGTTATAGCAGCAAAATCTGGCTCATCATTGATCCTATATGGAAGTAATAGAGTGGACATGAATGGTAGGATGTGGAAAGAGCAGTGAAGGTTATTATAGATATCTTGACTAGCAATGTTACTCATGGGTGGATGTAAGGGATAAATAGCAACTAAGCCGAAGATAGAAACTAGTTGATTTTGTTAGCCCAGATTTAACCCCTTCATCTCTTAGTCTTATAATGCTAGCAAAACTAGATTTGTTGGCGAGTTCCTTTCTTGAATATGACATATGCTTTATATTCACGAGTGATGGGAACCTCAATTGTAACTACAATAATGGGTGGCAACATTGAGGGACTTCACCAGATTTGCACCTGTGATATGCAGACTCCTTGAGAAACAAATTTTATTTTTTTTATTTCATTTAATATGAATAAACATTAACCATGTTGTAGAAGTACAAAAATCAATAAATAGGATCTTTTATACATTTATAAAATGCCCCCTTTTTTATTCTTATGTGCATAAAAAACATTATATATAGATATATTTACAAATGGGTTGTCTATCGACGGGGAGGCCGTGTGTCCATAGTGGAAGATGTTGCTTGTTAGTTAAGAGAGAAGGTGGCAAGATCTCCTATCCCGAGCATTAAGGAGACAATACACACACACAGATATGCAACCGAGCACGATCATGGTGTAGAGTTGGATGGAGATGGGTTCTATAGATTGCATGAGAAAGAAAGCGGGCATACAATGGAACATAATGGCGAACTCCATGGCCCAAGATGGAAATGAATGCATGGTACACCTGAGACAAGTTGTTATCATGGTTTACAATGGGTTAAATTAGGAAGGAAAAGACCTGGTTTTCTTGGTTTGGCTTCACTCTCTCTAGTGATGTGATTCAACTCTAAGCATTGTGTTGACCAAGAAGACCATGGGCGTTGTCGGTAATGGCACAATCCAAAAGACTTTTGGTTTTCCAAAGCAGGGCCAAAGTCTTGGTGTATCTCATCTCTCTGGTGTGTGTATTCTGAGGGTCGGCCTCCTTTCGACCCAATTCCTCTTCAATATTCTTAAGCGGTGGGACCTCACTATGTCTCCCAATTTTTTCTTCCATACACTGGATGTGAGCTTGTGCATGTGGTTGAATTATACCACAAAAAGCTTCATTTTCCCTCTATTGATCCTTGAGAACTCTGGACATATCCGTCTTTTGGACCCACTTGGATTTCTATGGGTCGTCATCTTCATGCGAACCATTTGAGAATGGCGAATGGATCTCTACGATTCATACAAGACACACTGCTCAAATAGGGGGAGGATCCTTCCAAGAGTATGCCAATCTTGAGTTAATTCCACTTCATGCTATGCCTTCCTATTTTGACCTCCTGTCGAAGGAGAGGGATCCAAATCTTTCCATGTTATTCCTCAAATGTGGGATTTGATCCAAAGTACATCCACTATAGGAAGAATCGAGCTCTCGCGATTGAAGATAGATCTAACGTGAAGAAGGTCGGGTTGTTGTACATCCAACGAAAGGGTAAGGATATGCTGTAAACCATCATAAATAATTTACCATCACTTAAATCCATGTGCGCGTTGGGAGTCATCTACCGTGGCAGGATGACAGACCTCTAGTTGTTCTCTCCTATGGGCATTAAGAAGAGCGCCTCACGAGGGTTTCAAATTTCATATTTGGTGTGATGTTTATATCCCAACTAATTTAAAATCGTACATGGATGTTTTCTAATAGATTTTAACATGCGGCGAAGATCCATTCGATATTTTGATTGACATTGGATTAAGTAAGGGTTGTCATTATATGTTGGGGTATCAACAGTTAATTGAACAATTTGTAAGTAGTTATATTGTTTTATGTCTCTTAGTTTATAATTAATAAAACAAAAAAAAATGTTAATTATATCTATGTTGTCATGACATCTGAAACTCACAAGAAATAAAGTATGGAATGGAGCCAACATAGGATTTATTTACACATTGCATGAGGAATGGTTTCAAAAATATATGTGAATTTTATGATTCACTCATTGAACTGGTTCACTTTCATTTATGCAGTTATGTGTATTACATTATATTGAAATGTAGATATACTCAACACATTTTATTTTTATGCTTGTAGATGGAACATGAAATATGGACTGAAATGAAGTCAATCAAGAAATAATTTCAAATAACTTGGGAACAATATCCCCTAGAAGTGATGAAAATATGGGGCATGGAAGCAGCTCGAAGGACTGCAACAGTTCAAGCAATGAATGATGATCAATACATTTGAATGTTGTTACTTCAAGTTGTATATTTTGGAATTTTTATCTGTGAAAAAAAAAAACATTTTGTTTAATGTGGACATCACCCCAATTGGATAAGTAACCAATAATTGTAAGAATGCCAAAAAAAAAATTAGTATCGAGGACCTTTACATTGTCCCATATTTTGGATTCTTATTCATATAAAATAAAATAGGTTTCTTCTTGTACTGGATTTTCTAATGTCGCAAAATGTTACATTATCGATTAAATATATCAATGATTAACATTGTGACTATGAACAAAGGTGTAATCAACATGATTATCAAAACACAATAGTTAAAATATAAAAAAAGGATTACTATAAAAAATATTTGATTCTCAAATTATTAATTGAAAATTTGTAAAAAGTAAAAAAGAACAAAATCTAAATTTGCATATCCACACTAACCAGTTCCTTGTATTTGTTTCCATGAATCGATTCCTACTCAATTTTTTGCCACCAATGCTCATTGACATAATCAACACAATGATGCTCTGTAAATATCATAGGCACTTGTGTTATTTTTGTAATATAATAATCAATGATTTTATTCCAAACTATACGCACCGATGCTCATTGACATAACCAACACATCGATGCTCTGTAAATATCATAGGCATGTGTTGTTTTTTCAATATAAGCACCGATGCTTTTATTCCAAACTATACACACAAGTGCTCATCAGGATAGTATACACAACGACACATATTGATAGCATATACACAACAATTAATTTTAGTACAAAAACACAACAGTGAATAAACAATACAACATTAATAGTGTGTTTAATATAAATAATATATGTGGCACCGATGCGATTGTGAATGATAAACACATCAATGCTAGTACAACATAATATAAACATGGGTATGTTTGGATTAAAATATATGCATCGATGCTTTTTAAATGTGTTAAATTTTCAGAATTTACTTCAATCTGATCTAGGATCTTAACTGAGAGAACAACATGTACAGCATATCTACATCATATCAATCATGGAGACAATAATGCAAGCACACAAGAGACACAAAGATTTACTTGGGGAAAACCATAAAGGTGAAAAACCCCAATAACTTCCTTAGAGATAGATAGAGCAATGATACAACCAACCATAAGAGATAGACACAACCTAGCAGCAGATCGTCCTCCTCCATAAGTGCGCCACTCCTCCTTGAGTGCATGTGTGAGAAGTGAGTGAGTAAATAGAGTGCCTCCCGCACTCTATTTATACTTGACTTGACTTGCATTTTTACCTAACTCATGTAGGCTCGAACTTAACCACATAACATAATGCTGACTGGGCCGACCCCCAATAGGGTGGTCTAATAACCCTTTGACCTACATGTCCGACTCCCAATAGGGTGGTCTAATAACCCTTTGACCCACATGACTTATACAGGGCCGACCCCAAACAAGGTGGTCTAATAACCCATCAAGTATAAGTTACGACACTTACAATATAAATAACGACACTTCTTTATAGAGGAATAATACCATCTCTATAGGAATACAATATACATATATGTGAAATACATTCTGAAGTTACATATACATCAACACTCCCTCTTAACTAGGAAGCTATTTCTCAGCACAGTTCTTCTAGCACAAGTCATCTTCTCTGGATCATCGTCACTGGATAATCGTCATCGAGTCATCATCATCGTCACTGTTGCTGCTATCTCAATCAATCTCTGAATCTACTCGTCATAGGAATTTCTATAGAGCCAGTCCTTTTTCATACTGGATGTAGGCCCACCACATGCAGGTCTTCATCATCACTGGCCATACTGTGGAATCCTCAGGACTTATTACGTGCGTCACAAAACCTGGCTGCAGCATCCCAGGCTATTACGAGCACACAGCTCTACCTGTAGGATCTACCAGGAGAACATTACATGTGACCAATCACAAAACCTGGCTGAAGCATCCCAGGCTGTTACGAGCACGCGGCTCTACCTGTCGGATCTCCCAGGAGCACATTACATGTGATCTCACCACAAAACCTAGCTGAAGCATCTGAGGCCTCTTTCATCCTGTCCAGATCTCCCAGGAGCAAATTACATGTGGTCATGGCAAAACCTGGCTGAAGCATCTGAGGCCTTTTTCATCCTGTCCATATCTCCCAGGAGCAAATTACATGCCATAGGACAAAACCTCGCAAGAGCATCTGCCAGATACCCCAGGGCGCCAAATTACATGCCATAGGCAAAACCTCGAAAGACTATCTGCAGATCTCCCAGGGCACAAATTACATGTCCTTCCAAGCAAAACCTCGCAAGAGCATTTGCCAGATGTCCCAGGGCACCGAATTACATGCCATAGGCAAAACCTCGAAAGACCATCTGCAAATCTCCAGGGCACAAATTACATGCTTACCTGCACAACCTGATCCACGGCCATAAAGTATCATCTGATACTCATCAAACATCATCCTGATGTACACATGATCATCCTGATCATCATCACTGCAACATCCTGCTGCATGTCATCTGGAGAAGCTCGTCATCCATGATCATCCTGATCATACAATGCATCCATCTGATGCACACATAGATACATGATCCACACAATGTATCCATCAATCATACATGATCTACCTGATCATACAAGGATACATGATCCACACAATGTACCTATCAACATACATGCTCTACCTGATCATACAAGGATACATGATCCACACAATGTACCCATCAACATACATGATCTACCTGATCATACAAAGATACATAATCCACACAATGTATCCATCAGCATCCATGATCTACATGATCATACAAAGATACATGATCCACACAATGTATCCATCAGCATCCAACATGATGCGTTCATACAAAATACATACACATGATCCAACCGATCATATCCAGCATCCAACATGATGCGTACATACATATAAATGATCCAACTGATCATATCCAGCATCCAACATGATGCATACATACATACATATAATGATCCAACTGATCATATCTAAGCAGAAACCAGAACATCATCCTGATGCTCATCATCCAACACTTACATCCACAGCCATGTGAAGGATCCCCCTTCCAACATGCTTGGAATGGCTTCAGCAAATGTGTCCATCACTTCTTCCTCAAAGTGTCCTCGATCTAAAGAACGCCAAGCCTCTCTCTAAAGTACTCGAACTTCACTCTGGCTAGTGGCTTCGTCAGCACATCTGCAATCTGCTCATCCGTCGCAACATACAGAAGCTTCACAGCTCCTCTCTGCACCATATCCCTGATATAGTGATATTTGATCTCTATGTGTTTCGACCTGTCATGAAACACTGGGTTCTTGGACAGCTTTACACAACTGTGGTTATCACAGAAGATACCAGTAGCCTCCAAGGGAAGATCAAATAACTCAGACAGTAGCTTCCGTAGCCATACTGCCTCATAATTAGCTGAACAGGCTGCAACATACTCTGCCTCAGCTGTACTCAGCGCTACACAGGACTACTTCCTGCTAAACCATGAGATCACATCGGATCCCATACTGAAGCAACACCCAGATGTGCTCTTCCTGTCTGCAGCACTGCCAGCCCAATCTGAATCAACATAACCCTGGAGGTTAAACTTTTGATTCACCTCATACTTGAGCCCATAATCCACTGTACCCTTCAGGTACCTCAGAACATGCTTTACAACAACCAGGTGAACACTCCTCGGATCCGTTAGGAACTGTCTCAATGTGTTCACAGCAAAGCAAATGTCAGGTCTCGTGTTCGTCAGGTACATCAAGGACCCAATCATCTGACGATACATAGAGACATCAACCAGCTCAGATAAAGCATCACATAGAAGCTTCAGATTCGATGCCATAGGTGTGGCCATGGCCTTTCAATCCATCATCCCGAACCTCTTCAGGATCTCTACTGCATACTTCCCTTGTCTAAGGAAGATTCCTTCTGCACTCTGCCACACCTCCATGCCAAAAACAAATAGTGCATCATCCCCAAGTTCTTCAACTCGAACTCAGTAGCAAGCTTCTGCTGCGTGTTGGAAATCAATCTATCATCTCTTGTTACAAACAGGTCATCCACATACAACTATTCAAGAAAGATGTCTTGAAATCCATCTAATCACTTTCATATTTCTCTATGCTGCCATCTGCAGCATGCTTGATCTTGATAGATCCATATGGAAGTCATAAAAAACTTCCCTTCAGGTCTTGGGACTACATCCCAAACATCATTCTTCATGATCGACGGATCATGGCATTCCATTTCTTCATCCCAGATCCTGGGAACTTCAATATTTTCAATAGATATCTTTGTTGCTGGAACAAATGTTGTAGTCCTTTTGTAGGTGAAGATATACGGTCTTTCCTACAAAACAAGTTAAATTGCATGATTAGAAACATCTCATAGTTTTCAAAACAAATTCTTACACATAAAGAAATATGTCATACAGTCATGCAATTATTTTATCCAATGCTTCAATACAACATTTATCCATATCCCATAACTTTCTAGATGCCTTCCAATCTCTACCAGAACATTGTTAAGAGTGTGCACAACTCCCAACATGTCAGCAAAGAGGTTTCATTCTAGATAAGTAGCAATGGAATGTTGTACAGTGCCATAGGCCACTTACCCATGTATATTAGTAGTATATTGTTCATCAATGCAACTATTCTAATATGCACAATACATATCCTAAGTCTAGGAACATGAGCATATACATCATTGAACAATTTTATTTAAACAAACAAATATGCAAGAAATTAAAATACTTATCTTTGTTTGTTCATTGGGTGGACTCCCTCTGAGTCTTTGCTTCCTTACAGGAGCTGCTGGAGTCTTGTTCTTGAACTCATATTCATCCTTGGTCCCTATGCATGCTTATTAGTATCATGATTGTGTTATCCATGTGATCTCATATAAAATCATTAGTATACTATTAAAACACAATAATCTCAAGCATGTATAGTCATGATCATTTCAAACAGAAAATAATAAGCATTAGCATTCAAGGTTTATGTAGGATTCTTATGGTTAGTCAAATCATAAGAAACATAACATGTCTAAACCTGTAATTACTCAAACCTATGACTCTTCAGGTTAGTTGAATCATCAATCAAGACAAGAGATATAATATGCATAAAACCTGTGATTATTCAAACCTATACCTTCATGATTCTTCTGGTTAGTCCTATCATCAATAATGGTAAGAAACATAATATACATACAACCATGATTATTCAAACCTATGACTTCATGAATAATCATTATCAACAACAGTATAAGATCCTAACACAAGGTAGGATTCTAGCTTGATATAGGAAAAACATACCTGGATTAGCATGCTAGCTATTTATGTCTAACATACTCACATGATGTCTTCTTGTTCTTCTTCAATGACTTGTGCTAGTAACCTGTATATCTCATAGGTTAACTATTACAAAACCAAGTTATACATACCTCGTAAATGGATCTTCTATGAGATCCATGACAATGGATGAATCTTTGTCCTCATGTTATCATGATCATATGTTCTTGGACCAGAACATGATTTGTCTTTCTTGGTGTACCTTTCATGTTAGTAGACAACATAAACCTCATACAACACCATAATGCATTAGTACAATCATAAGTGTCAACACCCTAATCAATGAATATTTTCTATCGTGCATTCATAATTTTATTAAGGTGATACGACAAATCTAAAATCAAGATTGTACTAACCGTAATAACATGAAGACAAACATACCATAAACTTAATCATGAATAAATATCAAAACATACCTCGATGAGTCATACCTGTCGAGATCCCTTGTAATCTTCTTATGTAAGGCCTTAGCTTCATCTCCCTCTGAAACAGGAACTTCTTCACTCATGCAGATGATCAATCCATCTTCTTCTAGGATTAACCCAATCCATTTGATTGCAAGAACTGGACCTGGAGCTGGATATGGGTTTGTCAGAGAAACCCCAAAAATTCAAACTTTGAATTTCAAACTTCTGACAGGATAGAAATATGTGCCTTAATGCGCTGATCAAGCTGGTATATTCAGAATTTGAAAAACTGCAAAGTTTCACTCCTCAATTTTGCCTTTGAAACTTCTGGATTCACTGGACGTGACCCTGAACTGGGGTTTGATGAAGCCCACTCTTCTTCCCAATCAAAATGTTTGATCCAAAGCTCTAAGCTTCTATTTTTCTGAGGATCTTCTAGCCGTGGTCACAGATTTCAAAAATTCCCATTTTTACAGAAGCCCTAATTTTCCCCTTTTCTGATCAAAGTCCCGAACTAGGGTCTAATCAAGCCCGGCCTTCTGCCCAACCAAAAATTCTGATCTTGGTCTCTAAATTTCTATTTTTATGAGTATCATCCAGCCGTGGTCTCCGATTACAAAAATTCCAACTTTCTCCGAAGCCCTAAATTCCGGAAGCCATGAATGAAGGTACTCAAAAAATAATTCTGTTTTGAAAGAAATATGTACCTGATTGTTTCTGGTGTAACACCAAACTTTTCGATCCACAGGGTCTGAAAAAGTTTCTTGAGATAGCCTGACCTGTTATCTTTCCATCCTGACAGGTCTGACCTCAATTGGATTCTCTGAGAGAGAGTTATGTCAAATGTCGCAACGTGACCTGTTTTGGGATAAAACAAGAGAGCAAACTTGTACGGCTTGCCACGTGTCACTGTTTGAACTTCGGCCTCTGAAAACATTTCTTGAGATAGCTTGGCCTGTTATCTTTCCATCCTGATAGGTCTGACCTCAATTGGACTCTCTGAGTGAGAGTTATGCCAAGTGTCGCAACATGACCTGTTTATGGGATAATACAGGAGAGCGAAATTGTACGGCGTGACATGTGTCACTGGTTCAACTTCGGCCTCTGAAAAAATTTCCTGAGATAGTACATTCTGTGTAATACCTGACACATTTTACGAAATTTCATTTGGAGCTTCCTAGCCCAGGTTATGACCTTTTTCCCAAGGTCACCTGATTTTGACTCAGATCTGGAAGAGGCAGAAACCCTATATTGTACAGATCATAAATCACAAATTACAACGAATTAGAGGTTGTCCTTTGGACACAAGGTACCTGGAGATTTAATATTCGTCCTGTAACAATTTCAGATCTGAAAAATTCTCCAAAACGGATTTATAGCGAAAGTTCTACGATGAATGGTTTTTGCTATATCAAGCCCTAGCATCGTAAGTACAACAAGTGTCATACATGCCATATCATGCCTTCTTTCAGGCTAGCTCTGATACCATGTTAAATTTTCAGAATTTACTTCAATCTGATCTAGGATCTTAACTGAGAGAACAACATGTACAGCATATCTACATCATATCAATCATGGAGACAATAATACAAGCACACAAGAGACACAAAGATTTACTTGGGGAAAACCATAAAGGTGAAAAACCCCAATAACTTCCTCAGAGATAGATAGAGCAATGATACAACCAACCATAAGAGATAGACACAACCTAGCAGCAGATCGTCCTCCTCCATAAGTGCGCCACTCCTCCTTGAGTGCATGTGTGAGAAGTGAGTGAGTAAATAGAGTGCCTCCCGCACTCTATTTATACTTGACTTGACTTGCCTTTTTACCTAACTCATGTAGGCTCGAACTTAACCACATAACATAATGCTGACTGGGTCGACCCCCAATAGGGTGGTCTAATAACCCTTTGACCCACATGGCCGACCCCCAATAGGGTGGTCTAATAACCCTTTGACCCACATGACTTATACAGGGCCGACCCCAAACAAGGTGGTCTAATAACCCATCAAGTATAAGTTACGACACTTACAATATAAATAACGACACTTCCTTATAGAGGAATAATACCACCTCTATAGGAATACAATATACATATATGTGAAATACATTCCGAAGTTACATATACATCAACAAAATGATGGAACGCATCGAGGTATATGTAAACTAAACACATCAGTGATGTCACATAAACACATTAGGATCAAAATTTACATAGTAGTGCATTGACAATGAATGTAGGCACAAGTGTATGTATATACAGCATACCGGTGCTATTACAATATTATATTAGCACCAATGTGTCTGCTTCAAAATATAAGAACCGATGCGTTTGATTTCTAAAAAACAAACCGATGCACACGATATTAAAAAGCACCGATTAAAAAACATCCACTAAAACCTTTGGTCGCCTAGAGTTTTTAGCTATAGTGAGAATATTCATTATAATGTCCACAGAAAATTCCACTACAAAAAATGGAGGTTGTAGCAGAGGTTGTTTTGCCGATTTTTTCCAATTATAACACTAAAACCTCTCCTATAGCCTCTGCTACATGGTGTTTCCTTTGTAGTGATAGAACTACTCATAAGTAATCACTAAAGTGACATGATGCCAGTGTCGTCACAAAACCAATAACAACCAGCACCACCCACCCACGACACTTGCTACGGCAGACTTGATACTACCCTTTCATTACATAGAGGTTGATACCATGAGTCTAAGTTACTCTCTTGAGCAAGCTAGATTTGATTACATGCCCCATTGTCTAATACTAATGCATCATCATCCCTTCTCTCACTAGAGACTCAAGATTGTCGTTGTTATCTTGTTCACAACATTATAATATTTTTAAGTTCCTAGTTACATTAATACCTATACCATGTGTAATATAGAACCCCTAGGTACTACGCCATCCATTCCGCCTTATTTTCCAATAGACGTCATCTTAATCCTCTTGTCACACATAATCGCTTCTCTCAAATTTAATTCGGTTACAAAAGAAGTAATAGAAATGTTTTATCATCATCATCATCATCATCATTATTTTAATATATATTTAAATTGTTATTATTATTTAATTATATGTTATATAATTATTATTATATATTATATAATTATTATTATATATTAAAACTAACAAATAAAACAAAATAATTGAATAAAAATAATAATAATTTAAGTAAAATTAAATTAAATAGTTAAATTAAATATATAATCTAAACTATGATCTATCCACTTAAAAAATAGAATAATTGACATGGGCCCTTGCATGGGGCCCATGTGCCCTCTCCGAGTGAACCCATGAATTTGGAAAAAAAAATAAACTAGATGGGGTCAAAACCCTCCCCCTTCCTTCCCATTTCATTTTTCGGTTTTTTTTGTTCTACAAATTTCTCTGCTAGGGTTTTCTTTCTCTAGGTTTTTTTGTTTCATGAGAGCCATGGCCCTATCTCACTAGTTCTTCTTCACTCCTATCACACATCCTTCCCACAACTAGAGTTTTTATGGTGGTGGTGGAGTTCAACAAATTGCACCGAATCTTAGGTATATTGTCCAACAAGAACCTTGCATTTAGATTTTGTTTCTATGCTTGAATTCGATATGGGCTCTCTTTTTTGTTCATTAAATTTCTTTTTTTCTTTGATTTCCTAAATGGGTGGTTCAATAATAGGACTCGACCCCCTTTCCATCATGACTTGCATGTTGTTGTTGGGTTGTGTGCATAGTGGCCTAAGACCTGCGCGATCATGGCGAGCGACAGATCGGACAACCATGGCCATCAGGCCGACCTCCAGGGCTCAACCTATGCAGCCATGGTTTTCGTCCTTCTGCAACCTCTGTTGGGCCTTGGAATTGACACATTTATGATGCCCATTAGTCCTCCATTCATGTACTCTAACCTTTTATCTTCATCCATTTCATTTACTATATTCTTGTAATGTCCATTTCTACCCTATATGAGCTTCATGTGACATATGTACACTTAATGATTGATTTCCCGTGCTATGATGCCTACTTAGGCGAGAAATTGTGGTTTCCTAACTTGTTGTTGAGTTTCAGCATTGAACTACCAGAATATGGAGTTGCGATTGTTATCCTTTTGCTGCAAAAAGTTATTTCGCTATCGGAACTTGCCAATCTGGTAGTGATTGGAAATTTGTAGAATCGCTACAAAAGCTTGCTAGTCCAGTAGTCGAAATTACCACGTCATTTCTAAACAACTAGAGGTTAATTTTGGAAAACTAAAACATGGGTTTTGTGCATAATGGAGTCATTTAGGTGAATTGTGAGTTAGATCCTTGAAAAGAAAAAAAAAACAAGTGGGTGATTCAGTGAGATCTTTAAAACTATTTTTTATGGAATTTCATGGATTTCAGTTCTAATGGCTTGACCAAACTACAACTCCTCTCCACGAGTTTGGCACATGGATATTATATATTTTGATGTTTTTATTCTCCTCAAAACACCTTAGACTAAATCCAAGATTTTATGCTGAAGAGATCCACATGTTTAGGATCCAAGTTTTGTTGGTTATGAGATCCACTTATTTAAGATCCGATCTTATCTTTATGTAACCTCTTCTCCGTTGAACTACATGTATAAATATGAGAGCATATCATTGAGCTAGAAAGGTAGATATCATATGTTAGATGTTGGGGAGAGATTAGAGGTTGAGAGGTTGGAGAGAATAGGCTGAAGAGAAGGATGATCATTGTAATATTTTGAAGTTGGAATAAAGAATCTTTATTGCATCCGAAGAGCTTTCTATTGTAGTCTTTCTTGGCAGTGTATGCCAAGGAAGGGCCCCCTCTCTTTGGTATACGATGCCCAAACATTTCATTTTTGTTGTATGTCAGTTCAATAGTCTTCATTTACATTTCTTGTAGTTTACATTTATTGCAACTTACATTTCCAACACTTTACATTTCTTGCGAGTACATCTGTCAAGTGTGGTGTGCGCCAGATCTTGAAGTTGTTAACCCAAGTGTCCAATAAATGTTTTTAAAGATCACAAGACCTGAACCAATGACTTCTCAATGACCCGGTTTTCCGTTCATACGGTGTGTGGTTTTACCTTCCTACACATGTGATTTACATTTTCCTCTACTTGATTTAGCTACAGAAAGTATGGTTGTTGCTTGGACACTCTGATAATGTTAACCATCCTTATCCTTATCATGTTATTAAAGTTTAAAGTGTGATTGTTCAACATACACACAATGCATCCAACCTACCTAGTACCTCATCAAGTAGACTGTTGGTGTACTTAGTTAGAGAGTAACCAATTAAGTCCTGGTTTTGCATATACTTTGCACGACACCTCATCAATTTACTGACCCTGGTTGATAATTTATGTGAAGTAAAACTAAGCAATTATTTTTCCCAACAATCTCAAAAACCCCAAGTCTTATATTTTCTTTCTTTAAAGTATTCACTTTATTTTTTTGTGAGGGGTTGGTGTTAGGTACGTCACAGCCATGGACAACCATGCGCTAGGTTGGCCCATCGTTCTAGTTAGAAGTTGTGTAAAATGTGAGGTTTTATTATTTTAGTTATAGTGGATTCACACTACTGCCTTCTGCAAATATTTCAAGAAAATTGGACGCATTATTATTATTATTTCCCTGTCCTTAGTTGAAAAGAATCCATCGAGCTAGGTTTGATTCTATACCTACCTTAACAGGGTTAGGATTGTTGCCAATGGAACCTGTGAGGTGATGCAAAAATCATTGTTCTCCCACCCTTGAATTTGATTCTTCTAGATGGAGAAGAATATTTGGGCATAAGATATAGCAACAAAATATGGCTCATCATTGATCCTATACTGAAGTAATAGAGTGGACATGAATGGTAGGATTTGGAAAGAGCAGTGAAGGTTATTAGAGATAGCTTGACTAGCAATGTTACTCATGGGTGGATGTAAGGGATAAATAGCAACTAAGCCAAAGATAGAAACTAGTTGATTTTGTTAGCCCAGATTTAACCCCTTCATCTCTTAGTCTTATAATGCTAGCAAAACTAGATTTGTTGGCGAGTTCCTTTCTTGAATATGACATATGCTTTATATTCACAAGTGATGGGAACCTCAATTGTAACTACAATAATGGGTGGCAACATTGAGGGCCTTCACCAGATTTGCACCTGTGATATGCAGACTCCTTGAGAAACAATTTTTTTTATTATTTAATTTAATATGAAGAAACATTAACCATGTTGTAGAAGTACAAAAATCAATAAATAGGATCTTTTATATATTTATAAAATGCCCCCTTTTTTATTCTTATGTGCATAAAAACAATATATATATATATATATACATATATATATATACATATATATATATATATATATATATATATATATATATATATATATATATATATATATATATTTCCAAATGGGTTGTCTATCGACGAGGAGGCCTGTGTGTCCACAGTGGAAGATGTTGCTTGTTAGTTAAGAGAGAAGGTGGAAGGATCTCCTATCCCGAGCATTAAGGAAACACTACACCCACACAGATATGCAACCGGGCATGATCATGGTGTAGAGTTGGATGGAGATGGGTTCGATAGCTCGCATGAGCAAGAAAGCGAGCATACAACGGAACATAATGGCGAACTCCATGGCCCAAGATGTCAATGAACGCATGGTACACCTGAGACAAGTTGTTATCATGGTTTGCGACGGGTTAAATTAAGAAGGAAAAGACCTGGTTTTCTTGGTTTGGCTTCACTCTCTCCAATGATATGATTCAACTCTAAGCATTGTGTTGACCAAAAATTTAGCTCTGCTTGTCCATAACACAATGGCTCCCCATGGTCAGAAGTCTTGCCCCTCACCTGCTGGCTCAACGCGAGCTGCCAAAGCCATTATGGAAGCTGCATACTTCTATAATGCCAAGGTATCTGAGGATGAGTAGGCAGCCATGACTGATGTGGAAGTAGAAGTCAATTTGGTCAGGGCTTACAAGGAGGATGATGATATATAACAACAATTACAAGGGATCATTCTGGATTTGGTTTGCACAAGAACCTGAAATTCTCAATTTTATAGGATCTTAGAGTTGTATTGGCACACAAAAACGACAGTATCTCTGAGCATGCTGCAAAAAGATGATGATTTGTGCCAGTTGAAGCAAAAAATGGAAACCTTGGAGGAGCAGAATGCCTTTCTCGTGACAGTGGTCACTTGGATGGCAGGAAGACTTGGAGGGGGCTTTGGACCTCCTGCAACAAAATGACCACGGATTGTGTTCTCTGTTGGTGTTGTTCATCGAAATGCTTCGGGTCGGGTCTTCCTTTTACTCATGTTCCGCATGTTAAGGATTAGCAAGCCTCTCAGTTCTTGTTGTGGTCTAGCTCCAGGATTGTTTTTGCATGTTTCATAGATAGTTTTAGAAGTTCTAAGAATGTCATAAAGTATAAGAGACATAAAATGTTTTTTAATGGCCTAGTTTCCCCCTAAGGAAAACAAGTGTTCTTATTTTTTCAGACTGTGGAAGACTATTTAAGTAGGCCTCATATGTAGACTAGCTCTGATAACTCCATATATTTGTGTCAATATTAATATAGTTACTTCTTACTTACAATATATATATATAAGCCCTCTCTATATAGTAAGCCTTTTCTATATATAATTTTCAAAATATGTTCTTTTACAATTAAAACTCTTTTTTTAAAAGTTGCTATCAGGTGTAAATTTTTTGTTTCACAAGTGATGGATTCTTCAAGTATTAAGAAGGGGTGTTCCTCCCCTTTCATAAGGCTACGCTTTAAAGGCTTGTTGGTCTCACTTTTTGAAGTATGGGACTAAGTTCCATTTTCTTTTGTACTTAACAATTTTCTCTAGCTAAGTGTTCATGCTCGCCCTTCATAACAAAAATGTTGTTTCAATTCATATCAAGCCTCTACGTAGATTCAATTTTTTGTTGATTTATGATTAGGTCTATGTTTGTGTCTAAATTCAGATTTGGTTTAGATACATATCTATATTTCTAATTCATTGTTGCCTTTAAAGTTCTCATATTAGA
This sequence comes from Larix kaempferi, assembly GCA_027924585.1. NCBI lineage: Eukaryota > Viridiplantae > Streptophyta > Pinopsida > Pinales > Pinaceae > Larix > Larix kaempferi. The sequence continues at coordinate 17,390,987 of BSBM01000893.1, forward strand.
ACTTAAGGCTCTAATACCCTATGTAGTAACCTCCAAGGCCAAACCCTTACATATTTCTAGTTAATTAGGATATGCTATACTCGAGTTTAAATTTCAGATTTCAATTCTAAGAATTATAGTCATACATAGACATAGCATATTTTCAATTATTGTGCTCTTCAAAAATTAATAATTTAACTATTGAGTAACAAGAAATCCAATTTTGTAGGAAGATAACTCTTTCAACCAATAAATATTTTGGAATTTAACATCAATTTAATAACATAATTAAACAAGAAAATTACGAAGAAGAATACTTCCACTGATGCTAAATGTGAACACTTGGAAGTTAAGCAACATTGAATTAATTGAATCCCCTTCTTCCACTTGCCCATAATGGAACCACAAATTATCCTCCCATCCAACTAGGGGCCTAGTCCGCTCCCTTGCTCCAAGAAACCATTTGGTTTCCTCGCCCGTCATGCCCATGGCTCCATGAACAACAATCTTGAATAGTATTCTTGATCTCTCGCAAATCTCCCTAAAACCATACACAAGGTTTCCCCTCACCTCCCAACTCCCCTAAACAAATTATAGGAGACGAACCCCTCTTCCATCCTCCTTCCTCCTTTTTAAGCCCCTCTTTACTTCACCCCCAAGCAACCTATCTTATCAAATCCGATCCTTCCCCAAACCCAAGGTCAGCACACCAAACAATGTAAATAATAAAATAATATTCATTAAATCAATTTTTTGACAAATCAAACGACTTCCAAATACAAATAAACTTTGAAATATCATTTCTAATTAAATTTAAATGAAGCATTTCTAAAATTCATTAAATAAAGTACGTATGTAAATTTAACTAACACATAAGTCAAATATTTCAAGAATATATTTTTCTTATTATATCATACTAAACATGTATCTATTTTATATTTCTGTACATAAACCACTATATATTTATACAAGCATATGCTCAACAATTTACTAAATATTTAATATCTTAATACTTCCACAATTAGCTTACATCACACCAATAAACCATTACAACATCTCAAGTAATCCTAATCACAAGCACTACTTAAAACACTTTAATTGAATCCCAAACATAGTTATTAACTTAGTTAAATAACTACTTTGCCATACTAGTGTAGTTGCGTAAGGTGTGTATACGTGGCCAGTATATACACACCATACGTGGGTACTAATAGTTAGCAACAATTGTTGTTATAGGTCAAATCTGCACTTCTCCGTCTGTGATCACATTGCTCTATTGATCACACAAAAGGACACCATGGATTGAAGAGCTAGGTTGACCTACATGACTTAGTGGTGGTAGTACACTCTTCAGCTGAGAAATTTGATTGTTTCTCTTGATTTCACCACATGTGCGATACTCTTGCTATAGAAAACCAGCGCACACCTCAGAAGATGCACTGCTTTTCTCAAGGACAACCAGCGCACACCTTCAAAAATGTTGCAAACGCTTGTTGCAAAGCATAAAAGTTGTTCTCTATGCGCTACTCTTGTTGTATGAAACTCGCGCACATCTTAAGATGAAGTCAAAAAATATATTAAGATTACGAATTGGGATTAGTTGAAGTTGGTTCTGCAACTTCCCCAACCTCCCAATTCAACCACCTCTCGAATCCAACTGCCTACCTTGTCCCATAAATACAAGGAGGATCCATGAGAGGGGACTGGAACTAGACCTAGAAGGAATGCTTTAAGTGTTGTTACGCTAGAGGAATTCCCAAGCCATTGTGAAGAGCAGAAGCCCAGGACTCGGTTGCAGAAGCATCTTGATCAATCAGGTATATTTGTACTGATTCATGTTTCTTTAACAATAGAAAGGTGGAAATACCCTTCCTGTCCCAAATCAAATGTCTATTGGATTGTATGTTCATTTGGTTTAATATCTGATTGTAGTTGATGTTTGATTGCTTTCTATATTCATCATATTTATTACAGTCAAGATACGCTGAGGAAGGTTTCCTTTGTGTTACAGGTTCATCATAGAGGAAGATCAAGTGGAAGACCAAGCGAAAGCTAGGACCAGTCGTCGATAAAAGGTACATCTTTCGATATCTTGATCTCTTTCATTTATAAGAACTAAATGCAATACAATGAATGTATTTACCTATCACCCCGCCCAAGTTGGTAGTGTCTTCTCCTCACTATAAGGTAATAATCCTGCACAACAGACTGACGACTCCGCTGGGGAGTAACCGGTTGTTTCTATGCTCTAGGAGACCTTGTTAGGTTTTTCTTCCAGACTAAGATGTTTTGATTCATCTTAGTCTACTGTTGCAAAGCCTTTTTGTCTGATTTCAAACCCTGTGCGCTGGTTTACTGTACTCACAATAGCACATGTTTATGCCATGAACGCTGCTTTGTCCACTACACAGTAGCGCATCTTTCCTAGTGTGCACTGGTTTCTGTACCACACAGTAGCGCACTTACCCTGCATACTTCCTGATGTGTACACGGGTTGCTAGTGTATAAAGTAGAGCATTTTCTAATGTGTGTGCGGTTTGCTAGTGTATAAAGTATAGCATTTTCTAATGTGTGCGCGGGTTGCTAGTGTATAAAGTAGATCATTTTATGATGTGTGTGCGGGTTACTAGTGTATACAGTAGCGCACATTCCTGTAAGTTTGAACCTTTTTCTGTAGGGTTTGATTTTTGAATGTTGGGTCTGTTCCTTCTTTTGCTTTGCCTCTTTGCTGGTGTTGAGACACCCTTGTGTCTTTTATGGGTCTTGTGTGTTAATTTTTCAGAATTTACTTCAATCTGATATAGGATCTTAACTAAGAGAATAACATGTACATCATATCTACAACATATCTACAGCATATCAATCATGGACACAATAATGCAAGCACACAAGAGACACAAAGTTTCACCGAGGAAAACCAAGAAGGTGAAAAACCCCGCAACTTCCTCAGAGATAGAAAGAGCAATGATACAACCAAAGTACAAGAGATAGTCTTCTCCTAGCAGATGATCCTCCTCCTCACAAGTGCGCCACTTTATAAGAGATATAGAAGTGAGTAATGAGTGATCAAATAGAGATCTCTCGATCTCTATTTATATTTGTCCTATCCTGCACAATAAACCAGTGGGGGATACTTGTCTAGCTTAGCCTAATAACCCATGGTTACATTAATCCGGGCCGACCCCACACTTGGTGGTCTAATAACCCATTTACCCACATGACTCATACAGGGCCGACCCCATCAAGGTGGTCTAATAACCCATCAAGTATAAGTTACGACACTTACAATATAAATGACGACACTTCCGTATAGAAGAATAATAACATCTCTATAGGAATACAAACACTTCCATATAGAGGAATAATAACATCTCTATAGGAATACAATATACATGGGTAAAATACATTCTGAAGTTACATATACATCAACACTCCCTCTTAACTAGGAAGGTATTTCTCGACACAGATCTGCTAGCACAAGTCTTCTTCTCTGGATCATCGTCAACGATTCATCGTCCTTGAATCATCGTCATCGTCACTGCTGCTGCTATCTCAATCAATCTCTGAATCTACTCATCATAGGAAGTTCTACAGAGCCAGTCCTTTTTCATACTGGATGCACGCCCACCACCTGCAGGTCTTCATCATCACTGGCCATACTGTGGAATCCTCAGGACTGATTACGTGCGTTAAGCCAAAACCTCGAAAGAGCATCCCAGGACTGATTACGAGCATACTGCTCAACCTATCGGATCTCCCAGGATCTTTTACATGCAACTTCACAACCTATCCACGGCCACGGAGTATCATCTTGATACTCATGATCATACTGATAATGTCATCTCAGCGAGCAAGCCATCAAGTAGGTACACCTCAGGACTGATTACACTACCTCTGCAAAACCTGCAAGATATCCCAAGACTGATTACACTACCTCTGCAAAACCTGCAAGAGCATCTCAAGACTGATTACATGCCTCTGCAAAAACCTGTGTACCCTACTGTCACATCATCGTCTTTCGATCATCGTCATCGTCCACGGAGCACAACCCAGATGCACATCACACAGCACTTACACTCATCGGCATGGGAAGACACACCTCAACCATCCGTGAAAGGCTCAGCCCTTATATCTACGCCATGGGAAGACACACCTCAACCATGCAAGAATGGCACCGCACTTATATCCATAGCCATGGGAAGACACACCTCAACCATGCTGGAATGGCACAGCACTTATATCGCAGCCATGGGAAGACACACCTCAACCATACTCGAATGGCCCCAACACTTATATCGCAGCCATGGGAAGACACACCTCAACCATGCTCGAATGGCCCCAGCACTTACATCAACGACCATGGTAAGAGACACTTCAACGATGTTGGAATGGATCATGTGCATCAGTGTCTCCGGACTCATCACTTCCCCTTGGAAGGCATCTCGATCTGAAGTACACCAAGTCTCCCTCTGAAGTATTCAAACTTCACTTTGGCAAGTGGATTGGTCAACACATCGGCTATCTGCTCGTCCACCGCAACATACAGGAGCTTCACTGCTCCTCTCTACACCATATCGCTGATATAGTGATACTTGATCTCAATGTGCTTCGACTTGTCATGGAACATTGGGTTCTCCGACAACTTCACACAACTCTGGTTGTCGCAATATATACAAGTAGCACTTAGCTAGAGATCAAACAAATCAGACAGTAGCTTCCTAAGCCATACTACCTCACAACTGGCCGAACAAGCTACGACATACTCTGCTTCAGCTGTACTCAGTGCCACACAGGACTGCTTCCTGCTAAACCAAGAGATCATACCGGATCCCATACTGAAGCAACACCCCGAAGTGCTCTTCTGATCAATGGCACTACCTGCCCAATCCGAATCAACATAACCCTCCAGGTTAAACTTTTGATTCGCCTCATACTTGAGCCCATAGTCAATTGTACCCTTCAGGTACCTCAGAATATTCTTTGCAGCTATCAGGTGAACATGTCTCGGATCTGTCAAATACTTGCTCAAGGTGTTCACCGCAATGCAAATATCTGGTCTCGTATTTGTCATGTACATCAAGGACCCAATCATCTGAGGATACATCATCACATGATCATCCTGATCATCATCACAGCATCATCCTGATGCATATCATCTGGAGCAACACCCTGAAGCTCATCATCCATGGTCATCCTGATCATACACTGCGTCCTCCCGATGCATACAAAGTATCTACCTGATACATGTCATCATACATGATCCACCTGATCATACAATGTATCCACCTGATACATATCATCCATCTACCTGATGCATATCACATACATGATCCACCTGATCATACAATGTATCCACCTGATACATATAAAAATACATGATCCACCTGATCATCTCAAGCATCCAACATAATGCATATACATATACATGATCCAGCTGATCATACCAAGCATCCAACATGATGCATATACATATACATGATCCAACTGATCATACCAAGCATCCAACATGATGCATATATATAGCAATAATTGGAGCATTGTCCTGATGCTCATCACACATCGCTTACATCCATAGCCATGGGAAGGATCCTCCTCTCTCCATGCTCACAATGGCTCCTGCAAATGTGTCCATCACTTCTTCCTCGAAGTGTCATCAATCTGAAGAACACCAAGCAAGAAAGTTGTCTTGACATCCATCTGGTGTATCTTCCATTTCATCACTTGCTTTGTATTTCTCTATGTTGCCTTCTGCAGCATGCTTGATCTTATAGATCCACTTGGAAGTCACAACAGACTTCCCTTCAGGTCTTGGGACCACATCCCAAACATCATTCTTCATGATCGACGGATCATAGCATTCTTCCCGGATCCTGGGAACTTCAATATCTTCAATAGATAAATTTGTTGCTGGAACAAATGTTGTAGTCCTTCTTTTGTAGGGGCTCGTATACGATCTTTCCTAAAAAACAAGTTCAATTGCATGATTAGAAACTTCTCATAGTTTTCAGAACAAATTCTTACACCTAAAGAAATATGTCATACAGTCATGCAATTATTTTAGCCAATGCTTCAATACAACATTTATCCATATCCCGTAACTTTCTAGATGCCTTCCAATCTCTACCATAACATTGTTAAGAGTTTGCACTACTCCCAACATGTCAGCAAAGAGGTTTCATTCTAGATAAGTAGCAATGGAATGTTGTACAATGCCATAGGCCACTTACCCATCACATGCATATTAGTAGTATATTGTTCATTAATACAATTATGCATAATACACACCCTGAGTATAGCATATACATCATTGAACAATATTATTTAAACAAACAAATATGCAAGAAATGACAATTCAAATACTTATCTTTGTTTGGTTGTTGGGTTGACTCCCTCTCAGTCTTTGCTTCCTTTCTGCAACTCCATTCTGATGTGGATTGTGAGAAGTGTTCGACTCCCTCTGAATATCTGCATCCTTGTAGAAACTACTGGAGTGTGCTCCCTCTTGATCTTTGCTTCCTGGATTACCTGTCCTTGAACTTATATCCAGCCTCGATCACTATGCATGCTTACAAGTATCATTATTGTGATATCCTCGAGATCTCATACATAATCATACATCTATTAGTATAATCTCAATACTATCAGAAACACAATAGTCTTAAACATATATAGTAATGATCATTTTAAACACATATAATAAACATTAGTATTCAAGGTTTATATAGGACTCTTCTGGTTAGTCATATCATCAATTAAAGTAAGAAACATAATATGCCTAAACCCATGATTACTCAAATCTATAACTTCATGAATAATCATAATCAATCATGCCAAGTATACTTATATAAGATATCCTAACACAAGGTAGGATTGTAACTTGATATAGGAAAAACATACCTAGATTAGCATGTTAGCTAGCTATGTTTAACATACCCACATGATGTATTCTTGTTCTTCAATGACTTGTGCTAGTAACCTGCATATCTCATAAGTTAACCATTATAGAACCAAGTTATACATACCTCGTAAGTAGATCTTCTATGTGATCTATGATAATGGATGAATCTTTGTCTTCATGTCTCCATGGTCATATGTTCTTGAACTAGAACATGATTTGTCTTTCTTGATGTACCTTTCCTGTTAGCGAACAACATCAACCTCATACAACACCATAATGCATTAGTACAATCATAAGTGTCAAAACCCTAATCAATGAGTATCTTCTATCATGCATTCATAATTTTATTAAAGTGATACGACAAGCCAAAAATTAATCAAGATTGTACTAACGTAATAATATAAAGATAAACATATCGTAAACTTAATTATGAACAGATTTTGAAACATACTTGTCGAGATTGCTTGTAATCTTCTTATGTAAGGCCTTAGCCTCATCTCCCTCTGAAACGGGAACTTCTTCAATTATGCAGGTGACCAACCCATTCTCTTCTAGGATTAATCCAATCCACTTGATTTGCACAAACTCGATCTGGAGCTGGATTAGGGTCTATCAGAGAAACCCTAAAATTCAAACTTTGAATTTCAAAATTCTGAAAGGATAGAAAGATGCGCCTTAATGAGTTGATCAAGCCGATATACTCAGAATTTGAAAACTGCAAAGTTTCACCCCTCAAAATTGCTTTTGAAACTTCCGAATCTTTTGGATAGGATCCCAGACTAGGGTTTGATAAGGCCCACCCTTCTGCCCAACCAAAAGGTTCGATCCAAAGCTCTAAACTTCGATTTTTCTGAGGAGCTTCCAGCCATGGTTACAGACTTCAAAAATTCCAACTTTTGCAGAAGCCTTAATTTTCTACTTTTTCGATCAAAGTCCCGAACTAGGGTTTGATCAAGCCCGACCTTCTGCCCAACCAAAAAATTTGATCTTGGTCTCTAAATTTTGATTTTCATGAGTAGCATTCAGCCGTGGTCTCCGATTACAAAAATTTCAACTTTCTCCGAAACCCTAATTCCCGGAGCCATGAATGAAGGTGCTCAAAATCCAATTCTGTTTTGACAAAAATATGCACCTAATTGTTTTTGGTGTAACTCCAAAATTACGAATCCACAGGGTCTGAATCTTCTACCCGTGGTAGCTCGGCCTGTCATCTTTCCAACCCCATAGGTATGACCTCAATTGGATTCTCTGAGAGAAAGTTACACCAAATTCGGCATTTTATGACCTCAATTGGATTCTCGGAGAGAGAGTTATGCCAAGTGTCGCAACGTGACCTGTTTATGGGATAAAACATGAGAGTGAACTTGTATTGCGTGCCACGTGTCACTGGTTCAACTTCGGCCTCTGAAAACCTTACCAGAGAAACTACACTTCGTGCCCTACCTATCACTTTTTACGAAATTTCATTTGGAGCTTCCTAGCCCAAGTTGTGACCTTTTTTCCTAGGTCACCTATTTATGACTGAGATATGGAAGAGGTAGAAACCCTAGATTGTACAGATCATAAAACACAAAGTACAACGAATTAGAAGTTGTGCTTCGAACACAAGGTACATGGGGATCTTATCTTCGACCTGTAAGAGTTTCAAACCCTGAAACCTCGCTGAAATGGATTTATAGTGAAAGTGCTACGATGACTCGTTTTTGCTATATCAAGCCCTAGCATCGCAAGTGCAACAAGTGTCATACATGCCATACCATGCCTTCTTTTAGGCTAGCTCTGATACCATGTTAATTTTTCAGAATTTACTTCAATCTGATATAGGATCTTAACTGAGAGAATAACAAGTACAACATATCTACAACATATCAATCATAGACACAATAATGCAAGCACACAAAAGACACAGAGTTTCACCGGGAAAAACCAAGAAGGTGAAAAACCCCGCACTCAGAGATAGAAAGTGCAATGATACAACCAAATTACAAGAGATAGTCTTCTCCTAGCAGATGATCCTCCTCCTCACAAGTGCGCCACTTTCTGAGAGAGATAGAAGTGAGTAATGAGTGATCAAATAGAGATCTCCCAATCACTATTTATACTTGTCATGTCCTGCCCAATAAACCAGTGAGGTCGACTTGTCTAGCTTATCCTAATATCCCATGGTTACATTAATATGGGCCGACCCCACACTTGGTGGTCTAATAACCCATCAAGTATAAGTTACGACACTTACAATATAAATGACGACACTTCAGTATAAAGGAATAATAACATCTCTATAGGAATACAAACACTTCCGTATAGAAGAATAATAACATCTCTATAGGAATACAATATACATGGGTAAAATACATTCCGAAGTTACATATACATCAACATTGTGTAACCTTTCGAGAGTCCTTTTAGTTCGCTTCAAGTACTATTTAGGTGTCCTTCTACTTGTTTAAGCCTTTCTGAACCTACTTGACTGTTCTGCTAGGGTCTGACCCCAGTTGGGTGCTTTTGGAAAGTTATGATGATTTGATGCCTTCTGAACTTCTGTTCAGATCAGTTTGATTTGCTTGAAGCCTTCTTAGCTTTTCTTTTCAATTTGTGTAGTAAAGTGATTTTTTGTTTGCTTACCTACTCTATTTACTTGGCTGGTGTTTTACTGGGTTTTGATGCTTTGGAGTAGCCTGATCGGTTTGTCTTTCTGTTACCCGCATCTTTTTCCCCTTTTTCTTTTACATTCAGTTCCAAGTCTAGAGTTTTTTTGTTTCGAAACAACTCGATAGGTCGAGTCTTTCTCAGTTCCTGCTTTGGTTGTTTAAGCCATTAGTCTCTTATCTTTACCTACACCGATGTTAGATCTTACTCGTTCCATTTTCTGATTCAGTTTCTTTGCAAAATAAAAAAAGATAAAAATTGAAAATTGGTAGCATAACTGTAAGGTTTATCATTTCTTTTCGAAGTAGCATAAATTTTGTTTTGCTTTGAAATTTTAAAAAAAAAATCAAAAATATCTTTAGGTTTGCTTATCTTTAGTTTTGGAAAACAATGAATGAGAAAGTTTAGTGAAAATTGTTTACTTTTACGCATTCTTTATTTCAGTCACAACCACACCACACACTCCACTACAACCTTTGAGTGAAGAAAAACCATTTAAAAAGAACACTTAATAAAATTTATTAACAACTTTTCTTTTTTAGGGTTGTCACTTCACCAACTAGCTTAAGCTAGGGTTTCAGATCAGAACACACTTAAACTATCCGGAATCAGTTTCATTACTCAACAATCATAGTAAGACATTCTTTAGGTAAATCCATTTGTATCAAAATTTATTGGGAAACTCCACTGAAACTAGAGCTAAACACGAGGTCGTGTGAGACTGAAATTGTTGAGGATATTCCCTCACTTTCCTTTCGAGCATAAACTAGAGTTGTCTCGTGTACGAGGGTCCTTTTGGACTTCAGGCTTTGTTACCTTGCCCATGCATTACGGATAGACTGGCGACTATCCCCCCAATAATTTTCGTACTTATGGTAGCCTTAGTATCTTAACCATCTAGAATTCTTCACAGGTAGAGTGGAATGTTATTTCCACTTCACCTCGGACAAACACAAAAGGTAACCCTTTAGCAGTAATCCCGGGAGGGCGATTTGGTAATTCAAATGCTTGCACTCAGAGAACCTCCATTGGGCATCATGTAACTGACCATCTATACTCTATTGGTTTGTTCTGGGCCCTCATCATCCCAAACTGACTTCTGAGAGTATCAGCTTTGTTTGCTTGGTCTTGATCACCTTAGGACATTTTTAGTGGTGTGCTCTTTGTGTCGCTTGTTTTTAATTGGCCTTAGAATTTTCTGGCCCGTTGAGTCGGAAACTATGGATAACATCCTGGTGAGCACCAATCAAGGGACCCCTGTTCAAGGGGCTCCTTGTGCTTTTTCATTCATTGGGAACATTGGTACTCCCTTAATGGCTACCTTGAATCTTCTAGGATTCACTATTGGGCCACCGGTTTGGTTGTTTTCCACTTCGAACGCTTTGCATGCTCCTGATGCTTCTCAAGTAAGCACTTCACATCAAGAGCATCAGAACCCTATGCCTGCTTCGCCAGTAACATCTTCTCCTCCTCCTTCTACCTCATGTGGTGAAAGTAGTAATACTAGTAACTAACAGTCTAAAAGGAATAGACGGAAGAAGAATAGGAAGAAGATGCCAAAGCAAGGGGGCAGCCACCCAACCTCTGGAGGTCATGCTGGGGGCACCCACCCAACCTCTGGAGGTCATGTTGGGGGAACTCTTTCAGTCACTGTAAATCACACTGAACCTATGCAACCAGCCTCTGGAGGTCATGCTAGGGGCACCCACCCAACCTCTGGAGGTCATGTTGGGAAAATTCACTCAGTCACTATAAATCATATTGAACCCACCCACCCAACCTCTAGAAGTCATGCTGGGGGCAGCCACCTAGCCTCTGGAAGTCATGCTAAGGGCACCTACCTGGCCTCTAGAGGTCATGCTGGGAGCAAACTTTCAGTCACTACAAATCATATTGAAATCATGTCTTCAACCACTATTGCTCATGTTGAAGACACGTCATTGATCACTGTTGGTCATATTAATGACAAGTCACCAATTACTTTGAGTCATACTGGAGACACTGAATCAGCCACTGCAAGTCATGCTAAGAAAGTTGACAATGTCAATAAACCTAATAAACAGAAGCTTAAGTTCCCTTGTAAGTTTTGCGAGGGAGACCACCTGACCTATTTGTGCCCTGTACTTCCAGAAGTGCAAAGAGTTTGGTCCATAGTTCAAAATTCTTTTGCTTCTGAGCAACCAGCCACTACAAGTCATGATGGGGGCAAGCTGTCAACCAATGCTAGTCATGCTGAAAGTACTGTTGTTGTAAAGGAGTCTCGGTTTATAGGACATAAGCCAAAGTTCCCTTGTAAAATTTGTAAGGGAGATCACCTTACTCACCTGTGCCCTGTTATTCCATAGGTGCGAAGAGTGTGGTCCATGTCTGAAGGATCATATGCTTCTGAATTGTCTATAGATTCCCTACAACCTGATCAACCTTTGGTTGATAAAGTGGTTGAACCAATGCAATCTTTGGTCAACCCCACTCTTCCTTCAGAGAGTGAAGTGGTTGAACCAATGCAATCTTTGGTCAACCCCACTCTTCTTTTGGAGAGTGAAGTGATCAAATCGATGCAATCTTCGACCGATCCCATCAGTCCTTTAGAGACTGATGCACCTGTCCCTGAAATCTTCTACATTACCAGTTTGGATGTTTCTTAAATGGGGGGCACTTCATCTGTGCTAAGTGAACCCCTACCAAGCTTTGGGATCATTTCCTTTGATTGGAATAGTCTAACTAGGCCTCGCCTTCCTTCTGCTACACCTTTTCAGATAAAGGTTGATATCAGCAACCATGTGGTTCATCGATGTATTGTAGATGAAGGATCCTCTGTTAGTATCTTATCCCCTTATGCTTGGAGAGATTTAGATTCTCCTAACCTTGTTCCAGCTGTTAATTGGCCATTGACTTTCGATAAAAGACCTAGTGAACCGTTGGGATTCATCCCTCAAGTACCCGTTACTTTGGGTGAAAAAACAGTCTTAGTTGATTTTATGGTTTTAAAGAACCATATGGACTTTGATATGATCCTAGGGCGTGATTACATATATGATATGCATGCTGTGGTGTCTACGCTCTTTCATGTGATGCATTTTCCTCACAACAAAAGCATTGTCACTATCGATCAGCTTACATTTGTTGATCACTCTTATTACCCAACTATAGACCAAGTATATCCCTCACCAGTAGGCACTACCATGTCACAATCAGATTATGTGGCATATTGTTCCTTGAGTCCAATTGCTACTAAGAAGAAGCCTATGAATTCATTCTTACCTTCTAGGGACTGGGTCCCAACAATTGACCAGGTGATAACTCCATCTGAATGTTTACATATGTGTTATATCTGGGATAATATACTTCCCTCTGATGAAGTTTTCCTAGAGTCTATAATGCAGTCTGCCATTCATTTGGACATTGATCCACCTACGAGCATTGTCAGAACCCGATAATTCTGAAAAATTTAAAAAATTTTATTCTTAACAATAAATGTTAATTAGGTAGTATTTCTGATATTGTTTTTAATTTAAACAACTAACATAAACTGTTTAAAGACTCTGTTTTATTAAACTTTGATTTCGGTGATTGTAATTAATGATTGTTTTGTTTTAAAATCGCAAGGGAAGAGCTAGTCGTAGTTGACTGGCTTACTTAGCTTACGAGCTAATGCATACGTCGTCTTTTGTTTCTCAGGTGCGCCAGTGAAGTAAGGATCACTGTATGTTAAACTTGGTGAGCATCAATACTCCTTATACTTCAAAACTTAATGATCGTTATGATATTTCTTATTCAGCTAGTATCGTCAAGTGTTACGAAGATTTACATTGTCTCAGTTATAATTATGTTTTTATGATTATTATGCTATGTTACTGTTGTAACTAAAATGGAACATTTGTGTTATCAGAATTTCTGGCTGTAACAGTGTCTATGCATCATGTGACCTGTTGTCAACTTAACACCGGTGACTACTGTTTTGTTCATGCATTGATAATGCGAGTTGAGAAGGTGACGCCTCTAGCGTTGTTTCAATATGATCCTACGCGTCGAAGTCCAATATCCACTTAGAGTTTAACTTATGTTACTTGACAGTGCCTTGATTTTAACTATCTTTACGATGTACACCTGTAGATGAAGCTCTATTTCAACATCTTAATAATCGAGGTTTATTTTTCATATTGTTACTGTTAACAATATAATTGATGGCAATTCTGAAGATAGTATTTAATGGCAATATATTTATTGTCTTAAAGACTTGGTAATATTTCAAGTATTAATGATGAGGCATTTTCCTTTGAAGGTTGACTACCTTGGTTCTTATATGAACATAGAAATGTAATAAGCCTATGGCATTAATCTATGGCTTGGTATTAATTTATATATATAATGATTGTGCAATAATCATAATATTCTTTACATTGGCAAACTTTATGTTCTATATAGTGTTTATGGCTGTATTTATCATACTAGGCCATAGAGAAAACTCCAAGGTCGAAGTTGACCAACATCTTGTGTAGAGTCATATGCTAATGACATTGACTTATGCCCTGGTTTCAATATAATTGTGCATTAGCTTGATTTTTGGCATAGTCCTAATGTTTTCCCTTACTATGGATAATATTTATAATTAAGATATGTTAAAGTATTATCCACCCTATTAAGTTATGGAATAAACCATATGTGATGTTGACTAACTTTTATTTGTATCATTGTAGTGATTATACAATCCCCAGGCTTGGGATTCTCGACGATACAATTGTAAGGCATGCACTATATGCCAATGATTATATATCATTTGCTATCCTATATGTTTGACTTATATATGACATGATTTGGAAAAGAATCGGTGTATAATTATTTGGTTGGCAATGGAACTATAGGTTCTCGACCCATGCTACGTTGATTTATTTGTGTGCTACGTGGTTGCATCTCCTCCATGCGATGGGCGATATATAAGCTGCTATTGAAACCCTACAGGTTATTGTAGCGGCCTTCGGGCTCGGGTCCTAAGGATGAAACCCTCCCTGTCTGAGTTTTGCAGTGAAGGCACTGTAACAATGTACAGAGTTTGGTGGTTATGGTCTTGAGATTTCATTCGGCAATAGGGTATATCCTCGGCTCTGGGGATAGCGTCTGCTATAATTTTATTGCTTCGTGGTCTCGTTGCTCTTTATAAGTTTAAGTCCCAGCTATTTACAGTTTGTCACTGTGCTGGTGTAAGTATGAGATAGAGTTTCGGTAATGCCTTTAGGTTATGAGAGGGTTGAAGCCATTGGGCTTTGGGTTTGCTGTTTGACTGGTTTCATCTCGGCGTGAGGGTTTCGTTGGGAGCTGTTACCTTGTCTCGGCTGTTAAGAATGTTATGACAGTCCCATTCGCTCACCCATCTGATGAAGGTGATGGGGCTTTTCTGTTTGTTCTGCTTGTAGCTGCCGATGGTCCACGGTTAACTTCCTCCATGTCTCGGTAAGCTAAAACACAGTTCTCTTTTTGTTTACAGTCTTAATCATTAAGTATGTTTACGTTTTCTAAGTCTATTCTCTGCATTCAAGTGATGACTAACCCTCGGCATTTGTTATTTAACAGGTCCCGCGGCTCTTGATGGTGTACAGGACCTGGTCACCCACGCAGGCTCCTCCGGGTAAGCCTGGTTATCCACGGCTGTCTCTTCCTTTGCTGGTTTTTAGTGGTTAGGGTTGTGTTACAGGGGCAACTCCTGTGTGTTGAGGTCATTATCGACCTGATGTTTGTAGGTGCGGTCACATGTATGAAGTTGTTTTTGTTTGAAATGAAATTGGGGTTTGGAACCCTGTTAAGTTATGGAAGGCCATTCACGGCCAAGACTTATGAGGCCAGGGTTTCGGTTGTTGTAATTTGTAATGGCTGAGCATGAGGTTTTTAACCTCGCCATATGATATTTATGCTTAATATATACCCTGGGTCTGGTATGGTCGTGTTTATGTTTTGATAATTTATTAGCATGTGTTTGGGATGTATGGATAGATGTAATCTTCAATGCGTGCCATGGATGATAACTCTGTTTATAAATGAAACCCTAAGTTATCTCTCTGCGTTTTTATTCTATTGGAAAAGTTAAAATAGAACATAGGAAAGTTTAGAGACTGTACTTGTAATAGTTTTATTCATATGGTTGTTCTGGCGAATTGGGGGTTTTGTTCTGTGTTCAATGCATAAGTGTGATATTGTTAACTCGGTGGTGACTGGTACGAGTTGTAACAATTTATTTTGAATCTATATAATTATTAAATAAAACTATGAATAGAATAATATATACGTAGAAATATGTGTTAAGATGCTGTAGGTTCTGTCTGTCATAAAAAGCATTCTCTGCAATTGTTTTTCAGTCTGTCAAAGAAATAATATAAGGCTACGGCCATGTAGGGTTTGTGGACTACCTAAGGAAGAATATTTGTAATGAAAAAATATTATTACTGTGTAAACTTAAGATGGTTTGTAACAGCCAATGATGGTTGTGTTCGTCGACTGTTTCTCTGTTGTATTAATATGTTAGATTTGTTTTAAAAATACTTCTGTTATTTCTATTAAAAATGGCATGTCTACTGTGTTCTAAAACTAGATAGAAGAAAAATAATAATCTGCAGTTATTTGTGTTTGTACTTGACTACTGTGTAAATGTTTAATATGATGTAGAAGCTGGTAACAATGAATTATTATCACAGTTGCCCCTTCAGTTTAATCAACAGTTGTCAACGTGTTCTGTGTAAGAATAATTCCTTAAGATGAGTGTTGTTTAACTGTTAACTCGATAAGAGAATAACACGAAACTAAAGTTAACTGAAATGTGCAATATATATATATATATATACAGGTAGCTTTCTCTGACAGGAAAATAGCTTGAAGTAAATCTAAGATTTATCTAAGTTTGTTCTTATGATTGTTAATAGCTATAAATCTAGAATATCTACTTGTTTAACAATTCTGTCTATTATTTAACAAATAACAGAGTTTCTAGATATGCATAAACATGGTATTGCTAACTGTAACGGTAACAACTAGGTTCTGTATATGATAAATACTCTATTTAAATAAAAATAGGAAATCTTTATAACATCTGCGTTTCTGAAATTTATAACAAAAGAAAGTACAGAGACTGATCTACTGAAGTTGAAAACAGTCAAAACATAGCTGTGCTAGAATATCTCATATGAATTTAAATTAAACCAATCAACAGGAGAGTGACAGAACCTGTGACTATGGTAGACAATAACAGCAATGGGAGGCTGTTCCTCCCTACCAATTCCTGGAGAGTGCCCAGACAGCACTTCTCAGGACCCCCGAGCTTGCTCTGGTCTAACTGGCTGGAATCTAGGTACGGCCAATAATTCCCTCAGCCAAAACAGCTACACTGGAACCAAGTTACTGCAACTTCCTGCTCAAAACACTTCCTTACTATTTTCCCACTTCCTCAATGGGACTCCTGAATAGCATTCACCTGAATGTATTCTCCCTCTAGAACAATTGCTGAACCCCCAGCTCAGTTCATTGAGTAGTATTTAAAAGATTGCCTAGGTCTTAGTTGGGCTAACTGTCATTAATGAGCCACCTGCTCAGATTCCACTTTCTTGGGGAATCATGACCCCAAAATATAGGGAAGTTGCCACCTGCAACTCAGGAAGTGTTTGAGGATGCTGCCACTTGTCTTTTGTCCTTCCACCTAATTCCATCCACCAGTTAGACCAGTAACCTCTTTTAACAGCTCTCCCATGCTGTTGTCTCCATAATTTATTTATTAATAATAATTATTCAGATTTTACATTCCATTTCTGGAGACCCTGCTGAGTCATCCCTTCCTACTTAGCATTTAATTTAACATAATGTTCTCAGGAATATTAAAAATAATTATATTATTTTAATAAAATTGGGGTATGTGACATACACACCCCCTTAAAATGTAACATCGTCCTCGATGTTACTTATTCTTCTTCTTCAGCTACCTGCTGGAATAGATGGGGATATGCTTCCCGCATCTTACTTTCCAGCTCCCAGGTAGATTCTTCAGGACTAAGGTGCTTCCATTGCACCTTCACTTGTCCAATTATCCGGTTCCGTAGAGTAATTTCCCTCCTCCCGAGGATACAATCCGGTTCTACCAGAACTTCCCCTTCTGGTTCTACCTGTACAATGTTCCAATCAATAACATGAGTAGCATCATGAATATACTTTTTCAAAACAGAGATATGAAAAACATTGTGTACTTTTAAATTTGGCGGTAATGCTAACTGATAAGCAACTTGACCAATTCTGGCTAAAATTTCAAATGGACCACAGTAACGTGGTGCTAATTTTGCACAACTTCCTAACCTTAGGGAGCTTTTCTTTGGTCTTACCTTGATGAACACATGTTCACCTACCTGGAACTCTTTAGGAGTTCTTTTCAAATCTGCTTGACTCTTTTGCCGATCCTGGGCAACCTTCAAGTTTTCCTGCACTTGTTTCACAATCTGTTCCATTTCTTTCAATAAATCAGGTCCTAACACTAATCTATCTACTGGATTACTCCAGGAGATAGGAGTGTTGCATTTTCGTCCATACAAAACCTCAAAAGGACTAAACTTAGCTGATGATTGATAGCTGTTATTGTATGCAAATTCAGCTAAGTGTAAATAATCCTCCCACTTACCTGGTTGATCTTTAACATACATCCTTAGCAGATCTTCTAATATTTGATTAACTCTTTCCGTTTGTCCGTCAGTCTGAGGATGGAAAGAGGTGCTGAAATTTAAAGTAGTGTTTAATCCTTTGAACAAGGACCTCCAAAAATTTCCTGTAAATTTAGGATCTCTGTCTGATATAATAACCTTTGGAATACCGTGTAACCGAAAAATCTGTTTTAGAAAGATATCTGCTATGTTTGCAGCCTTGTATGTGGTTTTAACAGGAATAAAATGTGCTGATTTACTTAATTTGTCTACCACTACCATAATTGAATCATTCTGATGTTGGTTTTTGGGTAAACCCGTAATGAAATCCAGGCTAATTATTTCCCATTTCCAGCTAGGAATAGGTAAAGGTTGCAGCAATCCAGCTGGATGTTGATGTTCTGTTTTTACTTGTTGGCAGTCCAAACATTTCGCTAAATATTCAGCAGTTTCAGATTTCATGTTAGGCCAAAAATATTCTTTTCTCAACATAGTGATAGTCTTTTGATAGCCAGGGTGCCCGGAATAAGGGGTTTTATGTATTTCGTCTAAAATTAACAGCTTAACTGTAGGTGCATTAGGGATATACAGCCTGTCTTTAATCCTCTTATAGTCTGCATCAGCTCAGTGGTGTGAGCAATTTCTTCTTCTGCCTCTAGTTCTTTTGACATCTGTCTTGTCCCAGCATGGGGAGATTCCTCCTCAGCATATTCTCCCAGTTTTTCCATATCTGTCTGAAAAATTCAGAAAAGAGAATTTTTCTGTACTGTACATTAAACCGAAATATATGTTAGTATTTTATAAATAAAACAAAATCTTCTTTTATGATCGCTGTTTACGGAAGTTTAGTGGAGTCACATCCAGGCCTAGTGTCTGAAACTGAGCTCTGATACCACATGTCAGAACCCGATAATTCTGAAAAATTTAAAAATTTTTATTCTTAACAATAAATGTTAATTAGGTAGTATTTCTGATATTGTTTTTAATTTAAACAACTAACATAAACTGTTTAAAGACTCTGTTTTATTAAACTTTGATTTCGGTGATTGTAATTAATGATTGTTTTGTTTTAAAATCGCAAGGGAAGAGCTAGTCGTAGTTGACTGGCTTACTTAGCTTACGAGCTAATGCATACGTCGTCTTTTGTTTCTCAGGTGCGCCAGTGAAGTAAGGATCACTGTATGTTAAACTTGGTGAGCATCAATACTCCTTATACTTCAAAACTTAATGATCGTTATGATATTTCTTATTCAGCTAGTATCGTCAAGTGTTACGAAGATTTACATTGTCTCAGTTATAATTATGTTTTTATGATTATTATGCTATGTTACTGTTGTAACTAAAATGGAACATTTGTGTTATCAGAATTTCTGGCTGTAACAGTGTCTATGCATCATGTGACCTGTTGTCAACTTAACACCGGTGACTACTGTTTTGTTCATGCATTGATAATGCGAGTTGAGAAGGTGACGCCTCTAGCGTTGTTTCAATATGATCCTACGCGTCGAAGTCCAATATCCACTTAGAGTTTAACTTATGTTACTTGACAGTGCCTTGATTTTAACTATCTTTACGATGTACACCTGTAGATGAAGCTCTATTTCAACATCTTAATAATCGAGGTTTATTTTTCATATTGTTACTGTTAACAATATAATTGATGGCAATTCTGAAGATAGTATTTAATGGCAATATATTTATTGTCTTAAAGACTTGGTAATATTTCAAGTATTAATGATGAGGCATTTTCCTTTGAAGGTTGACTACCTTGGTTCTTATATGAACATAGAAATGTAATAAGCCTATGGCATTAATCTATGGCTTGGTATTAATTTATATATATAATGATTGTGCAATAATCATAATATTCTTTACATTGGCAAACTTTATGTTCTATATAGTGTTTATGGCTGTATTTATCATACTAGGCCATAGAGAAAACTCCAAGGTCGAAGTTGACCAACATCTTGTGTAGAGTCATATGCTAATGACATTGACTTATGCCCTGGTTTCAATATAATTGTGCATTAGCTTGATTTTTGGCATAGTCCTAATGTTTTCCCTTACTATGGATAATATTTATAATTAAGATATGTTAAAGTATTATCCACCCTATTAAGTTATGGAATAAACCATATGTGATGTTGACTAACTTTTATTTGTATCATTGTAGTGATTATACAATCCCCAGGCTTGGGATTCTCGACGATACAATTGTAAGGCATGCACTATATGCCAATGATTATATATCATTTGCTATCCTATATGTTTGACTTATATATGACATGATTTGGAAAAGAATCGGTGTATAATTATTTGGTTGGCAATGGAACTATAGGTTCTCGACCCATGCTACGTTGATTTATTTGTGTGCTACGTGGTTGCATCTCCTCCATGCGATGGGCGATATATAAGCTGCTATTGAAACCCTACAGGTTATTGTAGCGGCCTTCGGGCTCGGGTCCTAAGGATGAAACCCTCCCTGTCTGAGTTTTGCAGTGAAGGCACTGTAACAATGTACAGAGTTTGGTGGTTATGGTCTTGAGATTTCATTCGGCAATAGGGTATATCCTCGGCTCTGGGGATAGCGTCTGCTATAATTTTATTGCTTCGTGGTCTCGTTGCTCTTTATAAGTTTAAGTCCCAGCTATTTACAGTTTGTCACTGTGCTGGTGTAAGTATGAGATAGAGTTTCGGTAATGCCTTTAGGTTATGAGAGGGTTGAAGCCATTGGGCTTTGGGTTTGCTGTTTGACTGGTTTCATCTCGGCGTGAGGGTTTCGTTGGGAGCTGTTACCTTGTCTCGGCTGTTAAGAATGTTATGACAGTCCCATTCGCTCACCCATCTGATGAAGGTGATGGGGCTTTTCTGTTTGTTCTGCTTGTAGCTGCCGATGGTCCACGGTTAACTTCCTCCATGTCTCGGTAAGCTAAAACACAGTTCTCTTTTTGTTTACAGTCTTAATCATTAAGTATGTTTACGTTTTCTAAGTCTATTCTCTGCATTCAAGTGATGACTAACCCTCGGCATTTGTTATTTAACAGGTCCCGCGGCTCTTGATGGTGTACAGGACCTGGTCACCCACGCAGGCTCCTCCGGGTAAGCCTGGTTATCCACGGCTGTCTCTTCCTTTGCTGGTTTTTAGTGGTTAGGGTTGTGTTACAGGGGCAACTCCTGTGTGTTGAGGTCATTATCGACCTGATGTTTGTAGGTGCGGTCACATGTATGAAGTTGTTTTTGTTTGAAATGAAATTGGGGTTTGGAACCCTGTTAAGTTATGGAAGGCCATTCACGGCCAAGACTTATGAGGCCAGGGTTTCGGTTGTTGTAATTTGTAATGGCTGAGCATGAGGTTTTTAACCTCGCCATATGATATTTATGCTTAATATATACCCTGGGTCTGGTATGGTCGTGTTTATGTTTTGATAATTTATTAGCATGTGTTTGGGATGTATGGATAGATGTAATCTTCAATGCGTGCCATGGATGATAACTCTGTTTATAAATGAAACCCTAAGTTATCTCTCTGCGTTTTTATTCTATTGGAAAAGTTAAAATAGAACATAGGAAAGTTTAGAGACTGTACTTGTAATAGTTTTATTCATATGGTTGTTCTGGCGAATTGGGGGTTTTGTTCTGTGTTCAATGCATAAGTGTGATATTGTTAACTCGGTGGTGACTGGTACGAGTTGTAACAATTTATTTTGAATCTATATAATTATTAAATAAAACTATGAATAGAATAATATATACGTAGAAATATGTGTTAAGATGCTGTAGGTTCTGTCTGTCATAAAAAGCATTCTCTGCAATTGTTTTTCAGTCTGTCAAAGAAATAATATAAGGCTACGGCCATGTAGGGTTTGTGGACTACCTAAGGAAGAATATTTGTAATGAAAAAATATTATTACTGTGTAAACTTAAGATGGTTTGTAACAGCCAATGATGGTTGTGTTCGTCGACTGTTTCTCTGTTGTATTAATATGTTAGATTTGTTTTAAAAATACTTCTGTTATTTCTATTAAAAATGGCATGTCTACTGTGTTCTAAAACTAGATAGAAGAAAAATAATAATCTGCAGTTATTTGTGTTTGTACTTGACTACTGTGTAAATGTTTAATATGATGTAGAAGCTGGTAACAATGAATTATTATCACAGTTGCCCCTTCAGTTTAATCAACAGTTGTCAACGTGTTCTGTGTAAGAATAATTCCTTAAGATGAGTGTTGTTTAACTGTTAACTCGATAAGAGAATAACACGAAACTAAAGTTAACTGAAATGTGCAATATATATATATATATATACAGGTAGCTTTCTCTGACAGGAAAATAGCTTGAAGTAAATCTAAGATTTATCTAAGTTTGTTCTTATGATTGTTAATAGCTATAAATCTAGAATATCTACTTGTTTAACAATTCTGTCTATTATTTAACAAATAACAGAGTTTCTAGATATGCATAAACATGGTATTGCTAACTGTAACGGTAACAACTAGGTTCTGTATATGATAAATACTCTATTTAAATAAAAATAGGAAATCTTTATAACATCTGCGTTTCTGAAATTTATAACAAAAGAAAGTACAGAGACTGATCTACTGAAGTTGAAAACAGTCAAAACATAGCTGTGCTAGAATATCTCATATGAATTTAAATTAAACCAATCAACAGGAGAGTGACAGAACCTGTGACTATGGTAGACAATAACAGCAATGGGAGGCTGTTCCTCCCTACCAATTCCTGGAGAGTGCCCAGACAGCACTTCTCAGGACCCCCGAGCTTGCTCTGGTCTAACTGGCTGGAATCTAGGTACGGCCAATAATTCCCTCAGCCAAAACAGCTACACTGGAACCAAGTTACTGCAACTTCCTGCTCAAAACACTTCCTTACTATTTTCCCACTTCCTCAATGGGACTCCTGAATAGCATTCACCTGAATGTATTCTCCCTCTAGAACAATTGCTGAACCCCCAGCTCAGTTCATTGAGTAGTATTTAAAAGATTGCCTAGGTCTTAGTTGGGCTAACTGTCATTAATGAGCCACCTGCTCAGATTCCACTTTCTTGGGGAATCATGACCCCAAAATATAGGGAAGTTGCCACCTGCAACTCAGGAAGTGTTTGAGGATGCTGCCACTTGTCTTTTGTCCTTCCACCTAATTCCATCCACCAGTTAGACCAGTAACCTCTTTTAACAGCTCTCCCATGCTGTTGTCTCCATAATTTATTTATTAATAATAATTATTCAGATTTTACATTCCATTTCTGGAGACCCTGCTGAGTCATCCCTTCCTACTTAGCATTTAATTTAACATAATGTTCTCAGGAATATTAAAAATAATTATATTATTTTAATAAAATTGGGGTATGTGACAAGCATTCTTCCACCTTCACTTCGAGCTCGTTAAAAACAGTAAGGGGGCAACGAGCATTCTTCCACCTTCACTTCGAGCTCGTTAAAAACAGTAAGGAGGCTACGAGCATTCTTCCATCTCTCATTTGAGCTCGTTAAAAACAGTAAGGAGGTCACTAGTTTACTTTTTCGGGCTCGTTAAAACTTTACGAAAAAATATCTTTATAGAGTTCTTTCACGCTCTTGTTCGACTCTTTAAATATGACAAGATTGCCAAGTATAGTTGTCATTTCAAACTCGTTAAAGAATTTGAAGCGACATCCACTTTAGTATAAGTTTAACCATTTTCCGGACTTTTGCGGATTACTTATGAAAAATGAACTCTAGTCATTTGTGGCTAGAAGAGTTCTTCTCTCATCGTTTTCTACTTTTTCGGGGGAGGAGACTAACTATACGAAAAAGGACTTTTGGAGCCTTCTTTAGGGTTTTCAGGCTCTTGAAACATGAAAACACCAAGCGAGCATTCACCTACTCGGGCTCGATGTGAAATCCACGAGAGGGTATATAGAGGATTGTTTAAGTTTTTCAGACTCTATAAACAGGAAAACACCGACGAGCATATATCAACCCGGGCTCGATATTAAAATCCACGGGTAGGTGTATGGAGTTATTGTTTAAGTTTCTCAGACTCCTTAAAATTGAAAACACCAGCGAGCAAGAACAGATCTCGACTCGACATTAAAATCTAGAGATCAGTATCATAGAGTATTCTTCTATCTCTTCTTCAAACTCTGTAAACAATGAAGAAGGTTTTGAGTCTTTCTCCCATGGGCTCGTTAAACTTTTACATGGTTGGACTTATTGAGTTTTCTTTCTTGGACTCATTAAAATAACAAGGACATTCTTTTACCAAAAAGAATAAGGGATAAGAAGGGTATATCACATCTTTTCAGTTTCAAAGGCAATTAAGTCAATCATGTCCTTGAACACAGCACCTACTTGAGTCTTTCATGTCAGTTGGGTTTTTAGTTTTTGGCCTGAGGGTGAACCTGATCTTTGAGTTTTACTCCCTCGGTTGGTTATTCTTCCAACCATATGGAGGGTCTATTAACGTCTCTTACATTGTAGGCTTATATCTTTTCCCCTTCATGTTGAAAACTGTCTAAGTCACTTTGTGTCGTGCTCACTGTTCAAGAATACAGCCTGTGTCAGCCATTCTACAGTTTACCTTGACTTCATGTGTCGGCCATCCTGGTGTCAGTTTGTTTCATCTTGTTACTTGTCCTACTCCACATCAGCTCATACCTTTTGAGTGTTCCTCGTGTTGGATGATGGAGGATGCATTAAGGCCTCCCTTCCAGCGGACTACTTCTCATCGACTTCGGCTCATTATGCTCTGGGAACGAAGTTTAGAGTTTCGGTTAGTACCTTGGGGATTGCAGTCATCAGTGGCAGTTTCTCTTGCTGTTGAATAATGGGAATACATCAATGTCTCTTATTCGACAGGTTCCTCAAGTGTTCGACTTCAAGTCCACTTATTCACACTTGTTCGATCGTACTAGATACCTTGGACCCCATTATCATTATCGATGGAAGTCCTTGCGTTTGTTAATAGTATACATCAATGACCGGTAATCAAACGATACCCCCCATGTTCGACCTCAGTTCATTTATTCACATGGTTAGGGTTTGTACCTTGGGTTGTTTGGATGAAGACCTTAGGACTATGATAGCATCACCATATTTATGTTGTCACCCAAACTGCGCAAGACTGAGCCTCACTCATTTTGGCTCTGCATGAGACATAGATCCAGTTTGTTGTTATGGCTATGATCTCTCATTTTGATATGGATCCACGCTTGTATTTCAGTGGCCATGCTATATATACATCTCCTAGTTATGTATCGGAGATCATGTTGCATCATGCTATACATTTATATGATGTCAAGATTGTAAATTGCTCGCTGACCTTGATTGTTGTTTTAGGTACTTTTGTGACTTGGTTTTACGGTTTCTTGCTCCTCCTCTGACTTGGAATTATAATGTATTTCGACCATCGTTTCCCTCTAACCTCACACATTAGGGGGCATCTGTTATAGGTCAAATCTGTACTTCTCCGTCCGTGATCACATTGCTCTGCCGATCACACAAAAGGACATCATGGATTGAAGAGCTAGGTTGACCTAGATGACTTAGTGGTGGTAGTACACTCTTCAGCTGAAAAATTTGACTGTTTCTCTTGATTTCACCACATGTGCGCTACTCTTGCTATAGCAAACCAGCGCACACCTCAAAAGATGCGCTGCTTTGCTCAAGGAAAACCAGCGCACACCTTCAAAAAAGTTGCAAACGCTTGTTGCAAAGCATAAAAGTTGCTCTCTGTGCGCTACTCTTGTTGTATGAAACTCGCGCACATCTTAAGATGAAGTCAAAAAATATATTAAGATTACGAATTGGGATTAGTTGAAGTTGGTTCTGCAACTTCCCCAACCTACCAGTTCAATGACCTCTCGAATCCAACTGCCTACCTTGTCCCATAAATACAAGGAAGATCCATGAGAGGGGACTAGAACTAGACCTAGAAGGAATGTTTTAAGTGTTGTTATGCTGGAGGAATTCCCAAGCCATTGTGAAGAGTAGGAGCCCAGGACTCGGTTGCAGAAGCATCTTGATCGATCAGGTATATTTGTACTGATTCATGTTTCTTTAACAATAAAAAGGTGGAAATACCCTTCCTGTCCCAAATCGAATGTCTATTGAATTGTATGTTCATTTGGTTTAATATCTGATTGTAGTTGATGTTTGATTGCTTTTAATATTCATCATATTTATTACAGTCAAGATACGTTGAGGAAGGTTTCCTTTGTGTTGCGGGTTCATCATAGCAGAAGATTAAGCGGAAGACCAAGCGAAAGCTAGGACCAGTCGTCGATAAAAGGTACATCTTTCGATATCTTGATCTCTTTCATTTGTAAGAACTAAATGCAATACAATGAATGTATTTTCAGTCACCCCGCCCAAGTTGGTAGTGCCTTCTCCTCAAGTGCTATAAGGTAATAATCTTGCACAACAACTGCTATTAAGGCACACTATTTATATATATATTCCTCAATCAAACATGCAAGCGAATAATCGCAATGCATCATTAATCTTTTCATCTTAATAAAATTTACAACAAATCATCACTCATAATCTTTAACCATCACAATTATTCAACATCAACTAATCATCACATCAAGATTAATAAACATAATCAAACACATATTTAGCAATAAATAAAAAGACACTACCACTTCCAAAGTAGAATACAAAACTAACTTAGAATCACCCAACCTCTCTAACCTACTTCCAATCCCATGCCATCCTTCATCTACTAGAATACGTTGTGGCATCAACTATACTAACCTAACTACATATAGAACCCTTAGGTGAAAGCGTCAACTATATCAACCTAACTTCCCTAGTAGGAAACTGACAGTAATCATCACACATCTAGGAAAGCATGTCCACCACAACCCTCCCATGACTCCAGTTTTCAGAGGATACCTGGTGGGAAATAGCTCCACCCCTCCTAATAGAACTAGGGTCAACACCCTAACATTAAGTCATGACCATATTGAGCAAATGTTGTTTGAAGAGCCACACCATTGAATAACCATTCTAGGCAAGTCACGCATCCTATCAGAACCACACTTACTCGCAATCCATATTAGTGTTTACAAATCATAAGTTTTTTTGTAAGTACGACATGTAGTACACAACTATCTCCTCGATGTCTACTACATCTAGGTTACTTTCATATCAGGAATATGATTATCCCGTAGTCGATCCATCTATATGTCAATGCAATAACCACATGTATCCCATATATAAATATAACTATTTCAAGCGATAAGATATTTCATGAAACGATATTTAAACAACCATGTATGTTCTTTTGCATCACATTACATTTATTCCATATTAACCGATATCAAGTACCACATTCCACACCCAATATGCATAAATGAAATCACATGTTTCTCATTAACAATGCAAAATGATAAAAAAATGTTTCCTATACACACACATGCACATTTAAATGTTCTCATAACATAAACTTTACTTAGTTTAGCTCATGCCAACAATAAGAAGTAAATGAAATGTTGAGGTAAGTCACATTAATGTTTTAAGTGTAGATTGTTAAGTCTAAATATTCTACGTTTTAGACTTTTTCCAGTTGTTGCAAATCTTTAAAAAAATCTTAGAGTTACGTAGCTAATGCCAACAATAAGAAGTAAATGAAATGTTGAGGTAAGTCACATTAATGTTTTAAGTGTAGATTGTTAAGTCTAAATATTCTACGTTTTAGACTTTTTGCAGTTGTTGCAAATCTTTAAAAAAATCTTAGAGTTACGTATGTATATTAGTTCTAGAAATTGCATAATCTCAACCCCATAGGATTATTTGAAAAAATTACCCAATTCCAATCAAAACATAGAATAAATAGACTACTCCATTAAAATTATAACAACTTGGTGAGATTAAAATTATGCATGAACATATTCGAAGTCCATACCAGACCATGTTGAAAACTAATTCGAACGGATAATTTTCCTTCGTGTCAATACAACAATCACCTAAACCACAGTAAAATCTTAACACAAAATATAAATAATATTTTCTAACCATAAATCTAAAACAAAAAACTAACATCGACAATAACTACGCATATTATTAGAAGGTATATGTCACTTAACTACGCATAGCCATGGTTTTTAGAAGGTATATGTCTTGGTGAGATGAAAATTATGCATGTCTTGGTGAGATGAATGTGCGACCCCAAATATTCAAATTCCATGTACTTCTATTTAACTACGCAGAGCCATTGTTATTACTAGAAAGTATATGTCTCGGTGAGATGAATGTGAACGCGTGACCCCAAACAGATTGAAATTCCATGTACATCTATTTGAAGTTGTATAGAAGCGAATTGAATTCATGCGGATGCCTGAGAGGAATGGAATTCTGATACCAGTTGCTGGATTGAACACTGAAAGATTCACTGAGGCCGGTTCGCTGTAGTATATTCGTTTTCTACACACGGTATGGAGATTTCCATGGGTTTTTTAAGTGATTTTGGTCTAGAATTTTGGTGGTTTGCCTGCTCTACTGATGTGGGTATTGTGGGGAATTTAGTTATATGTTCTGGGTTTTGATATTAAGAACCACCCGCAGGCCCAAAGAAGTTATGGAATGAGAAAACTGAAATAAATTAGGAACGTCGAAGCTTTTGGATTACTATCTTGGAAATTCAAAAGCCTCTTTTCCACTCAAATTAGGTTGCCAAGCGTAACGTTTTTATTTTATACCCAACTGGTGTGAGGGTCACGTGATTGTTTGTAGCTTCTAATTTCAGCAAAAAAAAACCAGTGTTTATACATCTTTTTTGAATCATAGGAAGCTTTGACTCTTAGGCAGAGTAGTTTCTTAACTCTAGACTTGGTTCTGAATAGAAATTTTGCAGTAGATGTTAGCCATCATTTTTAAATGCTGCTTAAATTATTTACCCTGAACTTTTTGTCAGAGGGAAGTCATGAGAAAGAGGTAAGAGGGTGACGTGATGAGGCCATGGCCATCAGTTTTTGGAAAATGGTATTGCAAACCTAGTAGGTAGAGGGAAGAGGTGAACGTGCTGATTAATGGTGGTTAAAAAGGACATTTACAGATCATACGAGTAAGATTACCCTATTTGCTGTAATTTTGGATCAGAGAGAACATAGATTGATTAATAAAGAACTGATTTCTATTGGACTGGATCGAAGGATGGACAGAGGTGTGATATCTGGGAATATGGTTGGTTCGGTGGTGGAAATGGTGAACATGCACTCCCCTTTACAACAGCAGCATCAACATCAGCAACATCTGCATCAACATCAGAATTTCATAGCTCCTCATCAACATCATTCTCAGGAAATAGTTCCTTTGCCAGTTAGCCAACATATGGGCGGTGGCAATGAATCTGAGCAGTCTGCAGATTTATTTGAATTCAAAGGTTCATCAAGGAATTTGATGAATTATAACAAGGGTAAGGCCTGTGCAAGTGATGAGGATGAGCCCAGTTTCACGGAAGATGGAATTGACGGCCATCAGAATGGTGGGAACGACAAGAAGAATCCTCCATGGCCACGGATGAAATGGACAGATGACACGGTGAGGCTTTTGATTAAAGTGGTTTGTTATGTGGATGAGGATCCTGTATTCGAGTTCACTATTGAGAATAGGAAGAAGTCTAGTATTCTGCTGAAGAAGGGCAAGTGGAAATCTGTTTCGAAGCTCATGATACAGGAAGGTTTTTCTGTTTCTCCCCAGCAATGTGAAGACAAATTCAACGACCTCAACAAGAGGTATAAGAGACTGAATGATGTTCTTGGAAGAGGCATGTCATACAAAGTTGTTAAGAATCCTGCTCTCTTAGATTCTATAAATCATCTCCCTGAGAAGACCAAGGAGGATGTGAGGAAAATTTTATGTTCCAAGCACTTATTCTTTGAAGAGATTTATAATTATCACACTGTAAACAGACTGCATATTGCAGCAGATCTTGGTATGCAGTCATCAACTCCTAAAAGCAGAGATGATCATGAGGCATGGGGGGCCATGAAGGATGAAAATGGAGGAGATGATGAAGATGATGAGGAGAGTGAGAACAATGATGAAGTTGGTGAGGGCAACTATGATGAGAATGACAGAGATGCCGGAGCAGAGGGGATAGGGTCCTTTCCTAAGAGAATGAAGCTGAGCAAAGATCCAGAGGGGGCAAGCTATTGGACAGTAGATAATCTACATGAGTGCATGAGGTCCACTGCCCCAGAGAACCTTAATCCAGTGATGTCTGGCATGTTGCCAGATGATGCAAGAACAGCACGGATACAACCAGATAGTGCAAGAACAGCATGGGTGCAAAGACAGTGGACAAGAATTCGTAAATTGCAGGTGGAGGAGCAGAAAGTGGATCTTCAGGCCCAGGCATTTGAGCTTGAAAAGGAGCGTTTCAAGTGGCAAAAAAATTTCTAGCAAGAAGAACAGAGAATTGGAGAGGCTGAAGTTGGAGAACGAAAAGATGAAACTTGAGAATGAACACATGGCACTACAGCTGAAGCAGAAGGAATTGGAGATCGAGTTCAACAGGTCAGAGGCGGCAATGACACCACATGCTCCTATATTGGAAAGGTTCCAGGGAAGAGAACAGACTTAGGGTGACAATGCAATGCATTAAACAAAAAATGTTAGTGTAGGTTTGTTGGGCTCCTGGCATTCTTCAGTTGTCAAGTCGGAAAATTTAAAGAGTTCATTGCCCTTTTTGGTTTCTAGTGATCCGTGGTTATCAAATTATATATCACGAGTTCATTGTCCTTTTTGGTTTCTAGTGATCCGTGGTTATCAAATTATATATCACGTGAACATATATTTGCTGAGGAACTGTAATCAGACTATTTATTTGAGCTATGACTGAAACTCTACAATGGACACCTCAACAGAGCTTGATGAAGTTGTTTTATCATTATGTTCAAAAATTGTTTTAAGACACAGCTTGGACATGGACTCTTGATGACGAAACAAAATTGTGACTGCAATGATTCTTCTAAAGAGACCTGTATGAAGACGATTATTCTTAGGAGTTATGTAAATACCAATCCCTCTTCATGTCGCATATATGATGTAGTTGAAGTGTCTAAGATGGCAGGTGCAATTCCTTTTCTCAAATTCAAGTCTTGCTGTTGACCAACTATCATCCCAACTTGAATTTGAGATGGACAGTCGGAGGAAGGGACAAGTGGTCTTACCCATTGCTTCAAGAAGCTTCTTAATAGGAAATATGGTTTATATAAATGCAGTGGCCTGGAAGTATTTTGAATGCAAATTTTCAATTGTTGTCTGGCAAATTTTTGATATGATGAATATTTAAATTACTGTAGATTTATTATTTATATGGCCTCGTTGTTCTTTCATTACATGCTTGAAATAGCAAGAAAGTCTTATCTCAATTTCAAAGAAGCGTGAAAATTAGAGAGTGGGAGCGAGTATCAGTTTTAATTGTTACATAATACAGCTTCTGATACTATTTCAAAAATCTTGAGATTACAAGGAAGAAATAATAGACAGAAATAGTTTATGGGCACAGGTCACTTATATTTGAAATACAGACTTGCACATATATTACACTTATTTACCCTCCATGTGTCCAAATATACTAAACTATGCTAATTTTATCTAACTCAGCACCTGGCAAAATATTTCATAGCAAATCTTGTTACGCAGATTTAACTGAACAAAAGCACAGCTGAGTTTTAACAATCTAAATCAATAAATCAGCAGAAGAATAACAAGGAAACCATAACATATTTGCACATATAATTTCTGAGTAAATACCCCTGGAAAAAACCAGTATTGAGATGATTTTATTAAGATAAAATCTAGGCTCCCACGCTGAGATAATGGCCCACCTAAGAAATAATACAATACGGCAAAATAGCCTAGCTTATCACACTTGGCTACTACTCCTTTGCTGCCCCTTGCTCCTTTCCTCGGACCCTGCCCCTGCACACTTGGATGAAAGTCCTCCAACCAATACAATGAGATCTCACTCTCTCATTCTGTGTGTCTTGTGTCTCCTCCTCTCACTTAGGCTGCCTTTTATAATCTTGAGTTTATCCTAAATCTCCAAAGTAATCGATGGTTGAAATTAGATCTCACCTTCACTTTATGATCTAATGGCTAGGATTTAATATAATTCACTAATGCCAAATACTTAGGGATTTAATTAAATTAAACTCACATTAATTTACAAAAAGTACATTCACTTTAATAATTCACTTAATTAAAGTGAATCTCTTAGATCTGAGAGGTATTAGTGATGACTTCCACCAGTTAGACATAAAGCCATGTGGAAGTACTTGTCCGATGCTACAAACATCAACAAACTATAATGAATATATTCAACTTGGAATATTCTATGGATCAAATAACTGATTTAAAACAGAGATGCCGAAGCAGAGTGGATAGTGCCCTTTCCTAAGAGAATGAAGCTGAGCAAAGAGTCAGAGGGGGGCAAGCTATTGGATATCAGATAACCTGCATGAGGTCCACTGCCCCAGGAAACCTTAATCCAGTGATGTCTTGCATGTTGCCAGATAACGCAAGAACAGCAAAGATGCAACCAGATAGTGCAAGAACAGCATGGATGCAAAGACAGTGGATGAGAATTCATAAATTGCAGGTGATGGAGCGGAAAATGGATCTTCAGGCCCAGGCATTTGAGCTTGAAAAGGAGCGGTTCAAGTGGCAAAAAATTTCTAGCAAGAAGGGCAGAGATTTGGAGAGGCTAAGTTGGAGAATGAAAGGATGAAACTTGAGAATGAACGTATGGCACTACAGCTGAAGCAGAAGGAATTGAGATCGAGTCTAACAGGTCAGAGGTAGCAATGACACCACATGCTCCTATATTGGAAACGTTCCAGGGAAGAGAACAGACTTTGGGGGGCAATGCAATGCATTAAAAAAAATGTGTTGTGTGGGTTTGTTGGGCTCCTGGCATTCTTCAGTTGTCAAGTCAGAAAATTTAAGGAGTTCGTTGTCCTTTTTGGTTTCTAGTGATCCGTGGTTATCAAATTATATATCACATGAACAGATATTTGCTGAGGATCTGTAATCAGACTATTTATTTGAGCTATGATTGAAGCTCTACAATGGATGCTTCAACAGAGCTTGATGAAGTTGTTTTATGTTCAAAAATTAAATTGTTTTAAGGCACAGCTTGGACAAGGACCCTTGATGACCAAACAAAATTGTGCCTGCAATGATTCTTCTAAAGAGACCTGTATGAAGGCGATTCTTCTTAGGGGTCATTTTATACTGATCTCTCTTCATGTCCCACATATGATGCAGTTGAAGTGTCTAAAGATGGCAGGTGCAATTCCTTTTTTCAAATTCAAGTCTCACTGTTGACCATCAACTACCATCCCAACTTGAATTTGAGATGGACAATAGAGGAATGGACAAGTGGTCTTACCCATTGCTTCAAGCAGTTTCTTAATTGGAAATATAGTTTATATAAATGCAGTGGCCTGGAAGTAATTTGAATGCAAATTTCAATTGTCGGCAAATTTTTGATATGATGAATATTTAAATAACTGTAGATTTATATGGCCTCATTGTTCTTCCATTACATGCTTGAATTATGCAAGAAAGCCTCATCTCAATTTCAAAGAAGCATGAAAATTAGAGAGTGGGAACAAGGAGTATCAGTTTTAACCGTTACATACCGTTACATAATACAGCGTCTGATACTATTACAAAACTCTTGAGATTACAAGGAAGAAACAGTTTATGGGCACAGGTCACTTGCAATTGAAAGACAGACTTGCATATATATCACACTTATTTACCTCCATGTGTCCAAATGTACTAAACTATAATGAATATATTCAACTTGGGATATTATATGGGTCAAATAACTGATTTAAAACATAATTACCAAACATTTGAACCATACTCAGAGTCCAACAACAAACCCCTCCCAATTAACTCAAGTAGCATAAAACTGGCGGAAATTGGAAATATTGACAGTCTGATATCAAGGTATGTACAGTGAACAATGGAGACTTGTTTCCCAGAATCTTGTTATTGTGGATTTTTTGCTGCCACGATCAAGGAAAGCCTGCAATGTTCAGGGAAAGGTCCATGATCAATAGTGAGGGTGATAAATATGAATATGACAATAATGATCATATACTATAATTAGCATTACATGCCACTGATCTGTAACCTGTTACTGGACAGATATGTAATTTGTTACTGGACATTTCCAATAGATGGATCTCCACAGCAGATTAAGAGAATTTGCTGGTTTAAAAAAAAAGTACTACTGTTATGCATTTACATGCCCAGAAATTCATTTACTTGCCAGTTTTACAGTTAAAAGTCTTTCAGCAGTGGGAAACTGGACAAGCATGGACCACACAAAAAACAGCAGAACACCATGCCTCTGCTACTATCCTTATTCTTATTCTCAGTAATCTAAATTCTATGCTCTCATTAAACAGAGATTCACCCGCAACATAGAATCTGAGCACACCAAATGGAAGGAAAAAAAAGCAGAGCAGCAACACATTCACAGCGCACAACATAGACACAAGAAAGATGCCCTAGAGTACCCCAGACTTGGGGAAAACTCCAGCATTCAAGAGCGCAGCATTATTATGTTCTCAAATTGAGTTACATACAACAGTGACACTTCTCATCAGGGATTTTGTTTGTTTCCACTCACTGTGCTGTATTTACTTTAAACCCTTAAACGCTCTGAAACACACCTTCTTCCTGAGAATTTGTGCGCTCACTTCAAGCTCTGGGACAGTGTTTCTTCCTGTGGACAGGTCATCATCTTCCCCTTTTTGTCCTTAATGCAGAAAAGTCTGTTTTTTGAATTGGCTCTCTCCTGTCTGGAACCCCCATACTCTGCATTATTAGAATTCCCCCATGTTGGAATCTCCATGCCAAGAAACCTCCAAACTTCAGCAGTTATGTCCTCAAGAAACCTTCGGACTCCCCTGCAGCTTAGTGGTCCATGTTTTGGCTCAGGTGGTTTCCATCTGGGATAAACATAGCCATTTTCCCAGCAATTCTATATCTTACCTTTTAATCTTCTTGTCCCTTTTGAGACATACACAACACTTGATCCATTTTGTATCACACGTCATTTTGGGAGGTTTTTGGTCCCACAAAAGCTTTAGCAATGTGGGGGAATGGAATTTTATGCCCTTTTGAGACCAAACACAACATTTGATCCATTTTGTATCACATGCATACTTACCAGACTCGGAATCGGCAATAAATCGGCGAGGCAAAAGAGCGAAGAGTTTGAATCGGGTCGGGAAAAAATCGGCAAATACAAAAAATTAAATATATACACATATTTTGAATTAAAGAAAAAAAATTCATAGATACTAAAAATAGCCATGTCCATATACATCAAGATATCAATAGATGTTGAAAAAATTTCAATAGATGCCCAAAATATATCAATTCTATTCCAGTTTGAAATTTGTAATGAGATTCAGCCTAGACCCTTGGATTAGTTAATATTAATATTATTAAAATATAAAATTTATTTTATAAATTTATTTTGTATTAAGATATCACATGACACATATGATTAGGTATTATAAAAAAATAATATTTAATATATTTTACATATAATAAAAATAATTAATATTTAATAAATAATATAATTTAATTTATAACATAAAATAAAACCAACCATAACATTCAAAATTTAACTTTTATATAAATTAAGTGTTTATCGCAATGATCGAAAATTAACATATATATATATATATATATATATATATATATATATATATATCAAAATTAGATGCCCGATGCTCGATGCTGAGTGCGTGCAGAAGAATACTTTTTCAATTGGGAAGCATGAAAGCCTAGATCCGTCGTCGATTACCCTTACTTGTCCGCTCACAGCCGTCGATCACAAATTTTTCTAGTCGCGCGGATATGGGAGATGAGAACCGCAGGCACAAATTTGTCTGCCGTCGCCGGGATAGAGGAGAGGATCGAACTCGAAAGCCTAAAAAATGGCCGCCATCCACTCAACCACATTCAATCCGGAGAAATCGAAATTTGTCTCGTCGCAGGATTAGAGCAGAGGAGAACCGCAGTCACAGATGTGTTTATCGTTGTTATCACCAAACTTGTAGTTGCCCCTAGAGATGGATCCAAGGTGGATGGCAGAGGGGATGGGCAACCAAAGAGGTGCCACCAAGATAGCGTCAACTCCCAATGGATGGTTGTCATGCCAATCGAGGCAATCTTCACTTTATGCTATCTAGCCCAAGACAACAAAGGGGGAGACCCAGATCTACTCCCGATAAGAGAGATCAAACCAAGACACCAGATCAAATCAAGTATGGATGAAGTACGTAAGGTGTATGGTAAACCCTAGATTTATGGATGAAGTCACAAGATGGGTAATGGATTGGTTCAAGAGGTTTAAGCAGTAAGAATTTAATTCAACTTGGTTATGTGAGTGACTTATGAGATTTAAAACCAGATTTAGGATCAGGGTACTAGTCAAAGATGAGAAAATCCATTGCCTTGGGAACCGTGTCCAATGCAGGGTAGTTAAGGACCAAATTGGGGCTAAACAGTACCAAAGATAAGCTTGATGAGTGGATATGACAATGTCTAGGTGTTCAAGCAGTAAGACAAAGATCAAACCACAAGCTAACTCAACAACCCAGAAAAGTCGTGAGGGCTTAGAGAAGGATCAGTGCCTTGGAAAATGGGCCAAATGGAGTTGGATGTCCACTAAATTGTAGATCAGGGATGTTGAGGTGTAAAGCTAGGTGGGTTTTGAAGTTTAGGATCATCCAATGGCTAGATCTCAGTGGATCTGAGATTGAAATGTATCACCAAGTGACCCAAGTGGGGCTCAACCCTCAAAATGAGGAATGGGGCCCACAAGGTGAAAATCACTGAAGTGACACACTAGGGGTAGGTTATCAACAGTGGAGATTAAGGATCAAGTGGGATCTCACCTACCCAGGTGCTAGATGTAGGTCAAATCACCCAACCAAGGAGTGCGACCTCACTTGGAGAGTGCGACCTCACTTGGAGAGGCTGAGTTGCCTTGGGAAAAGGGTCAAATGGATGCCAATCCTCACCAAACTATAGATCTGGATTTCCGTGGATGCTATAGAGGTGGGTTTTCAATATCTTACCCAAGAAGCCACTAGATCTAAGTAGATCTGAGAAAATGTAAAATGAGGGTTTGAAATATGAGGGTTTTATCAATGAAGTAGTTATGCCAATGGATTGGAACCAAGACAAAAAGAACTAACTCGTGGATCTTACCTAGATAACCTTGTAGATGCCTTGATGATGATGATCTATGCAAACCCGATCAATTTGGAGTGATTTGAAGTAGTTTTCTATGAAATCGATTTGCCCAAGGAAGCCAATGCGCCCTCTCTCCTGCACAATAAACGTCAACAATATCAGATTTACTGCATCAAGAGATAAAGACTAATGCAACAGAAGAAATAACAAGAGAATAACATAGATCACAATGATAGTAATGATAACCCCCTGATACAAGCGAATGCCAAGCCAAGCGAGATGAGGAAGCCCTGCAAAAACACCCAAGATGAATTCGCCCTCCTGTAGACAAGACAAAGTTTCCACGAAAAATAGATCTTTCCACAAATGCCCAAATGCTAGGATACAATAGACTTTTCAATCACCATCTAAGAACACCAGATTCAAAGGAGACCACAAGAATTTCCACAGAATCGTTTTTCTATATCAAGATTCCAAGAGCCAAAGACCCCTTTACAATGAGAAGTTCACTCCTTTAAATAGGAAGGAGAGGCATCAAAATCCTAACCACTTTTTGAATGAGTGGCTAAGATTAAAAGATCAAATGATCTAATCAATGGTTGAGATGAGCTCAACAATACAATACATGGATCACTAGTAAAATAATACATCAATTGACCAAATCGCCCTAGGAGAGGGGGTCCCACCAAATGTCAATGAATAAACATAAGATCTAGCTCATGGTGGGTCCAAGGGGTAATTTCTAACACCCTTGGTCAATCCCCATAGCACAATAATACAAAATAATCACTCTAGACACCAAATCGTGCCTCTCTGGGAAAGTCGTGAGCCTTTGGAGGCTCCAGAAAATCATATAAAATGCCAAAAGTGATGGATGTGGGTCCCACTGAAAGCTGAAACTATTGGAGAAGGTGTGGAAGGCATCCCACTCATCATCAAACATCATCCCATGCCATAAACTTGCCTCAGTAACCCAAATCGAATCCTTCAGTAGCCATTTTCACCATTCCTGGACTGCCTTGGGAAGTGTGAAACTGCCCAAACTGCCTCTTGGAGTGCCTGCGCTGTCAAGGTGAGGCCACCAGGCTCTCTGGGAGGGGGGTAATATGGTAATAACAAGTCGCTGGACCACCCCCTCCATGCACAGCGCCCTAGGTGAACTCATCAACTCTCTACTCTGTTCTGATAGGCCAAAACTGCACCAAGATAGCCAACTGAGGCTAAAAATCACTGTAACTGCCCGAAACTGAAAACAGACTGTCTCATTGGACTCAAAAGGTCCAAATCCATCTAAGATGTGTACTCATACACCATATAGACCTCTGCATGGTCAAAAATAAATACTCATCATATTTGGCAGACCAAATAATAATAATCTGTAAAAGTGCTGAAAAACACAAATCATCA
Source organism: Larix kaempferi (assembly GCA_027924585.1). Classification (NCBI taxonomy): domain Eukaryota; kingdom Viridiplantae; phylum Streptophyta; class Pinopsida; order Pinales; family Pinaceae; genus Larix; species Larix kaempferi. Next base: position 17,429,827 of record BSBM01000893.1, read on the forward strand.
TCATAAGCCTGAAACCACTGCATAGAACCACCATGGTGACCTGTACCAGACCATATATCATTTCTCTGTATCATCCGAGGTCTGCCACCTCATGTCCTGTGGTTGACTTTTGGTCAAATTGGGTTTGACCAAGTCAACATGACCAAAATATAACTCAAACTGTCATCAAACTGCTGCAAGGTGTCAAAGGTTAAAATATGCTTTACAATCCATTCAAATAACAATTATAACAAAAAGCAATCATTACTGGCAATCTAAATCCAAATATATAAAGTCATTAATTATTATTATTACTCAGACTAGACTTTCAAGACCATACTCACTTCATAGTTGTGATCAATTTGCTAGTGAAGGGTGAAGGCTTTATACTGCAAAGGCTAGGCTAGAGGGAATGACTTACTAACTTAACACTGTGACACTTTGGAAATGGAAAGGGAATACACACCATAGCATATACTGAATGAGCAACAACGCAAGGAATGGTGGTGTCTCACAAATGGGTAAGTTGTTCAAAGAGTGTTTATTCACCTTGGCAGATACTCACAATCCATAATACAAATGAGGCCAGCAATCTTTTTGATATAGAGTTTAAGTTCCATTGCTTTTTGGGCCTATAGTTTCCATAGCCTTTGATCTATGTGTGTTTATAAACATATTGCATAGATTTACATTTTCATAAGGCTTCTTGCTGCAGGTGTGTTTTTAAGGCACTTGTTTACTTGAGCACTTCCAGGTGTGTTTTTTAGACATCTTGTTTACCTGGGTCTTACATTTCACAGTAGATATAACATTTTCTATTTCTTTGCCAGTTTCATTTGGCTTTTCACAATAGATATAATATTTCCTTTTCACAATTTGTATTCATGGCAGTACTATCTGTTTCAGGTTTAGCCAACAACATCTTTAGTGACTAGGGAGACTTCGTGGCAGTGCCAAACATCGGGACAACCGACTGGAATGATTTAGGCCTACAATCCAACTCACCAAAGGTAAGTTTTGTCACCAACTCAGAGTCGAGACACAATAAACAAGGAAGCTCATCCAATACAGAGGCTACAATGGGAAAGGTCCTTCATGCCACTAGTCAAGTAGTAAGTCAAGGTACACAACAAACTGGGTAGGTAATGGATGGATGAAGATAATGAATAATGAGACCAACACTAGCAAGCCAAAGTAGTGGGAATGATCACCTCTAATCTACCTAAGGAGGGTAAAACTGATGAGTATAGGTCAAGAACTTCTAACTCTGAGTAGGGACAATGTAATATTTATAAAAGTACAACCAGGTCCACATATCTATATGATCGCCAGATCATGATACTAAATGCTAAAACATGCTATAAGAATGAATATAAAAGCAATATAACCATAGCACCAAAATATACCTGCTAAGTCATATACCTGAATGCTCATCATCTGAACCATCATCTGTCCTCTGAAACTGCTGCTGTAACTCTGGGCACTACTAACTGCTCTGTAAAAATGGCTAAATGGATACATCGGTCATCTCTTTGAGTGTCCTGAAACTCAGTCATGGTATGGGGAACAAAACTGTTGTCCATAATCTGATAGTGATCCATAATAGATGCTCATCTCAGCATCTCATTGTAAGGGAACTGGCTGAAAAGTGTACTGGAATCTGAAAAATAATGTATGGTAGCGCGGCTACTATATATGTGATAACAGTCGTCACCGGGATTGAGGAGAAGATCGAGCTTGAAACCCTTGAAAGTGACCACCATGCACCTCACGACAATCAATCCACAAAGATCGAAAACAATGATAAAAATGACGAATCCTCATCCTGAGTTAAATGTGCCCTGAGCCGGCTTGGATCGTTTTCTACCGAGCCGAGACAAACTCGCGAGTTTTCCGATTTGACTCGCAAGTCCTGTAACTATGATCACATGTCATTTTTGGGAGGTTTTTGGTCCCACAAAATCTTAGCAGTGTGAGGAATGGAAGCTTAGGACCCCCATTCTTCTCTCCAAGTCTTCTTCTACATCTTGAGTGAGGGCTTCTTTTCAGCCAATGTCACTTGATTTTCTATTCTAACTTGACAGTGCCAATGTTACAAAAACCGAACCAGTGGTCGAATCAACCGACCTCGAGAACCGGAACCGGACCAAAACTGGGAAAAAAACCGGATCACAAAACCGGTCCACCAAAAATACATAAAATGTTCAAATTTTGAAAAATTATATATATATATATATGTTCAACCATGTGAATCAAAACCATTATACACAAATTTGCAAAAAGGGCTCCTGTATGTATTTTGCTAGGTGCCATACTGAGCATATTTCACTTGAATCATATGTCTAACATGCTGAGGAAATTGTTGTTGTTGAAAGGGTTGTTTCAAGGCTATTGTAACAGACTGTCACCTTGGAATATGCCCACAAAAGTTTCTTTTAACTACATAGTTAGCTCAGAGTTACTGTTAGGGGCCAGAGCTGCTCAAAGCCTCTTTACTGCTGTAGGTAACTACTATTAGGTGTATTTTATTTATGATGATATAACCAGGACTGTTGTAGGTACTTAGCATACCCTTTCAAGGCTGCTACACTTCCCAAGAATGTCAAGAATGATTCTTAACTCAAAATACTAAAGTGAATAGTGTGAGAGAAATAGAGTGGTTGGGGTTGCTTTTATAGCTTTCTTAAGGGTTTAGGGTTATCTAGAACCTTCCCCACTCAACCAACTTTTTTATTTTTATTTTTTAAATTAAAAAATGGCCTCTTAAATGTCGTTGTATAGTTCTATATTGAACAGGTCAAAACCGGAACCGGAACTGGAAAACCGGTAAAACTAGTCGGAACCGATCAGAACCAGTCGGTTCCGTACGGAACGGTCATTTTCAGTTTGAACCGGTGAGGCCCTTGAACCGGTCGGTTTTGCCGGAACCGGTTCGGTTTTTGTAACATTGGACAATGCGGATGGAGGTTTTTCCTTCCCTCTGTGTGTCTTGATAAAGTACATGTGATGGCCTTCGACTAACAGATACTTGTTTTCTATTTTGGAAAAGTGAGCATCCCTATTCTATAGACAAGGAATTCTAAGTATAACAACACACGGATTGAGTGGCTTCCCCATGTCATATTCTATGTTATCAACAAAATCAAAGTCGATGGAAATCTTGCTTTTACAACACTTTGTGATCCTCTTAACCTAATTCTTCTCCAGCCAACACAATGAACAATATTGTGGATGCTCATATGTTGTGAATCCAAGCTCATCAACCTAAGCTGCACTAAAACGGATATGGATACAGTGAGTGAAATGGATACAGGAAATTTTAAAAAAAGCCAGATACAATACAATGGGGAAACAATAGTATATATATATATATATATATATACCATGAGACATACATAATTCAGATTACCATTCATCAATTAGATTTAGAGGCAGTATATATATATACCATGAGACATACATAATTCAGATTACCATTCATCAATTAGATTTAGAGGTAGTTATGTCATTTATAAAATTGAAATTAGCAAAACTCAAATATTGTCCTAGACAATATTCTTATATCTTGACTCTTGAGTGCCACAGATAAGCCAACCCTTGTCAAACATTGAATCAAGAACATATCAACTACTTCTAAACGTTGATTTCAAACCCTAAAATTACTCAAAGGTTGAATTCAATTGTTAGCATTTCTAATAAAAGAATACACCGATTACACCACTAGAAGTATTGGAATTTGTGATTTAACACAATTTCGGACGCAAATCTATTGGAATTTGTGATTTAACACAATTTCGGACGCAAATCTATTGGAATTTGTGATTAAATACAATTTCAGAGGCAAATCAGTGACTCAATTGAGGTGTATTTGGGTTGATCCACTGACTAACTAGACAATCAACTAGGCGAGTGAGGGTCGGTTGACTAAATGAACGGCAAGTAAATGACTTAAATTCACAGAGTTGATTCCCTTGGATATGTTGTTTACTTTTTATGGATTATATTGATAAAAATGCTTAAAATAAGATTAAATTATCACATGTATATCATATGGAGAATCTGCCTATTGGAAGATCATTGGAAATACGTATGGGTTCATGTAACCCTTCATAAATGCAATATGTTATTTTGTAGGGATGAAATTGCCATTGTCTCAATTTTGATATGCAAGTTGTTTTATTACATATGCAAGTCATTGGAATTTATTTGCAACAAAGCTGAAGAATTGGCAAAAAGGATGAGAAAAAAGACAATAAAATAATCATTGTACTTCTACACTACGCTGTGACACGAACACTATAGTAAACAAGCATTTGATGCAATAAAATGTCCACAAATTAATGGTTTTTGAACCAAAAGTAAGCCTCTATCATTTTTGGAAAAATACGAGGAAAAAACCATGACATAAAAATTCATATTACCATTCATCAATTTAAGATTAGGATTTAGATCTTGATGTATAAGATTTGAGGCTTTAGATTAACTTTTGAGACTCAATTTCTAGTTGGGGTTATATAGTTTCCCTTTAGGGTTATTTATTTGTTTATTTCATCTCAAAATATCACTATTTCTAGCTTGAAACTTGCCTTGTAGTAGCTGAAATGTTTCAAAAAATTAGGAAACAGCTGGAAACAAATGGAAATGACTAGAAACAAGAGGAAATGGCTTGGAAACATTTCAGGAAACGACTGGAAACAAATTGAAATTTTTTTTGGACACACCTTGGAAACGTTTTAGGAAATGGCTAGAAACGGCTTGGAAACGTTTTTGCTCTTTGGATACGTCTTGGAAACGTTTCAGTGCTGTTTCCAAGCCGTATTCCCTTCGTTTCAGTTTCCGAAACGGGGAACGACATATTCCCCCTGGCCCTAGATGTTTTTGGTAACTTAATCATCAACAAAAGAGGTGGAAATTAAACTGCATTGAGAACCACCATCAAAAAGAGCATTACCCTTCTTTTTCTTCACTTGGATTTTGAATTAGGGAAGTGCACTCTTTTCTCTACTTCCCTTGGTTGTTGTGGTGTGGTGCAGCTCTCGTCCACAAAGCTTCCTCTATTTCTATACCTTCTATCTTGGTAGTTGTCATTACTCCCTTATTGAAGTTGTACTATTTTGAATGCAATGAAGCACCCAACACTTTTCTTCCATATGTCCATCTACATAAGAGTGTTTGCAGTTCTTCTGGGGATCTTTTCCTTTTTGCACTCTTCTCATTCTTTTCGTTTCTTCATTGTCGTGCCCAAGGCAATGTAAAGAGATTTCTTGCTCTTGTCTGCTTCATATATGCTTTTCACGTGTTGTTGCATTCGAATATGACCATGCAGCGCTAGGTACAAGATACTTCACTACTATCCCCAGTTCCTCTAGTGGAATGTCCAACAATATGGCTTGATTCCTAAACTTAAAGGTATCTTCTTGGACAATTTGTCGTCACTCTCGCCAATAACACTGCCATTCCATGAGTTGATCCTCCTAGTACCCTATGCAATAGTATTGTCTTAATAAACTCATTGAAGTGTTTCCATTTAGTCACCAATGGTTTTTTACCCAATCACAAGACGTCGACATAACTCTCTCACTCTATCAAGGCATAACCGCACATTTTCAAATGAGCAAACGATTCTTCTATACCTCTTTTAGTCTCTACATGCTGAAGTATACCTAAAGTTGTTTAAGCCTTCCATTGAGTTTTTCATTGTCAAATCATTATGTCATAACATTGTATCTCTAGTATGGACTCTGTTTTAAACAATGGATATGGAACTTCCTTATGGGAAACCTCTTCTTTCTTGAAATTTTTGTTGTTGTCCTCCCATTCTTCCTTTTGCTGGTGCAAAAATCTCTGCTGCTTGTTGTTATGTACCAGCGCACCTGTAGAGGTACCCTAGGGAGAGGGTGTCATTTTTCTGACCAGGAGGGGTGTTTAGCCAGCTTTTTTCTGAGGTTGGGGTTATGGCCCGGCCCTCTGGTTTTTCCTTTAGAAGTACTATGGCTTAGTGGCATTGCTGACTGCCTCATGAAAGTGCTTGAAGCCCTAAGGTTAGTGTCTGGGGCTTCCAGGGGTGGATCACTGGGTCACATGACCCCGACTTTGATTTATCACTCCATCGGCAGATGCTTCAGCACTAAGGCGCATATTTATCCTCCAGAGCACCTCCAACACCCTCCTAGCCCTCTAGCTCACCAGCACCCTCTCTCTGGACCCTTCTTTAGATGATGACGTCATCCTTGAGAGCAAACTGTGATGCTTGATAAAGGGGGGGTGTTGAGGGATTTTCATCACTGTTGGGGTTAGTTGGGGCATGACGACCCCCCTCCGCAGTCAGGCCTTCAGAACAGGCTAATATGATTATTTTTAGCCTTTTTGCTCATGTCTGGATCAAATCTAGGGAAAATACCCCAATTTACCCACATTTATGATTATTTTATCTTATTTTTGTTTTAATTTTAAGTTGGCATTTATAATTTCAAATTGACATTTTAAAAAGGCATGTTGGCCTGGATATATTTTATTTTTGTAAAGTGAGTGTGAAAAAGGTATAAATAACCTTCTCCTCACTTCATTTTAAATATCAACTTAAGAGATTACACTCTATTTTCTTATTTTTAACCCTTCTTGGGATTTTTGAGGGATGCACACTTCTTGACGATGAAAGCACATGCTAGTTTGAAGGTTGATCTTTGAAGTATCTTGGTTCTTGCACTTTGCTTGGGTAATGCTAAGAGTTGTTTGCTTAACACATGCACAAGAATGTATCTAAGTTTTTCTCTTGATGTCTTTTTGTTAAATGTTGGATGAGTGCTTGTCTAAGGTTGAATGGTGGTTATCTAATGCTGCATTTTGCCCTAGCTAAGTCAAATTTCAATATTTAATTGCCCTAGCATAGAAAAGCTTGAGCTTTAGGTCTGTTACCCCCATTTCTACATGGGTGTCCACGTATGATGAGGTTGCTGGTTCTGAACCATCCTTTGAATTTTTGTAAACAACATGAATATCGACAACCCCCTTTTGACAGAGATTGAGAAGGAAATAAGTGTGCTTTCCCAAATAATTGGATCATCTGAAGGACAGTTCGTTTTCTGTGAAGGCAAAGACAGCTTAATGTCATTAAGTATCATGAAAAGCTGGTACCACAGTTTGCAAAATTGGTTAGAGGGATTTTTATTATAATGCCTTTTACAATGGTATTACCTTGAATGAGGATGAGAAGAAATGGCTGCAGAGAAAAAGATTCAACAGCAGCTGTCACAGGCTAAAATTGTCGCAGCGATCTCACATATTCGTAAAGTCCATTGGTGTTAGAAATTGAACTGTTTTATCAGCAGTGAAAATCATTTGGTCATTAGTGGCCGTGATGCTCAGCAGAACGAGTGGATGGCCAAGAGTCTATCCATCATAACCTGAGTTTGAGTAAAGAGTATCAATTTGAAATTTGGTCGTTCTATCATGAGAGCCACCAGGGATCACTACCCATCGAGTTAGCCTGCCAGCAGCCGTAAAACAACCGAGAACCGAGAAATTTAAAGATCAACCTGCAGACAATATTGAGGAGGTGCGCCATATTTTGCACAAGTGTGGCCTGGCCCAGTATATTATCCAGATTTTATCAATCCCAATACACAGTCGATTTGGACAAAATAAATTTCTGAGTTTTATGGCCTTTGGCTTGGTATGAATGAAGTTTCCAACTTTCTGTAGTGGTATCACGTGTTCCTTTCCAAGGAATGTGAATTACCCACGGATCCAGGTCAAATTCATTGCCGCGATAGCAAGATGCGTGGATCTCAACCACAAAAATCTTTTGGCAGCCAATGCTGATGATCGACCTCGGTTTTCAACAAATAAATCAAGCGGTGGAAGATGAATCTAGCCGGGGGTCACACCCATGACAGCCAATCACATTTTTAGACTATATGTTTGATGAATAGTCAATCGAACCACCAATACATTGGCGTGGACAGAGGAGAGATGGTGGATTGTTTTAAAAAATAAATCTCGGATCTAGCTCGTATTTGAAAACATGTACACAGAATATTAAATTTGCTAGACGCCGACTTCCCAATTTTGCGTTAAAAGAATTCCTTTGATTCCGTAGCAACAGTCCAGACGTGTCTTCTTCAGCGCAGTTCTTCACGTAATTTCCAGGACCACACGTCGTTTCGGCAGCCGATTGGTTGGTGAAATCAGAGGTTTTTTAAAGCTCGCCTATCCTAAACCATTCCACATTTAGTTTCGACGCCGAGGCTCGGGTTGCAACAGGTCAGCACGTAGCTCTGTCATGAGCCCCAGTTCATCTCCAGTCAGCAGCTGATTTGAAGGCTCGGGGTTTCTTAGCAAATTAGTTTAGCAGCCGATTTTCAAATTGGATCGGGGGGCATTCATAGTTAGTAGTCGAGTATAGAGTTGGATTCCACGACTGGGGGTTTCATCTAGCAGTTGCGCACAGTTTGTCCATATGCATTCACGTTCATTGGCGGCTTGCAGCAGACAGAAGTTTTACGAGTTTCCGTTGAAGCCACATGGGTTTCACTCTTCATACTTGGAGTTTTCTTTTGTTAGAAAAATCATACAGTTCGAACTCTTTGTTATAGGAGAGAAAAGTGTTTTTTCACTTTACTTCTATTTATTATTTTATTATTTTCAAGTAGGTGAGTTTTTGGGCTATAAAAGAGACCAGCTCTCTTCATTGTAAACGTGGAAAAATTTTGGGAGCTCTTTCCCTAGAAATTAATGAAAAATGTTATGGACCTCTTTGGATAAATTCAGAGTTCTCTTTCTCTTTGTATGCCATTTTTCTTTGTTTGCCATCTTTCATCTTGTCCGAGGCGATACCTCTCTTAGTCCATTTCTTTCAATTCTTAAGCTGGGATCATATGAATAGAAGGCTAACAATCTAGCACAACTTTATTTGACCCATGTTTTTCTCTTAAGTTTTGCGGCTTTCAGGTATTCTCAAGTGCAAGAGCTCTTAGTTGGTCACTACATTCACCTAGCAGCAAGGCCCATTTGAGCTTTCTTTTGACTCCATTCACCCCTCTAATATACTGGCACTGGTCTTTCCCTGAGGATTGATCTTCCCTTCTTTTCCATCACCCATTTAAAATACATATTTTTGTTACATTTGTTTCCTAATGCAGCCTCTTCAATTCACCTTGCCTGTTTACTGTACCTGCGCAATCCTATCTTAGGGATACCCCCCTAGAGTTGGATGAGAGCCAACCTGAAGCGAAGAGGAGAGGAGTGTGGTGACATTGGCCTCTCTCCTGAGAGAGTTGTCATCTAGCTGGTGTGTTACATTTTGGGCTTCAACAACACGCATGCCATTTTGGCGGACAACATTTTTGGCACCGTTGTTGGGGACAAAGTCCAGTTCCCGAAATTTGAAGACTGTGCTTCATTAACGACATTTGTGAGAGATTATAATGCAGGATTCTTTTTCTCACATGGCGACTCCACGAAGGGATAGAGCCCTTGTCCTTTTACAGATTTGAAGATCCTATTGGGTGTAGAGGTGAGCACACTCATTGGAAAGCTTTCAAACTCACCTTGGTGACTCCACAGTTTGGCATGAGGTATAACAATGTTTCAGATTTAGTGCTTCATTTTTTGATTTATGGATGATGATAAAGAAAAACCGCATAATCTTCTGCACGAAACTACTCTGCGTGAAGCTTGCGCCGCGCTAGATTTCTCAAATATCCGTGGATTTCCTAATGACTGCTATGACTGTGAAACGGTGCATGACATTCTCCCAAAGTTCCATGGAAATGATGATGTTTCAGCGATCTATCACACTACCTCTTACTGCAAATTGATGGTTGATTTAAATGTTTATTGTGAGGATGACCTTATGGTCATTTTTGCTTTCACTTTGGAAGGGGATGCAGACAATTGGTTTTATGGTCTTTTGAACAAATCCATAGATTCATTGGCAAAGTTTTTCGAGAGTTTTATCCTTTGCTAGCATGATGGAACTGTGGATGAAATTGAACAGCTTGCTGAACAATACGATGCTCTCATCCCTAGGATCCACCTTGAAAAGAAAGAACTACAGCATGAAATTGATAACCCCATTGAAGAAGCATCGGAAGGGTTGTTGTTCAAAGATATCGCTGAAGAGCCTCTTGATATTGTCATAACAGAAAACGATATGGAGCTGCCCCAGATTTATGTCATTGAAAATATTTTTGAACAGCTTCATGAGGAAAAGGTGGATCTGCCACAAGTTCATGTCATTAATAATGATAGTTGTTTTGAAGATCAGCCCGAACAAATTTATGATGGAGGTATGTATCTAAGTCCTATCAGTCAATGGATAGAGGCCTCTTGTGCACTTACTGATACCTCTGGCCAAAATTTCAGTAACCTTTTCTGTTTTGACAATATGATATTCAATCTTATTCATGAGCAGATTCTAAAACAACTCTGTTTTATGGTAATTTTGTCCACATTTTTGTCTAGAACAGAGCAAAAAGAAAAACAATTTAGCAGTGATAAGACGCTGGAATGGCTCCACTAGTTATGGGCATATACGTAACATTCTACTGTCACATGATAGAGTAGGGTAGGTAGATGAATAAAGCTCTCGTATGAGCATTTTTCTGTTGTTTCGGCATTAATTTTTTGTCACTTTCTTAGTTTTTAAAGTATGTAATAAACGTGTGGTATTGGGATGTGAATCAAGCCATCCCAGCCACAATGTTCCTCTCTCTTTCAAATGTTCTGCGAATGCTCAGAGATGCTGAGGTTCTCATGCACTCACAAGTTGAGCACATGTCCCCATATGGAACCAGATGTTACCCCCATTTCTGCATGGGTGTCCATGTATGATCAGGTTGTTGGTTCTGAACCATCCTTTGAATTTTTGGGCAAACTATTTGTTTTTTGAGCGAAATACTGTAAACAGCATGAATATCGACAACCCCCTTTTGACAGAGATTGAGAAGGAAATAAGTGTGCTTTCCCAAATAATTGGATCATCTGAAGGACAGTTCGTTTTCTGTGAAGGCAAAGACAGCTTAATGTCATTAAGTATCATGAAAAGCTGGTACCACAGTCTGCAAAATTGGTTAGAGGGATTTTTATTATAACGCCTTTTACAATGGTATTACCTTGAATGAGGATGAGAAGAAATGGCTGTAGAGAAAAAGACTCAACAACAACTATCATAGGCTAAAATTGTCGCAGCGATCTCACATATTCGTAAGGTCCATTGGTGTGAGAAATTGAACTGTTTTATCAGCAGTGAAAATCATTTGGTCATTAGTGGCCGTGATGCTCAACAGAACGAGTGGATGGCCAAGATTCTATCCATCATAGCCCGAGTTTGAGTAAAGAGTATCAATTTGAAATTTGGTCGTTCTATCATGAGAGCCACCAGGGATCACTACCCATCGAGTTAGCCTGCCAGCAGCCGTAAAACAACAGAGAATCGAGAACTTTAAAGATCAACCTGCAGACAATATTGAGGAGGTGCGCCATATTTTGCACAAGTGTGGCCTGGCCCAGTATATTTTCTAGATTTTATCAATCCCAATACACAGTCGATTTGGACAAAAGAAATTTCTGAGTTTTACGGCCTTTGGCTTGGTATGAATGAAGTTTCCAACTTTCTGTAGTGGGATCACGTGTTCCTTGCCAAGGAATGTGGATTACCCACGGATCCAGTTCAAATTCATTGCCGCGATAGCAAGATGCGTGGATCTCAACCACAAAAATCTTTTGGCAGCCAATGCTGATGATCGACCTCGGTTTTCAACAAATAAATCAAGCGGTGGAAGATGAATCTAGCCGGGGGTCACACCCACGACAACCAATCACATTTTTAGACTGTATGTTTGATGAATAGTCAATCGAACCACCAATACATTGGCGTGGACAGAGGAGAGATGGTGGATTGTTTTAAAAAATAAATCTCGGATCTGGCTCGTATTTGAAAACGTGTACACACAGAATATTAAATTTGCTAAACGTCGACTTCCCAATTTCGCGTTAAAAGAATTCCTTTGACTCCGTAGCAACAATCCAGACGGGTCTTCTTCAGTGCAGTTCTTCACGTAATTTCCAGGACCACATGTCGTTTCGGCAGTCGATTGGTTGGTGAAATCAGAGGTTTTTTAAAGCTCGCCTATCCTAAACCATTCCACATTTAGTTTCGACGCCGAGGCTCGGGTTGCGACAGGTCAGCACGTAGCTCTGTCATGAGCCCCAGTTCATCTCCAGTCAGCAGCTGATTTGAAGGCTCGGGGTTTCTTAGCAAATTAGTTTAGCAGCTGATTTTCAAATTGGATCGGGGGGCATTCATAGTTAGTAGTCGAGTATAGGGTTGGATTCGACGACTGGGGGTTTCATCTAACAGTTGTGCACAGTTTGTCCATATGCATTCACGTTCATTGGCGGCCTGCAGCAGACAGAAGTCCCACGAGTTTCCGTTGAAGCCACCTGGGTTTCACTCTTCATACTTGGAGTTTTCTTTTGTTAGAAAAATCATACAGTTCGAACTCTTTGTTATAGGAGAGAAAAGTGTTTTTTCACTTTACTTCTATTTATTATTTTATTATTTTCAAGTAGGTGAGTTTTTGGGCTATAAAAGAGACCAGCTCTCTTCATTGTAAACGTGGAAAAATTTTGGGAGCTCTTTCCCTAGGAATTAATGAAAAATGTTATGGACCTCTTTGGATAAATTCAGAGTTCTCTTTCTCTTTGTATGCCATTTTTCTTTGTTTGCCATCTTTCATCTTGTTCGAGGTGATACCTCTCTTAGTCCATTTCTTTCGATTCTTAAGCTGGGATCATATGAATAGAACGCTAACAATCTAGCACAACTTTATTTGACCCATGTTTTTCTCTTAAGTTTTGCGGCTTTCAGGTATTCTCAAGTGCAAGAGCTCTTTGTTGGTCACTACATTCACCTGGCAGCAAGGCCCATTTGAGCTTTCTTTTGACTCCATTCGCCCCTCTAATATACTGGCACTGGTCTTTCCCTGAGGATTGATCTTCCCTTCTTTTCCATCATCCATTTAAAATACATCTTTTTGTTACATTTGTTTCCTAAGGCAGCCTCTTCAATTCACCTTGCCCGTTTACTGTACCTGCCTTAGCGATCCTATCTTAGGGATACCCCCCTAGAGTTGGAGGAGAGCCAACCTGAAGCGAAGAGGAGAGGAGTGTGGTGACATTGGCCTCTCTCCTGAGAGAGTTGTCATCTAGCTGGTGTGTTACATTTTGGGCTTCAACAACACGCATGCCATTTTGGCGGACAACAAGGTCTCCAAGGTTGGCCTTAGCTAGGGCTTTTTCAACCAGCCCTTGGTGGTTGTGAAAGGAGGCTTGGCTTGCCTAACTTGGCATGTGCCATCTCAAGAAGGGGGTTTATCCTCTTGGAAGCCCTAGGGTTAGATTGGACTATCTAACAAACCCTAGGTTTCTTGTTTTTTATCTCAAATTTCTGAGTTTATACCTTTGTACAGATTATATTTCTTAGTTTTTGTATTTTATGAGGTATTTTACATTATTTTTGTACAAAACTTATTTTTTTTTTAAACTAATTTCCGACCCTAACCCTGTCAAAATCCTAACTGCAGTCTCTTGTTAGCCCTAGCGACCTCCTCCAGCTCCCTTCCTCACCTTCGCTCTCCTCTTCTGTTAGCTCGGCCTCCCCTCAATTGACTCCCTACACCCTCGGCCCACTTATTTTCTTCTTCGCTGGCCCTCGGATCTGCTTCCCTCTCCCTCGGACCTGTCTTCCTCTCTGCTGCCACCTTTTCTCCAGCTGCTCTACCCATGGCCCTTTCTCTATCCTCTCCTCCATCCCTCTCTCCTTCCCATCCCTCCTTCCTATCTCTTCTTTTCTTCCACTCCTCCCTTCGCTGCCCTTTCCTCCATACCTACCATCCTTTCTCCACCCTTTCCTCTCCACCAAACCATCCTCTCAAAGCTAACACAGGTCTGCAATATAAATTGCAGACCCCATGCTTTCCTTTTTCCCTAAGTGCACACACAAAACAGAATTTCAAGAGAGTTAGTGGGCATATTTTGTGGTGTAATTAATAAAGTATTTTTTTATATTGATTAGGTAAGGTTAATCTTCTGCATTATACAGAGTTATGGTTTTTGAACAGTCTGGATGCTATTTTTGTTACTATAATTTGAAGCTTCTTTTGTGGAAAACGTAGGCAAGAGAATCACTGCTATACCTTTTCTTTATTGTTATAAATCTGGAAAATCACCCTTTTTATAAGAATTAAATGCACTTTTGGTGTTTGAATCGTGAATGCTAAATGACTTTGAATGATATTTGACATCTCTTTTACTTGGATACATTGCAATAGACTTTTGGTCTTGTTCAGTAATATTTAGACTTGTTTGAACTTTGTTATTGAATGCATATCTACTTGCTATATTCAATTGGTGAATGGTCATAGATTGACTTTGGTGAAGAGCTCTTATATTTCATATGATGAATGTAATGAATGATCTTTCATAGATGATGATCTTGGATTGACCTTACACTTTCATTGAATGATCTATGTTGGTTAATAATCCTTGGTGAATCCTAGCACAAATTGGTGATTCTTTGATCATATACTTTGCCTAATTTGCACCTATTGACATTGGATGATTAATTGTTATATTGACTCCATTTAGGCACTGGTCTAACTACAAATTGCATGGAGAATATATTCCTTTGGTTGTACCAGTGTTCTACAAGGTCATTAAGGACACTTCTCCTTGGAGGTTCCGACACTCCGAAGAAGTTAGAATCGCGATCGAGGTGACATTGGGTCACTATTCTCATATTTGCTTATTGGGAAACTAGCCCTGCTAGTTTGCCTGGTAACACTTGGCAAGGATTTCTACCAAAATATCAAGAGTTCTAGCTATATCTGCAACTGTGTTCTTGTTAAAACACCAAATCCGTCCAAGATCAATCACAGTTAGAAGGGACGGGCTATGGATTACTAAGTACTTATAAACAAAAGAAAGCCATTCTTGAAAGATTCGTAGGAGGCAAAGCTGCAGATCATTTTAAGACTTGATAATTTTTATCTTAGAACCTATAGGCCAAATATATGTATTAAGGGACTCCATGAGGGTAACTTATAAGAAATGAAGCTATTTCTTTTGCAAATATGGTCAAAGACTTGTTTCCAACAACAATTTTGCCATCTGAGATGTGGCATACAAAGAAAACCCTGAAGTTGTCATCTGGTGTTGGCCTACTCTCCAATGCAGATGTAAAAAATAATTGGAGAATTATGTTGTTGAGAGTTATCATCAAGAGGATCAAGATATTAGTCGCAAGTCATAAAGCAAAGGCCACAAGTTCTAAGTGAAAACCAATGGTTATTGCGGTTTTGACAATGCAAAAAGGATTTTTCATGATAACATCTATGGAACACTGGATGGACTAGGGCTACACTCTTTGGCGGACATTCTTCCTATATAATAGTTTTTTGCTTGCATTCCATATGCCTGATCTCAATGATGAAATGCCTTAGCTTATAAGGGTTTGTTTGAAACTATTATACCAATTTGTGTATTGGGATTTTTGCCCATCCTTTTGCCTCAGAGATCAGGCTGAGTTTCAGCTATTCAGACCATACAGATATGATCAGTGCTGAGTTGCTATCAGTTGATGCCATGTTTTTGCCCAAGTTGATGCCATGCCATGTGTTATTGCACCGAGTGAAACGAGGTGCTCTACAGCCCAGTATGGGGGAGATGTTGTAACGTTTGTTACTAACTGTTACCAACTGAGTTGCACTATAGTTGGACTTCAGTGAGCCGCTAGTATTGCACATTTACTTGTGCCTTTTTCAGAGTTCAGAAGTTCCAAGTTTGGCATTTTCAGGGCCCATTTGTCAGTTTTTGTAGTACATGACTGTGCCCCACGAGGTTTGTAATAAGCGTACTAGCATGGTGGTCTTTGAGTGACTCAGTTCCCTAGGACTTGACAACCAAAGAAGGTATTCCAAGGAGTTTTTTCCCTTGTCGATTATGCCTTGCCTTTAGCCGAGTATAATCGATGAGGTTTTCTCCTGCTCCTCCAACGCTGGAATGCCCAAAGTGGGGGTTAGGGCTTAGGGGATTATTAGAGCCCATTTTGTAACATGTATAAACATACTAGGCGCTAGAATTTTATCGTTTTGTCATGTACTAGGTTCCCCTGAAGTTTCAGTCGATTCCGAGAAGAAAAAAAAATTTAGCATTTTAAGCCTTTTTTTTAATGGTTTAATTAAAAAATTTCAAAAGGTAATAAAAGTCTTCTCCGGAGTCGGAATTTGACGCAGGGATGCTCATTTTCAAGCTCAGAGCATCCTCTTTCCTCTGGTACCTGGTTTTCCTACATTTCGGGCGACCGAGACGCCCTATGGAGCAGTTTTGCCTATCAGAGCTACAAAGTGGCACTTTAATGCCAGAAATGCAACAAAATCACTTTGGCCAAAGATTAAAATATTCAAAAATTGAATTGGTCACATGCCAAAATGACATGGCATTAATCAATTTGGATGGGCGACTAAGTGAAAGTAACAAAGCATATGTTAAATTGTTAAGTAAAAGTCAAAATTGGATTATTAATATTCCATGTTCCACATCATAACCTTCACGTGGGCAGTCGTACAGCCTACGAATTGAGCAATGGAGAGTGAGTACGAGAGATTGGGCCACCCACAAGTGATGTGGCATAATCCAAAGTTCAAAGCATATGCATTAAATCAATTTGCAATGGTTATGAGCATTAAAACAAATCTGTACGGATCCTCACGTGGGCAATCCTTCATCCATTGCGTGAACCATTTGACGTGGCATGTGATGTCATAAGGTTGTTCGTATTAATGTTCAAAGGTGTCAAGCATATGTTATAAGTGATATGATAAGGGGTAGCGAATCAGGGGTTGACCGAATTCATGCCAAGATCCACTTTCACGTGGGCCATTCCTCACGACCGTACGAGTTGCATGAGAGTTGGTTTGTGGAAAGTTTAAGTGGTGGGCTCTCCCATCTTATGAGGTGGCACAAGCATGGAGCAACTGCTAATTAAGTTAACCATTCGAATTCACCAGCCAACCCAGCATTCAACGATTTGTGGAAACATCCACTCACATCATCATTCTCATGCGTGAGTGCTTTCAAAGAGGGCAACTTTCAGCAGTTTCCTTTCTGAGGTGTTTTTGTCCATTTGGAATGGTGTTTCTCCATTGGGTGAGAGCTTTGCTTGCTCTACAAACTAGGAGCTTTGTCTCCTTAGGGTTTTGCGCCCTAGCTTCATGCCATTTGCTATAAATTGAGGAGCTTGGCTCCATTGTAAGGATCGGAAAGTGGAACCTCTACTCTAATATTGTTGTATTATTTCTGTGTTCTTGAGAATAAAGTTAAGGCTTTGGAGGCTATATTGTGGACTCGTGTTAAATGTGTGGATGTCTAATGCTTCAATCCCATGGAGGTAATCTGTGTCTCTTCATTAGCTTTGTTTATTGTTCGGATTCATGCTGACCTTTGAAGGAAATTTATTATTTCAGTAGTGTAAAGAGTAGAATCTATATTTTATTCTTTATTATCAATTGTATGAAGTATATCTTAAACATTGTTCATATCTTGTTTGAATGTCCATGTTTCAGTTTATCTTTTATATGATTTATATCGGTGTCTCTTAATCCGCTTGTGCAAGGTTTGTTGTGAGATTTCTTGCAGGTAATCTGATCTCATTGAGAAGGCATACATGCTAGTTTGTCAATCTTTGAAGTTATAAAAGGAAGCGTAGTCCCTCGCGTGTTCACTTGCATATGGTCTCCATTCGCCCAGTCTTTCTCACTCAAAACCAGTTATATCACCTTCGTTCAAACCCTCATTCATCCTATCTTGGTTACTGTTTCTATATTGTTCTAGATCTAAAATTTTGATATCCTAAGAAGTGGATCTAGTATCCTTTACTAATGCTTTCATTTTATCAAAGTCTAAATCTTAAAGGTTCATTAGTGAAGAAGTGCTTATAAAAGATTTATCTAGCATTGTTAGGCTTGTAATTTGACTTGCAAACTCGAAAGAGACCAGCCAAAGATCCTAGCAAGGCAAGCTCCTTAGCTTGTCTTCCTAGTTACCTTTTGTCTTGTTTCATTGCACCTTTTAACTTCATTTTTCAGACTTAGTTTGCACTTCGAAGAAGAGTAATTTCTTAGTTGTTTTTTGGCATTTTACAAACTTTTTAGCTCGCTGGTTTTTTTGGTTCTGCACATAAAAAGTCATTTGAAAGTTAGTTTAAAAACCCAAAAAAATTGCCCAAAATACGTTTTCACACACTAGTTGCATTAGATCTCATTCTGATAATTTTCTAGCATTGTCAGAACACTCTTAAAGTGTTCTGATTGTCATTTTCTAACCAATATAGCTCGCTGATCTGTTTTGATTTCATCACAGGTTGGAGTGAGAAATTTTAATAAAACTTGCATTTGGAGCTTCCTGAACCACCCAGAGAGAACCAGTTTCAAGCATCATCTTTACTCTTCTCAAACCTTGTAAACCGACTTGTTCCCTAATGATAAAGGGCAAGAAATATTTCTCTTAAGTTTCCAAGTTGTAATAAAAAATAAAAAGAGCACAGCAGGCAATTTCAGCGCCTAACCCCAATCCCCCCAGGGGGGATTCGCACATTTTTCATTTTTTTATTTTTTGCTTTTTTTTTTTTGGTTTTCATTTGAGCAATAGTAATTAAATAACTCACTCAAGCACACAACGTCCTCCGAGGACCCGTTTATCATTTTATATGCTTTTGTGTCTATTTCAAATTATTATTCTGTGCTTAAAATTTAATCCTAAAATTAACCCCCCTTGCTTTATGCTTGGCGTTTAGTGTAGAATAATCATCCACTCACACATCTTAATACAACGAACAATGCCCCAAACCCGGAGTATGCTCTTGACTACTGCAGCTTAGTCAGAACAGTTGGCTCAATCAGAAACGGGTGCAAGGTAATTAGTGTTAATATGACAATCCATCAGAATCCAATCCTAAGAACTCAGGAGGTTGCATGGACTGAATCCACAGAGTCAGCAGGTTCTTAAGCGGGTTCATCCTCGCCTGGTTGGACACTTGGTAAGGTTGCTAGAGCACTCAGTTCGAAGTTTAGTTTTCTTTTGGGCCAAACCAAAAATTAACCCACTCCTTAACTACTCATTTAATAATCATAAAAATTACCAACCGAGCCACTGCAATACTTTCACTGAGACTACACAAGCAACCCTACACAACAGCAATTACAAGCATTTTTTACTTTCTCGGCATTGGTCTTTAATTTTCTATGTTTAAGTTTCAATCACAAATGTCGTGAATGCTTATCTATCTTGTGTTGGGTTAATCAATTGATTTAATTTGCAAGCAGTGGTTAGTTGCTAATTTTTCATCTCATCATCTTTTTAACTCCTAGAATAGACTTTTATCCTTTGTTGTAGATTAAAAGCCTTAGATTATTTTTTATAGGGACCACCCCCCTTGGCTTCGCTAGGAGTAAGCCTAGACGGAGGAGTTGAGTAATCAGGTGACAGCACTTGACTCTCACTTGCCCCCAAGGACACACCGAGCGGCTTGAAGGTTTCTTGTCGCGTCCCCCCCAGGTGTGTATTAGGCGGCAACATTTTGGCGCCGTTGCCGGGGATAAACCTTTCTATTCCCGGGTCACGACCTTTGTTTCTTTTTTTTTTTACTTTGTTTGATGTATCCTGTGAATATTTAAATTTTACTCGGTCCATCTGGCGACTCCACTTTTAAACAATTCAACGAAGTATTCAACAAGAAGAAATTCGGAAGGATTATTCGATTTTATTCCTGAACCTGAAAAGGTATATAGAAGAAGATTGAATAAACAAAACTCACGGAGAATACTCGAAAATCTTAGACTTGAGTCAATCTTAGATATTCACCATCTGTTTGAAGAGCCTAATCCACCAGAAGACATGGGAGATTTTTTTAGCCCTCTAGACTTTACTGCAATCGTAGGGTACCCTCATGTCGTAACTGAGAAGGCAATTGAAAAGTTGCCTTCATTTTAGGGTAACAACGCCATAAGTGCTAAGGCACATTTAAAGTCTTTTTCACAATGTTAAAATAAATGGTGTCTTAACGCTAAACATGAAGATGTGCAGATGAAGCTGTTTGCGCTATCCTTAGAAGAAGATGCCTTTGATTGGTTCTCAGACCTAGATGTTGGCAGTTTCAAAACATTCAAAGAGTTTGAGAAGGGTTTCCTAGCCAAGTGGGGAGACAAGAAAGAAGATAGGTACCTGTTAGCATCCCTAAACAACATGAAGAAGAATGAGAATGAGACTATGGATGAGTTCAACAATCTCATCTCAAGCTTGCATGCCGAGATTAAGCCTCCTGATGGCTCAATCCTCATACATTATATTGAATCTTTCAATGGAGAGATGAGATATCAACTTAGGGATAAAGAACCTGTTGATCTTAAGAAAGCCCAAGTTATAGCTGAAAAGATTGATAAGAACATGCAGTCATCCGGAAAGTCCAATCTTCCAGGTTTCACCAGAGGTACTACATCAAAACAATCAAACAACAAAGACAAGTCAAGATCAACAGATAGCAAGGACCTAGCAAAAGATCCTTTGAGAGAATTGACAGATGTAATCAAAGCTATGGAAGCCAATCATGCTGCACAAATGAATTCCATGCAAAACAGACTCATTGCTATGGAAAGAGAAAAATCTCACATGCCTTCCAATAGGTTTCCTCCTAGACAGAACAATGAATGGAAGCAAAAGTATCCATCCAACAATCAGAGGATCCCTAGTCAACTTGATTCAACCAACATGGTTATGGAAGAGGTGCCCCCTTTCTGTAGGGCTTGTAATGAATTTCGTGATGAGTCAACTTGTCCTAAGTTTAACTACATAAATGAACAAGCTCCTCCTGAAGTCAACAACTTTGTAGGGTATTCAAATCAACCTGAGTATATCAATCATGTTGGTAAAACTCACACTTTGCCAAAGGATGTTTGGAAACAAGCTAAGGAAATGGCACAGGAAAAGGACAATGTTACAAAAATTTATGGAGAGAAACCTACACCTGAAAAGATCAAAGAATTAGCAAAGTTCAAAGGCTTCACCTATCAGAGAAGGAAGACTGCCATCTCCATCAAATCAGATCTGCATATTCCTAAGGTAACTCATCTTCCTTCCCCATAACTAAATGTTAATATAGTTAGCTGGCTAGCTGGTGCTAAAATGCTTGTTCCTGTAACTGAAGTAATTAAAATGCAAGGTCAAAAGGATAGATTGATAAAGTCTTTAGAAGCTAGTGGAAATATTGATGAAGCACCTACGGAAGCTATCTACGAAAAACCTAAGGACAAGGTCCTAGAAAAAACTAAGGATAAAGTTTAGGAAAAAACAAAAGAAGTCATTCCTGAGAAACCTAAACAAGTCATTCTGATGTTCCTAAGAAAATCAATGAAGATCTTCCTATTATACTACATAGTATAGATCCTCGTAAGGAAGAGCATCCTCCTTTCTATGTATCCTTAGTCGTCAACAACATGTTGCTCCATAACTGCATGCTTGATTCAGGTGCCACATCCAACGTCATAACTAAAAAAGTCATGGAACAATTGAACCTGAAAGTCACAAGACCTTATCAGAATGTGTGTGCAATGGATTCTACAGAAATTGACACCATAGGCATTATCATGAACTTACCTGTAGATTTATCTGCATATCCTGATGTGAATTTGACTATGGATGTAGTTGTGATCGATGTCCCTAACATTTGGGGCATGTTGCTATCTAGAAAATGGGTTGC
Source organism: Larix kaempferi (assembly GCA_027924585.1). Taxonomy (NCBI): domain Eukaryota; kingdom Viridiplantae; phylum Streptophyta; class Pinopsida; order Pinales; family Pinaceae; genus Larix; species Larix kaempferi. Next base: position 17,451,617 of record BSBM01000893.1, read on the forward strand.
TTCCCTTGGTGGTTGCATATAGTGGGAACTATTCCATTTTTGCAAACACATTATCTCACATTAAAGAAAAGATTAAAGATGATAGAGTAAATGGGTTGTGGAGGATGAGTTTTGATGGTGCATTTTCCAGATCAGGAAAGGGTGCTGGAATTGTGATTACTTCTCCATCTCAACAGACTTTCAAGTTTGCTTTCAGACTTGAGTTTGATGCTTCAAACAATGTTGCAGAGTATGAAGCACTCTTGCAAGGCCTTGAAATAGCTAAAGATATGGGTATAAAAATTCTAAGTATAAAAGGAGATTCAGACTTAGTTATATGTCAAATCAAGAACACCTTTGCATGCAAGAGTCAAAGGTTAAGGAAGTATAGGAATGCTTGTTGGGATACAATGGAATTATTTGATGCCCTAAACATCACATCAGTACCTAGGGAAGAAAATCAAGAAGCAGACCAACTAGCAGTAGCAACCTCAACCCTCCAGCCGACTAAAGAGATAATCAATGGTGAAGGAAAATTTGAGATCAATTTCAGACCCTCCATCCCGGATAATGTAGATCATTGGCAGGTATTCAAAGATGACAAGCAAATCCTTAGATTTATACATAATGTCCAAGAATTCATTGATTGTAAGATAGGCTATAAGGAAGAAAAGTATGACTACAAGGAAGATGAGGATCAACCTAGGAATGCCATACCTAAAAGTATAGTTGAATGGGAGCATATCTTTGACAGACAGGACAGGCATAAACCAGAAAAGGAAATATTAAAGGCTGGAAATTACATAGAGATCAACATTGGGACTGAAACTGAACCTAAGCTAATCAAAATTGGTAAGGGTACAAGTGCAAAGGAAAGAAATGACCTTATAGCCCTAATTCGGGAATATCGGGATGTTTTTGCCTTTTCATATGATGAGCTCAAGTCATATCGGGAAGACATTTTCCAACATACTATCCCTTTAAAAGGGGATGCCAAACCTTTTCGCCAGAAGTTGAGACAAATGAATCCCTAGGTGGCCCCCATAGTTTTGAAAGAGCTTCAGAAGATGCTAGCAGCTAGAATCATAGCCCCAACTAGACATTCCTCATGGTGTTCAAATCTGGTTGTTGTAAGAAAGAAAAATGGAAACCTAAGACTGTGCATTGACTTTAGAAACCTGAATTGGACATGTTTAAAAGATAACTACCCTCTCCCCAATATGGAAACACTGCTTCAAAGAGTAACTGGTTCTGGAATGATGTCAATGTTGGATGGTTTTTGGGGTATAACCAGGTAGTGTTCAGCGAAGAAGACAGGCATAAGACAACTTTTACCACCCCATGGGGTACTTTCGAGTATCTCAGAATGCCTTTTGGATTGCTCAATGCTGGGGCAACTTTCCAGAGATCCATGGATTATGCTTTCAATGAGCTAATCGGTAAGATCATAGAAATATATCAAGATGATCTCACAATTTTTTCTAAAGAAAGAACTGATCATGTTGGCCACCTAAGACAAATCTTTGAACGATGTCGAAAATTCGGCATATCTTTAAACCTAGCTAAGTCTGTCTTAGGTGTTGATGAGGGGAAGTTACTTGGTCACATCATCTCCAAAGATGGGGTCAAGATTGACCCAGAGAGGGTGGAAGCCATAAAGAAAGTTCCTTTGCCTTGTAATAAAACAGCTTTACAGTCATTCAATAGGCAAATCAACTTTATCAAACGCTTTATTCCCAACTTAGCAGAGTTAATGAAACCCATGCAGAGATTGCTTAAAAAGGACGCTAAGTTTGAATGGAATAAAGAGGGTAAAGAAGCTTTTAGTGGAATAAAGGATGCTATTTGTAGATCACCTGTCTTGATCAGTCCTGATTATTCCAAAGATTTTCAAATCTTTTCATTTGCATCACCAGACACCATAGCCGGAGTTTTGTTGCAAAAGAATAAGGATGGCCAGGAGCAACCCATAGCCTTTATGAGTAGAGCCTTATAGAATTCTGAGCTTAAGTACACTATCATGGAAAAACAAGCATATGCCTTAGTTAAATCACTTAAGCATTTCAGAATGTATATCGGATACTCGAAAGTTATAGGGTATGTGCCTCATGCGGCAGTTAAGGACATTTTATCACAACAAGACTGTCTTGGTATAAGGGGTAAATGGGTCTCTAAGATCCAAGAATATGACTTAGAAATCAAACCCACCAAGTTAGTTAAAGGTCAGGGTTTAGCCCGCATGATGGCTGAAGGGAACGAGCAAGCCTTAGGGATGGTATGTCAAAACAATGAGTCAGTACAGGTCAGATCAGAAGAGCTTCAACGTCTTGAACAGGTTCCTTGGTATTCAGACATCATATATTTTCTAACCAACCTCACATGCCCAAATCATCTTATTGGCCATAAAAGAACGGCCTTGAGGTTAAAAGCCACAAAGTTTTGTATCACCCAGGATGGGCTGGGATGGAAAAATCCAGATGGTCTAATTCTTAGATGCATCGATGAGCCAGAGTCCAAAAAACTCATGGCTGAGTTCCACTCTGGATTTTGTGGAGGACATTATGCGGCCAAGACAACAGCCCATAAAGTCCTCAGAGCAGGGTATTATTGGCCCACTTTGTTCTCATATGTTCAGAAGCATGTCAGAAGTTGCCAACAATGTCAACTCTTCACAGGAAAACAAAAGTTAGCATCCTTGCCTCTTAAACCTGTAGTTGTCCAAGCCCCTTTTCAGCAATGGGGTCTTGATTTCGTTGGTCAGTTTAAGGATAATTCTAGCAACGGTTATTCTTGGATCCTAACTGCCACTGATTATTTTACCAAGTGGGTGGAAGCAATCCCCACGAAAGCGGCAACCGAGAAAGTGATCATGGATTTTTTAGAAGATAAGATTATCACTAGATTCGGTGTGCCCGCTAGGATCACCATGGATAATGCTAAGGCATTCAGCTCAGCAGAAATGTCATCCTTTTGTTTCAAGTATGGTATCATCCTATCACATTCATCAAATTATTATCCCCAAGGTAATGGTCTGGCAGAATCAAGTAATAAAAACTTAATGACCATAGTCAAGAAAATTGTTGGAGATAATAAAAGAGCTTGGGATAGTAAGATCAGATTTGCACTATGGGCAGATAGGATTACTAAGAAAAGTTCAATTGGAAAGTCTCCTTTTGAACTGGTTTATGGATTAGATGTTACTTTACCTGTTCACCTAAAGTTGCCAGTGTATCAGTTACTAGAAGAGTGTAGTACAGATCTAGATGCATCTCAATATAGAATGGATCAACTAGTTGAGTTGGATGAAATCAGACGAAAGGCGGTTGATCAAAGCATAAAGAATCAGGAGAAGGTTAAAAAGAATTTTGATAAGTCATCAAACACAAGGGTATTTCAGATTGGTAATACAGTACTACTTTGGGACAAAAGAAGGGAAAAACATGGAAAATTTGACAGTTTATGGGCAGGCCCTTATCTCATTCACGAAATAGCAGGCACAAACGTTTTTTACCTAAGCAGTATGGACAGCGAGAAGTGTACCCTCCCAGTCAACAGAGGCCTTCTCAAACTATTCTACACTGAAAATATCTGATGCCCATGGGGGCATCTTTGTATCAAAATTTTTAAACCCTACTCCTGCATTTCATTTTCTAGTTAGATTTTTTTTATGTATATTATTGTTTTGTACATTAGTTTGAATTTTGCTTATGTACAATAGTTTCCTTTTTATGAATAAATGTTGTAACTTAGATGTTTCATTTGGTTATCTTTCATATATATATGGGACTGATGCACTTATGTTTCCATGCAGGAAACTGAGAATCTGGAGTTCTCGAATGATCTCCTTTCCTAGGAAAGATTAATCACACGTCCCACAGTTGGAGCCAGATGTTACCAACTGAGTTGCACTACAGTTGGACTTCAGTGAGCCGCCAGTATTGCACATTTACTTGTGCCTTTTTCAGAGTTCAGAAGTTCCAAGTTTGGCCTTTTCAGGGCCCATTTGTCAGTTTTTGTAGTACATGACTGTGCCCCACGGGGTCTGTAATAAGCGTACTAGCATGGTGGTCTTTGAGTGACTCGGTTCCCTAAGACTTGACAACCAAAGAAGGTATTCCAAGGAGTTTTTTCCCTTGTCGATTATGCCTTGCCTTTAGCCGAGTATAATCGATGAGGTTTTCTTCTGCTCCTCCAAAGTTGGAATGCCCAAAGTGGGGGTTAGGCCTTAGGGTATTATTAGAGCCCATTTTGTAACATGTATAAACATGCGAGGCACTAGAATTTTATCGTTTTGTCATGTACTAGGTTCCCCTGAAGTTTCAGTCGATTCCGAGAAAAAATATTTTTTTAGCATTTTAAGCCATTTTTTTAATGGTTTAATTAAAAAATTTCAAAAGGTGATAAAAGTCTTATCCAGAGTCGGAATTTGACACAGGGATGCTCATTTTCAAGCTCAGAGCATCCTTTTTACTCTAGTACCTGGTTTTCCTACATTTCGGGCGACCGAGACGCCCTATGGAGCAGTTTTGCCTATCAGAGCTACAAAGTGGCACTTTAATGCCAGAAATGCAACAAAATGCACTTTGGCCAAAGATTAAAATATTCAAAAATTGAATTGGTCACATGCCAAAATGGCATGGCATTAATCAATTTGGATGGGCGACTAAGTGAAAGTAACAAAGCATATGTTAAATTGTTAAGTAAAAGTCAAAATTGGATTATTAATATTCCATGCTCCACATCATAACCTTCACGTGGGCAGCCGTACGAATTGAGCAATGGAGAGTGAGTACAAGGGATTGGGCCACCCACAAGTGACGTGGAATATTCCAAAGTTCAAAGCATATGCATTAAATCAATTTGCAATGGTTATGAGCATTAAAACAAATCCGTACGGATCCTCCCGTGGGCAATCCTTCATCCATTGCGTGAACCATTTGACATGGCATGTGATGTCATAAGGTTGGTCGTATTAATGTTCAAAGGTGTCAAGCATATGTTATAAGTGATATGATAAGGGGTAGCGAATCAGGGGTTGACCGAATTCATGCCAAGATCCAATTTCACGTGGGCCATTCCTCACGGCCGTACGAGTTGCATGAGAGTTGGTTTGTGGAAAGTTTAAGTGGTGGGCTCTCCCATCTTATGGGGTGGCACAAGCATGGAGCAACTGCTAATTAAGTTAACCATTCGAATTCACCAGCCAACCCAGCATTCAACGATTTGTGGAAACATCCACTCACATCATCATTCTCATGCGTGAGTGCTTTCAAAGAGGGCAGCTTTCAGCAGTTTCCTTTCTGAGGTGTTTTTGTCCATTTGGAATGGTGTTTCTCCATTGGGTGAGAGCTTTGCTTGCTCTACAAACTAGGAGCTTTGTCTCCTTAGGGTTTTGCGCCCTAACTTCATGCCATTTGCTATAAATTGAGTAGCTTGGCTCCATTGTAAGGATCGGAAAGTGGAACCTCTGCTCTGATATTGTTGTATTATTTATGTGTTCTTGAGAATAAAGTTAAGGCTTTGGAGGCTATATTGTGGAATCGTGTTAAATGTGTGGATGTCTAATGCTTAAATCCCATGGAGGTAATCTGTGTCTCTTCATAAGCTTTGTTTATTGTTCGGATTCATGCTGACCTTTGAAGGAAATTTATTATTTCAGTAGGGTTAACAGTAGAATCTATATTTTATTCTTTATTATCAATTGTATGAAGTATATCTTAAACATTGTTCATATCTTGTTTGAATGTCCATGTTTCAGTTTATCTTTTATATGATTTATATCGGTGTCTCTTAATCCGCTTGTGCAAGGTTTGTTGTGAGGTTTCTTGCAGGTAATCTGATCTCATTGAGAAGGCATACATGCTAGTTTGCCAATCTTTGAAGTTATAAAAGGAAGCGTAGTCCCTCGCGTGTTCACTTGCATATGGTCTCCATTCGCCCAGTCTTTCTCACTCAAAACCGGTTATATCACCTTCGTTCAAACCCTCATTCACCCTATCTTGGTTACTATTTCTATATAGTTCTAGATTTAAAATTTTGATATCTTAAGAAGTGGATCTAGTATCCTTTACTAATGCTTTCATTTTATCAAAGTCTAAATCTTAAAGATTCATTAGTGAAGAAGTGCTTATAAAAGATTTATCTAGCATTGTTAGGCTTGTAATTTGACTTGCAAACTCGAAAGAGAGCAGCCAAAGATCCTAGCAAGGCAAGCTCCTTAGCTTGTCTTCCTAGTTACCTTTTGTCTTGTTTCATTGCACCTTTTAGCTTCATTTTTCAGACTTAGTTTGCATTTCGAAGAAGAGTAATTTCTTAGTTGTTTTTAGGCATTTTACAAACTTTTTAGCTCGCTGGTTTTTTGGTTCTGCACATAAAAAGTCATTTGAAAGTTAGTTTAAAAACCCCAAAAAATTGCCCAAAATATGTTTTCACATACTCGTTGCATTAGATCTCATTTTGATAATTTTCTAGCATTGTCAGAACACTCTTAAAGTGTTCTGATTGTCATTTTCTAACCAATATAGCTCGCTGATCTGTTTTGATTTCATCACAGGTTGGAGTGAGAAATTTTAATAAAACTTGCATTTGGAGCTTCCTAAACCACCCAGAGAGAACCAATTTCAAGCATCATCTTTACTCTTCTCAAACCTTGTAAACTGACTTGTTCCCTAATGATAAAGGGCAAGCAGTACTTCTCTTAAGTTTCCAAGTTGTAATAAAAAATAAAAAGAGCACAGCAGGCAATTCCAGCGCCTGACCCCAATCCCCCAGGGGGGATTCACACATTTTTCATTTTTTTATTTTTCGTTTTTTTTTTTTTAGTTTTCATTTGAGCAGTAGGAATTAAATAACTCACTCAAGCACACAATGTCCTCCGAGCACCCGTTCATCATTTTATATGCTTTTGTGTCTATTTCAAATTATTATTCTGTGCTTAAAATTTAATCCTAAAATTAACCCCCCTTGCTTTATGCTTGGGGTTTAGTGTAGAATAATCATCCACTCACACGTCTTAATAAAACGAACAACGCCCCAAACCCGGAGTATGCTCTTTACTACTGCAGCTTAGTCGGAACAGTTGGCTCAATCAGAAACGGGTGCAAGGTAATTAGTGTTAATAGGACAACCCATCAGAATCCAATCCTAAGAACTCGGGAGGTTGCATGGACTGAATCCACAGAGTCAACAGGTTCTTAAGCAAGTTCATCCTCGTCTGGTTGGACACTTGGTAAGGTTGCTAGAGCACTTAGTTCGAAGTTTAGTTTTCTTTTGGGCCAAACCAAAAATCAACCCACTCCTTAATTACTCATTTAATAATCATAAAAATTACCAACCGAGCCACTGCAATACTTTCACTGAGACTACACAAGCAACCCTACACAACAGCAATTACAAGCATTTTTTACTTTCTCGGCATTGGTCTTTAATTTTCTATGTTTAAGTTTCAATCACAAATGTCGTGAATGCTTATCTATCTTGTGTTGGGTTAATCAATCGATTTAATTTGCAAGCAGTGGTTAGTTGTTAATTTTTCATCTCATCATCTTTTTAACTCCTAGAATAGACTTTTATCCTTTGTTGTAGATTAAAAGCCTTATTTTATTTTTTATAGGGACCACCCCCCTTGGCTTCGCTAGGTGTAAGCCTAGACGGAGGAGTTGAGTAATCAGGTGACAGCATTTGACTCTCACTTGCCCCCAAGAACACACCGAGCGGCTTGAAGGTTTCCTACCGCGTCCCCCCCAGGTGTGTATTAGGCGGCAACACTAACAAAATAATTAAAATATTTCATGTCGTCTCATAAAATAAAAAATTATGGAAAGTATTTCAAAAAAATCAATGTTGGTTCATAAAATAAAATATTATGAAAAGTAATTAAAAAATAGATGTTTGATTATAAAATAAAAACTTAAAACTTAAACCCGGATCTATCAATCAAGAGAGATCAAATTTCTTGAATTTAAATTTAAAAAAAGAAATACACCTCAAGAAATTGGATCCCTCTCGGTGCTTGACAAATACGGGTTTAAGATGGATCTATGCTGGTATATTTCCATTTCATGCATGAGAATATGTTTTATGGATTATGACTTCGATTGATGAGTGTATTTCAGATGTTCTTCTTGTTACATACAATGATTAATTCTGATAAACATAGTTAGTAGAGATGTTCCATAGGCTAATATTGAGTAGAGATTTTTATTTTATGCACATATCATTGGCTAACAGCTCTTGGTCTTTACAAGGATTATAAATCTCCTTTGTCTCCGTAATTTGAGCATCTCCATACCACACCACCTTGACTTCAAAATCCCATTGGCTAGAGAATGATAGATTGGCTCTTGACCTCCACTATGTGTCCCCTTCACCATGAAGGCCTCCCTGTTCTCCTTTGTGTCTCGAGCATGCTTGTGTTCTGACGTATCATGCAACGGTTCTGGTTGCTTCCTTGTAAATCTCTATGGTTAACTAGTTATCAAACATAAAGAGTTTCCATTGAACAATGTTCTCCCTAGACATGAAACATGAAAGTCTATCCCCCTACAATGCTCAAAAAGGGCATTCGAATACAGCTCCCACTCCAAGACTCCTTGTATCAGAAGCTAGTGTGAAAGAAAAATCTTCACCAGATCAAAAGAAAATCAAAGAGACCAAAGACAAATTGCAACAATCAAGCAATCTAAAGAAAAAGAAGCAAGTCCTACTTGCATGTGCCTTCAAAATAAAATCAAGTACAAGAAGAAAAAGTCCAAGAAGGAGCTAGCAAAGCAAAAAGTAAAAAAAAAGGGGGGGGGGGGAGAGTTTGATTGGCAAGGTCAAAAGGAGTAGTACTTCATTACACAACAGCCATTTGTGAAACACATTTCCTATTGTTTGCACTATTGGTGAAGATCACAGAGTTTTCCTTATCCCTCATCATGAGTCAATCAATCTACTTTGACCAATTTTCACTTGACTACCTATTGGAATGTTACAAAAACCGAACCGGTGGTTGAACCAGCCAACCTCAAGAACCGGAACCGGACCAAAACCGGGAAAAAAAACGGATCACAAAACCGGTCCACCAAAAATACATAAAATGTTCAAATTTTGAAAAATTATATATATATATATATGTTCAACCATGTGAATCAAAACCATTATACACATTTGCAAAAAGCGCTCTCGTATGTATTTTGCTAGGTGGCATACTGAGCATATTGCACTTGAATCATATGTCTAACATGCTAAGGAAACTGTTATTGTTGAAAAGGTTGTTTCAAGGTTTTTGTAACAGACTGTCACCTTGGAATATGCCCACAAAAGTTTATTTTAATTACACAATTAGTTCAGAGTTGTTGTTAGGGCTACTCAAAGCCTCTTTACTGCTGTAGGTAACTACTATTAGGTGTATTTTATTTATGATGATATAACCAGGATTGTTGTAGGTACTTTGCATACTCTTTCAAGGCTGCTACACTTCCCAGGAATGTCAAGAATGATTCTTAACTCAAAATACTCAAGTGAATAGTGTGGGAGAAATAGAGCGGTTGGGGTTGCTTTTATAGCTTTCTTAGGGGTTTAGGATTATCTAGAACCTTCCCCACTCAACGAACTTTATTATTTAAAAAATGGCCTCTTAAGTGTCGTTGTTTAGTTCTGTACTGAACCAGTCAAAATCGGAACCGGTAAAACCATCCGGAACGAGTCAGAACCGGGACGGAACCGGTAATTTCCGGTTTGAGACACTGGTTTGAACCGTTGAGGCTTATGAACCAGTCGAACCAGCCGATTTTTCCAGAACCGGTCTGGTTTTTGTAACATTGCAGTGCCCATCCACTTTCATCCAAAGGAGAAGTAATCTTTGTAATGGTCTTGATGTTGATTGATGATCATATGTATATAAAACACGAACCTCATACAGTTTATGAACTTTATGTAGCATGATATATGTTTGAAGTTATGGAATGATTCATATGGACAATCATTGTAAGTATTATAATTCAATTACATCATCATTCTAAGCCATATAAGATGAAATATCCTCATTCCAAAGGCATTAAAAGAGTCTATACATCCATTGAACAAATTTGTCCGACCAAAGTTAACTTTTTCAACATGTTGACTTGGTCAAAGGGGGGTCTGGCTTGGTCAATAGGGCCATCCAATAGTGTGTATTTCCTATTCATCACCATTCAATTTGTTGAAGACTTTAAAATCCAATTTGATCATTCCAAATGTGATTTCCAGCTTATATGGACTTGAGCTATGGGGGAGTGCCCTAACCCTAATGCTTCGCTCCCGAAGCACACTCCGAGAGGGAGCAATCAAGAATTGCTCTCGAGAACATGATTCCCGATCGCTCCCTTTTGAGAGCACGATTTCAGGGAGGACGCTCCCTATTGCAAAAAAAGCTCCTTGGTTTTTTAGGGAGCGATGAGGGAGCGCTCCCTCATTGCTCTCTAGTCACTCCCGCAAGCAAAATAAATGCTCCCTAATCATTCCCTCAACACTCCCATGAATTGAGGTAGATTTTTTTCCCTTTCTTAGTTTTTGGAACCAAGACATGGTTCCACTTGGAATTTTGGGCATGGTTGGGATTCGTTTAGGGGATTTAAACTCTTTGACTCCATTTGCACTCATTCTATTTCTCATTTCATTCATTTCACTCCTCTTTGCTAAGGTTTTGAGTGGGTTTGCTAGTTGTTTGTGAGCAAATTTGTGAGAACTTGGAAGGGAGATTGAAGGCTACTATTTGTGAGAGCTTGGAAGGGATATTGGAGGCTTCCATAGAGACATTCAACCACCATTGGAGAGCTAAAAATGTAGGCTCTAAATCCCATTCTTTGTTTGTTTTGAAATTTTTTTCTACTATGTTAAAATTTTAAATCTTGAATATTCTTTTCTACTTCTCTTTCCCATTTCTCCTTCTCCATCATTCTATTGCAGACAACAAGTGATTCTCATCTTGAATCAAGAAGCATGATGGGTAAGTGTTTTTTGCTTTTGGTTCGACTTCTTATCATGATGGTGATGTTGGGAAACCAATATACCAATGGCAGTGATGAGGAGGAAGAAGGGGAAGAGGATGATGATAATGATGCTGAGAGTGATGAGAGACAAAACAAAAGGATCCAATACCTTTGTAGAATTATGTGGCAAGGCTTGGGGGAGGGAAAGGGTGTGGAACCACAAAGTTTATATGCCCCCATTGTACTAAAAATTACACAAGTTCATATGCCCGTGTGAGAAAGTATTTATGTGGGATTATGCCATTGGGATTTTTTTACATTGTGACTAAGGCATCCACTTAACTTCTATGCCGAGTCATTAACTATGTCACAACCCACATGTCAGGGTAGCTTGCATTTATCTTTACATCTCATTAAAGATACCATGGTAAACATTTCGCTTAGGGGATATTTCCATTTCATAAACTTAGAGCCCCTTGGCATTCCCCACAGTGTACCATATTTCAGCCCTTGTTAATTTCTTCAGGCACATTGTTTCTTAGAAATCGATCAAGCAAGTACTGTGTAAATTTCCTTAAAATCCAACTAGGGCGAAAAGCATGCCAGATTAATTGCTACCAATAACCACACATGGATTTCTTCACTATGCAACAGAAAATAAATACTGAAAGAAATATAGCAGCAATCACATCAAATAGAGACAACACAATCTTTTTGGGTATAAACCCCCGGACAAAACCCAAGATGGCAAAACCGGTGCAGCAATATGAGATGATATTTTTATTAAGAAAAATATGGAGCAATACAATTAAGAATTCGATTATGCCCAATAGGCAAAATTCGTACCACACAAAATCCCTGAGAAAAACCTGTAGGTGGGCACTGATCCCAACGCAGCAGTACTGCTGCTGCTGTACGGCCTGCTGTACGGATCCGTACGGCCTGTTGTACAGAATCCGTACAGACAGGCTGTTGTACGGCTGTACTACCTACCTCTTGTACGGTCACCTCTACCAATCCGTCGGTCTCTCTCCTCTGCGAATCTGCGCTGCCTTCTCAAAATGGCTGCTCCTCCATCTTCTTCACCAAAACTCTCTCTCTCACACTTCTCTTCCTTCGTCTCTGTCGGAATGTAATTGATCCTCTCGACCAATTGATCTTTCTTTTATAACTCAATGCTAAGCGAAAACCCTAATCTCACTATAGATCTATGGATGAGATCCTCTAGTGAGATTGGATGGCCAAGATTAGATCTGGCCATCACTTAAATATTTTCACTTACACTTTATAAAAAGTGTTTCATAAAGTCAACCAATAATTAGATCACTTTAATTTATTTTCTAAAGTAAACTTAGGAAAAATAAATTAAATACATTTTATTGGCTTCTCCAATTTAAGTCTTCTACATGCAAGGACACATGGATGTAGGAAGACCCTGCTTGTTGTCACTTTCTAACACTCCCTCTCAACGAGGAAGGGATTCGGTAACAACCCCAACTTGTCTCTGAACTTCACAAACTTGAGTTTGCAAAGTGCCTTGGTAAATATGTCTGCTACCTGCTCATATGTCTGAATGTACTCCAACCGAATGGTTCCTCTCTGAACACAATCTCTAAGGAAGTGATACCGGATTTCAATGTGTTTACTCCTGTCATGGAACACTGGATTCTCAGAAAGGTTGATACCACTCCTGATTATCACAGTGAACTATAGTAGTCTCTATCTCACTCTCGAACAATCCTGAGAGCAACTTCCTCAGCCGCATCCCCTCACATGCAACCATGTTGGCTTCCATGTACTCAGCTTCAGTTGAGCTCAATGCAACTGACTTCTACTTCCTACTGAACCAAGAGACAACCCCTGATCCAATGCTGAAGAAGCAACCTAAAGTGCTCTTTCGATCCTCTACACATCTTGCCCAGTCAGCATCCGTGAAACCTGCCAACTGTATACTCCCACTGCGCTCATAAACCAAACCATACTCCACTGTACCTCTGATGTAGCGAAGTATGTGCTTCGCAGCTGTCCAATGTAATCTTTGAGGGTTCACCATGAACTGACTCAAAGAGTTGACTACAAAGCTAATGTATGGTCGAGTGTTGGCCAGATACATAAGTAACCCGATAAGCTGCCTATACAGTGTAGAATCAAACTCCTCTTATCCCGATACATCGATCTTCCTCCAATTGGTAACTAGAGGTATGGCCATAGGTCTACAATCCTCCATCCTGAATCTCTTCAAGATCTCCACTGCATACTTCCCCTGTCCAATGAAGAAGCACCCATCTCTCTGCCAAACCTCCAGACCTAGGAAGTAATGCATCAACCCAAGGTCTTTCATATCAAACTCCACTGCGAGATTTGACTTGCAGTCCTTGATCAGCCTCTCATCTCCTGTAAGAAAGAGATCATCCACATATAGAACCAGTAAGAGAGGTACCTCACCTGACAAGAAGTACAGGTTATGGTCTGCCTCACTCCGTTGGAAACCCATCTCTCGTAGATAGCTGTCAATCCTCGAGTACCATGCTCAAGGTGCCTGCTTAAGCCCATAAAGAGCTCTATGCAACCTGCATACATGCGACTCCCTACTCTCCACCTCAAAACCCTATGGTTGCTCAATATAAACCTCTTCCTCAATAACTCCATTGAGGAAGGTTGTCTTCACGTCCATCTGATGAACACGCCAACCCATCTCTACTGCCAATGATAGGATAGCCTGAATAGAAGAATGCCTAGCGACATGGTCAAACCATGATCTATTAGATCTAGACATATCCATCTATCAAACCTTTAATAGCCCACTTGTCTTATGCCGTAGGGGTCATCAAACATAAGTTAATCTTTTCTTGACTCCATTTATCCCAATTCCCAAGGCACTGATCTCTCTCCAAGTCAATTCGACTTTCCTAGATTGTTGGATTAACTTGTGGTTTGATCCTTGTTTGGTGGACTGAACCCTTGTGATGTTGTCATATCTCATGATCAAGCTTGTCACATGTACTAATTAACCCCAATTCAACCCCTAAACTACTCTGCATTGGACACGGTTCCCAAGGCAGTGGTTTTTCTAACAATTGACTAGTACTTTAATCCTGGATCTCATTTCAAATATTATAAGTCACTCTCACATCAACAATGAACCAAAGCTATACTCATTGAACCCCTTACTTGTCTTGTGACTTCATCCTTAGGTCTAGGATACACCATACACCTTACAATACTTCACTCATACTTAACTTTGATTTGGTGTTTTGGTTTGATCTCTCCTGTCGGGAGAAGATCTGGGTCTCCCCCTTTGTTGTCTGGGCTAGATAGCATAAAGTGAAGGTTGCCTCGACTGGCGTGACAACCATCCATTGGAGGTCGAGGTGATCGTGGTTGCACCTTTTGAGTTGCCCTTCCCTATTGCCATCCATTAATGGATACATCCATAGGGGTAAATACAGTTTAGGTGATAACAGGTCCTTCATCTTAACAATATCATGCATCAAAAGGTTCAATGTGTGAACCAAACACCCTGACCAAAATATGTTGGGATACTTATCCTCAATGATTGCTCCTGTTGCCTTACAATTAGCAGCATTATCAGTGATGACTTGAATGACATTGTATGGCCCAATCTCCTGAATGGTTTTAAGTGAAGGTTGTGCAATATTAATACCGGTCTTGTAGCGATCTGAGTAGTCATGGGCTGAAAGGAAGATCGCACCGCTAGCAGAAACGCCAAGAATATTTATCAATGGCTTGCCTTTAACATTTGTCCACCCATCAGATACAATGAATACCCCATAGTTGGACCAATCATTTGTAAACTTTCCAAGAGCACCATTGATTTTGGCTCTTTCCCTGTCAAGTACCACGGTTCTAGCTTTGTCATACCCAGGGCTTCTGTATCCTTTAGGGGCACCATTGATGGCTTGTACCATTTCATGCCAATAGGGTGAGCGAAGAACATTGAATGGCACACCACATGCATAGAGAAACCTATAAACTTTTGAATCCACATCATCTCTACAACCTTGGTCAAGGAAATCCGATAATGTTCTTCGCATAGGAGAGATTCCACTACCATGGGGAGATGAGGGTCCCGATCGAGCCGATGATGATCTAGTTCCACTACCAAACATTCTCTGTGAGGATTTAGATTCAACCCTTGATCTCTTGGAATTGTTTTGAGCGGCCTCTTCTTCCATCTTGTATTTGTTTCTCTCTTTAGTTGGCACTTTGTCACAGGTTTTGACTCCAGCAACCTTACCTTGATCGCATGGCATAATCCCACACAAATGCTTTCTCACCCGGGTATATGAACCTGTGTAAGTTTTATTACAATGGGGGCATATAAACTTTGTGGTTCCACCCCCTCTCCCTCCCCCAAGCCTTGTCACATACTTCCACAAAGGTGTTGTGTCTTTTTGTTTTTGCCCTCTGATCACTCTCATTCTCATCATCATCACCCTCTTCCCCTTCCTCCTCTTCTCCATGGTATGTATCACTCTCTACCTCTTCCCCTTCATCACTACCAACACCATATCTGCTTCCCAACACCATCATAATGAGAAGAAGTGGAACCAAAAGCCAAAACCACATACCCATCATGTTTCTTGATTCAAGATGAGTCACTTGTTTCCTGCAATAGAATGATGGAGAAGAAGAAATTGGAAAGAGTACAAGAAGAGAATATTGCAAGGTTTAAATTTCTTAACATAGTGAAATATTTTTTTCAAAAACAAACAAAGATTGGGTTTTTAGAGCCTACCTCTTTAGCTCTTCAATGGTGGTTAAATGTCTCTATGGAAGCCTTCAATCTCCCTTCCAAGCTCTCACAAATAGAAGCCTTCAATCTCCCCTCCAAGCTCCCACAAATTTGCTCTCAAACAACTAGCAAACCCACTCAAAGCCCTATCAAGAGAAGTGAAATCAATGAAATGAGGAATAGAATGAGTCCAAATAGAGTCCAATAGACTTTATTTGCCCAAATTAACCCTAGCCAATCCCTAAAAAACAAAAAAAATGCAAAAATGAGAAAAATCGGACTCAAGTCCGCCAAGCCCACGGAATCGCTCAGGAAGCGTTTTCGGGAGCGATTTTTTTTTCCCGGAATCGCTCAGGAATCGATGAGGAATCGATTTGGAAGCGTCGATTCCTAAAATTCCAGGGATCATTTTTTCTCAAAGGAATCACGAATTGGGAAATCAATCCCGAGAGGAATCGATGAGGAATCGCGATTCCGGGATCGATTCCTCCGGGATCGCGAATTGGGAGCGAAGCGGAGGGGGCTAGAGCGATTCCCCGCAGCTTAGCTCTATAAGCCTTGGAAGTCTCACTATACCCAACTAGAAGCCCCTTCTCTCCAGAAGGATCCATCTTCTTCCTAGTGTTAGCATGAATGTGACAATAGCAGATACTCCCGAATATGCACAAATGACTCACATCCAGTCTAGTACCTATAAATAGCTCCTCAGGTGTCTTCCTCCCCAATGTTGTGTGGGGACACTTGTTCTGGACATATACTGCAGTCCAAAATGTCTCGGCCCATAGGAATAGTGGTAATCCCTGATCAAATAGCATGGCCTTTAGTTGTACTCAACAATGTCCTATTCTTCCTCTCTGCCACTCCATTCTGCTGCGGGGTGTGAGGAACAGTGTGTTCCTTCTTGATCCCCTCTGATGCACAGTACTCCATGAACTCTCTGCCGGTGTACTCACCACCGTTGTCTGTCCTCAATATCCGGATCTTTCTCCCTGTTTGGTTCTCCACGAGAGTCTTGAACTCTCGGAATTGATCGAAGACCTCTGACTTGGCCTTCAGAAAATAGATCCAAGTTTTCCTGAAATAATCATCAATGAATGTGACGCAATAACTGTAACCACTGAAAGAATGGACACTCATCAGTCCGCATACATCCGAATGCACCAAGTCTAAGGCCCCCTCAGACTTGTGCTCACTATGTGGTAAAGGTCTCCTGATGTTCTTCCCCAACGCAAAACCCTTGTAGTGGTTGTGCTTCTCCTCCTGTACTGAAGGAACTCCGATAATTGCTTGTCTTAGATGCCTCAGTGCACCATGATGTAAGTGTGTCATCCTCCTATGCCATAACTCACCATCGCTACTGCTACTGCTGACCAGGGCCTTTACAGGCTCAAACTGTAGTCTGTAAACCTTCCCCCCCTGAACCCCAATCTCTGATCTAACCCATGAGGCCTGATATATACTTTCATGTCCTGGAAAGTCACTAGAAAACCCTTAGTCTTCTAGTGTGAAAACTAATATGAGATTCTTCGTCATCCCTAGGACATATAACACATCAACAAAGCTGATAGGTTTTCCAGACTCCCTTTGAAACAAAACAATACCAACACCTTGCGCCTGATATCGCGCATCATCTCCTAACTTAATATGGAGATTTACTCCACCCTCTTGCAAGCTATTGAAGAACGATCTGTGTCCTGTCATATGACAAGATGCACCGCTGTCCACATACCAGATGTTGTTGTTGATGGAGCTTGCTATGCAAGCTATCAAGCAAAAGTCCTCATCAAAACTTTTGTTGAAGTCATCCACCTCTGCTGAACCTGCCATCTGTGTGTTGTTCTTCTTCTTTCTCTCCGGGCACTGGGAAGCAAAATGTCCTTGCTTGTGGCATATGAAGCACTTGACTTTTTCCATGTCCAAGTTCTTCTTACCACCCTTCTTCTTCTTTGCCTTCCCCTTATCTTTGCTTGCTAGGGCTAGAGCCTCTTCATCCACGATCTGTGTAGCACCGCTGGATGAAGTTGAACCTTGACCCATCCAGGTCTCTTCCTGTGCGAAGCCATCCCACAATCTCTGCCAGTCAGGGAGCTTCTCCCTATCCACCACGCCTTTAACAAAGACGTCCCATGGCTTCGAAAAGCCATTGAGAGCTATATGAACTAGCTCCTCATCCTCAGTCTTAGAGCCCACTACTCCAAGCTCATCCCTGATCTGTGTGAGCCTTGTAAGATAAGACGCCACTCCTTCACCCTTGGCCATCCTGGTACTGCGCAATCTCTCCTGCAGCACCATCTTCTGGTTTTCATTCTTGCTCTAGTAAAGACTTTCCAAAGCCTTCAACATCTCCAATGCGGTCTTCTTCCCAAACAGATGAGGGACTATATGGTCCTTCACCCCATCTAAGATGATCAACATAGCTCTAGAATCTATCTTCTTCCATCTAGCCAAATCTATCGGATTTGTGGGAGCAGACTTATGATCATCAATGTGCTCTTAAGCATATCTGACATCTAGGATCTTGGTGATCCTCTCTTTCTAAGTAGGAAAGTTTTGTGGACCCTGGAGTCTATCCTCAACTCTCAATTGTACAACCATAATGAATAGTACCTGTAAACCCTTGGATAGATATGCCAATGGTCTATCCAACCAACCTGCTGCTCTCTCTCTCAGTTTGCTCAAAAGAGCTCTGATACCATGTAAATTTCCTTAAAATCCAACTAGGGCTAAAAGCATGCCAGATTAATTGCTACCAATAACCAGACATGGATTTCTTCACTATGTAGCGGAAAATAAATACTGAAAGAAATATAGCAACAATCACATCAAATAGAGACAACAAAATCTTTTTGGGTATAAACCCCCGGACAAAACCCAAGAGGGAAAATTGGTGCAGCAGTATGAGATGATAATACAATTCAGAATTCGATTATGCCCAATTGACAAAAATCGTACCACACAAAATCATTGAGAAAAACTTGTAGGTGGGCACGGATCCCAATGCAGCAGTATTGATGTTGCTATATGGTATGTTGTACGGTTCCGTACGGGATCTGTACGAACATGCTGTTGTACGGCTGTACGACCTACCTGTTGTACGGTCACCTCTGCCAATCCGTCAATCTCTCTCCTCTGCGAATCTACACTGCCTTCTCCGAATGGCTGCTCCTCCGTCTTCTTCACCAAAACTCTCTCTCTCACACTTCTCTTCCTTTATCTCTGTCGGAATGCAATTGTGTGTCCTCTCCACCAATTGATCTTTCTTTTATAACTCAATGCTAAGCGAAAACCCTAATCTCACTATAGATCTATGGATGAGATTGGATGGCCAAGATTAGATATGGCCATCACTTAAATATTTTCACTTACACTTTATAAAAAGTGTTTCATAAAGTCAATCAATAATTAGATCACTTTAATTTATTTTCCAAAGTAAACTTAGGAAAAATAAATTAAATACATTTTATTGGCTTCTCCAATTTAAGTCTTTTGCATGCAAGGACACATGCATGCAGGAAGACCTTCCTTGTTGTCACTTTCTAACACTATGAGAAAGTTGGTATCATTTGGCAAGTACCCAAAAAAGTTTGACTTGGGATACCTCTTGTGGTTACTCCATGTCTACCTAGATGGACTTGGGAAACCTAAAGATAGAGGACCCTACCTGTGTGACACTTAGGGATAATGCCCTTAGGTTTTGTCAGTTTAGCAATCGATTAATCCTTGAAATCCGAACGCTGCTAGGTTGTGCAACAACATTTTTGGCACAATTGTCGAGTAGCAAGGCGTTCCCTAGTTGATCCTAATGACATATTTGGTGGTGTCTTTCATTCCTTCACTTGACAACTAAGTTGCACTGAAGCGGATACGGAAACGGATACTGATACGGGGGGGGACACGGATACGACAAATTTTCAAAAAATCCAGATACGATACGGCGGGGAAACGGCATATATATATATATATATATATATATATATATATATATATATATATCGCCATCATCATAAATATTATCATTGTCATCATAACCATTATAATATTATCATTGTACAACATTATCATCACCTAAGACTACTATCAAATATCATTAATCATACATGTAACATGATACTATGAAAAATTTTAACTAATATCATCTGAATCCTCATGCTCAGAGTGAGAGTCATCATCTATGTCCTCAACAGAAGTAGACCGAAAATAGGGATCCTGAACCCGGTTTGATTCCCCTGGGCTTGAAGGCACTCTGTTCATATTCTCGAGCTGTGGAAGTGGGTCGAAGTCCATTTAAGACAGAGGAGTTCAACAATCAACACGACCAACATCAAGGTACATAGAGGGGTTGATGTGCTTGATTGAATCCAGTGGCAACGTTGCAATCCTGAAATCCTGAAAACTGTTAAGTCTGTTAAATTTTGAATGGGATTAAAAATTCTACTTTTTGCATATGCAGTCCGATGAGGTTGGAACCACTCTCAAACATCCTGAAACAATTAATGGTAATGTTAAAAATTTAAGTAAAAGGATAGAAAATGAAATATAAGGAGAATGTCACTTTTACTTTAAGAATTTAATATTACCATTTAATATCCTTTATAGCTTCCATGGAGAGGTAGTGGGTCCTTCAGGGTTTCAATGTAGACCAGGGAAACAATTAAAAATTCGACTTCACGAATAAAAAACCGTTAGAAACGTGGCCCTCTCTCTCTGATACGTTTCAGAATTCCCCTGAAACGTATCCAAAACCCTTGAAACGTATCTGCACCACTATGATACGTTTCCATGACGTTTCAGGGCCGTATCCCCTCCGTTTCAGGATCCGAAACGGGGAACGGCGTTTCACCAAGGCTAATAGGACGTTTCCGGTAACTTAGCTTGACAACTCCACAAAACAACTCCACTAGTGATGGATCCCATCATAACCATAACCTGAGGAGTTCATCTAAGAACTTAACTGTTTATTCCAGAACCCCCAAGAAATCCAAAGAACCTAATCCTCAACCAATCTCAATGGTTGTTGCTAATCCAAAGCAATCCAACATCGGCCAAGAGCATTTGGCAGAAACCTTGGATCACCTTTTGATTTCACTTTTATAGTCAGTGCCCCTCATGTGGTCCCTGACAAATCCCATGAGAGTTTACCATGTTTCAGTGGTGATAATGCTATATTTGCTAAGGAGCACCTTGATCACTTTTGGAAGGCCATTCAAGAGTTGAATGTAGAACATGAAGTTGCTAGCCTAGTGTTTGGACGGGGATGCCCATAGATGATTCAGGAACCTAGGGCTAACACCATCATGAGATATGACATGTTCAAACAAAGGGTTGCCGACAAATGGGGAACCAAATATGATGGTAAATTCCTCTTGAACCAGTGGTATGAAATTCAGAAAAAGGACAATGAAACTGTTCAAAAATTTAACCAAAGGTTTGAAAAGATTTTAGTAAGAATCTTGGATGATATTAAACCTAGGGACCCAGACACTTAGCTACGAGGGAGCGCCCCCCCCCCTCAGTGCTTCGTTCCTGAAGCACGTTCCCAGATGGAGCAATCAAGAAGCACCCATGGGAACATGCTTCCTGGTCACTCCCTTCCAGGAGCATGCTCCCTGGACCAAAAAAACACTCCAATGCCAAAACAGGGAGCATCACTCCCTCAATGCTCCTGGATCACTCCCTCAACACTCTCAAATTGCTCCCTCAATGCTCCCCCTTAGCTCCTACCAATTAGAGGCACTTTTTTTCTCTCTTGCTTATGTGAACTGAGGCAAGGTTTCAATCATTGGTCTAGGAATGGCTAGGATTCCTTTACTTGATTAAAACACTCACTCACTCTATTTTCTCTCATTCTATTTCTCATTTCACTCATTTTATTCCTCTTTTCTAGGGTTTTGAGTGGTTGTTTGCTAGTGTTAATGAACAAATTTGTGAGAGCTTGGAAGGTAGATTGAAGGTTGTTGTTTGTGAGAGCTTTGAAGGGGGATTGAAGGCTTCCATAGTTACATTCAATCACTGTTGGAGAGCTAAAGAGATAGGCTCTAAAACCCACTCTTTGTTTTTTTTTTTTAATTCCATGTTGAATCTTGTGGAAGTCTGTGACAAGGACTGGGTGAGGGAAAGAGGGTGGAACCACAAAGTTTATATGCCCCCATTGTAATAAAACTTACACAAGTCCATATACCCATGTGAGAAAGCATCTATTTGGCATTACGCCATGGGATGAAGGTAAGACTATAGGAGTCAAAACATGTGACTCAGTGCCAGTGAAAGAGAAACAAATACAAGAAGAGGAGGTTGCACAAAACAAATCTAAAAAATCAAGGGTTGAATATGAGACCTCAAGCTCACATAGAACGTATGGTGGTTGATCCCCATCCCCCTATGGTAGTGGATTCTCACCTATGCTTAAAACAATATCAAATTGTCTTAACAAAAGTTGTAGGGATGACATGGATGCAAAAATTTTCAGGTTTCTCTATGCATGTGGTGTACCATTCAATGCTCTCCACTCACCCCATTGGCATGAAATGGTACAAGCCATTAGTGGTGCCCCTAAAGGATATAGGGCCCCGAGTATGACAAAACCAAAACCATGGGCTTGATAGGGAAAGAGCCAAAATCCATAATGCTCTAGGACATTTTACAAATTATTAGATTGAATATGGGATACTGGTTTCCATTCACATTGTATCTAGTGATCGGACAAATGTTAAAGTTAGGCCATTGATAAGTATTCTTGGTGTGTTTGCTAGTGGTGAAGTTTTCCTTTCAGTCCATGACTACTATGTTACAAGACTAGTATTAATATTGCATAACCTTTAATTAAAACCATTCAAGAGATTGGGTTGTACAATGTCAATCAAGTCATCGTTGATAACACTACTAATTGTAAGGTAGCAAGAGCAATCATTAAGGATATGTACCCTAACATGTTTTCATCAGGATGTTCGATTCACACACTAAAGCTTTTAATGCATGATATTATTAAGATGAAGGACCTTAGTCATAAATAGAATGGTGCATTGTACAAGAGGGAAGGAAATGATCAAATTTATTACCAATCATAGCATGGCCCACCATTTTTTTTGCAATCACTTTAGGTTGAAGCTACTTAAGATTGCAAAGACCAGATTTGCTAGCTACTACCTCACCTTCAAGGGTCTTTTGAAGTAAAAGAGGCATTGGCTAGTATGGTCTCAAGTGATTTATGGTGGGGTTTGAAAGACAGTGTTGCATCGGCATCTACTGGACATGAATTTCAGGAGGTGGAGGACAATGTTCTTGATGCTTAATTTTGGGCCCACGTTAGGTATGTTCTTGATGGCCAGTTTGAAGTTTGAACCTACCTTTGAAGTTTGAATTGTTGATTACCTCTCAAAATTCTCTAGTAATGACTAAAATGCTCTATTTCATTTTGTGGTTGATGTTATTTGTTAGTGAATTTGTTGATGGAAAATGATGACAATGTTATAAGTTACAACTGCTAGATGATTGGTGTTATATGTGTACTAAATGGTTGATGATTTAGTAATCATCAATAATCTAATAGTTAGATCTATGTTTTCATGTTTTCTACAACTAATTTGGCATTCTTCGTGTGTTTTTATATATATTCATCAAAATATGTATTATATAAAAAACTCTCCCAAAACACAAGCTTTTGAAAATTTCACTTTTCTCTCCCGCTCCCCACTTCAAACAGCCTTGCCCAACCATCTTGATCCATTACCTTAATGCTTTCGAGGGCACATTTGGTTGTATGCTCAAAGAGAAGAACCCGACAGACATTTGGGGTGCTCAACAAAAGGCTAGAGTATGGAATTGAATGTATCATCAACTGGCAAAGTTGATTCACTTGAATCCTCTAGGGATTCACCCAAGACTGAATCCAAGGCAATGGGGACCCGAGGCAAAGAATCGACACGAGCAAAACACTTCTCTTCCTGATCCCATGTCTGAAAGGATGAAAAATTTGACCATTTTGACTCAGGAAGTAGCTAGGTTGGCTAGGAACCAAGAGAGGCATAGGGGATCATTTCCTCATAAAACAGGTTACAACTGGAACCAACAAAAAAAGCCAATGATTAAAGAGGCAAAAGTCCCTCATGCCCCCTATCCAACCTACCCAAAACTGTCTTCTGATGCTCAAGGTGTTAAGGGTCTCACAAAGAATATGAGTGTTCTTTCAACAACGATTTCCAAGAAGAGTCCTAGTGGGAATATTCACTTCATTGAAGAATGTGAGCCTAGTAGGTCATTCGGAAGAGTGTTCAACATCTCTACTAAAGATAGGGAGATTCTTTAGCAAAAGACTACAAAAAGACCTAGGGTGGATCCTGTGTCAAATAAGGATAGTGAACTGCCCAAGAAAGAGAAATGGCAAGTGTATCAAAGAAAGAAATCTAGTGAAGCCCAAGACCCTGCTAAGAAGAAAACTTGGGGCACATTTTCCCTTCCTATTAAGCAACTTGTTGAGAATCCTTCCAAACATCAAGATACTAGGGATATAGAGCTGAACATTAATCTTGAGGGAATGCTTCGAAAGACCACATACCCTACACTCCTCATTGAGATAATCAAAATTCCGTCAAAGAGGGAAAAGGTTATCAAATCCCATGAAGATAGCTCTCATGAGAAACCAAAGAGTAATCCCCTCGTGGTTCTACAAAACTCTATGAAGGGTGATCTAAAGGAAGAAGTAACCAATGACCTTCCCATCATCCTACAAAGTGTGATATATGAACGAAAGAATGGTGGCCATCAACCATTCTACATCACTTTGGTTGTTGAGAGGATGCTTTTGCACAATTGCATGTTGGACTCTTGGGTTTCCATGAATATAATACCCTTGAAAGTCATGCAAGCGCTAGGATTAGAAGTATCTAGGCCATATGGAAATCTGTGTGGAATAGATTCTAGACAATTTAAAGTCCATGGTTTGATCAAGAACTTAAGGGTTGACCTTTTCGCTTGTCCTGTTATCTCCACGTTGATAGATGTTGTGGTGATTGACCTTCCGCCTATCTATGGTATGCTCCTTTATCGCAAGTGATCTACGGGGTTAGGAAGACACTTACAAGTGGACCTATATTAAGCCTCCATCCCTAATTTTGAAGGTAAAATGGTAGGGAGCCATTCTATGACTGCCATCTAGAGGACCTTGCTAAGGGTTTGGATAACACCCTCAAGCCTAAGAAAGGGAGAATTGATAGGTTATTTATTGTGATGGATGCACACATTGATCCACCTCAAGTCACCAAGAGAAAAAAAGGGGAAAGATCCAATTTATTCTCCAGCTTCAACAATCTATGAGTTTGGGTCAACCAGCAATGGAGTAGTTTTGGTTGACAAGAGGACACCTGTTATTACCCCTCATGAATTCATGAGTGAATTTCTTCTACTGAGGGAGAGATTAGGTGAAATTTTGAGTAGTAGCATTCAAGCTCAATCAGGAGCCCATCCGAGTAGAGGGAGGACTTTTTAGACTCCAAGCAAGATTATCAAGAATATACTCTTCGACCACCCTTTTGAACAAGTCTTAACCACAAACAACTCAATGTCAAGGAAGAACAGACACATTCACTTTTCTTGGGGGAAATTTTGGCTGGACAGGTTGCCCTTCCTTTAGATGGAGGTCTGCCTATATTCTCTCAAATTATACATGAAAACATTCTAGTCCAAGACCAATCTCCAACCCAGATCACGATGATCATTGTGATGTAGAGATAGATCAATTTGAAGATAAGGAATGCATCAGCCAAACTATAGATAGTAGGAAATTCACTTATGGAGTTGTTGTCATTGTCTTGAACAAAGATTATAGATGTGTGTCTAAACCATTTTAAGATCTATGGATTGGTCCTTTCTCAATCGAGAGTTTCAAAGGTAACTCATATTACATCTCCTCCACGAATGGATACTTGTTTAGCAACCCGATATAAGAAGATTTCCTGAAGAGCTATGTTCTTGATCTAACATTGCTGTGGACCCTTCCTCCTCCTTAGTCTTGGTTTTAAATTTTGAGCTTTTGCTTTCATTTTAGATTTAGATTTTATTTCTTTTACTTCCTATTGTTGCACATTTTTAAGCATTTTCATTTTCTTGTCATTGAGTTAGATTTTATTTCCTGCAATATAGTTAGAAAATTTTGAGCACTTTAATTTCCTTTAAAATCTTTTACAGCTGACTACTAACAACGATCTGTGAGAAGGGTATATTTTTGTGTTGCAGGTGCTTGGTGCTGCGGACCAAAAGATTCTGCGGTTCTCAAGCACTCTCTCCCTCAGAGCACTTGTCTCCCATAGAGCTAGATGTTATACTAGTTTGTGTATGGGGATTTTTGCCCATCTTTTTGACTTGGTGATCAGGTTGAGATTCAGCTATTGAGAGCATGCAAATGTGATCAGTGTTGAGTTGCTATAGCCTATCAGTTGATGCCATGTTTTTACCTTGAGTTGATGCCATGCCATGTGTCATATATTGTGATTTCATGCCTGAAGATATGTTTTATGGACTATGAATTAGACTCATGATTGTGTTAAGATATAAGACTACAAATGTAATAAAGTCACCTAAGTGATTTTAGGTCAAAAGTTAGGGTTTTATGTGTCTTAGATTTTTAGTCATATTAGGTTTAGGGTTTTGGTTACTTACACTCTTTATAAGAGCAAGGACCCTCAACATATTGTTCAGTAATAATTTCGTGTTGTGTGTTATTGAGCTCTTATGTCTTCGGTGACATAACTTGCTCTCTAGGAATTCTCGTTTATTGGTTATTGAAATATGGTATCAAGAAGTGAGATCCCCATGGTATTGGTGAAGGGTTTCACCGCATAGAGAGGAGCAGCCTTCGAGATCAAATCAGAGTAGCTCGTGATCCATATGCTGCTCGTGAGAAATTGAAAGACGCCAAGAGAGAATCGAATGGTAAAGGTAATGATTGAGTCCCCTGCTGCTAATGTAAGAACCCACGTAAGGGACTACTTTTAGATATTAGAGTCGCTGCCACGGGATGATTTGAGCCACCACGTCGCTAGCAACCAAATTCGTGAGTTGAAAAAGACAAAACTAAAAGAAGACGCCACCGCCAATTTTTAGAGCCGCTCGCAGAGATAAAAGGAAGTTGTTGCTTAGGGAGCTGTCGAATTTTTTTTTTTGTAGCCGCTGCTACCATCATCAAGGAATAGAATTGCAGATATAGCCACCATTTGTTTAAGCCGCCACCACGAGTTTATTCCGCCGCCAAGAAGAAAGGACGAAGCCCCCTCTGTTAAATAAAAATCACGGTCCATCAAGCCGCCGCTGCAAACTATAAAGCCGTCATCCCTATCCGTCACGTATAAGTTCGAGCCGCCAAGCTATTCTTTGGAGCCACCAGATTTTTTAAAGAAAAAAACTCGATTTAAAGGGCCACCACTAGTTACTAAAATCCGTTGTTATCTGTCGTTGAAGAGAGAAGGCTTAGCCGTTGTTTTGATTTAGGAGACGCTAGATCCAGATCAATACAGTCCGTACGAACATACAGCTATTCAAAAATGATGAGAAGACAAATTATCTTGTTGGGAACGTTGAATGCTATGATCTATCCACAATCGGTTAAAGCCAAGAAGATGCCTTGGGAAATAACAGAGCATTGTTCAGAACCTTAGTACGAAAACCCCGTTCCAAATGTGCTCGATTATTGTCCTGGATCGTTTAATGGCGAAGGAATTATAAGACAGAAGATGGATCACACAGCCCGTGCTGTCGGGTTTATCAAGGAAGAACCATCGAACATGGCCCACGATGTTGTCCTTACTAAAGAATAGACAAAGATTTCCCACAAGCATTTATAACGTATGTATTCCTAAGAAGTTTTAGTTTTTCTTTTTTGAAATTACTAGCTGCACAGATTTCAACATCCATTAGTTATTTTTGTCTTCTTAGGGAAGAATACTATTTTGTCAGCAAGATCTTTGATAGATTAGTGGCAGAGTTGTGCATTTCTTGGTTGTCCTCACTGTGTTCTATCAATTTGTGGCAAAAATGAATCATGTATGAACAAATCTGGCTATCTAGGGAAAGACAAATGAATCTTTCATGTTTTAAGAGGCCCATACTTTGAAGACAAGAAAGGGATCAATTAAAAGGTTCTGAACAGAACGGTTTCCTAGTTCGGTAGGTGTGGATCTAGGGAAAGATCCCTCATTGGTTGAGACATGCGTGTGGATTGCAGTCTACTAGTAAGGTTATGCGACATACATGTGGATTAATGTCCAGTAATTGACTTCAGGAGATCTTTCATGTTTTAAGAGATCAGTGATTCAGGAGTTCAGGGAAGTGGAACCGGGAACTCAGGAATTCAACTCAGGAACTACACCCTTCCGAGGGTTATGAGGCAGCTTGATGGAGCTCAACCTGGTCTAGGGACTATGTTCAAAGAAGAAGCTTCCAACAGATGTTTTGTTTTCAATTTATGTGTTTTTCAATATATGCATTTGATTTCAGCACTATACGTCTTATGGGGGGGTGTCTTGTGGGGGGGTGTTAAGATATAAGGTTACAAATGTAATAAAGTCACCTTAGTGATTTTAGGTCAAAAGTTAGGGTTTTAGGTGTCTTAGGGTTTTAGGTGTCTTAGGTTTTTAGTCATATTAGGGTTAGGGTTTTGGTCACTCATGCTCTTTATAAAAGCAAGGACCCTCATTGTAAATTTGTAATGTTGTATTGTACCGTTCAATAATAATATCGTGTTGTGTGTTATTGAGCTCTCATCTCTTTCGTAACATAGCCTGCTCTCTAGGGTTTCTCGTTTATTGATTATTAGAATAGATTGTATTTCAAATATTCTTCATGTTATTTACAATAATTGATTTTGATAAACATAGTTAGTAGAGATGTTCCATAGGCTAATATTGAGTAGAGTGTTTTTATTTATGCACATATCATTGGTCCTGGTCTTTACAAGCATTATAAATCTCCTTTAGCTCCACAATTTGACTTATATGCATCTCCATACCACTCCACCTTAACTTCAAAATCCTTTGGCTAGAGAATGATATATTGACTCTTACCTCCCCTTTGTGTCCTCTTCACCATGAAGACCTCCATATTTCCCCTTGTGTCTCAGGCATGCTTGTGTTGTGATGAATCCTGGGACGATTTAGTGGGCTTCCTTGTAAATCCCTGAGGTTAATTGTTTATCAAACGGGAAGAGTTTATATTGAGCAATGCTCTCCCTAGACCTGAAACATGAAAGGCTATCCCCCTACAATGCCTCAAAAACGGCATTTGAAGACAACTCCCAATCTAAGACTCCTTGTACCAGAAGTTGGTGTAAAAGAAAATTCTTCAGAAGATCAAAAGAAAATCAAAGAAGACCAAGACAAATTGCAAAAATCAAGCAATCCAAAGAAAAAGAAGCAAGTCCTACTTGCATGTGCCTTCAAAATAAAATCAATGCCAAGGTCTCCAAGTCAAAGTGTATAAGAAGAAAAAGTCCAAGAAGACAAGTCCAAGAAGGAGCTAGCAAAGCAAAAAGTAAAGAAAAAAGGGGGAAGTTTGATTGCCAAAATAAAAAAGAGTAGTACCTCATTACACAACACCTATTTGTGAAATACATTCCCTATTGTTTGCACTATTGGTGAAGATCACAGAAATTTCCCTATTCCTCATCTTGAGTCAATCAGTCTACTTTGACCAATTTTCACTTGACTAGCTATTACTACCCATCCACTTTCACACAATGGAGAAGTAATCTTTGTAATAGTCTTGATGTTGATTTGAAGATGACATGTTTATAAAACACTAACCTCATTCTCTTTATGAACCTTATGTAGCATGATATATGTTTAAAGCTATGTAATGATTCACATGCACAATCATTGTATGTAAGTAATATAACACAATTACATCATTATTTTAAGCCATATAAGCTGAAATATCCTCCTTCCAAAGGCATTAAAAGGGCCTTTACAATCATTGGACACATTTGTTCAACTTTAACCAAAGTTGACTCTTTCAACATTTAGCTTAGTCAAAGAGGGGTTTGACTTTATCAACAAGACCAACAATCAAAATGAATTTTCTAGTAATCACCATTAAGCTTGTTGAAGACTTTGGAAGCCAATTTGATCATTCCAAATGTGTTTTTCAGCTTATATGGACTAATAGGCAAAAATTAATGGTTTTTCCTAAGTTACAAATTAAAAATACCTAAGTCCAACTTCAATAATTTGGAGCAGCATATAATTGAAGTATTTAGATCAGATTTTGGAATAGTAATGATTGGTATAAGCTTCAAGGACATCATGGACATCATCCAAAGCAATTTCTAAGCATTCTCTCACGGTTGCATCAAGATCAAATTAATTGGCAATTATTAATCAAATTTCCTAAGCTCTGATTTAAAAATTGCCTAAGTATGGTAGAGCATAAATTAAATTGCAACGGAAAATCTCAACTTGCTAAAATAGTGAAGTGGGTCCTTCTAAAAGGTAACTAAGATGACAAATCAGCAATTAGAAGGCATATTCACACATGTTTGAGGGCCCACTCAGCCAAATCGATTTGAGGAGGGTGCATTCTTCTCCAAGGGGGGCGCACTTCATCATTTCCAGGTCATTTTTCTTGCTCCAACCATCTAAATCAGCATCCAACTCAGCAAGGGCGCCATCATTTCTCTCATACTCAACATTTTAGTGGATTAACTCAACATTTTTGGTTTCCACTTGATTCCTTGGCCACTTGCGCCCCACCAAGAGAAGGGCTCCACATGTAAAACTCAGCAATATGTTTTAATCTCAGCCATTAGTAAAGGGGAGACTCAAATGAAGATCTCAACCCTTCAATTTTTTGTGCTTGGGGATTTTGCTCACTCTTGTTCTATAAAAGAGATTGAACAACTCATTTGTAAAGGAGACAGTTTGGAGTAATAAACCAATTCTAAGTTTCTAAGTTTCTATTGTGTGTTCTTGGTTCTTTGTGGCTGGATTTTGGCTCTTGCTTTCCTCTATTGTCATGGTTATGAGATCTGGTTCAAATCTTGGGTAATATTTTTCTTGTTTGTGAATGTATAAGTCTGGAAATTGCAACTGTTGTATGGTTTTGGAGTTTCTTTGGTAAGAACAGAATTCAGAAATCTATTGCTTGTGCTTCCTTTTTGGGTATTGTTCAGTACCACTTGTACAATCATTTTCTAACTTGTTTTGCTGATTTTTCTCAGGTATTTGGAACTTCTAATTGACTTTCATTGCCAGGGATTTACTTAGGTTGCAGGCTGGAAGAGTGTTGGTTCAAAGGGGGTGCCTCAACTCGATCAAGTTTGTTGATTGCTCAAGGGTCTC
The DNA here is from genome assembly GCA_027924585.1 of Larix kaempferi. NCBI lineage: Eukaryota > Viridiplantae > Streptophyta > Pinopsida > Pinales > Pinaceae > Larix > Larix kaempferi. The sequence goes on from BSBM01000893.1 coordinate 17,482,624, forward strand.
TGCATTTCATGGATGTCAAGTCCATTTCAGTGCGCTAGGAGGGGTGAATAGATTCCAAGCCCAACACCAAGGCACTGGGTCAAGACTTCTTTTTGTCTTCTCTTCTCCGTTCTTTCAAATACTTGAATTTTCTCAGCTTATTTGCCATTAGAATAAATCTGCATTTTGTTAGGCTAGTAGATTTGTCATTATAGGCATAAGATCTGAAATTTATTGCATATTATAAGATCAAATCTGAATCAATTTATACACTAGAAATCCTAGGAAAGGCACTGGAAACTCAATCTCTGCATATTTATTTGCAGTATATGTTTATTTGCTCTAGTGTGCATTGTTTAGCTTGCTGTTATTTGCTTTTAAAATCAAACACTAAAAAACCAGTAAGCTGTTCATGTGTTGAGCCTTTACTTAAACTCAAAACCAGCACCCTTTTATCACAAACTTGCAGATCTAACCATAAACATTAATAATATTCTTAATCTGAACCATAAATGAATGCTAGTGTATTTCAAACTCCACACATTAAGACATTCGTGACATACATTCCTAGACTCCTAGGCACATTCCACTCAGTTGTTCTCAGACTCTATTTTCCTCAGCATTTAAACCTTTTTTTGAGTCAGCCACTTAACTTCTGTGACTAGGCATTAACTGTGTCACAACCCACATCTTACGGTAGCTTGCATTTATCTTTACATCTCAATAAAGTTACCTTGGCAAACATTTTGCTTAGAGGATATTTCCATTTCATAAACTTAGAACCCCTTAGCATTCCCCACAGTGTGTTGTATTTCAGCCCTTGTTAATTCCTCGAGGCACACTGTTTCTTAGAAATCAGTCAAGCACATACTGTTGGAAAGCTAATATCATGTGGCAAGTACTCGGAAAAGTTTGACTAGGTACACCTCCCGTGGTTAGTCCAGGTCTATCTAGGTGGACTTTGGAAACCTAATGAGAGAGGACCCTACCTGTATGACACTTAGGGGTAGTGTCCTTAGGTTTTGTTGGATTAGCAGTCGATTAATCCTTGCAATCTCAAGGCTGCTAGGTTGTGCAACAACAGGCACCAATATGGAAATCCATTCTCAAACCGATTTTGGGGACACTCTTTATGTTATTGATAGTAGGGGAAACTTGTCTGCTAAACCTTGTCCATGACAAAGAAGTAATGCTGGATAACATCACTTTACTAAGGCCAGTTTACAGTCTCAGATTCACAGGATTTACAGCATTCAAATGATGCAGAATTGATGTGGTAGCAAGTGCAATGTATAGGTGGTGGGAACTGCTACAGCTATCAGTGTTCTGAGACAGATTTACAGACTTCTAAAAAACAATTATGGTGCTAACAGCATTTGGCATTGAGGGAGATAGTTAGCAGTACTCATAACCTACAGGCATGCAAATTAGAAGATCCTCATGAGAGTTCAGAGTATTGAAACTTCAGTTTAATTCAGATTCTGTGCAAACATTCTTAAGAGGTCATGCTCTCCAAGAATGAAATCCATCAGAGCTATCACCTTTGTGCCACCTTTGGTTGGAAAGTTGAGGTCAAGGAGGCACTGTTCTGAGGCTTTCTCTTCTCTAGATCAGCATAAGACTCACAAAAATCAGCATTTGCCTATCCTGGTACAAAGACAACAACAGTATTTAGCTGGTAGCAGCCCTAAAAATACCACTGCAGTTATAGCAAATACCAGGTTCAACATGTATCTTAAGTCTGGGGCCGAATCAAGATAGTTTTTTATCATAACAAGTATTTATAAACCTGTTTGGGATATCATTTTGACGTCATTCTGCAACTAAAATAGGTCAGATTTGGACTGAAAATATTACACAGTAGTTGAAGGGGTATGTGTAGTTGAAGGGGGATTTCCAGATTTCAAGATGCACCATATATATGCCATTTGCCGAGGCTAGGTCTGTTGTGACTGAATATAAGGATTGTGGCATAGTTCAATGGTTATCTTTATGCTTGTATCATCCTGTGATCGCTAACTTCTCCAAAGAGCTTCTGAGATGATAATTGCAGCCTGTTATCACATCCATGTAAGCTGGAGCTACCATGCTGCAGATTGTGTGGTCAGGGACCATACTACATTTTTTTTTAAGATCAGAGATCAGATGGCATTAGAGGGGGCATCTTGTGTATTAAGATTACCCGGAGCAGAGATTGCAGGGGGGACAGTATGTGTCTTCATGGTCCAGAGCTACTACAGAGCAGTGATTACAGGGTCCCTCTTCCTTGCCTAGCTTTGCATGACCCCATTGAGAGGGGTAACTTAGCCATATTATGATGAGAGCAGTAGAGATTACAGCTGGTTTGCCACTTCTTGCCCGGATACAACAGAGATTGAGTTCCAAATCCACCTTCAGCAATAGGTATATGGTATGGCAGGTATATCATTCTATGGTTATTGCTCGTGTGTTTGCTTTGAGGGTTGTTTATTTATGATAGTACATGGACTAGATGTATGATGGTTGACTTGGTGATCTCGTGTTTTACTGTGATACTTATGGCCCATGGTGAGGTCAGTCCACCTTCTTCAGTAGACTCCTGTATATGCACACTGGTTCCTGTCCCCATTTTTGGTATAGACTTGGTCATTCATCCTCAAGGAAGCTAACATTGGTTCCACTTGTCACTTCCTTCCACCCATCCGACTTGTCCATTTTTTTGGTTCTCTCCCGACTTAGACCTTGATATGTGGCCTTGAGGACCCCTTCCCCCAGTGACCCCTGAGTATGCCATGACTCCATGTTTCTTGTGCCTCGGCTCTTTAGTGTGTGAGATGCATTCTCAAACCTGGGATTTACTCCTATCGGTTGCCCTCGATGCTGTAATGCAGTATAGGATTGTGTAGACTCACCGGGTGTTCCCCATTAGTCTTCGAAGCATGCACACTTGCCACCATTACTTTGCAGTATGAGTACCATTGTTATATCTTATGAGATATGTATGAAGCCAAAAAGGCTAAGTCTGAAAGTGAAATGTAAAATCCAAGAATGTGTTTATTAACACACACGGATCGTAAAGCCTATGAAATGTAAGTCCAAGAATGTGTTTGTCAACACACATGGACAAAGGCTAGCCATATGTATCAGAGCATTGTGTTGGTTATTTCCTCACCTAGTCCTGCAGGGCAAAGAGGTGGGATGGAGTAAGGGGCAGCTAATTCTAAGTGTCCCCTAGAGTCTCAAGTTGCAGTTTGTCGGACACCCAGTCATGGCGGCTCTAGAAAAGACCCTCATGGAGTCTGTTAAAGGCACGGATGTGAGTTGCAAGGTGTGTGTTAGAAGATTAGTGGTGGTTTCCCTGCACTATACCCATTTGTGAGGCACCGCCCTTCCTTTGTGTTTCTCATGGTATGCTTATGTCATTGGGTCCCACTTTCCCCGTTTATCCAAAGGGTCACACGGTCATGGTCTATGTCATTCCCCTATCCTTTCACCTTGTTTGTCCACCTCACCCAAAGTTAGCTAAGTGACCAAATCTATAAGTGTGCATAGCAGTTTTGAGTCTTTGTTGGAGGTGGTGGGCCCACCTCACCTGGGGCCTGTTTTTCTTGAGATATTATTTATTATGATCGCCATGTTCATCATTCTATGTTTTTAGTTATGTACTAACATAAATAAGGAAGCCTTGGCATCCCATGTTGCATGTAGGTTTCAGCCATTGCCATTTTGACCAGAGTTGACTTGGTCGAACTAGTTTGACCAAGCCAAAAATGGGTCCCGAAAAAAGTTGCAACCAAAACTCGATTTTGGTTATTTATTATGTGTTGGGGTCCCATACATGCCTTCAAGCATTAGATTGCAAAAATGTTGAAGCATCATTGAGATTTTTAATTATTACTGGACAACAGGGCCCTATTTTAATTAAAAATCCTTGAATTTGGGCAAACAGTGCTCAATTAATGGATCTTGGTCGTTCCAGTGACCATTTCTAATAGATTTGGGGTCTACGATCACAATGCAACAAACAGTTCGTCAATCCGAGCAAGATAAGTGGGTCAAAAGAGCAAATTTCATCTTCAGCCATAGAAACCAGCAATTAATTAATGGAAAAAATATCAAATTTGGCTAAGTGAACCTTTGAAATGGCAATGCAATGGTAGGAAAAGGTAAAGGGGTCTTATATTATCATTTTGACTATGTTTGGACATATATTATTGGATGTGGGGTCCCCATTTCAGCCCAGCTATTGATGTGGGGCGAATTTGCCCATACTTGGGCATTTTTCACTATGTAAAAATAAAAAATTTGAAAATATTATATGTTGAGACTTAAGGTGTGGGGTCTTGGGGGCTAAAACAGCCTAAAGCCACCCCCTAGACACCCCCCTTCACATTGTATGGGCCCCACGTGGTCCCCCTCTCTCTCCTTGGACGCATGAGGGCAATTCGCCCCCCCTCCTAGACTCATCTCAACCATTCGTTTTGGGGGGGAGGATTTTTTATTGTGAGCCATTCCTATAAGAGAGGAGACTCTCTCATTTGGAGGTCTCCCTTGGACATTTTTTTGAACACTTGGAATGAATAGAGAAGATTCTTTGAGAGTTCTTGAGACATTGTGTGTTTGGATGTGTATTGCCATGACTGATATCTACTTACTACTGCATTGTTGAGTAATCTAGTGTGTGTTTCCACCATACATAGCTGGTTCGATTTGCAGGTTGAGAGATCATTTGGAGAGGGGTGCAAATCTTGGAGTGGGAACTCCACACTTGCTCTTTCTCTTCAAAGATTTAACAAAGGAGTTGAATCTACTTATTGTCTTTCAATTTCCTTACCATTTGTCTTTCATTTGCAGTGTTGATTTGCTATTTTGCTTCAGATTTCTAATTTTTCCTCTTCTGTGGCAGGTAGCAAGGGCGCACTTGGCCATCTAGCTGGCTCAAATGCTCAGGAAATAAGGTTGGTTGCTCACCACTTGAACTTTGGAAGTAGTCTTCATGCAAAACTCATCCATTCATCATTATTTCAGGTACTTCTCTCGTGTTTATTTCTCTATTTAAATTTTTGTTGTGTTTGTTGAGTTGAAACTTACTTAAAAACCAAGGGAAAATTAAAATCTAAAAATTTCACCGTCAAAACCTAAATTTTATGTCAAACCCGCTTCTAAAATATTATTAAACGATCATATCTTGAATTTCAGTTCATTTGGACTCCATTTACCCGTATTTTTGGCACTAGTCACTTGCTGGCCTGCGCCCTACTTGGGCGTTTTTGGTCATTTTTCATTGGTTGTTTGGTTTTGGGTTTGTGGGTTAGCTTGGTTGTTATTTTACTAATTTAGTCATCATCTAAACCAAGTTTAAATCGCTAGAAGTGTTGATTAAGTCGCTGATTTTATTTCTGTTTTGCATACTTGGTCAAATTTGGGTCAATTTCCCCATAGGTAGAAATTTATTTTTCACTTCTAGCTAATTTTTGTTTTCTGATTTCATTTTCAGCCATCAAACATTTCAAATCAACTATTTTTCATCTTCAAATCAGATCTGAAATTGCTTTAGTTAACGCCCCATCCATCACCCAATTTCAGTCTGTTGGTTGGATAGGAGCCTTAGATACTCTAGACACCTCCTCTCTGTTTTCCATTGCTTATTTGGGTTTGGGAATGTCTGATTTTGAGTCTCAACCATCGCCGGTTGAATAGGGTCTCCCCCTTCACTAGGGTACTTGCCTTGTCTAAAGTGACAAACACCTTGTCCGGAGTGACAACTGCCCATCCGTGCAGTAGACCTGGTGTTTGCAGGTGTCACCTGCCTAGCTGCCTACCTCTACCATCCCAGATAGGATACCTTTAATAGCAGCTAGTGATTGTGTGATAACACAGCCCAAGCGAGCTCACTGTCTTAGACCTGATATTCAAATATGAAAATGTTGAAAATCATTAAAGATATATATCAATAGGCTATATCACGAAATATGAAGCAAACAATTGAGCTGCAAACCAATAAATAAACGAAGGGCACAAGTAGAGGTTGAGATAGCACCTATGCTTCATACAAAGACACAAATAAGTGAAGTCTCTTGCCATGTTAATGTTAAGATTCAATATGCTAAGATAGATAACATCAGTATTCAATTCAATTTCACAACAATAGCATATACAGGATCACTAAAAGAATAACAAGCACAACATAAACACAAGAGACACAGATTTATCTTAGGAAACCCTCATGGGGTAGAAAACCCAGCAAAACTTCCTCAATATAGATGATCAACAAGTATAAAGATGAAATCCCCAAACAAGAGCTCCTTCTCCTCCTTTGCAGATCTCTCTCTCTCCTATGTGAGTTCACAAGTGAGTGAGTGTGTTAAATGAGGAACACACCTCCTCTATTTATACTTTACTTCACTTGACTTTTAACCCTAACTGGGCCGAATTCTCCTAGGAGAGTCTAATAACCCCTAAACATTTAACTCAGGGCCAACCCCACTAGGGATGTCTAATAACCCTAGTTACAACATCTCGACGGAGGAATAAACATCTCTGGATATATAATAAAGTCCCGACGGAGGAATGAAACATCTCCGGATAATAAAGTACAAATAGAATATTCTTAGAAGTTACAATATTTCAACACTCCCCCTTAACGAGAAGGATATTCTAACAACATCTGCAGGAGCAAGGAGTCATCAACAACATGATACATGATACATCTATAAATCATTGGAAGCTTTCTTCAATCATCTAGGATTTACAACCACAGAGCCAGTCCTTTTTCATATCAGTTGTGACCTCAGAAACTGGATTCGTTGCAAACCCTTGCCGTGTCCCGAATCGGTCGAATCGGACATGATTCGATATGAATTCGTGTCCGATTTGACCTTGCATCGAATCCTAAATCGGGACACGAACTTAACAACGAATCGGACACGCAGTTGCATCGAATCCCGACTGTCGGACACGTTTTCGAAAAACAGGACACGTTTTTGGCGGAAAAGGGCGTCCAGGTTCACTTAAAAATAGAAATTTGCCTTTCTTTTTGTCATTTGCAAGGAAGCATTTGGTTGAGAGTGAGTTGTATGTGCAGGTGAAGGAGATTTGAAGGAGATTTGAAGGCTATCCATCGTTTCCAAGCGATTCCAAGTGCATTCCGGTGGATTTGTGGAGAGGATTGCAAGCTCAACCATCACAAAAGAAAAGGAATGTCTCAATCAGCTAGGGCAGGAGGTAGGGGGCAAAGGAGAGGGAGAAATGCACCATCTAGGGCCTCCCCTCCTATTCCACCAAGCACAAGCAGTTCTCCTCCTCCGTCAAGTGCTCCATCAGCTGCTAGTGGAGCTCATTCTATGGCTCCACTTAACCCTGTTTTAGCAAGACAACAAGCCCAAGAAAAAAATACCCTTTGTGGAAGTATGTGACAAGGAAAGATGGACCCGGGGCAAAGCTTGGTGGGGGAGGCAATGTGCCTTGGAGATGCAATTTTTGCAAGCATGAGTTCATGAGCACATATTTCCGGGTTAAGGGCCATTTGTTGGCCCTTCCTTCTTGTGGGATTTCTTCATGCAAAGCGGTGACTGTTCACCAAAGGAGGGATATGGAAAGAGAGGATCATGTTGGCTTAGGGAAGGTGGCAGCAGCAAGCAAGAAAAAAGAGGATGATCCTCTTCCATTCTTGAGGAAGTCCTCTAGCACCAAGCCTCCATTTCCACCTAGCATTCATGGGCGTGGGCGTGGGCGTGGGGATACTTATCAAACAAGAAAGAGGCAATCTACAGGTGGTCCAATGGATAGGATTTTCCAAAAAGAGGCGCGAGAAGAGGTAGACCTTACTATTGCATTTTTCTTCTACCTCAACTTCATTTCATTCAATGTTGCACGGTCACCATTGTATTTTGAGACGGTTAAAACTATCTTGGAACGTGCTCCAAATGGTTATGTGCCTCCTGGTTCAGAGAAGCTTAGAACCACATTGTTGGTTAAAGCAAAGAAGGAGGTAGATAAAATTCTTGAGCCAATTAGATCAACATGGCCCTCATCCGGTGTGAGTATTGTTTCTGATGGATGGACGGATCCCGCACGCCATCCACTCATCAATTTCATGGTATCTTCCCAAAATGGACCGGTGTTCTTGAAAGCGGTTGATGCTCTTGGAGAATGCAAGGATGCACAATTTATGGGTGATTTATTCATCAAAACCATTGAAGAAGTGGGTGTTGAGTCGTGTGTACAAATCATCACGGACAATGCACCTGTTTGCAAGGCTGCTGGCATGATTGTGGAAGCTAAATATCCACAGGTATGTTCATTTTGGACACCTTTCATTTCTAATTTGCTCATTGTTTGAATTTGGTCATTGCAATGTTAGTGTTGTAGAGTCATTGATACATGCTTTTATTGCTCTTACAGGTTTTTTGGACACCTTGCATTGTCCATTCCTTGAATTGAGCACTGAAAGCCATTGCTTTGGATGTGGCATGGATTGACAACCTTATTGAGGATGCACGCCATATCTGTAACTTTGTACAAAACCACACAAATGCCCTCACCATCTACAAACAGTACACACAGCTTTCATTGCTGAAGGTTGCAGATACTCGGTTTGCTTCCTCATTCATCATGCTCAAGAGGTTGAGGGAGGTCAAAACCACTCTTGGGTCCATGGTGATTTCAGAGTTTTGGGCTTTTTGGAGAAAGACGGATCAGGCTGCTTCACAAAAGGTGAAGGACTTGGTGTTAAATGATGGTTGGTAGGACACGGTGGATCTTACTATTAAGATCATGGAGCCAATCATTTCTTTGTTGCGGTATGCAGACATGGACCAGCCCATCCTAGCAGAGGTTTATGAGGGGTGGGATTCCATGATTGAGTCCATGAGGTCCATTGTCATGGAGAATGAGTGTCCCGAGTATGGGACATCGGCAGAGAACTTATGGACCATTATTCGGGATATTCTTATCTCCAGGTGGGATAAGAATTGCACACCTTTGCATTGCTTGGCCCACTCCTTGAACCCCAAGTTCTACACTCAGGAGTGGCTCACTGGTGGATCAGGGGCCTCACATAGAGTCCCTCCTCACATGGATGCAGAGATTGCAAATGGGAGGAAGATAGCACTTAAACGGCTATTTCAGGATAGAGACATGCTTGAGGAGGTGGAGGATGGCTTTGTAGATTTTTCCACTGGCACTGGGAGATTTGGAGGCTATGATGTGCTTAGAGATAGGGAGGGTAAGACACCCTATCGTTGGTGGGAAACTCATGGGGCAACATCCCCTATTCTACAGAAGTTAGCCTTCAGGGTCATCTCTCAAGTTACATCATCCTCTTGTTGTGAGAGGAATTGGAGCACATATGGGAACTTGTACAATGTGAAGAAGAGCAGGCTTGAGCAGTCCAGGGCAGAGTCCATGGTGTATGTGCACTCCAACCTTCGTCTTATTTACAGGAAAAGAGGGAGGAGTGGGTGAAGGGAAAGACAAAGATGTGGGATGTCTTTCCTGATGATATGGGTTTAGACAGCAGTACTGAGTTGGCATTAGCCAACATGGATCTTAATGATCCAGTGCTAGAGCCGGTCACTTTTGATGATAGTGATCGTACAGAGGGGTCATCCTCCACAGCAGCAGATGTAGATCGTCAGATGGGCAGAGAGGAGGAGGAGGGGGAGGAGGAGGATGAGGATCAGGGCAGTGGCATTGATGAGTATGTTGATTCAGGCATGGAGGAGGACTACTGACATATGGGATTCTCCCATCTTGATCCACCCCTTTTTGTATTTACTATTAGTCTATTTGGCATTTGCCAGTGGCCCAGTGCCCAGTGGCATTCCGACATATATGTATACATTTTGATTTTGATGACTTAATGAGAAATATGGTTCCGACATGCATCTGTGTCTCATTGTGATTTGTGAATGACAAATGTGTTGTGAATCGTGATTTGTGAATGACAAATGTGTAATCATTAATGTGTTTATTCTAATTTCTATTGAATATTTGTAAATGTTCTAGTTTCTAAATATTTTTGGATCTATATGTCTATATTTTTAAATTTTAATATATTTTAAAAATATATATATATGTATATAAAACGTATCCTACGTGTCCTGATTTCGGGGGTCACCGTGTCCGTGTCGGACTCTCGTATTTTCGTGTCCTACGTGTCCCGTGTCCCCGTGTCAGGTGACTTAGGTTGTGACCTAGATCAAATCTAGGGTTTTACAACCACAGAGCCAGTCCTTTTTCATACTGGTTGTGACCTAGATCAAATCTAGGATTTTACAACCATAGAGCCAATCATTTTTTATACTGGTTGTGACCTAAATCAAATCTAGGATTTTACACATCTTTCTCGGAGACAAGATTCTACGGATCTCTTTAGGACATGTGTCCATGGATGATACAATCCACTTGTCAACTTAGACCAAGTCTAAGGACCACACATCGACCTCATCGTCAGAATAGGTATCCTCATCATCGACCTCATCGTCGAAACAAGGATCCTCATCATCAACCTCATCGTCGGTACAGGTATCCTCATCATCAACCTCATCGTCGGAACAGGTAACCTCATCATCGATACAGGTATCCACGTCGATACTAGTATCCAAATATCATCATCGATCACATCACTCCCCCTTTCGAGGAGGGTCCTTCTGAACTACACCAAGCTTGTCTCGGAAATACTCAAACTTTACACGAGACAAAGGTTTGGTCAATACATCAACAACTTGTTTATCAATGCTCACATATCGAGCTTAATAGCTCCTTTATGCACCATATCCCGTATATAAAAATATCGGATCTCTATGTACTTTGACTTATCATGGAACATTGGATTCTCCGTCATCTTGATACAACTCTGGTTGTCACACATGATCATAGTGGGGTCCATCTCTAAGTCAAATAGTCTTGATAACAACTTCCGAAGCCATATGGCTTCACAACTAGCAGAGCAAGCTGCTATATATTCCACTTCACCTGTGCTGAGAGCCACACTGAACTGCTTCCTGCTAAACCACGAGATCATAGCAGATCCCAGACAATAACATCCACCCGATGTGCTCTTTCTATCTGAGACACTTCCAGCCCAATCTGCATCTGCATAACCATACAATTTGAAATCATTATCTCCAAGATAATATAGACCAAAGTCTATCGTACCTTTTAGGTACCTCATTACATGCTTTGCAGCTATCAGGTGAACATGTCTAGGCTCAACTAGATACTGACTCAGCGTGTTCACAACAAAGCATATATCTGGCCTGGTATTCGTTCAATACATCAATGAACCAGTCATTTGTCTGTAAACTGTGGAAACCACTGTCCATCATCCCAGATCTCTACTTCACATTTTCCTTGCCTAAGGAAAAATCTGATCTGATCTCAGCCACATATCTAATCACAAGAATCATGCCAAGATTCTTTAACTCTGAGATCTACTCCCTCTGAAGTGGAGTATTGTCCTCCGTCTGTGACTGAACATCATGCACACTCTGCATTGAGTGATCTTCTGCATATCTTTTTGTGCCATCTCCCATCAGATGGGTCTATTGATATGAGCCTCAAGATCACTCGAACTCTATGGTGAGTTCCTTCTTGCTTCCATCTAAGAGAAGCATGTCATCTGTATATAGAAACCCTCTTCAACCTTGTAGCAAAGGTTGAAATCTACATCACCTGTGGTGATCATCAAACTCATCAAATGACTATCGATCCTGGGTACCTGTTGAACCCGCACAAAGCCTTCTTCAATCATGTGATTCTCTATCAAATCTTGGGAGTTTGCTCGATATGCACTTCTTCTTTAATTACACCATTCAAGAGAACAATCTTGTGAAAGAGGGAGAGGATCATGACGAGATGTTTGCTCCAAGTGGCTAGATACACTTCCAGAGATAGATTACACCCATGGAAGAGAATCCTCTAGCCACGAGCCTTCTATAGTACATTTGATTTGTAAGTCTTCTTGTTGAACATTCATCACTTGTTCTTTGGAACAGATGTTCATCATCCTTCTTTTGTAGATCATAGCACCTGATCTTTCCTGCAAATCAATTTTAATTACATGATTAGTAACACTTCATAATCATCAAATCATGTTGACATTTCAATGATAACCTATTATGCATACTGATATGATTCACATAGTTATGCAACTATCTGGACCAATACTTTGGCACAACACTTTTCCATATCCTGTATGCATACAGTGGCTATCTAGATGCCTTCCATCTCTACCAGAACATACTATCAAAAGCGTGCACAGCTCTCAGCATGTCAGCAAAGAGGTTTCATTCTAGACAAGCAACAAAGGAATGTTTGTCCAACTTACCCATCATATGCATATTAGTAGTATATTGTTCAATGTTATATGAATGCTTACACTATGCATGATATATTCTAGGAATACAAATATGAGCAATATCATATCAAGAAGTAATTCAAATAACAACTCAAATACTTATATTTTATGCTTGTGTCGTTGCCTCCCTCTTGATCTCTATTTTCCCTTTATGATAGCATCATGATTATATGTCTTTGAACTTTTATCCATCCTGGACCACTATGCATGCTTAAGTGTGCACTAGTTTCATCATTGTGTCATCCTCAAAATCTCATACATAATCATACATTCATTAGTATAATGTCAATACTATCAAAACATTATGATTCTAAATAATCTTAAACGTGTAGGGTCATGATCATTTTCATACACAAGTATACTTATCTAAGATCCTAACACAAAGTAGGATTCTAACTCGAAATAGGAAAACATACCTGGATTAGCATGCTTGCTAGTTATGTCTAAAACAGTATCTTCTTTGTTCTCTTCAATGATTTAGAGACCTTGTGCTAGTAACCTACATATCTCATAAGTTAAGCATAGTAGAACCAAACCATACATACCTCGTAAGTAGAGCTTCTATGTGATCAAAGACTATGGATGAGTCTTTGTCTTCATGTCATCATGGTCTTATAGATTTGTCTTACTTGATGTACCTTTCATGTTAGCAGACAACATCATCCTCATGCAACACCATAAGTGCATTTGTACAATCATAAGTGTCATAACCCTAATCAATGAATGTCTTCTATCATTCACATGCATTCATACTTTTACTAAGGTGATCAGACAATCTAAAATTAATCATGATTGTACTAACCTCAATAATATGAAGACAAACATATTATGAACTTAATCATGAAACAAATTTCAAAACATACATGTATCTTCTCAAGTCATACATGTCGAGTAGTCTTCTCTATAAGGCTAAAACCCTAACCATCCAAGGTAGATCAATTGTAAACATCTTATATAGGTTCATGGTGCTAGGATGATAAAATATCAGTGCCATTTAAACCTCCTTCATTGCTGCCCTATGAGTCTCCCAACTTTGCTAGGGTTTCTTCTTACTTGGAAACCCTAATTTTCAATCTCCTTCCTCCCACAACATTTTGATGGAGGATTAATTCTATGATGAATGGATTCCAAATCCACTTTCAAGTTTCCAATGTTGCATCAGGTGTCTCCAACATTGTATCAGGTCATGCCATACCTAAAAACTGAAAACCCTAAGTGAGAGCTTCTTCCTCCTCTTCTTTGATTTCCTCCATTGAATCATTTCAGATGTGCAGTATTGTTTCTGGTGTATCTCTGAAATTTCGAATCTGTAGGGCCTGAAACTTCGGCCTGTGGTAGCCTGACCTGTCATCTTTCCAACCCCACAGGTTTGAGCTTCATTGGATTCTCCATCAGAGATATATGCTCAGTTTCCCAACATGACCTGTTTAAGAGATGAAGCATCATAGTGAACTTGTACGAAGTGCCACGTGTCACTGTTTCAACTTCGGCCTCTGAAACTCGGACCTGTGAAACTACAGTCCGTGCCCTAACTTTCACTTTTTACGGAATTCCATTTGGGGCTTCCTAGCCTGAGATATGACCTTTTTACTTAGGTCACCTGTTTAGGGCTTCATTCTGGAAGAGACAGGAACCCTAACTTGTATAGATCATATCTCAGAAAGTACAACAAATCTGAGGCTGAAACTCAGACACAAGGTACAGGAAAATTTCATCTTCGGCCTGTCCAAGTTTCAGAACCTGATCCTTCGCCAAAATTGATTTATAGCGAAAGTTCCACGATGACTAGGTTTTGCTATATAAAACCCTAACTTTCAAATTGTCGCAAGTGAGACAAGTGTCGTAAATGCCATACATTGCCTTCCTTCAGGCTAGCTCTGAAACCATGTTAAGATTCAATATGCTAAGATTGATAACATCAGTATTCAATTCAATTTCACAACAATAGCATATACAAGATCACTGAAAGAATAACAAGCACGACATAAACACAAGAGACACAGATTTATCCTGGGAAACCCTCATGGGGTAGAAAACCCAGCAAAACTTCCTCAATATAGATGATCAACAAGTACAAAGATGAAATCCCCAAACAAGAGCTCCTTCTCCTCCTTTGCAGATCTCTCTCTCTCCTATGCGAGTTCACAAGTGAGTGAGTGTGTTCAATGATGAACACACCTCCTCTATTTATACTTTACTTCACTTGACTTTTAACTCTAACTGGGCCAACTTCTCCTAGGAGAGTCTAATAACCCCTAAACACTTAACTCAGGGCCGACCCCACTAGGGAAGTCTAATAACCCTAGTTACAACATCCCGACGGAGGAATAAACATCTCCGGATATATAATAAAGTCCCGATGGAGGAATGAAACATCTCCGGATAATAAAGTACAAATAGAATATTCTTAGAAGTTACAATATTTCAACAGTTAAAAACAGCAGTTAAGACTAATACATCGTGGCATGCAAAGAGCAAGTAAAAGGCATGAGATCTCTAACAGTTATCTCAACCCTAAAAGCGCCTTCAGCCCCTATGTTTAAACTTTATATACTGATGACAGCAGTTTAATTTGATAAAATGGCATGCGCACTAATTGTATCATGACTTAACCTCAGTTTGAGTTTTTATATGTGGTTGACATGTGTGCTAGTTCCAAACTCTAATTGGCTTTCCCAAAATAGAGGCACGCACACTAATTGAAGTCTAGGTAGAGTTCTGTCATGATACAGCTCATGGTTCCCGCTCAAAGTATGCATGCGATCTCCTTAAATACCTTTGTTTCAACCTACTGTCTTCTCCTTTATTGAGTGCATACTCAGAGAGCATCCAAACAGGGACATAAGAAGCGACCTGGTCAATAGAATTGTGTTTATTACTGACAGTTGCACAGCTAAAAGGGGGGCACACCTGTGGTAGGACTCTTGTTTATTTGCAGTCAAAATTTTTGTTCTATGATCTATCATTGACAACAAGAGCGTGTATCACTAGGAGGCTGTTTACTATTTTGGGAGAGGGGCACAATGATCAAGACTCGGAGCAATCCCAAAAAAAGCACACTTGGTCACTGTTATAACATCAGTTAAAGGCATAAAAACTGGCTGTTACCTACAGCTGTAGCATGGGTATTTTGAGCCTATTCTTAGATCAATGCAAAGACAGAGTAAAACAGTAGTTGAACTTGAAAGTCACTGTTGTTTTGAGTTCTCAGACTCCTAAAGGAGTACTAGTGGGTACTTACACTAGCAGGGTCTATACTGAATCAAGTCCTATTTTTATGGGCACATATTACATATTGTTAAATAGAAGATAGGAAGATATTTTCAGCAGTCAAAAGGATGCATGCCAAGGCTAACCAACTAACTAAGGTGCATAGGTTTAGGTCAGCTAAAGCCTATAAAATAAAGTTTGGAGTTTATTGTAAGGTTGGAATCTCAGAGATCGCCTATTGTAATTCCAGACTGACAGTTAATAAGGCTAGTTTATTCATCCACAGTTGTTCTCTTGCTTTCATGTGTGTTTAAATCTTTGGACAATATATGTTTGATTTCTTTCTCGTGCAGGTTGTTAGGATTAATTGGCAGATTGGATGATTATTTCTCTGATCTGTGTTGATTATTGCAGGTCTTGGTGAGCTATCTTAGCCCCTAAGAACCTACAAAGTGGTAAACCACTCCCTATCTCCCTCATAGCGACCAAGACAAAGTCTTCATCCATCGGAACCCATTTCTTTAAATTCACACCTTGTTTTATGGTGAGATTCTTCCATCTCGGAAGCATCGCCCTTATTCTCCACCCTTTTCAGACGATTGTTCTAGCCCCCTTTGGACCCCCATCAGCCCTTGACAGACTTTTGTCTTCTCTAATCCTTCCCTCCTAGTTAAGTTTTGATACTATATTTAATTAGAGCTCTTTTTAACCAGGCTAATTAACTAACAAGTTGCAGGTACAGTTAAGGATACCCCTGGAGTTGGCACGCACCAAACCTAAGCAAGAGACGCATACATTGAGGTGACAGTGGGCGTAGTGTCTGCAAGTTGCACCGGGTCTCCATTGAGAAAGCAGTGCAGGATCGAGTGTAAACAGGTCCCCAGTCTTGTTAAACTGACTCCAGTAGGGCTATTATCACACTCTTCACGGTGTGCTTCCATGGCTGCAATCTGAGCATTTACTCGACCTTTCTACCCTCTGCTCTCGATTTCAGGGTCTAATGGATGTATTAATCCACCTTTCCGTTCTTTCTTTTGTTGGAGTATAAATCTGAAACAAGATTCAACCCCAAAGACAAGGAACCTGCTCTAAAACCAAATTTTGATCTATAATCTGTTACTGGACAATTGGCGGATCTCCACAACAGATTAAAAGAGAGTTCAGTGGCGTGTTTTCAAAAATACTATTGTTGTTACCCATTTTCATTCCCAGAAATTCACATACTTGCTATTTTACTGTTAAAAGTCTTCAACGGTAGACACTGGACAAGCATGGATAACAACTAAAAACCGCAGAACACCATGCCGTTTTTACTACCCTTGTTCTTATACTCAGAAATTCAAATTCTATGCTGTCATTAACAGAATGTCCCATGTGATATGGAACCTGAGCACAACAAAACGATGGGAAAAAACAGAGTAGAAACACACTCACACCATAGACACAAAAAGAGTTACCTTGGAGAACCCCATACTTGGGGAAAAGTCCAGCATTCAACAACACAGCTTTGTTATGTTCTTGAATCCAATTACATACAACAGTGACGCTCTCACCAAGGGTTTTGTGTGTTTCCACTCACCCTGCGACATTTATAGTGAATTCTTACGTGCTCCGGGTCGCACTCCCTTGTGGAGAATTTCTGCGCTCACTTTAAGCTTGGGACGTTCTTGCTCCCTGCTGACTTTCGAACCCCACGCTCTGTGTTCTTAGAATCGCTCCATGTTGGAATCCCGATGACAGGAAACTTCGAACTCCCTTCCATAGCTACGGCCTCTAGAAACCTTCGGACTACCTTCATGCTGATTGATCCACGTTTTGGCTAAAGTGGCAACCATGTTCGCCAAACCTCGTCATTTTCCAGCTATTCTACATTTTTCGTCTTTTTGTGCCTCTTTGCGCCGATAGGTGTTGAGGTGCTTTACAGACTAGTGTGAGGGAGATCTTCTTAGTTGAGTGTTTGTCGATATTGTCGACCATAAACAAAAAAGAATAATATAAAGTAAAAAGTAAATATGAGGGAGATCTTGTAACATTTAAGGTGCTTTACAGACTAGTGTGAGGGAGATCTTGTTAGTTGAGTGTTTGTCGATATTGTCGGCCATAAACAAAAAAGAATAATACAAAGTAAAAAGTAAATATGAGCGAGATCTTGTAACATTTGTTGAGTTTGTTGATATTTTCGGCCATAAACAAAAAGGAATAATACAAATAAAAAGTAATAAATATTTTGTAAACAAAAAATAATAATACAAAGTAAAATGTAAATATGAGGGAGATCTTTATCCTCATAGACCCTCTTGGGGTTAGGCACGCAGCGGCCGCAGGCGTGAGGCCCCTTCGGGTGGGTCCGTCGGAAATTATTTCGTGGATGTAGCGGTCGACGCAGTCGATTAAAGTGAACCACATTGAAAAAAAAAAAAAAAAAAAAATGAGGGAGATCTTGTAACGTTTGTCCAGTATAATACAAAGTAAAAAGTAATAAATATTATGTCGGCCATAAACAAAAAAGAATAATACAAAGTAAAAAGTAAATATGAAGTTTGCACCTCGGGAGATTTGATCTCTCTCAACGCTTGATAGAGCCTAGGATTTGGATCTAGGTTGGTTCTAAACCAAAGAATACTTGATCCATTTCATGATAGCCACTATCAAGGAGAGTCCACAATGTTGAGGGAAAGGTCTATCACACACATGTAAAATTAAAATTGGTTCATATGTTAGGTGATTACAATCTTTATCTCCTCAATTAAATTAATTAATTATAGAGTTTAAATAAATTTATTTCAATTAAATTAATTAATTATAGAATTTAAATAATGTATAAATTTAAATTATAAACATAACACTAATTACAAAATAATTGGAATCAATAAATAGTGGAAGTTATATATATTATTTTCAAGCAAAAAAAAAAAAACAACAACGTAGTTTTGTTATTCATATCAAAAAATACGAAATCATATCATCGTCTCTCCTTAGTCTTAAGAGACTGAATAAAAGTCCAAAAAAGAAACTGTTCAATACTTACAACCATAAACATCAGCTATCTAAGTACTAGCAGAAGACAAAACCTGAAGTATCTAGACCTCAAGCTTTATAAAGCAAATAATGCAACAGAAAATCAGGTATAAATGCTAAAAGATCCCTGAGCAACCATATGATTTTCAATATGTTCTTCCCAAAACAAAAAACATTCCTGCTCATTTCGTGCCTCCTTAGAAAGTTTATCTGCAATCCAATTATGTTCTCTATAGATGTGATTGATATCCCAGACCTGAATTCTCCCCTACAGTTCTGAAGTGCGTAGACACTAGTGATGGAGATCTACCGTTTGAAGTGAAGACACATGCTTGGCCCAATTAACAATTACCATAGAATCTCTGAAGAACTTTATAGTGTCAATGCCCAAAGTCACAACACATTTTAGCAGGCACCAAAAGGCAAGTAATTTTGCCTTCATATTAGTTCCCCTACCACAATTCAATTTGAGCCTGAGACAATGTTCAGAATTAATGATGATAAACACACCAACATCACATATTCTTTCATTTGTCGCACCATCGAAGAAGCCACGTGCCTCTGAAAGTTGTGGAAGATCCACTATCATTCTTTTTCCCTTATTCTTCTTATAAGCAGAGAAAAATTCCTTATAAAGATTAACAGTCCTGACAGTCCCAAACAATAATTTTGGGACATGGTCTTCAAATATTGCCTCATTCCTTAATTTCCAAATGTACCAGGAAACAAAAATCGGCAACACACGATGATTTGGAACATATCGATACCACTCCCAAAGATTTGAGTCCACAGTGTCGTTACCCCATATCACTGACATATCAAGAGCAGCGTAGACATAGTTCCATAACTTTTTAGAAAAAGGTCAAGAAATTAGAATATGATCAATAGATTCCTCTTTTTCCTTACACAACACACAACGACTTGGGCCATGCTAGCCTCTAAGAATCAAATTATCCCAAGTTAACAAAGCATTCTCCATAGCCAACCATATAAAGCATTTAAGATTTTGAGGAATTTTCCATTTCCAGACTTTCTCATACCACCATTTTTGTGCCATAAATTTATCTTCACAAGCAATAATGTTGTAAGTTGCCTTAGTAGAAAACCTGACTGTGATTTTGTCCCTTGTCCACATAATCTCATCATCACTTCTATTAATCCTAATACCGGCTCTGTTTAGGTTTAACACATAATTATCCCATTCCATTCACCAAGCCTCATTTATTCCCAAGTCTTTTGTAGAGTACCAATATTCATTAGAATTTCTCAAGCAGATCGACTTTTGAATCCTTGAAAGTGTATGATAACCGATATCAAAAAGATAATTAACTAAACCATTGGGAAGTTTGTAATCCATCTCAAAACCGACCATGGGGTCTATACCAACATAGATATTATCACATGTACCAACACGCCACGCCAGTCTATTGTTGATCCATCTAAAAGATTTCAAAAACCCAGTCCAAAAGTTTGAGTTGTTCCATACTGAATTCATTGGATTCCTAATCCACTGCAATACACCTTCTTTTAATTATTTACTATGCAGCACCCTGATCCACGGACCATTTCCAAAGAGTCCAAGCCATAAACTCTTCATTCTAAGTGCATTGCAAAACCATTCCAAGTTTTTTATGTCCCATCCCCCCAATTTCTTTGGCAATGAAATCTTTTCCCATTTAACCAAATGTAATTTTTTCCCATCAGCATTTCCGGACCACAAAAAATTGAACATGAGCCTTCTAAGAAGATTTAGAATTGCCTTCGTAATGTTTGCTAAGGAGAACCAATTAACTTGTATACCTGTGAATACTGATTTTAGAAGAGTCGTCCTACCGCCCAACGAAAGCAACCTGTAAGTCCAGTTACCAATCCTTTTTTCAAACTTTTGGATTAACCAAATCCAATCCTTCACTTTGTAATTGTTAGGCTTTAAGAAATATCCCAAGTATTTAAAGCAATCAACCAAATTATGTGTTTTAAGATCCAGAAAGGAGTGGATCTCAGTCAAGACTTGGTTGTCCACCTTATGACAAATGCAGACCGATTTAGGAGTACTGATTTCCATACCTGAGGCAATACATAAAATTTTTAAAATATCATAGAACTATTTCCATTCTTTCGTTAGTCCTCTTCCAAATAAAATAACATCATCAACAAATAAAATATGGGAAATGAAAACTGAATTTGAAATTTTGATTCCCCGAATTCTACCTTCCCTTTTAGCAACATGTATCAAGTTACTAAGACCTTCAATAACAAGTAAAAAAAGCAATGGAGATAAAGGGCAGCCTTGCCTAAGGCCCCTAGTGCAATGGAAGAATTCATATGGATACCCATTAACCAACACAACAAAATTTGTTGAAGTCACGCGTGCCATGATCCAATTTGTAACCTCCATCGACAGTCTGATTTGAAGGAGCAATAGGCGTATATAAACCCAATTTACTCGGTCATACACCTTCATTACGTCCATCTTCAAGATAGTAGCATCCAAATCCTTCCTCTTAATTGTATGGATAGTCTATTGTGTTATCCCAACTGCCTCCAGAAACTGTTTGTTACTAAGAAAAGCAAATTGCTCTTTGGTCATCAAATCAGCCTTCAGTGCTTGATTGTTCCACCATTTGAAGAAGATCATTATCCATTATATCGAAAAAAGCAATGAAGAGCTCCACGGTCCAACCATCTGGACTAAGACTCTTATCCTTAGCAAATAGTTTTAAAACCTTTTCAATTTCCTCAATGGTGACAGGCTCACCAATCCTTTCACCTTCCTCTTTGGTGAAAAAAGAAGGGTAATGCTTCAATACCTCAACCTGGGCCCCGATATCATTCCCTATGATTTTTTTTTTAAATCAACATATCATTCCATTAATCAAATTTTTGCAAAAGGCTAAAACTAATAGTTGTATGGTTGATCAAATCACCCCAAATCAAGGTGTATGACAAGTGGAAGAAATGAAGGTAGAATAGTATGGCATATTGTATGATTTGCTTCTTTTCTACTCATTTTGGACAACAAACCCTCTTCCTTCCCTCCTCAATAGTTGAAAGACACCTCGACTGTAAACAAGATAGAGTATGACTTGCACATGAATAAAAGTTGCAACTATACGACCTGTATAGATCCATACATATGTATTGTATGGCTTGTAGGTGTCATTGCTATATGACTACTCATTTACTCCCTAATGTGCCCTAGTCTTATCCTTACCCTATCTAATGATAGATATGTATGAATCCAAAATCTAATATACCAAAACCTTAATCTCAACTTGAGATTGATGGTTGAAATTAAATCTTAGTCTAAGTCATTAATGTATTAAATACACTTTATTAGACTCTACTCCAAAACATAAGACTTTTCACTTTCTTAAAATGAAATACAAAATTAAATTAATTTCTTACTTTTCCTAAGTAATTACTTTTGAAATGTTTCGAATTGTTAATGTTGAAAAACAATGATAAATCATGAAGTGGTTGAACTTATATTAACAAGAATTTCACTATTCAAGATTTTACAGTAAATGTGTCTGAGACAAATACATATTGTAAATTATTTTCACAACATAAATTAGTCCATTATATGAACCTACTTCAAGGATTTATAATAATAATAATAATAGAAGTGGTAAATGTATGTTTTATAGTAAGCAATCAACAACCAAATTATCTCTAACTTTTCATTGTTATTCAAGAACTATCTTATCACAACATAAATAAGTCCTTCATAATGGATATTGTGAACCTACCCCAACAATTTATGCTTAAAATAATAATAATTATAAAAGTGGCAAATATATGTTTTATAAAAAGCAATCAACAACCAAATTATCTTTAACTTTCCAGTGATGTTTATGAACTATTCTCTGATGATGAGTGGAGTGTTCATTCAAAATGTAGGGAATATTTTTGTTTTTTAACATCATTTACTCTAGACCATCATAGATCCATCTTAAACCCGTATCTATCAAGCATCGAGAGGGATCCAATATCTTGAGGTGTATTTCGTTTTTTAAATTTAAACTCAAGAAATTTGATCTCTCTTGATTGATAGATCCGGGTTTAAGTTTTAAGTTTTTATTTTATAAATGAACATCTATTTTTTAATTACGTTTCATAATATTTTATTTTATGAACCAACATGGATTTTTTTTAAATACTTTCCATAATTTAATTTTTTATTTTATGAGCCGACATGATTTTTTTTAATTATTTTGTTAGTAACAAACGTTACATCACACACGTTACAACATCTCCCCATATTGGGCTGTAGAGCACCTCTTTCACTTAGTGCAAAAAAATCATTATGATTTTTAATGGTTTCAAACAATAACTTGTAGCTTCACTCGGAAATAACATAGAATAGGAAATGGTTGTATGTAAAAGAATTTAAAATTGTTAGTTTGATGGGATTCTTTTAGGGGATGACACATGATCATGTTTATGTTAAAAGAATTATTAACATTTCACCATAGATAAACTTGTATAATGACTTTCAAGGCTCTGTTACAATGTGTAACAATGTAGAACTACAATACTAGTAGCTTGTCATTGTTTGTCACTCTTTTATGTTGGGATTAAAAGTTTAGATGATTTATTTATGAAGAAAGCTAAACATTCTAAGATTGTGACCTTTTCTAGTTTACCAACATGGCAAGCAAAGGAGGGGTTAGGTCCAATGTCACCTCAACCCAATCCCTCAATTTCTTTGGGTAACTCCTAAACCCAGGGAAGAGTCCCTAATGGTAGAAGAACACCTACAAATAACAAATACCCCCCTACTAGCCATATGGCTAAGATCAATGCCTTGTATGGAGTCAACAAAGAATAACAAAGACACATAACTCAGCAAGTGGGAGTTAATTTGGCCTTATCCACCTCTTATCAGAAAACAAGTCTATTGAAATCATGTACAGAGTTATCAGTTTATACCGGCTAGCAATTCAAAGTTTAAAAATCAATCAACAGATCTGACTTATCAGGTTTATATCAGCAGAGAGTTAAGATTTTAAATTAGCAAATAATTCATATTTGAATTCAACAAACTATCCAGCAAAAAAAATCCTCATGAATCCCAATGCATGGGTTTAGATTGGGACGCCCTTCAAGATCTGTGGATAAATCCACTAGGACGAAATTGATGGGTGGACCAAAATTTCTGAAGGTTTTTGAATTTATATGAATTTGTAGGGCTATTTTACAACATCTTATTTTTAGGGGTTTTTAACCATAAAAATGCATGAAATAAAAAGACTTGCGGATAAATCCACTATGGAACACTTGTTTCACGGATCATATTTGCCAATTTCCAAATACTTTTTGAATTTTGAATTTTCATATTTTTAGGGTTTTTATGCATAAAATTGCAGCAAAATAAATACAAGTAAAATGGTAAAAAGAAGAGTGATTTGGTCACAAGAAAAGGGGATATGAATTTTATCTCAATCCCTAGGGCATTGAGAGATCAATGGTCAACGTCCCTCTATTGAACTGTCCTTTAACACTTGCAAGCTAGGGCATCACCTAACAACCTCTAGGGTTCAGTAGGAGAGCCTAGCTAGGGAAAATGAAGAAGTCTAAAGCCATAATATGCAATAGGGAACTCCTACAGAGAATGTTCTCTTCATACAAAAGTTGACAAAATGTTGACAATATGCCCTAACCAGTTAGAAAAATGCACCATAAAAGCACCATTTAACCTAGCTAGGAGCATAACTTACCAACATTTAACAAGAATGAGCAAGGAAAGAGACCTTAGGTCACACTTGTGCATGAGTTCTTCCAACTAGTCTAGCATCAACCATTTGCATGTGTAAAAAGAATCCCTAAAACATCATTCATCCACCTTCAAGCCAAAGAATTCATTCCAAGAGAAGTGCACATCACATTAATGACTTATAGAGTAGGAGAAAGAGAGTAAAAAACATATTTGAACCATTGTCTTATGATTTTACAATGAGGTGAGGTGATCTATTTATATGATTTCATCCTCAACCTTTTTAATTCTTGAACCTACAAGTAAGATTAAATTAGAATATTTTTAGGGTAAATCCTCCACAAGTTAGGGAATAAACCTTAAAATAGACATAAAATAGAAAATAAGGCTTCACTTGATGAAATAGTGAGCCAAAGGAGAATGTCATGCCCCAACTAACCACAAAGCGTTGTTTATCACTCAATGCCCTCCTTTCCAATCTTGTAGGCTCAACTATGGAAGGATGGCGTTATAGGCCAAAGAGTTAGAGGAGGGGTTTCTCTGTTTTGGAATGAGGTCCAAGTGGGTGAATGGGGTGTGCTAAATAGGGGACAATAACCCTTTACAAGACGTAATCACCTCTACATAAAAAAACGAAGGTGGTCATGTGCTCCAGGGGGTCACCCCAAGAAGCCCCAAACACCAACCCATGGGCTTAAAGTCATGCATGGTGGGGACATCCACACACTAAAGGGGCAATCAATTGTGCCACAAAGCCAAGTACTTCTAAGAGTGAAACTAAGGGAGCTTGTCATGACCAATCCAGGGGGGAAACAACCCCTAATCCAAATATACATACAATATAACCCCACTTTGGCCTTTACAATAAAAAATATAAACCCCTTGCTCTAGGTTTGGCCCTACTAGAATGTTGTAGTAGATCTGAGGTGTAACACCAAAATCGAAATCCGATTCATCAATCTTTGTTGAAATTGCAATTTTAAACTGATAAAATTGTAACTTTTAATGCGAAAATGGATTCAACACCCTTAAATACCCTAATTGCAATCACATTATGCAATGTTAACATGATATTTACAATTCCAACAACTCGAAATCATCCTTGTTGGATTTTAGGTAAAAAATGCCAATTTTCCTTCTCGCTATAATGAGTGACTAAAAAAGAGTCAATTCTTACAACATTTAGACGGTTATGCCTTTACTATAGGGACCTCACTAGTACACATGAGTGCATGGAAAACTTTGTGTTTGTTAAATTTCCCAAACCCTGGGTGACTACTTATGTTCTAAGCTAAACACAAATTATTATTTAATTTTAGAAATTAAATTCTTTCACATAACAGTAATCGCACAAATAGCTAGAAACTAAATAGCATAAGCAAAACTCAATACATGAATAATTTACTCCTTCAAATCATCCTTTCGTTAATAATCCAAAGCTTATAAGGAAACCCCAATTGATTGTCAAACTAACAAATGTACAGTATACTCAAACAGAGCAAATATGCACACTAAGGAAAATTGCCTACCAAAATGATTTGAAATGGATCAATATATAATCTGTCACCTATTTGAAGCTTCTGGGGTTAGAATATTGGATGAATTGGCTTGTAGGGATCGTTTAAGGGGCAGTTTATGGATCATATTAATATTGGAGCAATTTTTCTTTTGGGTTTTGTGGGTAATCATAGAATCTAGTAGTTGCTAAAACAAAGTCTTCAAACCCTAGCCATAACGGGTGAGTCTATTCAAGGAACGATGAATGATTATGAGTAGTGTTTTTCAATACTAGAAATACAAGTTGCCAATATCTCACGCAAGATGTCAATCCTCATGGTAGCTCTGCAGATAAAGTACGAACCTTTCAGACATTTTGGAAGCTCTAACTCAGATTTTGGATCTAAGGGGAAATAAAAAGATAATAGTGACCCAAAAAATGAGCCAACAAAAGAGCCTGAGAGAGAGTAGCTAAGTTCTAGTACCTATATTCCTTCCCGGTCTCTCGTCAATATGGAAGTAAAAGTCGACATAAAGTCATATCAAGGTAATATCGATGCTCTAAACCTGAATAATTGGTTGCAGCAATTGGAGGTTTATTTTAGCATCCATCAAATAGTTGAGGATCAAAATATCTCATTCGCTCGACTAAAGTTAGAGGGCCATGCATTAACCTAGTGGGAAAGCCACACAAAATCACTTAGACTAGAGGGTGATCCACCAATAACTAAGTGGGAGGACTTTAAAACCATCATCAAGTCCCAGTTCTACCATATCGGGTATGTAGAGGCCCAGTGGATCCATTGGCATTACTTCAGGCAAAGGTAGGGGCAAAGTGTACAAGAATACATCATCGAGTTTAGTAAATGGATATAATGTTGGGTATCTCACCCAAGAACCCAAATGTCCTCCTCAAGTATCTAGGGGGTTTTCATAGTCACATACAAAGGGTCTCTTCAAGCCCAGGTCAATTGATGAAGTTGTGTACAAGCACAGTACTTGGAAAACATCGACCAGAGGAAATGACAACCAAGTGGTTCAAAACAGTAAGAGAGCCAAGATGCTACTAAGGAGGGTAAGAAGAAGTGGAAGGAAAAGGAGAAGAAGACTACAACCATGGCATAGTGAGGATCCGAAAAAACATTGTATCCATTGTATAATATCGATGGACACACTGACGAAAAGTCTTGGAAGCTACATCAAGAACTAAACCCCAAGAACCGCAAGAAGGATGGCAAGAAAAAGAACTTTCTAGCCACAAATTCAAGCAAGAAATTAGAAAGCAGCTTGGATGTGGATGAGAAGATTATCTACACCACAATGCAGAGGGAGGTGAATTTGAGTAGCCTTCACCCTAAGGAAGAGAAAGAGATGACAAAACTCTTCCATATCAAGATCTAGGTCAAGAAGACCAATATCAACGCTTTATTCGATTCCAATTCGTAGGAAAACCTCATAGCATATTTTCTAGTACGTAAGCTAGGATTGGGAGAACATGATAATCCCAGTCCCTACCCATCGGTATGGGTGAATAAGGATGTAGAAATTAGAGTCACGAAGCACTGCAAGATCAAGTTTTCCATAAGTACAGAGTGTGTTGATGAAGTGGAGGTAGATGTAGTACTCCTGGATGTTTGTGGTGTAGTGTTTGGAAGCCCTTACATGTATATGAGGGATGCGATCTTCATGAGGAGAGCCAACCAATATTGCTTGATCAAGGATGAGAAAT
This sequence comes from Larix kaempferi, assembly GCA_027924585.1. Lineage (NCBI taxonomy): Eukaryota > Viridiplantae > Streptophyta > Pinopsida > Pinales > Pinaceae > Larix > Larix kaempferi. The sequence continues at coordinate 17,510,116 of BSBM01000893.1, forward strand.
CCTTCATCATCAACACACATAAAGGTAAATCGAAGATCTCTTTGGTAATTGCTAACCAAGAAAAAAAATGATCAATTCAATTAGGAAGTTTGTATTGCTTTTTTTAAGACAAAATCAACAATAAGGTGAATCGGTAAATGTGAAGGCATCTTTGGAGGGATGTACCAAAGAGAAGAAACACCAATTGGAGATCCCTTTTCAAGCATACAGAGAGGTGTTCAAGGAGCCTAAAGGAATACCTCCTAAGAGGGAGGTGGAGCACGAGATACAACTATTATCGAATTCTCCTTTTCCAAACATTAGACTGTACAGACAATCTGACATAGAAGCAGATGAATTGAATAAGTAGTTGCAGCAATTCTTGGAGCAGGGTGTGATCCGACCAAGCACCTCACCTCATGGGTCACCTATCATTGTAGTACCCAAGAAGGATGGGACTTGGAGGATGTGCATCAACTAGAGAGCATTGAACAAGATCACACTCAAGAATCGATACCATTTTCCTAGCATCGATGATCTGTTGGACCAGTTGCAACATGCCAAGTACTTCACCAAGTTGGATCTCAATTTGGGATACCACTAGGTGCAAGTGAATAAGACACCTGGAAGATTGCCTTTAAGACTAGGAAGGGTCTATATGAATGGTTAGTAATGCCATTTGGTTTATGTACTGCACCAGCTACATTTATGTGTTTGATGAATGATGTACTATTCCCTTTCTTAGATTCATTTGTTATGGTATATCTAGACAACATATTGATTTATAGTGCTACCTAGGAAGAGCATTTCTCACATATCAAACATGTATGGGAGACCTTAAAAAAACACCAAAGCTGGAAAACCTAAAGAATGTGATTTTGTTCAGTAGTCCTTGGTGTATTTGGGGTATGCGATTGATGGAGGAGAACATAAGATTGATCCTACAAAGATGGAGGCCATCACTCACTGGCCTACTCCTACCAATGTCACTAAAGTTGGGATCTTTATGGGGGAAGCACAATACCTTTGGAAGTTCATAGCTTCCTTTTTGGCTATGTTTGCGCCTCTTAATGACATAACAACCATCAACAAGGGGCTCCAATGGAGAAAGAATCAATAGAAATCCTTTGAAGAGCTCAAGAAAAAGGCCTAGTGCCTCACGAGTTCTCACATCATCTAATTTACATAAGCCTTTCAAATTGGATATAGATGCAAGTGGGTATGCTATGGGAGCATTTTTTATGCAAGGATGGAGGATAGTATGCTATCATTTTGAAATGTTTCATGGGAGAGTCCTAAACTACCCTACCTATGATAAGGAACTCTATTCCATAGTTCAAGTTGTTAAAAAGTGGAAGCACTATATGATGGGTAATGAGACCATCATTCACATTGATCACCAGCCCAGAGTAAGCTACAACAAACCAAACATCATAAGTGGATGATATTCTTTCAATAATTTTATCTAATCATCAAGTATAAGAAGGGAAGTACAAACAAGATAAAAGACATGCTCTTAAGACCACCTACAACCAATATTACAAATTTGGGAACTCTTATGCATATGGATCCTTTCACCCATGATGTATACAAGGAGGAATACATAGAAGCTGAGGACTTCAAGGAGGTATTTCAACAATTTCAAGGCCAATTCCATGTAGAAGAAGGTGACAGCAAGGCTGACTATCATCTCCTGGATGGGTTACTCTATGAGTTGGACAAGATCTATGTCCCTAAAGGTGAAATATTGCATCTTATTAGAGAGGCACACACCTCCAAAGTTGCAAGGCATTTTGATGTAGGGAAGACAATTGCAAACTTACAGAAGTATGTTTACTGGCCTAGAATGCAAGAAGATGTCGCTCGGTTTATTAGAGGATGCATACTTTGTTATACAAGCAAGCTTAAGTTTAGGAAGCAAGGTCTATAACATCCCTTATTTATTCCTACGAGACCATGGGAGAGCATTTCCATGGATTTTGTGGGTGGTCTTCCAACTACTAGGAAGGGACATGACTATTCATTTGTGGTAGTTGATAGATTCAACAAGATGTGCATTCGTATGCCTTGTAAAAAGACCATCAAAGGACAAGAAGAAACAAATATGTTCTTTGAACAGGTCTAGGTACATTTTGGGATACCAAGGAGCATCATCTTAGACAGGGATACCATATTTCTGAGTACATTTTGGACTACTCTTTGGGAAAAGATGGATGCTAATTTGAAGAGATCTACAGCATTCCATCCATAGCTAGATGGATAACACAAGTAGTCAACATGACTTTGGTGCAACTTTTGAGGGGTTATAATTAGAAGCATCCAAAGACTTGGGATAAAAATGTGATCTACATCCAACACTCTTATAACTGAGCAATCCACACTTCCATTGGGAAGTCCCCTTTTGACACTTTTTTTGGGATACTTGCCACCTTCACCTCTAGATGTTGTTTATGGACAACAAGGGGGAGTGAGGGAAGACACCATAGGTGGAGCAATGAGAGATGAAAAATTCATTGATAAGATTAGGAAAATCCATTTACAAGTACATGAGGCATTGAAGAAGTTAATAGGAAAAGTACAAGGCAAGACATGACCAACACAAGGTTGAAAAATCATTCAAAGTGGGAGATAGAGTATTGTTACAGTTGAACAAGGAAAGACTATAGGGTCCTAGTAAGAAGATCAAGGCTCTAAGGTATGGACCTTTTAAGGTATTGGAGAAGGTGGGAGATAATGTCTATAAACTCAATCTACACCCATACATGCACATTTACTCCGTAGTGAATGTGGAAAATCTAAAATTCTATGAACCTTCCATGTTTAATCAGGAACCTGAGCATGTCTTACCTTCTATAGAGGACTTAGCACCAGAGGCTCATGTAGAGTTAGCATGGGTTTGGACAATCCATGGCAAAATGTCATGGCTAACCACAATTGTAACAAATTACCTGGCCTCTTCCTCATCCATGGAAGTCATTCCTTTGTTGATTAAATTGTGCACTACCCCCTTCACCTTGTTCCTCACCTTTCATTCTATAAGCATCTATTGTTTGTTTTGTGAGCAACTGATATGCTCGATAGTCCTTCTCATCATGGCCAACTAATCTATAGAATTTACAAAACAAATTTTGTGGAGTACTTGCAATTTTCTGCAACAGGTAGTATTCCTTTGGTCAATGTCCCCTAGTTTGATAGATCCTAGACCAGACCCCAGCTCCATGGTTCAGTGGGTTAGGAACTCCAAAAGCTATATAATCTTGGAAAGATGTACATTGGTCCTTAGCATGTCCTTCCTCTTTACACCTGGTACACCAAACTTCTTCTATTTTTCCCTTTCCCTTCTTGATGCCTTGAATTTTTAATGATAAATTTTCCAGCTGCGACTGGATCTAAGCCATACCCGCTCCATTTTATCCAACGGGTGAGGCTTATAGTTTCATAGCCAGTTCAAGAGCCTTAGTCTACAACACAATCTTTTGTTGCATCAGTGGAACTCGAATATGTGGTAATAAAGAGGCTATAAACCATTCCTTATGTTGAACATCTGTCATCTGAAAGCTTACACGAGCCATCGGTGTCTTGAACCTCTAGTCGAAGTCCCACACAAATTCAGTTGTTGACTATTTAATTTCCTTAAGTTCAATAATACATTGTGAATCCAACTTTGGTTTCCATAATTCATCCTTTAATGCATCCTTGATCTCTGCTAATCTCCTCTATCGTGATCCAGTGGGTACCTTTGCAAATTTCATAAACCAATCCAAAGCACGTCCCAGGAAGGTCATAATCAACTGGGATTTTTTCACATCCTCATCATGTACTTGCTTAACAATCCAAACAACATCGCACATGAACTAGTGTTGCTCTGGATCCTCTGACCCATTCCCATGAAAAATAGGCAATTTCATATCACCCCCAACCATTCTTTTTCTCAAGGTATTGGTTGACTTTGTATTATAGGACCAATTCTTATAGAGATGTTACTAATCGAAGTACTATTCTGACTACCACTACTATTACCTGCTTCTATAAACTGTGATGAACTAGTATTTCTTACCTAAGTTTCTGGAGATGCATGCAAGGTTGCAAGTATGTCGTAGTGTTTGGCCTGAGCTGGCTCAACAGGATCTTCCTCAGAAGTGGGCTGGCATCCTTCTTCCTCATCCTCTTGTATGTCAAAAGATTCTTCTTCAAGCTATGGTACTGATTCCTAGTCTCTTCCTTCAGTCACAATGCAACCCTCTTCTTTTGTCGTAGTGTTCCTCCTCTTATTTGACCGAAATATTCTCCCACTTCGTAGTAGACTACACTCCATGTTAGTTGGCTTCTTACAACATACTCTCAGACCATCCCCTACCGACATCCTGAACCACTGCGCACAAATGGATTACACGACGAATTCCATCCTCGTGACCCCTTTTCACAAAGCAACACTTCAATCCATAGGTTCAAGGATTTCATGTACCTACCTCGCGGTCCTTGAAAGAAATCTCGTTTGAAAACACTATAAGATTTTATAGTGTCTACAACAAACTCCGTAATATATCCTTCTAGTATATTATCCAACCAATAATCGACAACACGAGATATCTTATTATTAACACCTTTAAGGGTTTGGACTAGCTCAAGTGTCCAAACCATAGGCCTACCCACTTGAAAACACCTTTTTGCAAGGTTAACCTCACCAACCATTCGCTCAATTTAACGGGTAATTCTCCACAAAAAACTTCATGGATGTTTGAGAAAACATACTTACCTAACCAAGTTTCTGCATCAAGGCGTGAATCTTTGTTCTAGTCTTCAGCAAAATCCCTCAGCTTCCTATCGATCCAATCCTAAATTTTGGGCTTAGTCGGATGCCACATCCCCCTTCGACACAAATCCCAGTCCCAACAATGGAACCATTTGTTGGTGCAAATCGACTTCAACCATGGTTCACTTAACTAATCACCGACAAACCCCAAGACACCGACCCTTTTGGCATAAACTATGAAGTAGGTGAAGTCTCACCCGAGGTATCATGGAAGTTGAAGGAACCATATTTTTGCAACAACGAAGGGGTGCGACATGAATCTAGCATACATAACATTTCAAACCTCGATAGAACACGAGGCTTCAATACATCATAGAGATTCCATACTTATCACTTAACTAGCTACAACATATATTTATTAACTAAGAAGTATCCACATCATTCATAACTTCCACATTAAACAACATTTATTCATCAATATACAGAATGTAACAAAATAACATAACACATCATAACATCATTCTCACACATTGAACACCAAATATAACGTATAAACCCAAATGGGAGAAAACCACAAAAGCATTTTCTTTATTCATGAGTCGAAGTAAATAAGCGCTTCATGTCAGCATCAACAACTTACGTATTTATTTCTTTTCTTTAAAATGGATCTAAGCACATAACCTACAAATCATGTGACTCTCTCCTTACACTACACCTTATCCTCGACATAAATACCAAAAAGGCTAACAAAATAATAACAAAAGGATAACCAACCCCAAAAATCCTAACCCGTTACATATTTATAAGGCGCACACACACCATGCCCCACTCCCACTACTCCACTACTCAACTACACCATTCATAAATGTATATGGACACAAAATCCTAACTAAATTAACCAAATCCTCCCTTGACATATTCAAAATACCCATCTTCCTTGGTTCTCGATAGCTACGTCGGAGTTGACCCTTAATCATCCGACCACTTCGTTTTAATCCCGTTCACACCAAAACTACTTTCCAAATGTACAGAACTTTATCTAACCCAACCAAAGACGTAGTGTTGCAGAAGAAGTCCAGAACTACTAGGTGGGGATAGTATGAACTCCGGTAGGTGGGGTTGAAAGGAAAACTTCCAAGTAAGGCTAAATGGTACTCCAAGGAGAAGGTAGAGGAAATTTTTTCTCACCTCGTTCAGTAAAAGCTTTTGGGAACCGAAATCCTTCCAAAATGGGAGGTGTGATATGTAATTTGTCATGTATTTGGAGTTTTCAGAGTTAAAATATTGGATGAATTGGCGTGTGGCGCCATTTATGGGGTAGTTTATGGATCACAAAAAATGCAAAAATAACTTGTTGTTTGCTACTTGTGGTATAATCCATCCATATGACTATATAGATTTGTTTCGTACGACTATATGGACTTGTTTGTACGAAAACCCATATGAATTTACGAACATGTCCGTACAATTGTATGGATATGTCTATAAATATTTGTACAATTGTATAGTTATGTCCTACATGGACTTGCAAACAACTCTCTACATGGTTGTTGAACTTGGATCGTCTACGATGCTCTAATTCTACTCCAAAAATGAAATCAATCACCTTCTAACCAAATTGTTTTTGAGTGAATAATGAATGTGTCTTAACCTTCTACCTTGACTTGCCTTTATACTTGAGATGAAACCCTAATCTACCAAAACCCTAATCTCTTAGTGAGATGCACAATTGAGATTAGTCTAAACCACTAATGTATTAAATATTACAGTTTATTAGACTCAACAACTAAATATAAGACTTTCATTTTATTACTAAAGTGAATTACAAAATAGAATTGACTCGAACAATTTCCCAACATGTTTTACATTAAACCCGTGTAGAATTCCATGCATGAGCTACAATTTTCAACACTCCCTCTTAGTGAGGAAGGAATTTTGCACCGATCCAAGTTTGTTTCTAAATGCTTTAAACTTTGAAACGGAGAAAGTTTGTTTCCTAAGAAAACTTCCAGTGCAAGTAAAATAAATAATCCATGTATGGATATAAAAAAAAATATTTGATAAGATATTCAATGATAATTTTGATTGGTAGGGATTTTTATAAGCCTTATCATGCCTTTTCAAATGAAGGGGCACATCTCTCACTTTTCCTAATTAATTAATTAATTATTAATTATTAATATTAATATATATTAATATTAATAATTAATATTGCTTAATGATATTAGCTTTTATTGTTTTGTATATATTTTTATATAACATTGCCTTCCCCTTAGAGATGCTTTGTCTTCAAAGCATATTGAAGGCAAGACGTACGTCTTATTTCTTGCTTATAATGTCATATATCGATCCTTTCTTTTAGTCCTTGCAACACTTGACGAAATGAGACGGTACGAGTTACGAATTCCAAAGAAAAAATGTCGCATCGTCTGTGATGTTGTCCATCTGAGATCTATCCTCATCTGTGACGTCCCCTTCCGTCGTCAAATGCAGGGAAGGAAACATTAACAACACACCGGGGCTTTTGGTAGACTTAGCCCCAATATTAAATTACCCATAAATTCATAACAATTAAAAACTTCTATATGCAGATTCATCTCAATATAAACACAGCGGAATAAACATACTAACAAGCACACAACCAGTAATGCCTAACATATATACATATATATATATATCATAGCGGGGGATGATTCAGCATATAGAGACTCAATCTCATTACAATACCATGCATGGATTCCAAATTAAGATAATCAACTCATTTCATTAAACATGGACAACTTAACATATTGCAGAACACAAAATGCAAATAATTTATAATACACAGAACACTTATCTTGAGAAGTAGATGTCCAACGACTGGCTACGTGAGAGCAACGTTCCACCCAACCATAGATCTCTGTCCAGCCTATATTCTTTCAGCTGAGAGATCACCCCCGAGCTGGGTTGTGTATCCACTAAGGAGGAACTAGATGGCTCACTCACGGTCAGGGTTTCACTCAGACAGCCATGCTAAGCCAACACACCGTTGGGTTTATCAAGCATACAAATGACAAATGAGGAGGATGCTAAGCCAGTGAGCTCAACCACAGAGCTACAGGCATCTCAAATGAACTCAGCATTCATGGCACCCACAATACCTACCGCACCCCACACAAGGAAGGTCCCCTTCTCTGCTGCACAGTCCCTCAGGCGTCCCTTCCCTCCAGTGCTCTTCAGGGTGGGCATAGAAAGGTCCAGCAGCTAATTCCTTGAGATTCTAGCCTTCACTGGGTTTATCAAGCAAACCAAACCTCTGCTCAGTCATTCACACTTGGATTTCTCACAGTTCTGTTATCCAATAACTCAATCCCGTCACTTCATTTCTGGGCTGTAAAAACTGGGTATTCCCATGGATTTCGGGGTAGCTAATGCTCCCAAATTCACCCCAAGGTTCATACCAATGGATCCCCCATTGGATTTCACTGTCCGATGCCAAATCTGGGCGTTTTTGGCTCTTCAAAACGCGGGTTCTTTCAAAGTCGCGATTTCTGGTTTTTCACTCTGCTGGCAAATCGTTTTTTTGGATCGAAAATGGTGCTGGTAAGTTTCCCAATAGAATGGGGATGAGGAAGAAGCAACATCCCTCAGGTAGAGTGACTTGTGGTACAAGAAAACAGAGCCCATACTCTGCCATACGAATTTCTGAGCTGCCCATGCTCCATTGAAGCCATGGACTGAAATCCTCAACCACTTCCTTACAACAGAATTAAATGTCATCAAGGAAAGTCAAATGGGTTCTCAAGGTGACATATGGCAGCCTATGGTTCAATCCCATAGCCCCCTCACCACTCCCTAGTGGATACACATGGCCCCTTCTCATTCGTTGCTCCCATAGCCAGTTTTGGAACTTTATATTGCATGATGTTTATTTACATCCTATTACAATTTCCATGGCTTAAGAGCACATGGGCATCAATTATCAATGCTTGCCTTTTAAATCAAATTTCAGGCTTTCACTAGCGGGGCCTTGGCCTTGAGCTCCACGCTAGGAAAACATACATCACATGTACACAATATTTACATGAAAGCCAATATTTCCTAAGGGTCAAAATTGGGGTATTACAATCCCCTCCCCCTTAGAATAACACCGTCCTCGGTGTTCCAAGACTTAGGCATACATATACAATTTACACATGTCCAAAACTTCAAAAACTTTGCAGATCTGCCCTGCATTCTGTTCTTTACTTTGAACTTTCAGGACCAAGTCCTTTGATCTTCATGAGCTGCTCCTGCTGATTCGGATCTTCCAGCTCATCCATAAGTCTGAAAACTTTATGGCTGCTAACCTCTTGAGGTTCATCTCGTTCTGCTGCTTTTGCATCTTGAGCAGCTCTCCAAGATTTTCTTGGGTCTTGGCAATTGTTTGAAGAAGACTTCCAGCCAATTCTAATAGCCTATGGTCTGCTGCCATGGTCACTGTGCACAGCTGGTTCTCACCTGGCTCACAAGCAACACCTGCTCATAGCAACTGCAACCAATTGATTTAATTTCCACCTGTGAAATTCATCATTACAATTATCATTAGGCCAAGCATAACCCAAACACACAAAAAAAAATCAGTCAATTGTTTTTCCCCAAGTGACATGGAGCTCCCATGCTCTATTCATGAGACTTTCACACTTTACATGCTTTTCCAGCATACACATGAATTCTTTCATGTTCATCCATTCACAGGAAATTCATTAATAATCATTCACAATTCACTTTAATAAAGTAAACACACTTTTACTTTCAGTCATGCATGCATTCAGCAATTTTCTATGTTTATAAATGCATCAATAAAAAGGAAAGAGAGAGCAGTAAGAGTTTCTTCTCTTAGTCTTGTTCCATTCTGGAACCCACACCACCACTATGGTTTTCATGCTCCTAGTCTCTTTCACCTCAACGTGAATGCTTGACCTTCCCTTCTTGGCTATGACACGTAGTGTCTATGGTCTATTCCAGACCTTTCAACCATGGAGTTCCTCCACTCGGTTGGTCTAACTCTTGGCTGCTAGGACTCACATAGTTTCACTAGCCCCATCTTTCCATTACTGCTCATGCTGAGCTCTTTAGGACGATTACATGTCCACATGCATCCTTAAGATGCTTTCATAGTCATTGCTTCCAGCAATACCTACACTCAAACATTGAATTAATTCACATGTTTAGTTTATTTTCATAGGAAATCATAACCAAATCATATACACATGTATATTCATAAGCAATAAATTACAAGATAACCAAATACTTATCTGCATTGGATGTCTTCACTTTATTCCATAGGGTCCTTCTTTGCTTTACAAGCCTTGGATCTCCTATGGGTATAATAATGAATGTTGGGGCAGCACGCAGGCTACTCCTCAACATCAAATAGTCTTGTATGTTTGGACAGCACGCAGGCTGCTCCAAATCACCAATAATCTTGCATGTTTGGCCAGCACGCAGGCTGCTCCAAATCATCAAATAGTCTTGCATGTTTGGCCAGCGCACAGGCTGCTCCACAACATCAAATAGTCTTACATGTTTGGCCAGCGCACAGGCTGCTCCACAACATCAAATAGTCTTACATGTTTGGCCAGCGCACAGGCTGCTCCACAACATCAATTAATCAATGCTCGACCAGTCACTTCTGGATTTACCAAGCAGCTTTTAGTTCTTTCAGGGTCCTTGCTTCCTGCATTGACCAAGGTTTCCAACAAAGAAACAATAATGCATCAGCTCACTGTTACAAGCTTTATGCTTGAAACATTCATTATTTCAAATAAGAAATGAATGAAATTGAATACTTATCTGTATTGTGCATTTCTTCTCTGGTCCACAGGTTCCTGCTTTTACTTTATAAGCCTTGGGATCCCCCTGCGGACTGGGATGTTTGGCCAGCATGCAGGCTGCTCCAAATCATCAAATAATTAATGCCCTACCAGTACACCTTCACGCCGACTGGGTTTACCAAGCATTTGGTGGTGCCCAACCAGTCCCATACCTGGTTGGCCCTCTCCATTGCCGAGCCAGCACATACGTCTGGGTCATCGGCCAATGGAAGGTAACTGCGCCACCGACCATTACAGGTCAAGGCTCCACTACCCTTTGCCTTAGGCTTGCATCAGCCTTTCACATGTATCACAATCCCTCAATGCGCATAACAATTCTTCACCCACACAAGGGTGGCACTTCTTCTCTTGTGTAAGCCGGCGGTTCCATTAAGGAATTCTTTAGGTGACTTTCTTAACTGCAGGCTATCATGGCCTCATGATACCCACTCACCCTACACAAGGGTTACCACTGCTCATACAGTCCTCTTGAGTATTCTTTTCTTCACTTTTCCCTTTAATGTGCAGCACTGAATTTCATATGTATAATCTGTCAACACAAAATGGATAGCAAGCTCATTAGTATTGCTGCTCTAAACTGTAAACATATTTCATAACATTCACTATCCAATCTTGAAACACCAGGAATGCGTCCATTCCCTTAAGGCGTAGTCAATATTGGCATCCCTAACATAACTCAGCAACAGAAAGGCGTGCACTCCTTACTGATGTGAACTATGAAGATCCTAATCATACTTCAAGCAGTCTGCCATAATGGAAATAAAATCAAAACATGCTCTGCATATTAACTCTAATAATTAGACATGCATGTATGTATATATATATCATTCAGGGTTTGTGGAACACTTATCCATTTGCAGATGTTATTTCTCTTCTTTAATGAGGAATGGGGGCTCCTTCTCTGAGTTGACAGTCCCTCGGTTTGCCATCCCAATTCCTTTTGATGTTACATGCCTCTCACATGTCTTACTGACATAATCTTCACCATCTCACTCATATTGTTTACCAATCATGTAGTGCAGATGAGACATTAATAATGTCTTATGGCGTTTCACCTGAAACCCACTTTCAAATCATGGAGTCCCTTCCCATGAAGTTTGGCTTCTGCAGGACCTCTCTCTCTTGGTCTTACTGCAATGTGCCTCCCTGGCACACTTATTAAACAGCCAAACAGTCAGCAACATTTAACAATACCATTCAAATCTGATTGTTTCATAACCAATCCATGGCACTAATAATTAAATTCAGCATGAATTTGCAACTCTGTCTACTACAGAAATTGGTTTTCTTATCCATGAGGCTATCCTCATATTGTTTGGCTCGTGTAAGTGACACCACTCTGCTCGCTATGGTCTTATGCCCGCTGCCATACATGAGCATCCACTTACAGCATGTCCTCCTGACACATTTTCATATAAGCCAAACAGTCATTAACAATTATTAGCAAAATTTCAAATCTGAAACTTTTACAAATCTGAGATTTACAACTGTTCTTACTAACAGAACTTAGAGCTCTCAATCATGAGATTCCTTCTCATAAGCTCTAAATCAAATTTGCAAATCTGCTCCCTACAGAATTAGACTTGCAGCCATGATATTATTCTCATAAACTTTCATTACCATAATCAGGACCACCAGTCCTCACTTGCTTTGGTTATTAAGCACATAACCAACATATACATGGCATGATATAAATTCATATGAATGCATTGAGATTTCTAAACAGTCATAGGGTGTAAGGATCATTTCCTTCACTTACCCACACCTCACCAAGCTTGGCAGGTTAACAGTCCCAATCGGTATTCAATATCACATGCAAACTAACTCATCATAGCTCAAACATAGTTGAAGAGATCTTACCAAATCCTCTTTCAACATTCATGCAATTTGGCACCAATAATCATTACCTGCATGGTTACCATTAACATCATCTGATGTTACCTGATCAGTTGGCCTCTTACCAAGGCTGCTCAGTCCTTTTGCCAACTTTATGATCATAGATTTGTTGCACCATCCTTTCTGCATAAGGTTGTTGGCTTCATGCAACAACATCCTCAACACATTTAGCCATGCTCTTTGTTATCCTTGGTCCTACAACCAATACCAACATCAATAGTGATTATCAACCACAATATTCTCCATTAGTGGTTCATTGCATATGCAGACTTCATTATTCTACCAATATGCAATATCCCATTTATGCACAAGCATTTCCATATGCACTATGCAATGTTTGTTAAGATGCCATCTAGTGCATATACATCTATGTAATCCCTTACATTTTTAACATTTTTATGCCATATGACAATTTCATAATTAGAAGTATGATAAAAAACAGGGGTTTAAAGAATTCTTCCCTTTTCGATCCCTCACTGTAACATGGAATTCCTCTTCCATATCATGCAATTGTAGAAATTGCCCACATTGACAACAAAATTTGTTTGTCAAACAGCCGATGGCACTCTTCTGCACTAAATATCTATGATATATGTAGACCTCATTCAAACTCTGGTCATGCATCATTGCTCCCTGCTGGACAAGCTTTCCAATGCCTGTCTTCATGCTCCATTCCGACATCGGGTGTGGAAACAACGTTGTTTCAAAAATGACAACTCTTACCAATAATTCTGCACATTTTACACAGTTGCATTCTGGTTCAGAATGCCAACTTCAGCCACCTATGGAAGAAAATCTATGAAGAATCGCAAAACTTTTCTATTGGGCAAAGTTAGTCCATATAACAAGGAACACTCGGCACTTCGCGGATCTCAATTTCGATGCACCATTCATCTTCTATGAAATTCTGGGTTTAACCACTTTTCCATTTTAACTCCCTTTGTATCCTGTGCTCCACCTGTGCGCCACCTGCGCACAACCTGCGCGCAATCCGCGCACTATCCGCACGCAACCTGCACGCCATCTGCGCACAACCTATGCGCAATCTGTGCGCGACCTGCGCGAAATCCGCGCGCGATCTGTGCGCGCCCCGCGCGCAATCCGCGCGCAATCTGTGCGCAATCTGTGCGCGACCTGCGTGAAATCCGCGCGCGATCCGTGCGCGCCCCGCGCGCAATCTGCGCACAATCTGCGCGCAATCTGTGCGCGACCTGCGCGCAATCCGTGCGCGATCCGTGCGCAATCTGCGCACAATCCGCGCGCAATCTGTGCGCGACCCGCACGCAATCTGCGCGCAATCTGTGCGCGACCTGCGCGCAATCCGTGCGCGATCTGTGCGCGCCCCGCGCACAATCTGCGCACAATCCGCGCGCAATCTGCACACATTCCGCGCACCGCGCAGATTTAAAACTGCCGCCGCGCACCTTGCGTTTCCTGTAACTTCCGGGGTCCATTTCTCCTTCGTCCCTTAACCAAATTGGACAAATTTGGTACCGTTGGAAAGCTCTGGAAGAGGTCTATGCACCTATGTGATCTTATTCTTCATCTGAGAAGTCTGACCCTGTCATTTTTCTCAATCAGCATGCCGCCCCCAACTTCCCAATTCCACATCAAAACCATTCTGTCTCTTGCCTGCAACTGCAACTTCTCACAACAGTTAGAAAATTTTCTGGAATGTGCCATTTCATCCCCTTATAGAGGTGAACTACTACATAAAAACTTGCATAAAAACAGTAAGAGAATGACAAGAACTTGCATCTCTAATAAGGTATTTTCTTTTCATTTCACATTCAACAATCCAACCAATGGATTCACAATTAATCTCCAAGCAGCCAACAAGCATGGGTAAGGAGACTCATGAGCATAAGGGCATAATTTGCAGGCTTTCCTCACTTCTGAAAACCATCAATTGGCCACACAATGTGGATTCATTGTAATTAACAATCATCATTAAGACATGGGGCTGTAACAACTGATTGTTCATGCTTTTACTCAGGAAATTAACAAACAAAACTCATTTCCAGCCATGCTCAACATTCAGGTTCATGCATTCAAAGCATCATGGACATTCAAGGAACATGGATTCATCATTAATCAAGGTCTCAAGCACATGATGAATCATCTCCTATGCACAACAATTAACAACAACAACAACAACAAAGCAATATAAGATGGGAGAGGTTGCCCCTCCTTTCTCTCCTCCATGGAGGCAAACAAACAAATACAAACTGAATGCTACAGCATTGGGGACAAATTAGAGCAAGCATTCAACCTAAAAATGAATTTTCTCGCTCCTTCCCCTATTTCATAGAATGCAATCAATGCAAGCAACTTGCAAAAATCCCCAAACAATCATGGAAATGATTTCCCATTCCAACAAATAGAAGCCATGCAATCTTGAGGTTTCTTTAATGCATTTTAGTTCCAAATACAAAATGCATGTACACACAATGATTTATATCTCTGTGAAGGGCCCAACAGCCGTAGTGTTGAACCTAGAGCTCTGATACCACTCTGTGACGTCCCCTTCCGTCGTCAAATGCAGGGAAGGAAACATTAACAACACACCGGGGCTTTTGGTAGACTTAGCCCCAATATTAAATTACCCATAAATTCATAACAATTAAAAACTTCTATATGCAGATTCATCTCAATATAAACACAGCGGAATAAACATACTAACAAGCACACAACCAGTAATGCCTAACATATATACATATATATATATATCATAGCGGGGGATGATTCAGCATATAGAGACTCAATCTCATTACAATACCATGCATGGATTCCAAATTAAGATAATCAACTCATTTCATTAAACATGGACAACTTAACATATTGCAGAACACAAAATGCAAATAATTTATAATACACAGAACACTTATCTTGAGAAGTAGATGTCCAACGACTGGCTACGTGAGAGCAACGTTCCACCCAACCATAGATCTCTGTCCAGCCTATATTCTTTCAGCTGAGAGATCACCCCCGAGCTGGGTTGTGTATCCACTAAGGAGGAACTAGATGGCTCACTCACGGTCAGGGTTTCACTCAGACAGCCATGCTAAGCCAACACACCGTTGGGTTTATCAAGCATACAAATGACAAATGAGGAGGATGCTAAGCCAGTGAGCTCAACCACAGAGCTACAGGCATCTCAAATGAACTCAGCATTCATGGCACCCACAATACCTACCGCACCCCACACAAGGAAGGTCCCCTTCTCTGCTGCACAGTCCCTCAGGCGTCCCTTCCCTCCAGTGCTCTTCAGGGTGGGCATAGAAAGGTCCAGCAGCTAATTCCTTGAGATTCTAGCCTTCACTGGGTTTATCAAGCAAACCAAACCTCTGCTCAGTCATTCACACTTGGATTTCTCACAGTTCTGTTATCCAATAACTCAATCCCGTCACTTCATTTCTGGGCTGTAAAAACTGGGTATTCCCATGGATTTCGGGGTAGCTAATGCTCCCAAATTCACCCCAAGGTTCATACCAATGGATCCCCCATTGGATTTCACTGTCCGATGCCAAATCTGGGCGTTTTTGGCTCTTCAAAACGCGGGTTCTTTCAAAGTCGCGATTTCTGGTTTTTCACTCTGCTGGCAAATCGTTTTTTTGGATCGAAAATGGTGCTGGTAAGTTTCCCAATAGAATGGGGATGAGGAAGAAGCAACATCCCTCAGGTAGAGTGACTTGTGGTACAAGAAAACAGAGCCCATACTCTGCCATACGAATTTCTGAGCTGCCCATGCTCCATTGAAGCCATGGACTGAAATCCTCAACCACTTCCTTACAACAGAATTAAATGTCATCAAGGAAAGTCAAATGGGTTCTCAAGGTGACATATGGCAGCCTATGGTTCAATCCCATAGCCCCCTCACCACTCCCTAGTGGATACACATGGCCCCTTCTCATTCGTTGCTCCCATAGCCAGTTTTGGAACTTTATATTGCATGATGTTTATTTACATCCTATTACAATTTCCATGGCTTAAGAGCACATGGGCATCAATTATCAATGCTTGCCTTTTAAATCAAATTTCAGGCTTTCACTAGCGGGGCCTTGGCCTTGAGCTCCACGCTAGGAAAACATACATCACATGTACACAATATTTACATGAAAGCCAATATTTCCTAAGGGTCAAAATTGGGGTATTACATCATCGGAGCTGATTGTTGATCACCTTGTTGGATAAATCTTCTCGTTTTATGTTTAGGTTGTAGATTTTGTGTTCTTTCGCCTCTGAAATCATAACTCCTCTGTTTATGTTCATTTTGACCATGTCGTTGGTCAAAATGCTTTTATAATTTGAGCGTCGATAAGGAGTTCTTGTTGTCTATTCTTTTACTAAATGGGCTTCATTTTCCTAAAATGGAGTTTGCTTTTCCGAGAGTCTAGATGCTTCCTTATGGATTTGTTCTAATTTTCTCTCTAAGAGATTGTTATTACTATGAATCTTCTCGACTTCTTCTTCTTGCGACTTTTTGTCCTCTTTTAACTGATTGGTTTGTTCCTCTAGTTCTTGATTAATATTTCTCAAGCGATGGTTTTCTTCTTGCTTTTCTAGTATTCTTCCTTCGAAGTCTTCATTAGAATGTTCAATCTTCCGGTTATTTTTTAGTTTCTTGATTTTCGTAAGTAATGTCTTGTTATGAATTCTTAGTCGAAATAGTTCTTCGGTATTGCTTGCTAATTTGTCATTGATTTTCGTAATTTCCAGTTTGTATGCCTTTTTAGTGTCACCATACTTTTGCTAGAGTTTTTCCTTCTGTTGCAGATGTCGACATATTCTGATTCTTTATTTTATGGCTTTCTTTGGACTTGTGCCAATTCATTATCTTTGTCCATGATGAGCTTGTTTAAATGCTTTATGTCTTCTTTGAAATCGTTATCACTTCTATAAGGTGATTCTTCATTATCTTCGAACTTTTTGGTTTTGTCATCAAGATCTTCATTGTGAATTTTTAATCGAGATATCTCTTCATTCTTAACTGATAACATTTTATCGATATCTTCATTATCTTTTTCCAGCGTTTGATTTTGATCTTTTAAGCGATGATTCTCTTGTTCTATCAACTTATGAAGAATGATGTGCTTACTCATCTCAAATTGTAGATTTTTATTGCTTTCCTTGTAGTATCATAATTCTCTTTCCAATCCATGTGATTACAATTGTGAGCTACCTTGATCGTCTTTCATAATAAAATATTTACCACATATTGGATAGGAGCGATTGCAATTCTTAAAAAATGTCGGATTTTGGAATTTCATTTCGCAATAAGGACACTTAGTCCAAAATTTGGATTTATATATGGAATCCATAATTTCTTCAACAAATCCACAATTGGCTTTAATGACTTCTTCAATATCTTTCGAAACTTGATTTCTGCTCTTTTAGTATCTTATTTGACTTGGTCTTATGTTCTTCCAATTTGTTCTTTGGGAAAAAAAATCTTCCTTAACCCTTTTGGTATTTCATCACTTCTTTTTTCACCAAAATATTTATTATTTCCAAATAATTATTATTTCAAAAAAATAATAATTACTATTAGTAATAAAAAATTTACTACTACTACTAATAATAATTTTTATTGTTCAAACAATATATATAATATTTTTATTTTATATATAGTTTTTTTTTCCAAAATTACAATAACTATTATTATTTGTAATAATAATGTTAATATAATTTTTTCTATAATTAATATTGTATATTAAAAAATAACAATTATTATTATTAATGTTATTTTAATATATTATTATTTTTTGTTTTTGGAATATGGCTAGTTAGGGTTACGAAACCCTAGGGAGGAGATGGAGAGGACCGCGACAGTGGGAGGATAGGGCGAGTGCGAGCAGGAGGGGAGGCGAGGCGGTGGTGAAAGTTGTGCGTGGAGCGGAGGGGGAGGCTACACGGGGTGGTGGGAGCAGACGCATAGGGAAAGTTGTGCGTGGAGCGGAGGGGGAGGCTGCACGGGGTGGTGGGAGCAGACGCATAGGGATGTGGCTGTGGTGGAGTGCGACGGGAAGGGAGGTCGAGCGTGGGAGCAGTGATGGCGGCGAGAGGCCGGGAGAGCGAGGGAAAACACGCGATGGAGAAGCGATTAGGGATGAGCGTGGGAGAGATGGTTGCACGGGGGAGGGGAAAGGATTAGCAGAGGGATGGAGCAGCAGGGGTGTGCAAGAGCGGGTGTATGGAGGTAGGAGGGAATAGAGGAGTTGCGGGGAACAAAGAAGGGAAGGATGAACGCAAGGGCGAGCAGGGACATAATGCAGAATGGTGGGAGTAGGGGGGGGCGCGCGAAGGGATAAGAGGCAGGAGGTGGGTTCATAGGAGGCGTAGTAGGAAGAGAGGAAGAGATGCACGAGACAAAGAAGGAGGGCATGTGAGGGGGAAGAAGAGAGTCGATGTGAGAGAATGGTGGAGAGAGGAAACAAGAATAAGTGAGGAGTGAGCACTAAGTAGGGACTATTGGATGAAGAGGTGTGGTCACAAATCAGTGGACAAGAGAAACTCTCGATAGATGTGTATGACCAGCAGCTGGAATCAGATATGCCCAAGAAGGGGCCCTGATACCAATGAAACGAAGAAAGTATGTTTCCTAAGAAAACTTCAAGTGCAAGTAAAATAAATAATCCATGTATGAATATAAAAAATATATTTGATAAGATATTCGATGATAATTACAATTATAATGGTAGGGATTTTTATAAGCCTTATCGTGCCTTTTCAAATGAAGGGGCATATCTTTCACTTTTCCTAATTAATTAATTAGTTATTCTATTTACTAATTATTAATTTTTAATATTAATAATTAATATTGCTTAATGATATTAGATTTTATTATGTTGTATAGTTTTTTATATAACAAACTTCCCTTTTGCCAAGGGCTTAGTCATAATATCAACAACTTATTGATTTCTAGGTACATATTGGAGCTTCACTGCTCCTTTCTAAATCATGTCTCGAATGAAGTGATGTATAATCTTAATGTTCTTGGGCCCATCATGAAAAACTAGATTCTCATAGAGTTTGATGCAACTCTGACTATCACAGTGAATCATGGTGGGATAAAATTCTTGATAAATTAAACCTCCAAGTAACTTGTGAAGCCAAAGGGCCTCACAACTTGCTATACTAACTTCCATATACTCTGCCTCTGCTGAATTGAGTGTCGCATAAGTCTTCTTCCATCTAAACTAGGGTATCATTTTCGATCCCAAGCTAAATCAACACCCTAAGGTACTCTTCCTGTCTAATGCATCACCTACCTAATTTTAGTTTGTATAACCATGTAAGTTCACTTCACCATCTCCAGATCCCTTATTCCATAGTGCCTCTCAAGTATCTGAGCACATATTTTATTGCTAGCCAATGTTCTTTCCTTGGATCCATCGTGAACTAACTCAAGGCGTTCACTACAAAACATATATTTGACCTAGTGTTGACTAGATATCAAAGAACCTATTAGTTGCCTGTATAATGTGGGATCCACTAAATTTGAATATGAAGTTGTTACCTTCTTCAAATTAGTGATCGTAGGCGTGGCCATATGTAATACCCCTATTTTTCCCTTAGTATTTATTGGCTCAAATGTAAATATTGTGTAAATACAGTGTGTGTTTTCCCTAGTGTGGAGCTCAAGGCCAAGGCCCCACTAGTGGATGTTTAAGGTTAATTGTAGAGGAAAGTAATTGACAGTTTGATTATTCATGGGCTGTTAAGCCATGAAATATTGTAAATGATGTAAACATTTAAATATTGCAATGAAATAATAAAAAGATGGCTAAGGAGGAAACCAATGAGAAGGGACCAAGTATATCTATTAGGGAGAGGTGAGGGGGTTATGGGATGGGAGCCCATGCTGCCACATATGGATTTGTGAACCCGTTTTACCTCCATGCTGACATTTAATGCTATTGTAAGAGGGTGGTTGAGAAGTCCTGTTGATGAGCTCCATTGAGTATGGATCATGCCCTGTGAATCCGTATGGTAGGGTATGGCCCGTGTTTACTTGTCCCGTAAGACACTTGACCACCTGGGAATTCGCATACCCTAATGACTATGCCATTGTTGACCCAGAACTTCACGGAGGCATTCATTCATTACACATCACACATTGCAGAGCCAAACCAGGGAAGGGAAGAAGAGAAATCATGATTCTGTGTTAGGCATAATTGCAGAGCCAAGAATGCACAAAAACCCTGTGTAGAAAGGAAGCTAGTTGGGAAAACCCATAGATCAGACCATGTGATGAAGTGCAGAGCGTGAGAACCTCCGTGAACCGTGAGAATACTTGAATCCGGTTGCAGAGGATCGAGTTGCGGGACCGAGTGCAGGCCGCAGCCCTGAGATGAGCCCAGTTGAATAATAGAGTAGAAGGTCAACCTAGGGTTAGATATGCTTGATAAATGCGGTGAAGGCTAATATCTCATAGGACACAACAGATGGACCTTTCTATGCCCACCCTGGATAGCACTAGAGGGAAGGGTCCCTGAGGGACTATGCAACAGAGAAGGGGGCCTTCCTTGTGTTGGGTGAGGTAGGTAATGTGGGTGCCATGTCTGTTGAATGGTCTTGAGATGCCTGTAGCTTTGTGGATGATCTCACTAGCATAGCAGTATCCTCCCTATTTTCCTTGCATGCTTGATAAACCCAATTGTAGGTTGGATTAACATGGGCATGTACCATGTAATGTTTGATAAACCCAACTGTAGGTTGGCTTAGAATGAGTATGTTTCCCTGGAATTCTTGATAAACCCAACTGCAGGTTGGCTTAGCATGGGTATGTACCATGTAATGCTTGATAAACCCAATTGTAGGTTTTCTTAGCATGAGTATGTTTCCTTGGAATGCTTGATAAACCCAATTGTAGGTTGGCTTAGCATGAGTATGTTTCCCTGGAATGCTTGATAAACCCAAATGTAGGTTGGCTTAGCATGAGTATATTACCTTTCATGATCGATAAACCCAACTGTAGGTTGGATTAGTATGATTATATTACCTTGCATGCTTGATAAACCCAATTGTAGGTTGGCTTAGCATGAGTATGTTTCCCTGTAATGCTTGATAAACCCAACTGTAGGTTGGTTAGCATTGGGATGGAACCTTGAATGTGAGAGGGATTATTGAGCCCTCCTTAGTGGATACACAGCCCAGCTCAGGGGTGGTCTCTCAACTAAAAGAGTATAGGCTGGACAGATACCTAAGGTTGGGTGGAACGTTGCTCTCACTTAGCCAGTTGCTTAGACAACTTGAATTCAAAGATAAGTGTTCATGATGATGTTCAATGATGATATTTCATGTGTTATGTTATGTTTGTTTATGTTCAAGTTATTGAATGAATGTTTATATGAAATTGATCAATAAGTAGACTATGTATAAGCCTGCGTAGAAGGTTGATTTCATGTTCAATGCTTCATTCAGTGCATGATTTTAATGAATTATTAATGTTACAGGTGTTAGATGTATGGATTAGCCTTAGTTTCATTCAGCATATGTATTGGTTATGCATGGCTTATCCTTGTGGATTGACTGTATGGCTTCATATGGACATGGGGAGGGATTGTCAGAAGCCCTATGGCGCTTCATGACCCTCTGTGATTCATGGGAAAATGAGGAAGTCATGGTAGAGGGCAGACAAAGTTCCCTGTAAATGGTTGAAGGCCTCTAGAGAAAGTTATGGACAAAAAATCAGTTGGAAAAATGACAAGGTTAGAAACCTTAGATGGAGTGGGGAGTTATGCCAGTGGATAGAGCTCTCCAAGAGTTTTCCAATGGTACTAGGCTTGCCCTATTTGGTTAAGGGATAATGAAGTTATAAGCCTGGGAATTTTGCAGTTGCAGGAGGTGTGGCTCCGCAACCCCGCATCCGTAATGCGGATTGTGGATTGTGGAGGCCAGGGATAAACCTTGGATTCGTGAGGATGGACTTCCACAGGAAATAAGGTTTATGCTTTCCGAGTTCTGCATGCGGAATGCAGATTGAGAAAGTCAGAAGGGGATTTTTTTTGGGTCAAAGACTTGGACTTCTGCATTGTCAAATCCCGCAATGCAGATTGCGGAATGCGGAAGGGTGTTTTCCAAGTCATGGATTGGGCATCCACGTTTCCAAACCCGCAATGCGGATTGCGGATTGTGGAACGGCGGATTGCAGATCGATGGCCATTGCGGTAGTATATGTAAAAATGGAGGGATTTGAAGAAAACAAAATGGATCAGGTGGTCTCCATCACCTTTGAAGGACACCGAGGGATTGGGGAATGTGACAGAGTGGTATCAGAGCTCAAGTTGCAGCACTGGGACTGCTTGGGCCGGTTACATGAATGGATTTACAAGCAGAGAAGCACCCATGGCGCTATTTTAACCTAGAATTTCTTAGTGACTAAACGATTTCCAAATTGTGTGGATGTTTTAAGTTTTTATGCACGCTCATGTTGTCTAACAAACGTTCTATCATGCACAATGATTACAATAAGAGGTAGTTGAATCGTACAACAGAGGCAGCGTACATGGAAAGCAAGAAATGGTGACCATAAATGATGCCCAGGATCCTTATGAGCACGAGGAAGATGTGTTGGGTGAGAATGTACATGAAGCACATACCAACACAGAATCTAATGGAAGAAGGGAGCAGATAACTCCCCAGAACTTGGTTGAAACCATGGTGAGTTTCAATGAGAGGCTGATGAAGGCTCAGGAAGAGCAGCACCAACTCAACGCCGCCATATTGCAGAGCCTTACAGATATGCATCAGAGGATAAATCTTGGGTCTAACCCAAGCAATGGGGGCAGAGAAGAGAAAGATGTAGGTAGTCATTCTAAAAAAAGGACTCCAAGCCCTAGAAGGATTTATGTGAGCAGGAAGCACATAACACATTCCTCAAGATCATTTTCCAGCAAGTATTAGAGAAATTTTGAGGTAAAAAATGGGTCTCAAAACAAAAGAAATGTACTATAAAAATAAACCAGTAGGATTCAAGGTGATGATGTCAACCATGGGGGATGAATGACCAGTTTTTGGTAAAAAAGTAAAAAGGTAAAAAGGTCAAAATGAAAAGACTACTTCTCCAATTTGTATTTTCAACTTATCTCCCTATATATTCACTCAAATTTCGATCACGAGCAACCATTGGATGGGGAATTCAATTCTGCATCCAACGAGTACCCACTCGGCATACTTTTGATGGAACTCGCTGCCTCAAAAAGAAGAAATATGTGAAAAAACGTGATGATGATGTCATCATCACGTTTTTCATGTATTTCTTCTTTTTGGGGAAGCAAGGTCCATCCAAAGTGTGCCGAGTGGGTACTCGTTGGATGTAGAATTGAATTCCCCATCCAATGGCTGCTCGTGATCAAAATTTGAGTGAATATACAAGGAGATAAGTTGAAAATACGAATTGAAGAAGTAGTTTTTCTTTTTTCCTCCAAAATTTGATGAGGTATGCTAATATTATTTTATTATTTCCACTATTATTTTATAATTTTCCTTACGAGGCCCATTTCAGACCTCAAAATTTCTCTAATGTCAGATGACTCTAGGGATTCCCAAAGAAGCCCTAGGCATACTTCCAACATGTTTGAAGGAAGAAGGAATTACAGGGGTGTCCCACAGGGAGAATTTAGGAAGGAAAGACCTCCCACATTTGAGAGAGAACGTAAAACAGGTCAAGAGGCAGAGGCATGGCTTCTTGGAATGAAGAAGTACTTCAAAATGCATGATTACTCAGGGAATGAAAGAGCTAGAGTGTCCATCTACAATTTGAATGGTCAGGATTCAATTTGGTGGGAGTATCTCATGCAAGTGAAGAAGATCAGTGAAAGAAGGATCAGTTGGGAGAGATTCCAAAGGTACTTCAAGGAAAAATACCTATGAGCTAGGTATTATGATAGCAAGAGGAAATAGTTCAATGAACTCAGTTTGGGGCAGAATACCATGGAAGAGCATGTCCATAAGTTTTTGGAATTATTGAGGTATGTAGACTACATCAAGGATGGAAGAGTGAAAATCCAATATTTCCTAGGTAGTCTACCACAAAATTTCAGGAATAGGATTGAATTTTTCAATCCACCAAGCCTTGATGAAGCCAATAGAATGGCCATGCATTGCTATGAGCAGAGCAGAGGTAATTTTGAGGTTCAGCCAACATGGAAAGGAAAGCCTAGGGGAAAGTTTGAACCAAAGAAAAGTGGCTTCAAGCCACCACTCAGAAATAAACCTAGAACCTTTCCATGGGGACAACAAGCAAGGAGTGGATTCAAAGCAGCAGTAGCAACAGATATAGCATCAAAAGGACCACTTCAGTGTTGGGGTTGTGGAGGAAACCACATGCTTAGAGATTGTCCAACTAGAAGAGAGAACCCCAGAAGCTTGCAAAACCTTGAAGAAGCAACTACCATGGAAGGTATGGCAAGAGCAACACCTAGAATTTATGCAGCATTGGATGATCATCAAGCAGACCACCAATCAGTAGTGGTAGAAGTTGAAGGTAATATTGCTAAGCAATCTATTTCTATTTTAACTGATCCAAGATCTACTCATAGTTATGTGTCTCCTGAGATAGTTGAAGGTTGTTCTCTTGGTGAAGTAAAGCATAGTAAGCCTTGGCTAGTTCAATTAGCCACAGGTACCAAGAGAAAGGTGAGTAAAATAGTGTTGGAGTGCCCCATGGAGTTGAATGGGTTCCTCACCAAAGAAAATTTAAATGTGCTACCATTAGGATATTATGATGCCCTATTAGGTATGGACTAGTTGGAAATACATAGAGCCAAGATTGACTGCTATGAGAAAGTACTTGAATGCCTTGATAAAGAAGGAAGACCAAGGTTGGTTAGAGGGATTCCAAAGCAAGTTTCAGTGAGGCAGATTTCATCTCTGCAGTTGAAAAAGTTTTATAGAAAGGGCTGCCAATTATATGCAGTCCACATATCAGACTCATCAGAAGATAAAGGACCACAAATAGAAGAATTTCGGCTGTTACAAGAATTCCAAGATGTATTCCCTGATGAAGTGCCAGGATTGCCACCTAAGAGAGACATTGATTTCTCCATTAACCTTGTTCCAGGGGAAACACCCATATCTAAAGCTCCTTACAGAATAAGTAAACCTGAGCTGATAGAATTGAAGATGCATTTGCAAGAATTAATGGACAAGGAGTATATCAGGCTGAGTTTATCTCCTTGGGGAGAACCTGTGTTGTTTGTCAAGAAGAATGATGGAACTTTGAGGCTGTGTATTGATTACAGGCAGTTAAATAAAGTGACAGTCAAGGACAAGTATCCATTGCCCAAAATTGATGACTTGTTTGATCAAATGAAGGAAGTTAAAATGTTTTCCAAGATCGAATTGAGGTCTGACTACCATCAAGTGAGGATAAAGGAAGAAGACATTCATAAGACAACTTTCAGAACTAGATATGGCCATTATGAGTTCACAGTGGTGCCATTTGGTCTTACCAATGCACCTACCACATTCATGTGCCTCATGAATAGTGTCTTTAGCAAATACTTGGATAAGTTTGTAATTGTATTCTTGGATGGCATTCTTGTCTATTCAAGGAATGAAGAAGAGCATGAAGAGCATTTAAGGATGGTGTTGCAAGTCCTTAGAGAACACTAGTTGTATGCCAAGTTAAGCAAGTGTGAATTCTTTCAAAAGAAGGTGCAATATTTGGGGCATGCCATTTCAGAAGAAGGTATTGCAGTGGATCCAGAGAAGATTGAGGCCATAATGGACTGGCCTACTCCTAAGAATGTTGCAGATGTAAGATCTTTTATGGGTCTTGTTGGTTACTACAGAAGGTTCATTGAAGGCTTCTCCAAAATAACTCACCCAATCACTTCATTACAAAGGAAGAGTATCAAGTTTGTATGGTATGAAAAGTGTGAGAAAAATTTTCAGCAGTTAAAGAGATTACTTACTAGTGCACCTGTTTTGAAGATTGCAAATCCGAATAAAGATTTTGTAGTGTGCACATATGCTTGCATTGAAGGGCTCAGTGGAGTACTAATGCAAGAAGGGTTTGTAATTTGTTATGAGTCAAGGAAGTTAAAGGAACATGAGAATAACTACGCCACACATGACTTAGAGATAGCAGGCATAGTTCATTCACTCAAGAGGTGGAGACTTTATCTCTTAGGCAGAAGATTTGAGCTCAGATCACATGAGTCTAAAATATTTGTTTGATCGACCAAACTTGAATGCTAGGAAAACTAGGTGGATGGAGTTTCTTTGTAAATTTGACTTGGAAATTAAGCATGTCAAAGGTAAGGAGAATAAGGTTGCAGATGCACTCAGTAGGAGGTTTCATATTGCAGCAATAAGTGTTTTTAAATCAGATTTGAAGGCAAGGATTCTTGAATCTCAAGCCAGTGATGAAGTTTACCTTCAGATCAAAGAGAAATTGCAGCAAGGAAATGTGGATGACAAGTGTGCAAGATATCGGATTGGTGAAGGTGATGTTCTCATTTATCAGGGTACCAGACTGTACATTCCAAATTTTGCAGATTTGAAGAAGTTGGTGATGGATGAGATACATCAAATGCCATATTCAGGACACCCAGGATATCAAAAGACTATAACAGTAGCGATGAAGTAGTACTTTTGGCATGGGATGAAGGACATATCAGAGTATATTGCTAGGTGTCAAAAGTGGCAATAGGTCAAGGTGGAGCATCAACATCCAGCAGGATTTTTGCAGCCCTTACCCATTCCAGGGTGGAAGTGGGAAGTGATTTCTATGGATTTTATAACAAGTCTGCCAATCACAATGAAGAAACATGATTCAATCATGGTGGTGGTGGACAAGCTATCAAAGGTAGCTCACTTTATTCCATTTAAGTCTACTCACAAGACACATGACATTGCAAATATCTTCATGAAGGAGGTATCCACGTTGCATGGATTGCCTAAGGCAACAATCTCAGACCGTGACACAAAATTCACTTCCAATTTTTGGAAAGGGTTATTTCAGGAATTAGGAACTAAGCTGAATTTCAGCACATCATATCATCCTCAAACTGATGGTCATACTGAGATGGTGAATCAGATTCTTGAGGACATGTTAAGCATGTATGTGATGCATAAGCCATCCAAATGGGAAGACTACCTACACTTGGTAGAATTTGCATACAACAATGGACATCAAGCATCATTGAAGATGAGTCATTTTGAGGTGTTGTATGGTAGTGGATGCAGAACTCCAGTGAGTTGGGATAGTCCAGTGAACAGGGTAGTGCTTGGACCTGAAATGGTCAAGGGGATGGAAGAGGAAGTTGTCAAAATCATATAGAATTTGAAGGCTGCTCAGGACAGGCAGAAGAGTTATGTAGATTTGAAGAGAGTGCACAAAGAATTTTAGATTGGGGATCATGTTTACTTGAGAGTGAGACCAAGGAAGAGTTCCATGAAGTTGGGAAGTTGTGCCAAGTTAACACCCAGATATTGTGGGACATTTGCATATAGGATTGCATTGCCTTTTAACACGAAAGCTCATAATTTTTCCGTGTCTCTTTGCTTAATAAATATGTACTTGATCTTAATCATATAATTGATTGGCATGTGATACAGGTGGAACCCGAGAGAGAGTTCCAAGTGGAGCCTATGTGCATACTCGACAGGAAGGTTACTTTGCTTCATGTGATACAGGGTGAACCCGAGGGAGAGTTCCAAGTGGAGCCTATGTGCATACTCGACAGGAAGGATCATCAGACAGGTGAAGGTGCAATGGAAGCACCTAAGTCCCAAGGAGGCCACATGGGAGCTGGAGGATGCCATGAGAGAGGCATTCCCATTTTTGTTCAGTTTTGAGAACACCGAGGACAGTGTTTCTCTAAGGGGGAGGGAGTTGTAATACCCCTATTTTTCCCTTTGTGTTTATTGGCTCAAATGTAAATATTGTGTAAATACAGTGTGTGTTTTCCCTAGTGTGGAGCTCAAGGCTAAGGCCCCACTAGTGGATGTTTAAGGTTAGTTGCAGAGGCAAGTAATTGACAATTTGATTATTCATGGGTTGTTAAGCCATAAAATATTGTAAATGCTGTAAACATTTAAATATTGCAATGAAACACCAAGAAGCTGGCAAAGGAGGAAACCAATGAGAATGAGCCAAGTGTATCCACTGGGGAGAGGTGAGGGGATTATGGGATGGGAGCCCATGCTACCACATGTCGATTTGTGAACCCGTTTGACCTCCATGCTGAAATTTAATGCTGTTGTAAGAGGGTGGTTGAGAAGCCCTGTTGATGAGGTCGATTGAGTATGGAGCATGCCCTGAATATCCGTATGGCAGGTTATGGCCTGTGTTTACTTGTCCCGTAATACACTTAACCACCTAGGAATTCACGGACCCTAATGACTATCCTGTTGTTGACCCATAACTTCAGGTAGTCATTCATTCATTATGACGCATTGCAGAGCCAAGCTGAGGAATGGAAGAAGAGAAATCATGATTCTGTGTTAGGCGGAATTGCAGAGCCAAGAATGCATAGAAACCCTGCGTAGAAAGGAAACCGATTGGGAACACCCATAGATCATACCCAGTGATGAAGTGCATAGCGTGAGAAGCTTAGTGAACCATGAGAATACTTGAATCCGGTTGCAGAGGACCGAGTTGCAGGACCGAGTCTAGGTCGTAACCCTTAGATGAGATCAGTTGAATAACAGAGTAGAAGGTAAACCTAGGGTTGTATCTGCTTGATAAACCTAGTGAAGGCTGAGATATCATAGGACACAACAGATGTACCTTTCTAAGCCCACCCTGAATAACACTGGAGGGAAGGGGCCCTGAGGGACTATGCAACAGAGAAGAGGGCCTTCCTTGTGTTGGGTGAGGTAGGTAATGAGGGTGCCATGTCTGTTGAATGGTCTTGAGATGCTTGCAACTATGTGGATGAGCTCACTGGCTTAGCAGTATCCTCTCTGTTTTCCTTGCATGCTTGATAAACCCAACTACAGGTTGGCTTAACATGTGTATGTACCCTGTAATGCTTGATAAACCCAACTATAGGTTGGATTAGAATGAGTATGTTTCCCTGGAATGCTTGATAAACCCAACTGTAGGTTGGTTTAGCATGGGTATGTACCCTATAATGCTTGATAAACCCAATTGTAGGTTGTCTTAGCATGAGTATGTTTCCCTGGAATGCTTGATAAACCCAACTGCAGGTTGGTTTAGCATGGGTATGTACCATGTAATGCTTGATAAACCCAACTGTAGGTTGGCTTGGCATGAGTATGTTTCCTTGGAATGCTTGATAAACCCAACTGTAGGTTGGCTTAGCATGAGTATGTTTCCTTGGAATGCTTGATAAACCCAAATATAGGTTCGATTAGCATGAGTACATTACCTTGCATGCTTGATAAACCCAACTGTAGGTTGGATTAGCATGAGTATATTACCTTTGATGCTTGATAAACCCAGCTGTAGGTTGGATTAGCATGAGTATGTTTTCTTGGAGTGCTTGATAAACCCAACTGTAGGTTGGCTTAGCATTGGGATGGAACCTTGACTGTGAGAGAGATTATTGAGCCCTCCTTAGTGGATATATAACCCAGCTCGGGGGTGGTCTCTCAGTCGAAAGAGTATAGGCTGGACAAAGACCTAAGGTTGGGTGG
Organism: Larix kaempferi; assembly: GCA_027924585.1. Taxonomy (NCBI): domain Eukaryota; kingdom Viridiplantae; phylum Streptophyta; class Pinopsida; order Pinales; family Pinaceae; genus Larix; species Larix kaempferi. The sequence goes on from BSBM01000893.1 coordinate 17,540,215, forward strand.
AATGTTGCTCTCACTTAGCCAGTTGCTTGGACAACTTGAATTCAAAGATAAGTGTTCATGATGATGTTCAATGATGATATTTCATGTGTTATGTTATGTTTGTTTATGTTCAAGTTATTGAATGAATGTTTACATGAAATTGATCAATAAGTAGACTATGTATAAGCCTGAGTAGAATGTTGAGTTCATGTTGGATGCTTCATTCAGTGCACAATTTTAATGCATTGCTAATGTTACATGTGTTAGATGTATGGATTAGCCTTAGTTTCATTCAACATATGTATTGGTTATGCATCGCTTATCCTTTTGGATTGACTGTATGGATTTATCTGGACACGAGGCGGGATTGTCGGAAGCCCTATGACGCTTCATGACCTTCTGTGAGTCATGGGAAAAGAAGGAAGTCATGGTAGAGGGAAGACATAGTTCCCTGTAAATGGTTGAAGGCCTCTAGAGGAAGTTATGGACAAAACTTCAGTTGGAAAAATGACAAGGTTAGAAACCTTAGATGGAGTGGGGAGTTATGCCAGTGGATAGAGCTCTCCAATATATCTCCAATGGTACAATGATTGCCATATTTGGTTCAGGGATAATGAAGTTATAAGACTGGGAAGTTTGCAGTTGCAGGAGTTGTGGTTCCACAGCCCTGCATCCGCAATGCAAATTGCGGATTGCAGAGGCTAGGGACCAACCTTGGATTCGCAAGGATGGAATTCCACCTTTCTGCACCCGCAATACGAATTGCGGATTGCGGAAGTAAGATGGGATACCTCCACATGAAATAAGGTTTCCTCTTTCCGAGTTCCGCATGCGGAATGCGGATTGCGAAAGTCGGAAGGGGGAATTTTCTGGGTCGAAGACTTGGACTTCTGCATTGCCGAATCCCACAATGCGGATTGCAGAATGCAGAAGGGTGTTTTCCGGAGTCATGGATTTGGTGTCCGCGTTTTCGAGCCCGCAATGCGGAACGACAGATTGCAGATCGATGGCCATTGCGGTAGTATGCAAAAATGGAGGGATTTGAAGAAAAAAAATGGATCAGATGGTCTCCCATCACCTCTGAAGGACATCGAGGGATTGGGGAATGTGACACCATAGGTTTGCATTCCTCTATCAAAAATCTATTTAGGATCTCGACTGCATACTTATACTACCCAAGGAAAATATCCCCTGGTATTGGTCAAACCTCCAACCCCAAGAAGTAATGAATCATACCAATGTCCATCTCGGACTCAATTGCCATATCTTCCTTGCACCTTGAAATGAGCTTCTTCGTACCTGTAAGAAACACATCATCTACTTACAACACAAAAATAAGCAAATCAACCTCAACAAATATAAAATATAAGTTAGGATTTGTTGGAAGACATTACTGCATCCAGAGCTTCTTTGTACCTTTGTCCTCGCATGGATGAAGCTTCACAATTGTTGGAATACATTATTGCATCCTAGAATCACCTTCCAAATGGATATCATAAGTTGTCCCTTAACCCCTCATTGGTTGACAAAGTGGTCGATCTAGTTACACCCTTGGTCGATCCCAATCTTCCCTTGGAGAGTGAATCCAAAGTAGTCGATCCTGCTCCATCCTCAGTCGATCCCACTCTTTCCTCAAAGAGTGGAGAACAAGTAGTTCAACCCTCTTTTCCTTTGAAGGGTGAAGTCAAAGGATTCGAGTTGACGTCATATCCACTCAATCCTTCTCTTTCATTGGATAATGTCAAGACTGAAGTCGTCACCATGACATACTCTTCATCTCATCCTGCTCTTCTAGTTGGGAGTGAACCGAAAACCACTGATGTTTTCTTTATTAGTTCATCTTGTTCTGGACAAGGGGGAATTTCACCCATTTCAATGAAACCCCCCCAATTAATGAGGTCATTTCCTTTGATTGGAATAGTCTAATAGAATCTCGTCTTCCTTCGAGTGTTCCTTTCCATATATATGTAGAATTTACCAATAGGAATGTACTTCGCACTATTGTTGATGAAGGAGCTTCTGTTAGTATTTTATCCTCAATTGCTTGGAAAGCTATAGGATATCCTTAGCTTGTGCCAGCCACTAATCAGATATTGGCTTTAAATAGAATACCTACTGGACCTTTAGGGATCCTTCCTCAATTGCCTATTACCTTAGGAGGGAAAATTGTCTGCATTGATGTTATGGTAGTCCAAGGTCCCTTAGATTTTAATCTGCTTCTTGGGAGAGATTATGTCTATGCCATGAAAGCTGTAGTGTCCACACTATTTCGAGTGATGTATTTTCCTCATCATGGAAACATAGTGACCATTGATCAAATCTCCTTTGTTACACCTAATCATTGTATGACTTCCAACCACCAGACTTCCCTGAATGTTCCACATGTCTTAGTGGTTCCTCCCCCATCGTCAGTCATGTCTCTCAACTCTGGGCATCACACCAGAGTTGAGTCGTTAGTGAATCGATAACTTCTTCCCATCATGGAAGAAGATTAGAGAGGCATGTTTCCAGCCTCTGGACATCATGCTAGAGTTAATACCACTAGCTTCTTATGATGAGGGAAAACTACCAACCTTTGGACATCATGTTGTGTAGGAACCAACTTAGAGCATAGTTTTATTCCGTTTTAAGCTCATTAAAAAATGAAATGGGATACTTCAAGCATAGTTATTTTTCTGTTTCAAGCTTGTGTAAAAATGAAACAGGCCCCTACAAGCATTGTTTACTTTTAGTTTCAAGCTTGCGTAAAAATGAAACCATCATCATGAGCATAGTTTCCTTTCTGTGTCAAGCTCGTTAAAAAATGAAACAGGCCATCACAAGCATAGTTCTATTCCTTTGTCAAGCTCGTTAAAAAAATGAAACATATGCTTATGAGCATAGTTCCCTTTCTATGTCAAGCTCGTTAAAAAATGAAACAGATTCCGCTCCAACTGAGTCGAGCCTCCAACCATATTTAGGACTTGAACCTTCATTTCATCCACCTGTGTCACTTAATCCTCATTCTTCCTATCCCTCTGGTGAACCTTTTCCTATTAGTAGCCAGGAATTTAATTGGGTGAAGAAGAAGAGTAGGCAGACAAAACGAAGCTTGGGGGGCATGCCTCCACCCTATGGACATCATACTGGATTTAAGCCGCTAGCTTTCGCTGATAATGCTGGGGCAAGTTTTCAACCTCTGGACATCATGTTGGGGAAAAAATTGCTAATGGGTATCACCCTGAGTACCAACCTCTGGCCATCATGTTGGGAGGGACCCCATCAATGGGCCTCATTTTGAGTATAGTTTATTTTTTGTTAAAAAATGAAACCATCATCCCGAGCATAGTTCATTTTCTGTTACAAGCTCGTTAAAAAATGAAGCAGATACCATGAGCATTCTTCCAACCTTTCTTCGAGCTCGTTAAAAATAATATGAAAAGTGGTTCAAGCTTACTTTCTCTCTTTCGTGCTCTGGATCTGAACTATGAAAGAGATTCCAAGCGCTTTTCACACTAGATTCATGCTTGTTAAACCTAAGTAAAACAATGTCGAACTTAGTCCGCTTTACTCATGCTTGTAAAATGAGGAAAGTATCATCTTTAGTATTATTTTATTCCGTTTTTGGACTAAGGCGATTAACTCATGAAACAGACCGTTGGAGTTTTCTTTAAGCTCTTTTCAGACTCCCCAGTCAAGAAAAGATTGCCAAGTGCACTTGTCTCTTTCACACTTGTAAAAGTATTTGAAAGGTTGTCTATTCGATGGTAGGTTATCCCTTTTTTGGACCATTTAGAATATTTACGAGAAAGCTATACCTCAGTCAATCTTTGACTAGGAGAGTTCCTCCAGATATTATTTTATACTTTTTCGGGTTTGGGACTAACTTTTACGAAAAAATCATACTTTGGAGTTTTCTTTAGATTATTTCAAACTCTCTAAACATGAAAAATCGCCGAGTTTTCTTTCTTTGGACTCATAAAATAAAACATTGAAAGATCCCTATGGGAACCGAACTTCTCCTTCCTTGAGTTCGTAAAATATACAAGGTTGGAATATCAAGGTGAGCTATATCGAGCATCGATTATCCTCTTAAGCTCGTTAAACAACAAAGAGGTACTCGTCAAACATGATGGGGGAAAATGTGGGAATACACCGAGTCTATCTTTTTGGGTAGCTTATGAGTCATCACCTTTGAAGATGGCATGTATCCATACCTTGTCTTCTTTGGGTATCCATTATATATCTGGGGCATAAATGCAATTGTGAGTCACCAGTCATATGAGCATCATCTCATGAGTCATCTCACCCTTCGGTTGTTACCTCTGTCAATCCCTATTTCCAAGTCACACCTCATGTCGCTATATGTTCAAAGGATCATTCTCAACTTGTGTCAACCATTTGCAATATTGTCAACCTTTACCTTTTTGTGTCAGTTCATTACTTCATCTCACTTTCCTATCCTATTTTTGTGTCGATGATGCGGGATTCATTATGGTTCTCCTTCGATGAGTCTATTCCCGTCGACTTCAACTCATTATCCGAGAATTAGGATTAGAAACCAACCTTAAGTACCTTGGTGTCTGCATGCCTCAATGGCAGGTTTCCTCGTATTCGACAATGGGTTTTCATTATTGACCTCTGATTGAATAATCCCTCAAGTGTTCGACTTCAAAACCTTTATTCACATTTGTTGGGTTGTACTAGAGATACCTTGGGGATCATTGTCATCATTAGTGATTTCGCTCGTACTTGTTAACGGTTCACATAATTGGTCGGTAATCAAGTAGTCGCTGCCATGTTTGACTTCAAAACCTTGTAATCACATGGTTAGATTCGTATCGTCATTGGGATTAGGTAGAATACCCTAGATAGTTTTGATATTCATTTCACATCCAGGTTGTGCTGGCGATTTTTGAGTAGGTTTCCACATAGACATTATGTTGGTGATCACATTTGTGTACTGTCACACAGATGCACTCTTGTATTGGTCATGGTTGTGTCCTTATTTTATCATGGATTTACTCTTGTAGTCTAGTAGCCATGATCTATCTTCAGTCATTATTGAGTCAATACGATCATGGATCTGCAATGTATTGGTCGATATCCATGCTTTGAGTATGTGGTTCCGAGCATGGGTATGCCCGCCTCGACATTATTTGGCATCTGGTTATGTTTCCTCCACTCTCCTCTCCGTTATCTCTGCGAAACTTATTAGTAAATTGTTTCAGCCATCAGTTCCTTCTGACCTCACACTTTAGGGGGCATCTATTATACCTCAAATCATCACTTTGAGTGCCATTTTGAGTCTTCATGTCAAATCACCATGCAGAACCTAATGGTTGTACCTCCTAGCAAGTATTGAGACTCATTTTCACCATGTTGGTACCCCCCTTAACCTTACTTGGAAGAAAATCCAACATCCCATGGTCGAATGCCACCTCACAGAGTCCACTTTACTCATATTTTTGCACCCTACTAGTGGTGAAAAGTGCGAAATTACAACATTTCCGCGTCCTGCATGCCTGCAGGGGCGCAAAAAGTACAAATTTTTCGCGTTATGCCTAGTGTTGAGGGCGCAGAAATCCCTTAAACACCTTATCCCTTGAAGTTTGGATCTTGGTTTCGAAAGAGATATTTTTGGGATGGACGTTCCTCTTGAATCTCTCTTTCCCCTCCTTTCTTGGTATGAATCACCTCCTTGATCCACCTTCTACTCACTTAGATCCATTATTCTCTCTTAGTGGTTGGCTTCCCAAATCCTATAAGAAGGAGGCCATCCATGAGCTATGGGAGAACTTTTGGAGGCATCAAACTTATGGTCTTAGAGGATTTGCAGAGATAGAAAGAGGAGAATATTGGAAGGAGGAGTTGTTGCTTGGACATCAAGGGTAACTTTGTATTGATCTTCTTGAGATCTCATTAATATAACTTGGCCTATTCTCCTATGTTGTGTTTCTCATATATTTTGATACATGAGATGTTTTATATGAATTAGATCTTAACCTTTACATCTAGTGTTTGGAAGTATTGTTTCTTGTCTTGCTCAAACAAGTTCAGTCCTTGGAGATCAAGTTGAAGTTGGAGCTAGGACAACCAACAAATTCGAGGTGAGTCTCATCATTCTTCCCCTTCTTAACATTCAGAATCTTTTGTAATGTGTTAAATCTAGGAGAGTATATAACCATTTGTTTCGATTCTGTCTTAGATTAAAACTTGTAGGAACTTGGTTTGATCTTTGAGTACGTTTAACTATCTGTAGGACGAATTTTCTAGAACATACTCAAGAGTATTCCTCTCATGGCCTTCCTCTCAAACATAATAGCAAGAGTTTCCCATACTTCCTTTACCAACTTATACTCATGCACACAATAAGCATCATTGGGGATAGTGTCAATGGTGGTAGTGTCATCAGCGTCATTGTCACCACCACCACCACCACCACCATCATGATCATCATCCTCATTATTGGATTAAGGATTAAGTGTGTTCTTGATAGGATCTCTTAAGGATTATATATGCTATTGACATGATATCTCATGTGAAATATGTCCTCAAAAGTTAATTATTTTTACTTTGAAGGAATTTGGCCATCTAATCTCACTATATTTACAAATGAGAAAATCATCAAAACGGACATGGCCAATGATGTGGTGCTTCGTAAAGAAATTATGTAGCATGACAATTTGGTAGAAAATAAATGCAACCTGCTCTAATATCTATCTCCCCTCATCCTTGAACCCTCCTAATGTTTTATGCCAGTAAAATAAACAATGACAGGTGGAAAAAAAGAACTCCTTAAAGAAGGTCAAATATACCTGTGGGTCTGTGGTTTTTCTCCATATCCATGGAGAATCATCCTTACCCAATTCATTTGGATATGGTAAATATTAGTATAAATATATGGGGAGAATTGTCCCTACCCGATTCATTTGGATACGGTAATTAGTTTAAATATCCGGGGACAATTGTCCCTACCCAGTTCATTTGGATACGGTAATTAGTATAAATATCCAGGGAGAATTGTCCCTACACAGTTCATTTGGATACAATAATTAGTATAAAATCTTAGGAGAACCATCCTTACCCAGTTCATTTGGATACAATAATTAGTTTAAAATCCGAGGAGAACCGTCCTACCCAATTCATCTAGATGCGGTAATTAATAGGTTATGGAAGTATATAACCTACCTAACCCAACTAAACTATATAACCCACCAAATCCTAACCCAACTAAACTATATAACTATAAAACCCACCTAACCCAACTAAACTATATAACCTTGCAAATCCTTCTCAAACATATAAGGTAGATACTAATATCATAGGAAAAATTACATCCCACCTATTAACACGATACAAGATGCAATTGGTGCACACGGTCCCTAACATGTCAACAATGATGATGTCATTCATGGAAATTAGTTGCATTAAAAAAACACAAAGTGTTCATTCCTTTGATATCTTGGATCATTATCAAGGAATATTAAGATAGGATTAATTTAAGAACAAGTATATGAAAAAAAATCATGTAGATTATAAAACCTAAACAATGCAATCCACCTATACACGTGGACCTAGAAGAAGAAATGTTCTAGCACTTGTGGAAATTTGTTTGTTCTAGTAAAGAACCTTTTAGCACCAACATCAAATCACCTTAAACCTAGACATCGTGATCCCAACTTCCAAATTGAGAGTCATGGGAAAATTTCATTTTCACCATACTTCTTGCCACACCTTGTTGTTTCCCTCTATGGAATGATTTTTCATATTGGCTATTAATGTGGAAGGTTTTTCCTACTGGTTTGGTTCGATCCCTATTGAAGGATGGATTTTTTATGCATCTCTTCCTCCTCCATGGCTCGTTTCCTGGATTAGCAAAATACGTACTGGATTCCTAGCTCCCACATGATTGGAAGGCTTTCCAGTTCAATATTGTTCCTGTTAGTCTTCCCAAGGTAGGGTTTCCTCTCATATCATCCTATTGCAATGCATTTTGTCTAGATTGTATCATGTGAGCGAATTTCTTTGCATTGAATTTTAACCTTCCAAATCATCTCTGAAGTTGCATTTTTGTTTGGATTGTATCGTGTGAGCAAATTGCTTTGTAGTGTGTTTTTTCCTTCCAAATTGTCTCTGAAGTTATAGTCAGAACGTGACTGGTAACGAATCCCTTGTAGACTCACTCTGTAGAATCAAATATATTCATCACTCTGTAGACTCATAACGAATCTCTTGTAGACTCATAGCATCCACCCAATTTTCCCTGGAAATGATCCGATGAACGTGGAAGCATCTTGAAGCATTTAGGAGAAAAATCCATGTTTTCGATCATCTTTTAGAAGCTTAGGTATATGCAAAACGATGAGGTGAGTTACACGACCTGAAAATAGTTACATGAGTTGAAATGGTTAACATAGATACACCAATTAAGACTCACCTCAATTACTCTTGTAGATGATTTGAAAGGCTTCATGCATTTCCTAAGGGTTTAAGCCACTAAGTTGCAAATTTGAGTTGGTGTTGAAGATTATGTCATTTACTTCAATGTTATTGGAACATTGAAATGAATCAACACATTCGATATTTTTTTCTTTGTAAATGAGTGCAGAAGAATCAAATAAAAGGGGAAAGAATTCAAAGTTTGTAGCATAAGGGCGACTCCCACCTGATTCTCAACTTCAATCTCCACAAAAAAACCCTCATAAATGCTTGCAGAGAGCCTTGGTGCAGAGCCTAAGTTGTTGGTTCCTTGCATGAATTCAAGGTATGTTTAGCACACTTGACATAAGGATTATCATGCCCCAGAGAAACTTGACTATGACACTTTTGTGAGGGTAGTTTAACATTAAATGAGGATAAATTTAGCACCTTAAATAGTATATTATTCATTTGATCATGCATGTGTCTTGTATGAATACATTAAGTTCAACACTTATATACACCTCATCTTAGGCCTCAACAAACTAAAAAAACATGATAACAACACATGGATGCATGACGATAAACCAACATGAGTGTATGTTGATCAATGCTATAATATGTCGTAGTTTAGTGCATGTGTTTCCAAGTATTAATGTAATAAGGGCATTGCAGTTTCTTAAAATTGTTGTTTTTGGGGGGAATATGGAAATTGATTTTGATGAGCACATACTACTACTAATTCTTGAGAAACATAGTGCTTTTGTATGGAGGGTTTACTATTGTCATTTTAGGAAAAGAACATATCACTTTTGACGAGATACAATTGTTGATATTTTTGAATGAAAATTTGAATGCAAAAGCCAAGTAGCTTAGTTCATACTTCATAGTGATGTTAACACACAAGTCTGCGCTAAGAAGATGAATATATCAACATGATTATACCACTGATATGATGGTAGATGTTTTTTTTTGTTATGCAGGTTTTTTACAACTACATATATGGAGGTAATTGATTGTTTGTAATTGATCTATATCATCATTTTTATGACATTTTCAAGGTTAAAGCATATTATTTTGTACTTTATTAACAATCTAATAGGATATGGCTAAGCAACACTCTAATCCATTTGAGAAAACACAGAGAAAGCAAATTATGACACGAAATCAAAGAAATGTGACTATGCAAATCTAAAAAAGAATGTGTCAAAAGGATAAAATGGGGAAGACAAGAACATGCATGTCGGTAGGTAAATATTTAGAAACACAACAATTTATTTCCTTATGCAATATATGTTTTTTTTTGTATGATGATGTTATACATATTTCTACTAACGTTCTTGGATATAGTGGCTAAGAAGAGGAAAATCCAAACAATAGCAAGCAAGACTACAACTTGTGTTCCTTTGAATGACTCTGTTAGTCCTAGCAATGAAAGAAATGGCAAAGAGACATTTCCTTCTTTTTCGGAAGAGGTGCAACATGAAGAACATGGTATGCCAATTAATTCATAAATTTTAACTTCTTGATAACTATAAATTTTAATATCAATAAATCCATAACACCTTTACGTGACCTTCTTCTACACAAGATATCCAGGAACAACCATGCAATCAAGATTTTGGCATAGAAGTGGATGATCCTTCTACACAGGAATCAACAGATAAAGTCAAGAGGAAGTCTAGAGGACCAACAAGATGTGCAAAAATTAATAACTTGGAGGAAAGGCTCGAAATTCATATTAATGAAAGGAACCAACCCATTGGTCCAAACTTTGTGAAGCTAGCTTCATTACTAGGTGTGCTTTCTAGGGAAATGGTTCCCATCACATTTTTTTATTGGAGGAAGGTTTCAGATCAGCTAAAGGAGGAATTGTGGAACTCCATCAATGCGAGTATTATGCATTATGTGTATTTGCTCTCAACATTTTCATTTTAGTGTGATTTTAATGTTTATTTTCAAACAATGTATGACATCTAATAATGCACTTCTTGTGTGTTACATTCAAAATTCATAATCCCTCCCATTCTTAAAGATTAATGCTTGCAAGCTATAGGCCATAAGGAAAACACTCATAGATACCGGTTGACTAAAAAATATTGTGATCCTTATGAATTGATCGAGGAAATATTAAAAAATGTCCTTTCAATCAGGATAAGTGAGTTAGTGTAGAGAGAGTTTGTCCTAACACGAAGCACCATTCAATTCAATGTAAGTCAAAAGTTCACATATTATATAATCAAGTTACCTATAATGTCTATTTCCTTGTAATGTTGGCCTATAATTTTTATGTTTCAATTGATGTAGGAAACACGAAGAAAAAATAAGGAAAACAGAGACAAGGAGCGAGATTTCCATACCTCTAGACGTCGAGGTTATCAAAAGGTTGAATATGATATGGTAAGTACTTGTGAGTGATGCATTATATTTTATTTATATGATAAATATTAGCATAGCTAGGATTCATTATAAAGTCACGACTTAAACATATTGTTTTACTTGTTGTAACTAGGAAAAGTCTAGATCCTTTTATGATATAATTGCACCCATTATTACGGCAGGCCTATGGAAGAAGTGCCATCAAAAGAAAGATGGCACTCCAATCACACCAACTACAGTAGAAACTATAGTATGTTCTCAACTTTTTAATTTATATATTGAGTAGAATTCCATTTTACATATTCAAAATTTTTATTAAAATGATTTTCTTTAATTGCATGAAAATGCCAGCAAAAAATTCAAGAAGCACAAGTACAAGTTGCATCCGAAGAGTTTGCAACTAGGAATGATGCCCTTGATAGGGTATTAGGGGCCAATGCGAGGGGACAATGTCATGGGGTTGGCCTAGGAGTTACACCAACTAATTTGTTTGGAAAAAATCCATATAAGGAGGCGCTAGCTACAAGCCAAGCTACAGTCAAAGCCAATGCACAAGAAATCTCATCTCTAAAAGCAACAATGCCCGAACTGATGAAAATATTAGAAGTTGTGGAGAAGGGAAATCATATCAACAATGAAAATGTAAGTGTCAAATTATTTACTCCTTTTCCAATGTACATAATTTCACACTAATAATTTAAATTCTAATATCACATTGTTGATATGAACAAGTTCCTACTGTACACAATGTTCAGGTTGAAGTCACGCCTCTGGTTGAGGTTAGTTTTCTAAATATTTTTTTGAAGAACATTTGAAGTTCATATTTTCAATATATCTAATATATTTTATTGTATTGGAAGAGCAATATAGGGGGCACAACAACCCCTATGAAGAAACAAACACAAAAAAGATAACTACAATACATAATTCTACATCCTTGATAAGTGTTGTAATTTAGTTCAATTTTATTTTATTCTATAAATATATTACAAATCATTCTCTATTGTGTGCAGAGTCGTGGATTGAAATATGATCAACAATTACTACAGAAAACTCCAACAGCTCCACCTAGACTTCAAATTGACAAAATGAAATCCCAAATTAGTAAGTTTTGTAATTCTTTAATATTGGATCACCAATACTTCTTATTTCAAAGCATCTTAATATGTCTCATTTATTGGCAGGATCAAGAGAATACTAATGAGTTGACACCATCTTCCCAAGTAAGGTTGGAACGAAAGAAGTGTTATCTCATTGCGTTAAAATTTCAGATTAGAATTGCAAGGGAAACAATACATAAGACTAACCCAAATGAAATGATCCACTGTGTCAAGCTTGGGCATGGCTATTATATTTTGAATCCCATGGGCTTAAGATTTACACAAATTGCCTGAATGAAAATCTATCAATACAACTTTGTGTTCTATTTTAGATGTGGAATTACAAAACTTTAGCTTGCGTTGTGTTGTGATTACACTGTGTAAATTCAATTTGATGTTTATGTATGTGCACAATAGTGTCCCAATAGGTTGAGGAAAATTTTGAGTGTAAGGTCTTTCCCCCAAGCAATATCACTAGTTGGGCATACAAGCCAATAACCCAACTTGAAACCATTATTGCTTACTTGTGACAATAGAAAACATAAATTGATTGAATACCAAAATGTTAGAACCTTATAAAATTGATAAGTCCTCATAGTTGTGATGTAGGGGATAAGAAGAATCTTCCTCTTATACATTTTGTTTCTCTGAAAGTGTGGTTAATTTAGAGGTCCTCTGCAATTCATGTATCTTCTTGATTCAAATGAGAAAGTGGAATGTATAATATCTAGTAACACGCCTTCAAGATGGATTATTTCGTTCTAATATCATATCGACAAAAGGATAATAATTCGATTCAATAGATAATAAATTCAGTTCATAAAACCACCATCTATATGCTAGATGCAATCCCCAATGTGTTATGCAGGCTGGGTGGAAGTACAAAGACGTTCTCTAATTCGATAGATCCATTAAACACCATATACAGTTTTACATAAATGTGTATGCATTCAACACCATCTATAGGATGGCACAATAGAAATTGTATTTTGCAATTTGGATTTCATTCTCCAAGCTTGGGACATTTACCAATGGATTCTACAGGTTTTGGTTACAATTACATACACCTTTCAATGTTGCACAATCGTTTAGAGGTTGAATGCAATCATAAAGAGTCCGGGAACAATTACTAATCCATATAATAGTCGATTCTGGCAATGAAAGACACATCCAAAATATTTATATACATATCAAGAATATAAAAATACTATGTTATCTTATACACACGACAATTACCAAATAATGAACCCATGCATTCATAGAAAAGAGTATCAATACCAAACAAAGTATTTATATTTCTATATGGTAACAAATATGTATAAAGGGGAATTTTACATTATCATTGCATAGCCATGGGCCTTTTCAAAGTCAATCTTAATGAAAAGGGTTGATCCAAGCCCTAAGTTTTGAGCCCACTCCATGCCTTCCCATCCAATAATGACATTATCAATCAATGCTTAGACAGATACTTGCCCATCCTTGATATCGAGAGAAAGGTTCTTCTCTCTTGCTTCTTTGATTTATAAAGACTTAAAGAAGGTCATGGTATTCTATTTCCCATCTTACTACTGAATGGGATACAAAAGTTAGGAATCTATATCACAACATGCATCGTCCACTCTAATAAGGTGAGAGAGTTTGGAAACCCATGCTTACTTCTCTTCATCAAAAGGGATAAATTAGAGGCATCAAGACATAGCATCCAATTCTTCTTAGATGGTCTATTTTTGGTTGTGATTCACTACAAAAATTTGACGAAACTTAGGTTTTGTAGATGTGATATAAAACATTCAAAATAATTAGAATCAGATCTTGACGATGGGATTAGAAGATGTCCCAGTTTTCCTAAGTCCTTCTAGTCTCTTTTAGGTAACCAAATGAGAAACTTTGTATTCAATAAATGAATAAAACCCTTCAATTCTAAATTCAACAACTCCTGATTGAAATCATAATAGTGTTGTGGAATAGGAAAGTGGAAATATGAGAAGATGCAGTCATATTCATTTTTTTCATGCCCTCAGTAGTCTATTTGATCTATTGGACCAATCATTGAAGTTGAGTTGAGTGGTAGGTTCAAACCAAAGGAAATGTTCTACTGGTTTTAGATACTAGGACCATCCTACAAAATGTTCAATAGTAATTTTGGTTATACCTTGGATGCAAATCCCTTCTCATAGATCATTCAAGATGATCCCTTAAGGGGCATGCCTGGAAGGCTATAAATATCCATACTTATGCAACAAACAACCTTCTTAGCTGGATGTGATTCTCTTGGATGAATTGTTTAGTTGTCATTGGTTATAGGAATCATTTAATAAATGATGGTGTACCGTACATTGTATATAAGGATGGGGTTGTTCAGATATGCCATAAATTATTACAACGTAATTTTCCACCTTGTGAGCATCAACATTGATTGGCCTTCAGGATCCATTTTATTGACTCGGGTCCACATTTTATCCTCCAGGAACACACTTTTCCCTATTTTTGTTCCACTATAGCCAGCATACACCAAGTTAAATGGTAAAAACCAATAGATAATTACTTTTTACTCCCAAAAAACGGTCTTAGGGTGACCTTTAGCCCTCCATATACCCCGAAACGACTCGATTTGACCTTTCACTTACCTCTGGAAGGCTATATATTGAGCTCTTATGGTGTATGGAAGGGAGGAGAAAGAGAGAGCAAGATAACTCTAGTGGATTTTTGTCGTGACTTGAGTCTACACTCATTGATCCTTGTTGTTGTGAATTCCTTATGTTCACCTACCAAACTCCTTTCTTAGTTTGAGTTTGCCATTGCATGGGGGATTGAAGAGGTGGAGGCACAAGTGGAGAGACCCAGTTCTTGGTTCAGATTGGTTGTTGGCAAGAGGTCGTATCATTGTACTTCTTGTTATTAATTAATGGAAATACTCATTTTCTTGTCCAATTGATGTTGTGAATGTTGTTTAAATTACATTGGGTTACATTTGCTTATGATATCATGGATCATGTTATTGATTATGCTAATATATTTCACATATTATATGCACTTGCTTGTATTTGTTGTTGAGGCCAATCTGCAGGTTCAAGTGTCGTGATTGAAATCTCAACGGGGTTCTACTTCGAACATCCGGTTGAAGGTTGGTTCTTATTCTCCATATATTAGCATTTTCATTATAATAACATTGCATTGAGATTGAGTTATTTTCTGGTAGTCAGCTGTCTGTTGTGGTCTACCCCGATCCATATGAAGTTTTCTTCGTAACAGAAATGGTGACTTTGCTGGGGAGAACATCCATTTTGGGGATTTTTTAGGCATTTTTCCATATTTTGAGTTGTTGTTTGTCGAGCTTCTATGTCATTGACTGGCTGTTGGGATTTACATTAGAAAAATAGCTTTTTCTGGGCTGTTTGACTCTTTTTGGGTTCATTTTCCTTTCCCTGTACGTGGGTCAACCTAGTTTTGACCACGTCTACCCGCCCCTGTGTGAATTGTAGCCCGCGTCTACCCGCTATTGTTCTTTGAACAATCACATACAAGTCCAGGATTGGTTGATTTTTGGCCTTGGGTTGTTGCTAGGTTGGTTTTGAGTGTTCCCGAGTCTTAGTTGGCCTGTTTCCTGACTGTTCCATGCTCTGTTTGTGACTAGAAACTCCTCTTTCCTTTTGTTTCGAGCTTTTAGATTTTTCACAATTTCTTGTTTTATAGCTCATTAGCTTGGTTGAATCTTACTGTTTGGGTTTTGTTGGGTTGTCTATTTGATATGCTCTGCATATCTTTATTGAATAGTTAGATTTTGCTTGCATTTTTTCATTTCCTTATATTGAAAAAATACAAAAACACTGTTTTGCATTTTCCTTGCATTTATAAGAGAAAATACAAAAATATTTCCTTTATGTTCTACATTTTGCATCAGAGTGATTGTGATTTCATCTAGAACTTGTTTGTGCATTGAAACTTTAAAGAGATTGCATTCTATTTTGAACCGTTGGATTGATTGTCATATTAGTGGCATGCTTTTTATTGAATAGATGAGTCTAGTGCTTTTCGGTTGTGCATACCATTGAGTCTTATACATCATCAATTTCACAACCATATCCTTTGAGTAATTACAACCATTAAAATCAATGCTTAATCTTAAAATTGATTAGAAACGATTTTCATTTTATAGGGTGCGCCAACTAGCTTAGGTTTAGAGTCTTGGAATAGATCATTGTGAGTTAACAATCCAAGATTATTGAACCAACATTATGAGTCTGACCAAGGAGTGGTGAAACCCATGGTATACATCATTGTTCTTAGGAAGCTCTACTAAAACCAGAGTTAAGCATGAGGTCATGGGAGGTTGGTTGCGGAGATATCCCTCCAATACTAGTTGAACGTGGGATATACTTCCAGGATTTGTTCGTGTACAGGGGCTCTTGGGGGATTTGACCCTCTTGATTTTTGGGCTTATCTACCCTTCCTATACGACGGATCCCACCTGTGAGTGTCCACTTGAGCATTGGTTATATTGTGGTGACCTTAGTTACTTTACCTAGGTATCACATCGGGCATTCGTTGCGGTTATTTTGCGATTGTCCTGAGTCAGATAGGGGTTGGACAACACAGTTTCCTGTTGTATAGGGATTTGACCCTGTGCACATAGTGAAGTCTGGGAACCCTTATAACTGATTCTGTTACCTCTGGTTATAGTTTGGGAGTCTCAAGCCTCTCCTAGGCGAGACATACCGGCTGTAGTGTCGAGAGGTCCCTTGAGCCAGTCCTATTTGTGTGCATTTGGTTGTAGTTTCTTTAGGTGTGTGCTCTTTGATCGATAGTTGGACGTTAGGAGGCATTCTATTTATTAGGATTTATCATGAGCGAGATCCACCTCTCCGTCGGTCTCTTCATTTAGCTGGTTTACCAGTTGACGAGGTAGCACGTCCTTTTCAAAAGAGACACCGGAGGATCCCCTCCGATACCTTTGAGAATTTTGACAAATTTCACGAGTACGTTATGACTCTCGCATCTGGCACATCGGGAAGAATTCCCGTGACTCCGTCGGTTGAGGTTGATGGACAGACCGCTCCTCCCACTCCCAGAGAGCTTGGAGAGGAAGGTTCGTCCCCACACGTCACTTTCTCAAGTTTTGGGCCATATCCACCCCCGAATCCAAACCCATCCCATGGTACATACACACAGGGATTCCGATATGGGATACCATATCTTAATTACACCACAAATCCTTTGACCACTAATCCTTTTTCAGTTGGTATGCCCAGCTTTAATTCGAATGTTACATCCACTTCGTCGGGTAGTCAAGCTAATACTAGCCTTGGAGCTACGGGCATTGCTCCTTCCGGGGGCGGTGCATCCTCTTCTGCTCCCTTCGAGTGTGGAACGACTTTTTTCGCTCCATTTCAATTTACGTCTAGTCATATCCCTTCATCTTCTACAATTGTTGGAGGAGGACCACACCCTAGGACTGCCCCTCATTTTAGTGGGAACACTTCACATAACATGACTCACACCACACATCCTAACACACATGTTTCTACGCTTATACCCATGACCACGACCACGTCTGCTGACTAGCATATCCCTCCCAATAATGGGGGTGGGCACATTCCCAACACCGGGGGTGGGCACATTCCCAACACTAGAGGTGGGAGCATACCCTACACTAGGGGTGGACACATTCCCAACACTGGGGGTGGGCACATTCCCAACATTGGAGGTGGAAACATACCCTACACTAGGGGTGGGAACATTCCTAACCCTGGGGATGGGCACATTCCTAACACTGCGGGTGGGAACATTCCCAACACTGGGGGTGGGAACATACCCTACACCTATGGTCATTACTCAACTGCTCCTGCTACAACTAGCACCTATATGCCCCATAATTATGGTGGTAATCCTTCTTATAATGCAGCGGGTTCTGGCCCTTACTATAACCCTCCTCACTATGGTGCTTATAACACATATATACCTTCGTACCCTTACACGGGTCAAAGTGGAGGCAGTTATCAGCCCTATGGTCACGGTCATGGTTCATATCATCCCTACGGTCTGCAAGGTCAGCCTCTTTTGGGAGCCTTTAATCCAGCTTCACAGCCTCAGCTCCCATTTCTTGCTCGGTTGAATCTCCCTGATCTTTCGAAGCTCACGAATGATCCGGTGTGTCACGATCCCTCTTGGCCTCTAGTCCCTACCAAGCTTCCTTTGGACATTCCAAAGTTCGAAGGGAAGAATGGTGAGGATCCGGGTGATCATGTTACGACTTTTCACCTTTGGTGCTCCTCGAATTCTTTAAATCACGACTCTATTCATCTGAGACTATTTCAATGCACCCTCACAGGGGCAGCCGCGAAGTGGTATGTCGAGTTTCCTGGGGGCACCCACAGGAGTTTTAATGAGATAGCTTTGGTTTTCTTGGATCACTTTCAGTTGCCAGTTCGTTACGATACCGGCACCGAACTTTTATCTACCATCCGCCAGAACAAGGCCACGCACATATCTGATCACATTCAGGAGTGGCGTCGATGGAAGAGGTTAGTGAAAGCCAACATTCCTCCAAATTTTCTGTTGGAATGGTTCCTCAAGTCGTTGCTTCCCTACATATCTAAGGATGTTTCGGTGTACGGCATACGAGTGAGGAGAAAGCTGTATTCAAAGCCCAGCAGCTAGATTTACTCTATGCTCAATCTGGTATCCTGTATGATATCATTCTTGACGCACCGCGCTCACGACATGAGCCCAAGCCGGTTCCTGGACCACATGATGATGGCATTGTTGGATCCACGAGTACTCGACCCGTAGACTTGGTTCCAAACCAAATGAATTTTTTTTTCTATTATCCAGTCTACCCCCGGACAGGCTCACGCCTCGTCCACTCCTACCCAATCATCTGATGTCCATCCTATACAGACGGCGAACCCATCAGGTAACTAGCAACTTGGTGGAAAGAAGAAGGGGAGAAATAACCGTAAGGGTGGGAATAATGGGAATAATGGAAGTAATCGAAACACTCCTAGGAAAGAGAACGCCAACCCTCCTTGGGACAGCGGAAATGCTGGTGGGGACTATAAGCCAAGACTTAAGGTGAGATTCCCTTGCAAACTTTGTGGGGAGGATCACCCGACTCACTTGTGTCCTCGAATTGAAGAAATATCGAAGCATGTTGCACAGAGCCTAGTTGTGCTGAAAGATCCCCTTCCGCATCATCAGAATATGGCTTGAATGCTCCCGCTACTGGCTATGGGACTAATGAAACCACAACGTCCTCTTCCCATGCCGGTGGGTATGGATGCATGAACATGGTCCAATCTTAGGTTAGTGTTGCTACTCGTCAACGCGATTATGGTGCACCACAACCGAATATGGGGAATGAGCCTCCTCCTCCTCTTGATACTTCTTTGCATATCGAGAATCCCACTACTATGTCGCAGATACCGAAAGGTGTTATTAAGCACTCGACGCACAATCCCAATGCATGAACCGCCTAGAACTACTCTATTGAAGAAGATTTGGGGCAAACTCTATGTTCCATGTCGGCTCTTGAGGCTTTACAGGCATGTCCTTCATAGAGCAACGCCCTTTTAGCTGCTTTGGGAGTTCAGGATGAGAGTAGCCCTAGCATCATTAAATTCGACAGTATTGATATCCAACCTTGCTTTCCTTACCATGTGGCTTTTTAAGTCCATGTGAGGTGATTTGATAAGTTCGTTAAACGCACAGTGGTTGACGAAGGTGCTTCCACTTCAGTAATGTTGTTGGATTGTTGGAAATCTCTTGGCTCTCCTCCTTTGTCAAAATCTATGACCATGCTTACTGCGTTCGATGGTCGGTCATTTAGGCCACATGGTATTCTCCCTTCCCTTGAGGTCCACTTGGGTGGGAAATCCATGCCTATTGAAGTCGAGGTGGTTGATGTGCCCATTGAATATAACCTTATTCTGGGTAGGAATTGGATCTATGCAATGAAAGCGATCGTATCCTCCATGTTTAGAGTGATTTTCTTTCCTCATGAAGGCAAAATCGTGACGGTCAATCAGCTAGACTTCCGTAGTTCTAATTCCGTAGCATCGTCGGGAACTGTTGTTCCCTAGATCAAAGATTCTCAGCCGACAACTGGGAACATTGGTGTAGAATTGTATCCATCCTTGATGGGATCATTCAACTTTATTGCACCAATTTATTTTATTGGAACCATTTCCAATAGTGCGCCATCCTCATTAAATGTACCTTTCCGTACCTCATATTTTAATGATTTGTGGACTTTACCATCCACGAGTGTCCCGTCTGGATACATTTCGCACGTTGGAATTGCTATGCCGTTATCTGCAACTGAGCTTTCTTACTGTGAAATTCAACAAGCCACTGCAGAGCCGGATCCACCCTCTTCATGGATAGAGGAGGAAGATCCTGTTATGCTGCCAGCATGGGCAGTCGAATCGTCTTGCTCGCACAATTGTCTCGATGGTACTTTGCCTTTGGATGAAGCCATCATTGAGGCCATGTGTGGTAATGAGAGGCCTTGGGAAGATTTGCATCATTGCTCTTATTTTCTTCCTAACCTCGATCTTCTTGAGCTAGAAGAGTTTAGGATGACTTTTGCAGAGAAGGTTGGTCACCCTGTGGCTCCTTTGGATTCACATGGGATTTACGCGGAGGGGAATATGTCCAATATCTCCCCAACCATACCGATCAACATATTTCGCACACCCGGAAAGATAGAGAACGTTTATATCGGTGTTGATTGTTCTCCTGATGAGATCCGTATATACACCGAACTGTTCAAGGAATTTCGGGATGTTTTCGCCTAGTCGTATGAGGAGATGCCAGGAATAGACCCTAGTATTGTCGAACATGAGATTAAGACATATCCCAATGCTAAGCCGGTTCAGCAATGACTACGTGCTGTGAATCCTAGAAAGGAAGCCACGATCAAGGCAGAGGTGGAAAAACTACTTAAAGCTGGTTTCATCTACCCAGTTCCCCTTACTGAATGGGTGTCAAATCATGTTCCTATAGATAAGAAGCAAGGAACCATCCATGTATGCACAAAATTTAGAGATCTGGACAGCTAATGTCCGAAAGACAACTTCCCCACTCCATTCATAGATCAAATTTTGGATCCGTGTGCAGGAAGCGAGGTATTTTCGTTTATGGACGGTTTCTCCGGATATAATCAGATCTAGATAAAGCTCGAGGACCAACATAAAACGACTTTCATATGTCCTTGGGGTACATTTGCGTATCGAAAAATGCCCTTCGGCCTTAAAAACGTCGGAGCTACGTTTCAACATGCTATGACCTATGCGTTTCATGACGTTAAGCGTATAGTGGAGGCTTACTTGGACGATCTTGCTGGCCATTCTCATAAGAGAGTGGACCACCCCAAGCACCTTTGCCTCATTTTTTAAAGATGTCGGTGTTACAAGATTCGATTGAACCCCAATAAATGCATCTTTATTGTGAGAACGGGTAGTCTTTTAGGGTTCCCAGGTTCACAAGAGGGTATAAGAGTCGATCCTCTTAAGGTTGAGGCAATACTTCAATTGCCTCCCCCGCAGAATATAATTCAACTTCAGAGCCTCCAAGGGAGAGCTACTTTTCTACGACATTTTATAGTGAATTATGCTAGTCTTACCAAAGGTTTCGCGTGACTTTTGAAGAAGGACACACCGTTTGTCTGGGATGAGTGAACCTAGCAGTCTTTCGATGCTTTGGTATCGGCCCCTCTGCTTAGTCCACCCGACTTTGCTAGAGATTTCTTGCTTTATGTGGCCAAGTCTCTCGAGATGATTGGCATGGTCTTAGTTCAAGTAGATGATGCGCTCCAAGAACATGTTGTCTATTTTCTTAGTCGAAATCTAGTAGACGCTGAGCTGAGATACACTCACGTGGAGAAGTTGGCGCTTGCGACTATTCATGAAGTCCAATGTTTACGACATTACATTATGCTTAGGAAAACCACTGTCATAGCACACATCAATCCATTTCAGTTCGTGCTTTCACGACGTTTAATTGGGGGGAAGTATATTAAATGGATTGTGATTCTTCAGGAGTTTGATCTCGATTTTGCTTCGACGAAGTCGATGAAATCCTTGGTTTTCGCTGAGCTCATGTCATATTTTCCACGACTTGATGAGGAAATCATCCATGAAGATTCCTTTGTGTATGAGCATTTATTTCTTATCTCGTCAGTGGACCCTTGGTATGGGGATATCATAATATATCTCCAAACTTTGAAGTTCCCTTCGCACTATTCACGGGATGAATGACAGTGTGTGAGACACCAAGCTAAAGATTATGTCATCGTCGGTGACACTTTGTATCGTCGAGGAAAGGAATCTATCCTCCGTCGTTGTTTGACTCACGAAGAAGTGGAGTTAGTGTTGAATGACTGCCATAGTGGGGCGTGTGGTGGTCACCCATCTGGGCTCGCGACAGCCCAACATATTATGTGATCTGGTTACTTCTAGCCTTCGATATTTAAAGATTGTATAAATGTTGTGAAGAGATGTCACCCTTGCCAAGTGTTTTCTCGAAATATACACTCGCATCTTGTGCCTCTTCATCCGGTCATCACCGTTGGTCCCTTCACTAAGTGGGGGGTGGATTTCATGGATTGCAAACCAGCTTCGGCTGGGGGCATCACCATATCATTGTGGTCGTGGACTACTTTTCCAAATGGGTTGAGGCCATGCCTACTGTAAAATACGATGGTGCTACAGCAGCCCACTTCATGTTCAATCAGATTATCGCTCGTTTCAGTATCCCAAAAGAGATTGTCACTGACCATGGCAGTCACTTTTAGAACAAAATGACGGTGGATTTGTCACTCAAGCTTGGGTTTTGTCAAGATCATTCATCTTCTTACTACCCCTAAGCAAATGGTCAGGTTGAGGCAGTTAATAAGTCCTTAATGACCATTATCCAATGTACCATCTAGCAAAGTAAGAGCAATTGGCACATTATGTTATATCCTGCTTTGTGGGCATATCGAACCGCAGTTAAGACTGCCATTGGTTTCTCGCCAATTCAACTAGTACATGGTGTGGAGTCTATATTACCAATTGAATGCGAAATCCCTTCATTAAAACTAACCATAGAGCTCCTTCCTGATACGTTAGATGTTGAGCAATGTTTAATCCACCTTGAGCAGCTTGACGAGCAGCGTCGAGATGCCGCTGTGGATATAGATGCCAATAAATGTCATGTCAAGGTTCAATATGATAGGTCTGTCCATCCCCGGTAGTATGCTGAAGGTGACTTGGTCCCCTTGTATGACCAAGCTAAGGAACCCCTGGGGGCAGGCAAGTTTAACCACATGTGGCACGGTCCTTACATAGTGAGGCGTGTCCTTGAGAAATGAGCCTTCAAATTGCAATACTATGAGGGGAACGCCTTGAAGGAGCCTAGAAATGGGCTTTACCTCAAGCGGTATTATGCTTGAGCTTCTAGATCGAGCTAATACTTTTGTATACTATTGTATAGTTGCTTCTATACATAGTTTAGATTTCTTTTGGTTTTTCGAATCTGCTGATTTGCTTTTGTTTAGTTGATAGATGTCAGCGGAATCTCCTATGTTTTTGGGATTCACGGATGGTGCTAACTGTCATATGTAGCGACTTGCTTCTGCTGCGTGGGTTATCTATTCACCTGACCATCAGATTGTGTCTTCAGGAGGTGCCTGTCTCAGTCCTACATCTAACAATGTGGCTGAGTACAGTGTCGTAGTTGAGATACTTCGGGATTCCATTTCGCATGGTATCTAGTCTTTAGAATTTCGCCTGGATTCACAACTGGTTGTGTCTAAATTAAATGGTCGGTATCGTGTGAGGGATACTACATTACTACGGAGGTTCTTATAGGTAAGACTCTTGGAGCGTCATTTTGTTTCCATTACATACATTCATGTTCCAAGATGTTTTAATCATGTATCTGATGCATATGCTAATGATGTCCTAGATTGGAAGCTGTCACATCAATAAAGAAGCACACAAATAAAAATTCATTCACACATTTGTACATACACATATAGTAGAATCGGAGCCCTTAGCTCTCAAAACTGTGGTGTCACAATACAAAACTGGAGTCCTTAGCTCTCAAAATATACATAATCGATACAAAATATGGGACTCTAAGATATCTAAGCCCTAGGAGGAGGCCTAGCTGCCTCAGCAGGATGTGTCTGAATATAGTAGTGAACTGCATTGGCTATGCACCGCAATAGCCGCACCCAGGTGCCCGATACTCCCACAACATGACGTTGCATCACCTCCGAAAGATGCTCCACCTCAATCATGGGTACTCTAGTAGTCATACGGGACAGGATGACCCGTACGGTCTCTAATGTGCGCTCTGCTGCAGCGCCAACTACCTCTCCCCCCCTGCCCCGTCAACGATGTCTCGGGAAACCCTTTGGTCTTCGCGGACCAACATCTGCGAGAAAACAGTGGAATGTCAATATGTGATACTACACCAAAAAGATTTTTGCATTTTCATATATAATAAAAAATCCTTAAAAAATAAATACACAAAAAATAAAAAGAGTAACATACTGATGTCTCTGAATGCTGCCCCTAGAGGGAGCGGCATGTCGCGGTCGCCTTGGTAGTCTATCCCGACATATGGGTAGTCATTGATGGTGATGACCTGCCGATCCCATTAGTGGAAGAACTCATTTGTATATGGTGATGCCTATCGGCCACCACCCTGTCGCGTTAGTACCTCTGCCCACCGGGTTAGGGCTAGGTCACATAGACTATGCGGAGGGACTTCAACCCTCAGACTGAGCCCCAGAACTCTCTCGAAGAAGAATCTGCACTGTATACTGCCATACCCGAAGTTATTTTCTCGCCCATGCTTGCACTCCGTTAATTGGGTCTTCATGGACACCAGTAACGTTGTGCACCAGTCATATACTATAGGCCTCATGTACTTTGTTGCACAGAACATCACCGGCCTTGAAGCTTGATGTAAAGCTGCAGAACCTGTAATCCTCACGAGGGTGAGCACTATGATGTTCATGCTCAAGCTCACAATGGCCCCAATGGGTACCTAAATCCCCACCTTTTGGGTACCTGGAAGACAGTACTGGTCTATATAGTCGGGAATGGTGATCCCACCACCTATAGTGCGAGATCAGAGACTAACCACCTCCCCTCGGCGGGAAAACCCTGTAATAAAATATATGTCATCCACCTCCAATGAGAGTGTTTGACCATCCAAGTTGAAGTTCTGAGTGTCTACGTCCCAGTAATCAATCAATCGACGGAGTAGTTGGTTTTGGGCCCTTAAACCCCCAACACTCCAGAATTTGTAAATCCCACATGCTTGTAGTGCTTGCTGCGCAAGCAAGTCTTGGTGGACATTCTCATCCACAACATGATGTTCTCTTTCCCTCCACTCTAGAACCATCCTGGAGGAAGAAACAAAAGTTTTTTAGCTTTTAACATTTAAAAAAACATTCTTCATGACCGTACCCGAGGGAAGTTGAGTAGACAGTGGCGTCTACCCCGCGGTCAACGCATGCGTTGACCGTGTCTAGAAGGCCCTACCCGCGACCCATAGAGCTGTAGCCTGCGTATAGCGCCGTGGAGAAGTAGGGTTGGCCTAATAAAAATAATAGACCATTAAAAATTGAAAGAAAGGCTACCAAATGAAAGAGGAGGATGAGATGACTAACCTGCTCCAGACGGTTCGTGAAATGGATGCCCATAGCTTCCGGAATCAGCAACTGAACTTTCAAGTGAAAACTAACCAAAACCATTATTTGGATGAAAATGAAAATGAATTGGTAAATAGTAATTTATTTTTACTATTTATAGTTTTTCAAACCCACTTTGCTATAGTTTTCACCATTTTAAGTTGTTTCAGACTAATATAATGTCTTGGAGTACCATTTTGAACAGATTTTTCCAATGAGAGTTGAATTTTTTACCGTTTCGTGCCTACGACAGGTATATTTCACACCCGTCATATAGGTTAGATGTCATTTTCGCATGCATTATGTGTTTGACCTTTGACCATTTTTTCATTAACCCTAGGTGCGACCCCGCTTTGTAACCGACACAGAGCCTTCACATTGTTATAGAAGTGTCGTTATTTGGTAGTAGGGCTTGTTCGAACATGGGTGCCCTAGTTAGAACCTTTTTATGTCTTTCGGCGCCCATGCTGTTTTCTCTCCTTAGGATCGGGAGTTCTTTGTAGTTACGCCATGACTTTGCGATAAAGACTCATACTCTACTTTGTCTTATGCTGACCATCTCCCATAAGGACTCCCCCCTTTTTTTTACCAAGTTGTGATTGCATTGCATCATCCTACTTGTTGTTTGAGCCTTGTGCCCGCTTGTTAACACCCAAAAACTGCTCACTAGCTCATTTCCTTATTCACATGACCCATTTGTCCACTTTTTCCACCATCTGAGCCTCTAAAACCAACAAAAGGTCACCAAAAGACCTTAATACACCCCTTTTCCCACTCAAAAAGATTATTTTTCCTAAAAAAACATAAAAAAAACCCTAAAAAAGGGTCCAAAATTCCCAAAAATATTAAAAAGGGAATACAAATATTAATTTTATTCAAAAAAGGAAAAAGGAGGGAAAAGTACCTAAACCATGTTGGTCAATAGCATTGGTTTCCACAAAACCATAATGGTATTCCCCACCACCAAAAACTATAAAAAGGTGGTAGGGGCTCCTCATTTCACATCCATCCATATTCCTATCCTCATGCTGCCAAAATCTCCCTTGAGCTTTTGGCCATTGTAGCAACCTTGGAGAAAGGACCCTTTGGAGTTTGGAGCTGCTCACCCTTGGAGCTTCTCAACTATCTTCATCACTTGGAGGTATTATTATTGCAAGCACTTGCTTGCCCCCATTTTCAATACAAAGTTATTTTTTCTATTTCTTGTTCTTGCTTTAATTCCAAAAGTTTATTATGATATGCACATGCTAGTTTAGTTTTAGATTTGGATTTAGTTTATTGTTTTTGCTTAATATTGAAACTGCTGCTACTAGTTAGCAGGTGCCCATAGCATTAAGCTTGGTTGCAAAACCAAGCCAACAGTTTTTTGCGACTCTGCTGGCTTGAATCTTTAGATCTCAAAATTTTATTTTTTGCTTTAGATCTTAATTTTTGTTAGTATTAGTTAGTTTAATTCATAGATCTGCCACCCTAGACAGCAGATCCATTGCTATTCTAGATTTTGGTCCATTTTATTTCCATTAACAGCCCGAAATCGTCATTTTCGGGTTCGTTTTTCGGCGTCGGCGTACGGCTTTCGCCTCGTGGCTTTTTGCCTGACAATCGCGCGGCTCATCGGGACTGCGCGGCTCTTTTCCGAGCGGTTCACCGCGGCTTCGCGGCCAATTAGCGCGGTGCATATCGCGGCTTCACGGACATTTTTCGCGCTGCACATCGCGACTGTGTGACGAAATCCTGCGCTGCACAGCGCGGCTGAAACCCGTGCTGCCCATCGCAACTGTGCGACAGAAAACCGCGTGGTCCATCGCGGCTGTTCTGTCAAAACCCGCGATGCCATTTTTTCCATTCGGCCAATCCGTTTAAAAAATTACTTTTTTGCTGTATTACTTGCCCACTTATTTATTTTATAGTATCAAAAAATTTCTGCATTTTTTACAGCCATAGAAATCTTTTTATTATTTAGAATGCACCTTTAAAAAAGTCTTTTTAAAAATTTTCAGAAATTGAAAGAAGGATTTATTTGCATTTTATTAAGATAAGATTTTTTATTGTTTACTTCTTTAATATTTTGCCCATAGCAAATTTTAAAAGAAATCCATTTATTTCTTTAAGAAGTCATATTATTTGCTTTCCTATTTTAAAAGATCTTTTGTTTTTTGAATAGTTTTTGCAAAGCATTTAAATTCCATTTATTGAAGAAGTCATATTATTTGCTTTACTATTTCAAAAGATCCTTTGTTTTTTGAATATTTTCTGCAAAGCATTTACTTTTTCAATTTTAGTTTAAAATATCACACGTGCACCCACTCAAACACATAATTTAAACTGAGCCTTAAAACTTACCCTAACTTCAACCAACTTTTAACCCCACTTGGGGAGCACTTAAAAGAACTTTGTAGCTAGGTAGTATTGAGGGGATAGGTGTTCCAATAACACCCCTCAGTTATTACATTTGAGACATAGCTGTTGTCCATTAGGGAACCAAACTCTCATAGTATTTTTTGGCATGGTCATAACCATTTTATCGGAAGGCCTCTCCCCTAGAAGGGTTGAAGTCACGAGGATGGTTCCGAAAGCCTGAGTGGAATACTGAAATCCATTCAGTAACCGAAGGCTACCAGTTGCAGTTCTCGAGATATCCCTGTATGGGGGTATTGCGATAAAAGGACCAAACGACAGATTTACCTTTTTTGGACGTGTCATGAACGGAGTATCCTAGTTTCCATTATTTAGGATTGATTACCCGGTGTCCCTCCCGGTAGGGGAATATCTAGTCATTGTTTCAACACTCAATATTGTCTGACTTGGATTTCATCACCTTGCAGAGAATATCGTTTGTTGATTCACAATACTTTTAGTTAGGTGTTTGCATGATACAATCCACCTTTGGTCTAGTAACACCTCTTTTTTCTAGAAGCTGTTTGCTTGTTCGTACTCTGACCATTTTTTGCATCCCTCCACTTATTATAGCACAACTGCTATAATAAGTGCCTTTTTTTAGGCTGATTTTTTGGCATGAGAGCCTTTATTTTCACTCCCCTTTTTGCACCCTTGGTTGCATTGGGGTTTTGAGTTTTTTATACATTACCATCTTACACAGAAGATTTCTACACAAACTTATTTCTCACCATTGAGAATTTTAGATGCTCTCGTCGTCTTCAGGGTGAACTCCCAGAGTTCAATCTACTTGGCTCTCCACGCCACAAACGCCGAGCCTTATCCCTTGACTCGACACATCATCGGTCAAACATACAGTCATCCGATTCTGACACGCCTCACTTCACATCTGATTCTGAGGCAGAATCCAAAAACCCTACTGCGTTATTCCCAACCAACCTTATGGCTGGAACACCATTCGACCCACTTTTTACCGGTACCATAGGAGATACGTCCACAACTTCTACTGCAGTGCCATCCATGGAAACAACCACCCCCCTAGTTATGCCTAATATGGCAGACACTCCACCTTTAGGAATGCCCAACATAGGACTACCTCCTATTACGGATTTGCCAAACATAGGGGTCACACCCCCTCTCATTTCCACAACCCATATCCTAGGAATCCCTACTACTATTCCTAACCCTGATGTAACCCATGTTGCACTTGGAAACGCTGGCCCATACCAGACCACAGCTATTGGAGGACACATACCTTCAATACCTAGCATACCCTTAGGCGCTACCGGACCACTACATGATGCCACCATGAATAGTTATGTCCCAGCCACTACATCATACCCCTCAGTCAGTCTACCATTTCTGGCAAGTTTGAATTTGCCAGACTTGGCAAGACTAACTAATGATCCTATCAGACACGACCCTGCGTGGCCTCAAATGCCCACCAAACTCCCCTCAGACATCCCTAAGTTCGAGGGCAAGGCAGGTGAGGACCCCCAGAACCATATTATGTCCTTCCATCTATGGTGTTCATCCAACTCCATAGTGGACGACTCTGTCCGCCTCCGTCTATTACAACGCACCTTCACTGGCTCTGTAGCTAAGTGGTATATCGAGCAGCCCCATGGGACCCATGCCACCTTTACCTCCCTTGCCTCGACCTTCCTGCAATTATTTCAGTTACCTGTCCGCTATGATGCGAGAGTTGAGATCCTACTATCTTGTAGACAGAACACGACCACCCACATCACTGACCACATCCATGAGTGGCGTCGACAACGAAGCCTCTGCAAGATAAAACTGAACGACCGTATATTTTTGGATTGGTTTCTCAAATCACTCCTACCCCTCATAGCTAAGGATGTAGCTTCTGAAAGACCCCAGTCGAAAGAAGAAGCCATTCTAAAAGCCCAACAGTTTGATCTGATCTACGCCCAGTGTGGCTACCTGTATACCATTTTACCTGACGCTCCTCGCGGTGATTCCTCCCAGACTAATGCGCCGGGGGCATCCCACGCCACCGATGGCATCATTGGACAAGTTGCGTCCCACAACCAACCATTTTCCATTATGTGCAATAATAACGACCCCAATCTTTTGCGGGCCACATCTCACTCTGGAGCTACAACTTCGTATGCTCCCATGGCCCACCCCCACCACATTCATGGACCCCCATGTCCACCACAGTGTTATGGTCATGCACTTTCATCCTATCCACCTCTAGTTGCACCCCCTACGTATTACCATCAATAGGCCACACATGCTCCTGTTCACTCACAAGCCCCAACGGCTTATTTCCCACCACAGGTAGTCCTTGCTGCACCACAACCTCCAATCGCTCAGACTTATCCTCCAAACAACAACAATGCTACCCCCGCCAACCAAAACCCTGATCGACCACCGAAACAGGGTAAGAACCCCAATTTACGAGCAAACCACCCATGTTCCATATGCGGGGTATACGGCCATTATACACACACTTGCCCACATTTGGGGTGAGCACGCCAACTGTGGTTTGATGATGCCCAACGCCAAGGGCATGCAGCACAACCAGCACCACCTCCTCAACCACAACCCATGGTGCTGCATAATCCTTTGCCCACACAAGGAGTGGTGAACACTCATCTATTGGATCCTCCTCAAGGAACCACAACACCACAACAACAAATCACATATGCTGCACACACAAACCAACCAATGGATTCAAATACTCATCATCTCCTTATGATGTCATCGTCCGACATGAATCTCCAAACGCATTGAAACCCATACGCTCTCATTGCACCTACAAATGTTCTCCCTATGATTGAACAACCAGTTCAGAATGCACCTACATCGTTTGTCTCCACAGTCAGACCCGGATTATACTCGTAATCACCTATGACTTCCACATTCCAATCCATTCCACCCCCGTCACCCGCAACCCACGTCTCTGACCTCTGTACTCGTTCCCACAATATACAAACACCCAACAATCAACCACCCTTGTTACCCAAACCACCATTAGTACCTAGTCACATTGGTGTTACACCCACCCACACAATCCCCTTTCTATTCCCTCCCTTGGGAGTAGTAAGCGCCCCGGTTATGGCTACCCTCAGCCTCCCTGGATTAACCTTAGGCTTACCCGTGTGGTATATTTCGCCTCCCATTCCCCCGCCGACACCAAATGTCGTCCTACAACCGGTGCAACCCATTGTCACTACTAGTCAACCACCTCCCGGTGTCACTACCCCTTCGTCATCTACGAATCCCCCTCCTCTTATCAAGCCCACTGGGGGCAGAGGCCCACAACCATACACTGTTGTACCCCCTCCCAAGACATTTAAACTCCCCCCCATGTTTTGTGCTCCCCCCAAATGCTCGTTGTGTGATGAGTTAGGCCATCCGACTCATCAATGTCCACAATTACCTACATTACAGGAACACATGCAAATGCTTGACGACGACCCCAACATCCCAGTTGTCGAACTAGATCCAACCCCTAAGCCTCGTGATAAATCATTGCGCACAAACCATCCTTGTGCAATATGCGGAATCTACGACCATTATTCACATCACTGCCCCGATCTCCCAGATTACAGAGTAGCCTTGTACGAGATG
Organism: Larix kaempferi; assembly: GCA_027924585.1. Lineage (NCBI taxonomy): Eukaryota > Viridiplantae > Streptophyta > Pinopsida > Pinales > Pinaceae > Larix > Larix kaempferi. The sequence goes on from BSBM01000893.1 coordinate 17,571,760, forward strand.
AATAACGTTGACCTCGAAATATCCCCTCTTCTCATTGAGGAAATTCATCCCCCCACCATTTTCCTCCTCGAAAGAAACTAACACCATTTACACGATTTCCACTGTCCGGTCGACCCCTTCCATTGATCCCTTTGACACACATGTTCAACCCTTTCAAATCGACAAGGAAACCACATGTCCACAACATGGGGGCAGGCCCAAAACCTTGCCTACTCATCATCATCGTGATTCTCGTCAGAGATACTGGGGGCATCCACCCCACAAAGGGAATTCCCCCATCATCATATCATCACTTCAGTAGGCTACCACAGCCCACAGCCTCATGGTATAACACTCCGCCAGCAGTTGCTCAATGCCCTATTGATCTCTCTCTGAGACAACATCCGCACCACATTGACACCTCTGAGTTAGGGGGCATAATAGATTACCTCGACCCCGGGATAGGGGGCATGATCAATCATTTGAACCTTCCCCATCATCTCTATCTCAACACCTCAATGATCCCATCGTTCAAACCAACACATACGTGATCCACAATCACAAACCCCATGCACATAGCATGGGGGCAGGTCATTAACCCTGCTGACTTCTTCGCATGCGTGATCTCAACCATTTTTTGAGGTCACATATCACTTGTATATTCGATTTGATTTGATACACCTAGTATTCTCCCCCCGCGGTTCATCATTTCTCCCCACCACTGCATCCTTGGCTTGGTGGGCTCACCTTTATTTGTAGCCATTTTTTAACCTAGTTATTTGCTTTGACCATTTCGGAGTCCTTATGACCTCTGTTTTTCGTACCATTTGCACCGCCGGATTCATATTTCCGCGTTTGTGATGACGCTTGAGATCATGTCTCGCTCTCACGCCCAAATTTTTTTGGCATTTTTCCCATGCCCCCTCGTCGCCTTGGTTTGCGTGCCACATCGGTCGTCGTCCATTTTTGACGAACCTTATATTGCCGAATTCAGTTTTTCGCGCTCATGATGATGCTTGAGATCATTTCTCGCTCTCACGCCCAGGATTTTTGGGCATTTTTTTCCATGCCCCCTCGTCGCCTCGGTTTGCGTGCCACATCGACCGTTGCCCTTTTTTACGAGTCTTATATCGTCGGATCCAGTTTTCTGCGCTCGTGATGACGCTTGAGATCATTTCTCGCTCTCACGCCCAGATTTTTTGGGCATTTTTCCCATGCCCCCTCGTCGCCTCGGTTCACGTGCCACATCGGTCGTCGTCCGTTTTTAACGAACCTTATATAACCGGATTCAGTTTTCCGTGCTTGTGATGATGCTTGAGATCATTTCTCGCTCTCATGCTCAAATTTTTTGGGCATTTTTCCCATGCCACCTCGATGCCTCGGTTTGTGTGCCACATCAGCCGTCGTCCATTTTTTACGAATCTTATATCGCTGGATTCAGTTTTTCGTGCTCGTGATGATGCTTGAGATCATTTCTCGCTCTCACCTCCATATTATTTGGGCATGTTTCCCATGACCCCTCGTCACCTCGGTTTGCGTGCCACATTGGTCGTTGCCCCTTTTTGACAATCTTTATGTCACCGGATCTAGTATCCCGCACACATGATGACGCTTGAGACCTTTCCTCGCTCCCATCAATCCATTGTTGTTCGGTATAATTTTACCCCTTTTTCGGGCCGAGCAATCCCTTTTACGAAAAAGGCACTTAGGGAGTTTCTGTTAAGCTCTTTTCTGACTCCTAAAACAATGAAAAGATCGCCGAGCAACCTTGCTTCCTTTCATGCTTGCTAAACGTATCTGAAAGGGCATCTACCTGGTATAAGTTTACCCCTTTTCCGAACCTTGTAGACTAAATTACGAAAAAGGTATACTCTAGTCACATCGGCTAGAAGAGTTCTCCATTTTGCATCATTTTATGCTTTTTTGGGCCTTGGAGACTAACTTACGAAAAAGAACACCAATGGAGTCCACTTACCGCTTTCAGACTCTCTAAACATGAAAGCGACCACGAGCAATCACCATCCTGGTCTCGTAAAACCAATAGGACAGTACTCACAACCACTGCAGAGTCTTCTTATCGTTTTCAGACTCCTTAAAAATGAAAGCACCAATGAGCATGAACAGTCCTGGGCTCACAAAATCCACAGGACAGTACCATTTTAGAGCACACTTTTATCCATTATTGGAGCTCATTAAAACTACGAAGAATGACCCAATGGTGCTTCTCGATGCCACAACAGATCACGTCTACTCATATGGCAGCTTCCCCATTTTGGTCGCCTTTGTTCAGAGTATTCTGCAGTATGTCACCCTGAGAACCCCTTGACAGTACCCATCAGCTTGACCCCCCCCAGAGTTAATACATACCCTTCAGTCCCTAAGCTATGATCCCCACACCTACAAGTCAGTTCCCTACGCTGCTAGGTCAACCATGTCATCATGCTCTGAACAAAGGAAGTTTGAGTCTACCCACTATATGACCCCAGATACTTCCCATCCCCACAAGTATGTCAGTCCTACCATCAGTACTACCACACTTTAGTTCTACACCTCGTTCTCCTATCAAGGAAACATCATTGCCTTGTTAGTTGCTGGTCTCCCTCTGTCGACGACAACCAAATTTATTCCAGAGGATAGACCTAGAGGTCCCTGTGTCTTGGACTCATCACCATTTATGATCAGTACCTACGAATCATTTCGAGAGGAGTCCTCAGTGCCTCTCCAAATGGTTGTTTCTCACATGCTCGACTTCAACACCTTGATCGCATCATTGAGACTCGCACAGGGTATTGCTCCGTTCAGTTATTAGTCGAAGACCTCGGATACCTCCTGACTCTTCCACATTTGAGAGTCTACTTATGGAAACAACCAATTACATTTTTTCTATAGATATCCGGGTTGCGCATGGCGACAAGTATTCAGATGTACCCCAGTTTTATACTCCCTCGAGTATATAGTTACATGTACATGTACTTCTCAGAGATGACTCTCAGTCATTGAGTCCCTACAGATGTTGGACACCTTCAATTTCAGCAGTTCATCAACCCTTCTGAGACCTTTGTCAGAACGGTTGTTGCTCTATTCCAGTGTATCAGTTATTGAGATCAGCCATGTTATGATCATGAGTACATCCCAAACTAATGTCCACTCTGGACCATTATGATGTACCAGTACATTTTTTATTTAGTTTTTCAGGTCCCCCTTCTTGGGACTAATTGTTATATACATGTCTTGATACGAGCATGGGTATAGCCGCCTCGTCCATTATCAGAGACTATTCCTCATTCATATTGAGGCCATGTAATATTGTTTATTTTTTGCATCTTCCAAGGGTCGTGGATCCAGTCTCCAATCGGTATCTTCTCCTCCCCAAAACCCCCAAAAAAAGACAAAAGAACTATGATGTCTATCGGCCATACGATGAGCTCTTGCCCTCACACATCAGGGGGCAATATGTTAACACCCAAAAAGTGCTCACTAGTTCATTTCCTTATTCACATGACCCATTTGTCCACTTTTTCCACCATCTGAGCCTCTAAAGCCAACAAAAGGTCACCAAAAGACCTTAATACACCCCTTTTCCCACTCAAAAAGATTATTTTTCCTAAAAAAGCATAAAAAACCCTCAAAAAGGGTCCCAAATTCCCAAAAATATTAAAAAGAAAATAAAAATATTAATTTTATTTAAAAAAGGAAAAAGGAGGGAAAAGTACCTAAACCATGTTGGTCAATACCATTGGTTTCCACAAAACCATAATGGTATTCCCCACCACCAAAAACTATAAAAAGGTGGTAGGGGCTCCTCATTTCACATCCATCCATATTCCTATCCTCATGCTGCCAAAATCTCCCTTGAGCTTTTGGCCATTGTAGCAACCTTGGAGAAAGGACCCTTTGGAGTTTGGAGCTGCTCACCCTTGGAGCTTCTCAACTATCTTCATCACTTGGAGGTATTATTATTGCAAGCACTTGCTTGCCCCCATTTTCAATACAAAGTTATTTTTTCTATTTCTTGTTCTTGCTTTAATTCCAAAAGTTTATTATGATATGCACATGCTAGTTTAGTTTTAGATTTGGATTTAGTTTATTGTTTTTGCTTAATATTGAAACTGCTGCTACTAGTTAGCAGGTGCCCGTAGCACTAAGCTTGGTTGCAAAACCAAGCCAACACCGCTCTCGCTTACTCAATTGTTATCCTGGTGCCTGAGCACTTCCCTTGTCGAGCCCTGTAGAGCTTTCATTTGCCTTTCGCAATTTGATGACCTTTTGACCCTAAAGGAACACCCCCCCGAGTTTCCACATCCTGCACATGATTCCTTGCATTGATCATAGGTATGTTCCACTGCTTGGGACTAGTCTGCTTGCTATTTGACACTCGTTCCCTCACTTGTTGTACTATAAGCAATTTTATTCCTTTTCAAGCTTTTCCAAATATGAAAAAGACCAAAAAAATGAAATATTCCAAAAAGCCGGACGGGAGAATCGTTACTTCTTTTTGTTGGCAGTTGTTGTGTCGCCTTTGAACAGAGTATTCATTCCACTCCATCCATCATGAGTCGGGACTATAGTAGGACCTTAGGAGCTGTACTCGTTTCTCAGATTTTACTCCACCGTTTGGTTAAGCTTTCAGTCACTACAGAACCCTTTGTTGATGCTTCCTGCATCACACAGTGTTATTATTCGAGTTTATGCTGCCTGATTCTATCCATCTGCTCATGCTCTTGTTCAAAGGAAGCCCTGAAACCAGAGTCTATTCATCCTTATTGAGTCGGTCTGTTCAGTTCTTCCAAATATTTCAAATCTTTCAGCATAGCTGTTACCTCGTGCTGGTTGATGGGGGATGCCTTAATGCCCTCCTTCTAGCGAGTTTCATTCCGTCGACTTCAACTCATTTATTCCGAAATTGAGACTTAAAGTCGGTTGAGTACCTTGAGGCTTGCAGTCTTTAGTGTTAGGTTATCTCGCCATCGACAGTTTTGGGAATACATCAATGTCCCCTGATCGATTGATTCATCTTAGTGTTTGACCTCAACGCATATATTCACACTTTGATGATTGTCTATGTGCCTTGATGCCCATTTTCATTATTGGTGGGTTATCTCGCGTTTGTTAATGGTATACATCATTGACCGGTAATCAGACAATGTCACATCAGGTTCGACTTCAACACCTTTATTCACTTGATGGGACTTGCACCGTAGATGATTTGTGTAGAAGACCCCAGACATTAGTGGCATTCAGTATGTTGCTCTTGATCGTGACTGTACTCATGAGAGCTTATTTCTCATACATCAATAGTTTGTACCTCCAGTATTGCATCAGTTGTTCCCTTTTCAACACGAGACCATATCTTACTGTATGGGTAATGGCTATGACCACTTATGACATGTATTCACTATATACTGCCTATCATGGCCATTGTATCAAATTGTTGTATTGTACCGACATGTATTCAGAGATATTATTGTATTATGACGGGTGAGCTACTCTCTCCATTTGTGTCTCCATCACTCCACTTCTGAGATTTATAATGTATTTCGGCTATCGTAGTACCTTCTCTAACCTCACACATTAGGGGGCATCTGTTACACTATAATTTTACACCTTGTGAGCATCAACACTGATTGGCCTTCAGGATCCATTTTATTGACTCAGATCCACATTTTATCCTCCATGAACACACTTTTCCCTATTTTTGTTCATGTATGCTAGTTGTTCCACTATAGCCAGCGTACACACAGGCTGTTCCACTATAGCCAGCGCACACCAAGTTAAATGGTAAAAACCAATAGATACTTAGTTTTTACTCCCAAAAAGTGGTCTTAGGGTGACCTTTGGCCCTCCATATACCCCGAAATGACTCGATTCGACCTTTCACTTACCTTTGGAAGGCTATATATTGAGCTCTTATGGTGTATGGAAGGGAGGAGAAAGAGAGAGCAAGATAAATCTAGTGGATTTTTGGTGTGACTTGTGTCTACACTCATTGATCCTTGTTGTTGTGAACTCCTTATGTTCACCGATTGAACTCCTTTCTTAGTCTGAGTTTGCCATTGCATGGGGGATTGAAGTGGTGGAGGCACAAGTGGAGAGACCCAGTTCTTAGTTCAGATTGGTTGCTGACAAGAGGTCGTATCATTGTACTTCTTTATTAATTAATGGAAATACTCATTTTCTCGTCCAATTGATGTTGTGAATGTTGTTTAAATTACATTGGGTTACATTTTCTTATGATATCATGGATCCTGTTATTGATTATGCTAATATTTTTCACATATTATATGCACTTGCTTGTATTTGTTGTTGAGGCTAATCTGCAGGTTCAAGTGTAGAGATTGAAATCTCAACGGGGTTCTACTTCGAACATCTGGTTGAAGGTTGGTTCTTATTCTCCATATCTTAGCATTTTGATTATAATAACATTACATTGGGAATTGAGTTATTTTCTGGTAGTCAGTTGTCTTTTGTGGTCTACCCCGAGCCATATGAAGTTTTATCTATAACATAAATTCAATTGTTAGTTAGAGCCCCAATGCCTTACTAGGTCATTAGAAAAGCCACATTTCTACATGTTTGAAAGGAGGTATGTTTGATTGTGTTCCTTGCAACTTTAATTTCTTGTATTGTAAGTAGTTCCAAAATTTATAGGTGCTTTAGTCCAAATTCTAGAAGAAAGACATCTTGTACATGAATCCTACATTCTAGTTTATGAATTTGTTTTTTAGTGCCATTGGTTTTCAAGCAACATCAAATAGGTTTACACATGAAAATATCATTTCTAGCTACTTTACATAAGAAGCGAATGTTCCTAATTTCCAGCTAGTGAAAGGAACATACACCTCACAAGAATCCAAAGTGAGATTCTAAGTGTAAAAGCAACATAAATCAAAATGAGAAGGAAGTTTCAAACCATGTATCTATGATCTTCCTTTGTAGAATTTTTTAATGTCGTCCAATAATTTGTACTAATAGGAAGTAACTGAAAAACTATTTGGGCCATTATTATTGTAGTATAAAAGCATCGTGGTACACAATATTGATGCAAAGCCAGTATATCAACATGATCACCCACCTTTCTCTTTTTATTCTCCTTATATGTTTTGTTTATTTTTCCTTTTTGGAATCCATCCCTAATTTGTGGTTTTTTGAGTCGATCTCTTCCACCTCTATCAAATTATGAGCATCACACATATATTACACTAGTTTTATTTAAATGATACAAGGTTTTCACTTGGGCCATTAAATAACAATCACATATAGAGCGATCCAAGCTTTGACATCAAAATAAGTATCATGAAAGTTAATAAACATGATAAGATTCTTGATCATTTTCAGCTCCTTCAAGTCATTAGACAAACGAACTTTAAGAACAACAATACAATAGAACCCATGGTTTAAAAAACCCAGGCACATAAAAAATCAAATCACAAAAAAATGTAGATATACGTTTTAGGAATTTCCAAAGTTGTTGTTTAACAGACAATCCACTCGAGCGGACGCGAGCCGGATCTCCCTAGCTCAATGTGAGTCTAGAACAAATAGTATAGACTATAAGCTACTTTCCTAGATCTAATTAAGGATTGAGTCACTAGATGTATTACCTTGAACTTGTAGTACTTTCTCCTGGATGTTGCTCCGCTCCTTGCGGTCGTCAGATCTCAGCTGCAAGACCTGTCAAGATACATAGAACAATGCAAACAAGTAAAGAGCATCTATACAATAATAGATCTAAGTAAACAATTAAGCAGGTAAACTACGCAATACTATCAACACAACAATATTGGTGGAAAACATTTATATTACTGTAAATATAGGGAAAGTACGTAGAAGAATGATTACAACTGAGGCTTAACGTAGCAATCATTCTCCATCCAAGCCAAATGCCATATCCTCCCAAGGAAGTGTGAGTCTCTCAATGGATGAGTTAGAGATCTCTCAATGATGATTTCACCAACATGTAGACACTATAGACTTCCTGCTTTTGGAGAGGGGTAGAGCTTCACTTATATAGGAATAAGTGGATAGGGTATGGATAGGATAGGTTGAGATATGGTAGGAGAGAGATAGGGGATCCTCCCAAGAGGTTAGGAACCAAGTTCCAGCTCTCCCAAGAGGTCAGGGATAAGGATCCAAGTCAGCATGCTTCGAGAATGGGCTCGAAGAAGCTATTTTTGCCTATTAACTGACATCGTCACACCCTGCAAGAGAGCAAGATGCGACATCGCAGGTTGCATGAGTGCAACCTGCGACAACCTCTCAAAACCTAGCATGAATGCAATGGTATCTCTTCCAAGTTAATGACTTAGCCAATGAAACTTCAAGGATGTATACACTGAATCTCTTGATGGTAATATTTTAGGTGTAATAGAATGCCCCCCAAAGCATAAAGCTATTGAAATTTGGATAGGTGAAATGCTTTGACAGAATAAATGGCAACGACTTGTTGGATGAAGAATGTTGATGCAGTACAACTGACTCTGAGTACACAGTCTCATATGACATACAGCATGGCTGTCGACCAATACAATGCAGATCCATGGTAGTAATGACCGACTGAGCACAATCATGGCTACTAGAAACAAGCGTAGATCCATGATGGGATGGTAACATAGCCACGACCAATACAAATGTGGATCCATGTGACATGAATCAATACAAACTCCATCGCAACCTGGGTAAAACATGACTCCATAGGGTCTTCAAGCTAAACCCGCAATGATATGAATCTATCCATGTGATTACAAATCTCTTGACGTCGAACATGGTAGAAACCATTTGATTACCGGTCATTGATGTATACCATTAACAAGTGCGAGGGAAATCACCATTAATGTCAATGATTCCCAAGGTATAACAGTACATATCATCAAGTGTGAATAAATGAGTTGAAGTCGAATGCAAGATGAAATCTTTCGATCAAGAGTCAATGATGTAAACTCATGTCGAAAGCAAGGTAACCTGCCATTGAGGCTTGCAGGGCCAAGGTACTTGGTTGGTTTCTAGATTCGATCCTCGGATGATGTGTTGAAGTTGACAAGGATGAATCCATCAAAGGAGAGCCATGATGAATCCCCCATCATTGACACGAAACACAACAAAGTGTAGAGCAGATCGGATGGTACAGTAACATGCAAGATTGACTTAGAGTAGACCGACATGATGGAAGGTGTACTGATTGCAAATAATGAATAGTGAAAATATTCTTGAACATGGGCATGGCATGCCTTGGCAGTATTGACTTGATGAGTTATGGTATCAACTCCTAATGCAATTGATGATGGAAGCGTTCTTTGAATGACTCAAAGGAGTAACAAGACTCATGAAGTAGGTGAAACTCGAGGACAAATGGATGATCCAAGTGTAGTATGCAAATGAAAATGAGTGCCATGTTCAAGAAATGACTAGGTACTGCCACTGATAAAGAGTGTAACATAAAATCTTTCATTTTTCCCCATCATGAATGATCAGTTCCTCGTGTGTTTTTTACGAGCTTGATGAGGGTAACCAGATGCTCGGTATAGCTCATCTCATAGATGAGTCCAATCCCAAATGTTTTCCGAACCTGGGATAGGAGGGGTTCGTCCCTTGGCGGGCTCTTCAATGTAAAAGTTTAACAAGTCCATAGAAGGTAAACTCAGTCATCATTTCATGTTTAGAGAGTTTTAAAAGAACTAAAGAAGATTCCAATGGTCCTTTTTTGTAAAGTTAGCCTCATCGCCCGAAAAAGGGTAAAACAACGCGGGAGAGGACTCTTCCAATCATGATTGGTTGGAGTATACTTTTTCGTAAGTAGTGCCCCCTGGTACGAAAAAGGGGTAAACTATCACCATGAAGACAACCATTCAAATTCTTTAACAAGCGTGAATGCGACAATTTCACTTGGCAATATTTTCATATTTCGAGAGCCTGAAAAGAGCTTAAAGATAGACTCTGGGGGGGTTCCTTTTCCGTAGGATTTTAATGAGCCCGTAAAAAATTTATAAATCCTAACTCGGTAACTTATTCTCATAGTTTCAAGAGCACAAGAAAGAACAAAGAGTAAGTGAATTATCATTAAATAATTACAACCTAATGAATGAAAAGATAACGACAAAATACACAAGGGGTGTTCATACCTGAGATGATCGTTCCAACGTGAAAGCGGTGTAAAAAGACACTTAATGACTCCTGTACACTTGAAAACTAGGTCAAATGGTCAACGAAGTGTTCAAATGCAATACAAAATTATTTAAACTATAGAAATTGACCTAAAGGCATCAAATATTTGAAAAAAGAATATTCCTTTAATCTATAGATAGAAAAATGGGTCAAATAGAGTCACCATTGTTTCATTTGCCAAATTTGGGAGGAGAAGTGCCATTTGGAGCCAAAAATTCACTTGTCAATTCCGGGAGCTATGAGCAACCATTTCACCCACCGTCTGGAGCAAGTAACTCTAAACTTCATCTAGCATAATTGTAGTGGTTTACAATTTTTTTTTTTATTTTTGTTCATTTTTTAGGGTTTTGAGTGGATTTGTGGAGGGCTATTGTGTCCTCGGGTCATCGCAGGTGGTCCTAACGGGAACTACGACGAACCTAGGTCGTTGCAAATCCCACAAAGGTGGACTGCGACAACGTCGCACTGTCATAATTGACGGGGTGCGACGGCAGAAACGTCCAACCCAACCAACAATCCCAACCCAAAAAAAAATACCTTTCAATGGTTGAAGTGAGTATTAACAATGTTTAAACTATCCTTTTGGCAGGTTACAAGCAGCCAAAATGGTCTTGGAGTGGCGTGAACGGGAGCATGAGGTAGATGATATGCAAATTGCAAATGATCCATTGTGTGTGACAACTCTGAGGAACTGTGGTCTTCTAAATTTCTTTGAGATCCAGGGAATGAGAGCCCAAATCCCCCTATTGACGCATATGCTTAGATGTTGGGATGCGGCTCAACAGTATTTTGTGATCGGCGAGCACGTACTTACTATAGATGTCGAGGACATCTACTTTCTGACTGGATTGTCCCGGAGGGGGGACAATGTTCTTCTTACTAGATCACGAGGAAGTGATCGGACCGTGGAGGACATGATCCAACAGCACTAAATTCCTCACGCTCATGCCTCTAGTGGGAAGATTCACATAAAAGATGTGCGAGAGCATCTATTGCGTTCCATTCTCTTCACTATTATGAGGATAGCAGGGAGTAAAGATCCTCACTTGGCTACTCGGTCTCAGATGCTATATGCGGAGGACTGTATGTCTGCGAAGATCTTTAACTAGTGCGAGGGACTCCTTGTGAACATTGGAGCCCAGCTGACCAAGTGTCGGCGGGGAGAGCTCAAACAGTTCGGCTCTGGGTCAATAGTGATCTCGTTCTTATTGGAGCGAGTTCCCGTTTTGTGCCCGCAGGTGCCGTTGGATGATAGGGATCCTAGGGATCCTCACATGGCTAGATGGACAGAGTTGATGGCCTGACATGCTGGGGGCCCTATCATCTCATATGGTGTTGAGTTCTTTAGCTGGCTAGAGGGCCAGTTGCTTATGGTAGAAGATTACCCGTACAACGGTACAGACTACAGAGATGACCCAAACTTGGCACTACCTGAGGGAGCAGCATGGGGAGACATAGGTAAGAACAATAACCATTGTACTTTTAAGTTTTGTGCATTTACGATTTTTTGTTATAGTGCTAACTAGTTAACAACATGTGTGTGCAGATGTGGGCCCCGTACGACTGGTAGGAGTCTCTCTTCTTGCGAGGAGAGAGAGAGGAGAGGGAGTAGTCATGGCTCCAGTCGTACATGCTGCCATCACAGAGATGGACGGAGTCTATACGAACCTGAGTGGTTTCACATTAGACGTTCCCAAGTTGACGGTAGATGAGGTACCATGGCCCATGCAGGTGTATACGGTTGGAGCAAGTGTGCGCTTCAATGCGCTACTTCGTAGGGTTGCGAGAGAAGTTGACTGTTTCCACACTCAGCAGGCTAGAGTTGTTAGACCTAGGGGTGTACGTGCCAGGCCCTAGGCCTGATGTTTTTCTCATGTACTAATAGCTTAGGGGCCTTATATTTTTGTACTTAGTGAAAGCTACGAGGCTTAAGATTTTGTAGAGACTCACTGAAAGCCATCGTGCTTCAGATTTTGTACCAACACTACTTTTTATGATGGTATATATATATATACAGACATTCTGGCAATTTATACATATATGTGTTTAAAATGGATGAATGGTGTGACCTTGTTTATGTGTTTTCTTATAAGTTATTTACATGTCATGTCTACTTTTAACAATTCATAAATATGCTTATGTGTGTGCAACATACCAATCTAGGATGAATTTGGCCATAGAGTTGGCAACTATGTTAACGTCTCCTGGAATGTGCAGGTACTGAATGGACTCAAAGGACCTTTCCAGAAGACGGACTCATCTATAGAGACGGAGTAGGGTGGGATCGCGGATGGCGTAGACTCGGTTAAGATGAGATACCACTGGTTGAGAATCTAAGTGGATGACAACATGGTCCATACCCAAATAAATAGCATCAGTTAGGGTTCCAATGACTGCTTGATATTCTGCAGCATTGTTGGTCGCGAAACCTAGACACATTCCCCCGAGCTAATGAGCTCACCAGTAGGTGAATAGAGTATGCAGGCTGTCGAAGCAAGGTTACGAGTATGTCGGCTAGCGCTATTCGTGAATCCATAGCACGTTTCCATATGCACACACAGATAGAACATGGTATAAGAAACGAAACAAGACCTAAACACGCAAAAAATCAAAGCACCACACCACACAAAAACACACACACACCATGTACAGTATATACAAAAGTACTTATGAGTGAAAGAATCAGGCATAGTACCTCTTCAGGTAGAGCCTGTTGTGGGGCTCACCCAAAGATATCCGGTCGTAGTCTTAAAGCTCATAAGCTCCCTTCTCTAAGACGTGTTTCACTATGTAAGGTCCATGCCACATGGACTCAAACTTTCCTTCCCCCATCTTATCATGTTTTTGTTCATATGTGAGGACCAACTCTCCCTTGCTGTAGGTGCAAGGTTCTACCGACTTGTCATACTGCGCTTTGATGCGTTCTTATGAGCCTCGTTGGCAAGAGCGGCACCTCGGCGAGTCTCGTCGAGCTTAGATAGGTAGAGGAAGCGTTCTTCCTTGGCAGTAGTGTTTGGGATAAGTTTGATGGAGAGTTTGATGAAGACCTTGTTAATGGCCTCGACCTTTCCGTTCGACTGTGGGTAGTATGGTGTTGAGTTTTCATGGCGAAAACCCAATCTATCGCTCAACTCGTCAACCATACGGTTCATAAAGTGAGAACCATGGTCAGTAACTATCGCTTGAGGAACTCCAAACCGGGCTATTACATGATTAAACATGAAGAGTGTGGCAGTCTTGCTATCGTTCGTGTATGTAGACATTGCCTCAGCCCACTTTGTAAAGTAGTCCATAGCTACAATGACGTAACTATGCCCCCCGCCTGAGGTAGGCTTACAATGCATGAAATCGTTGCCCCATTTAGCGAAGGGGCCAACAACAATAATCGAGTGTAATAGGGCGGAATGGGTGCACTTTTTCGTATGAAAATGTTGACATGGAGGACATTTTTTTATGGCCTCGATGCAATCTTTGAAGATAGATGACCAATAATATCCTGCGCGCAAAATCTTCTGGGATGTAGCCATCCCAGAGAGGTGACCGCCACATGCCCCAGTGCGATAGTCATTCAAAACGTGTTCAGCCTTGCCATGAGTCAGGAAACACCGAAGAATGGAGTCAATACCACGATGGTACAAAGTATCACTGATGATCAGGTAATACTTTGCATGGTGGCGTATGCGACAGCGATCGTCATGAGTCAATTCGGGGCTGAAGCGTTGGGTTTGAAGATACAATGTGATATCTCCATATCACGGATCAGACGTATTGATAAGAAACAATGACTCATCTAGAAAAAAGTCAATGGGCTCAGATTCTACATCAGTGCGGGGGAGGTCGTAGATGATCTCAGCAAACACCAAAGACTTTTTCGACTTGGCTTTTTCGAAAAGAAAATCGAATTCTTGTAGTATCACGATCCAACATGAATACTTGCCCCCAAGTACCCAACGAGTCAGAACGTGGTACATGGGGTTCAAATCAATGATGATGGTGGTGGTGCAAAGGAAAATGTAATGTCGAAACTTCTGCACGACTATGACTGCCACGAGAGCGAGCTTCTCAACATGTGAATAGCGAGTTTCAACGTCAATGAGACCTTTACTGGCATAGTATATCACATGTTCTTGGGCGTTCAGGTCTTCCTGTACCAAAACCATGGCGATAATGGTGTTGGAAGCGGAGAGATATAAAATGTAATCTCGATAGTAATTCAACGATTGGATCATAGGGGCATGCATAATGGCATGTTTTAAACTATCAAAAGATCGTTGAGCTTGGTCATCCCAGATGAACGGGATGTCCTTTTTCATCAATCTCATGTATCCTTGCATCTTTTGCGTGAAATTACAAGCGAAGCACCGTAAATAAGTTGATCTTCCTTGCAGACTCTGAAGTTCCATAATGTTGGTTGGAGGTGGAAGAGCGACGATGGCTTCCACCTTCGAGGGATCAATACGGATCCCATCTTTTGAGGCGATAAATCCTAAGAGGCGTCTGGACTTGACACAAAAAATACTCTTATGAGGATTCAGATGGATATTGTACTGCCTGCATCTGAGGAAAAAGGCCATTAGATGATCTAAGTGGAACTCGCGCTGCTTTGAGTGAGCAGGGAGGTCATCTGAGTAGGGTTCCACAAAGTCCTTCACATCATGGAAGGCATATAACATGGCCCACTAGAATGTGGTGCCAACGTTTTTAAGACCAAACGGAAGTTTGCGATACGCAAACGTTCCCCAAGGATAGATGAAAGCAGTCTTGTGTTGGTCGGCGGGGTGGATTTCAATCTGGTTGTATCCGGAAAAGCCATCCATAAATGAAAAAATGACACTTCTAGCACAATTTTGGATCATCTGGTCAATAAAAGGAGTCGGGTAGTTGTCTTTAGGACAAGCTTGGTTGAGATCCTGATAATCGACATAGAGACGGATGGTCCCTTGTTTTTATTAATAGGGACGACGTTTGAGACCCACTCTGTCAATGGGACAAGGTAAATGAAGCCCGCCTTAAGGAGTTTCTCAATCTTTGCCTTGATTGCCGCAGTCTTCCAAGGGTGTACCGGTCGCAACTTTTGGCGGACTGGTTTGACGTTGGGATAGGTTTTAATTTCGTGTAAAATAATGTAGGGGTCTATCCCAGACATCTCCTAGTAGGTCCAAGCGAACACGTCTCAAAATCGCTTGAATAAGGCCGTGGCGGCGATGACTTCTTCAGGGGAACACTTCTGGCCTAACTGAATGTGTTCCACTACACCAGGAGTAACCGAAATATCTATCAAAGTGGTAGGATCAATGTTGGATAAGTTGCCTTCAGAGTCCGTTCGACACGTGAGTATCGAGGACTGAGAGCCAGAGCAGACATCTGGTGTAAAGATGGTGTGAACGTTGTTCTCCATAGTATCGAACAAGGGACAGAAAAACAGACGATGATGGAGATCTTCCCACGGAGGATCATCTGGACTCATGATTTCCATAATGGACTCGTCAGAATGAAAATTCCGTAGTAGAGGATCGGATGATGTCCGTTGTAGAGAACAGGAGGTGGAGGCCACAGCTAAGTGGTCCTCCGGCACTGATTGGATATCCTCATATGTGAGTTCAACAGGTGATAAAGGCATAGTGTCTCCAATCAGGTGTGTGGTGGCTTCATCAGGTACAAGACATGAATCAATGGAGTTAGGGATAGATGAAATCTGCAAGGAGATCATGTTCACCGTGGAAACATGGTTTGGGGGATCTGAAGTAGGAAAGACGCCCATAAGGGATGAATCCTTAAGGAGGCCAACCCCCACACTCTCATACTTTTGTGAAGATTGTCCAATCGAAGGAACGTTATCGCCCGGGTGAGTAGTGGTGTCAGGTGTGCAGAAATCCAGTTGGTCGATTGTGACAATTCGGCCTTGATGGGGGAATTGTACTATGCGGAAGACAGATGATGAGACTGCAGCAATGGCATAAAACCAATTACGACCAAGCATAATGTTATAATCTAACGGGGCAGGGACCACTTCCACATTAAGGGTTGCGGTCTTTCCCCCCAGCTCGACTGGTAAAGCTTGTAACATCCCATGAGGTTGAAAGCCACATCCGTCGAAGGCTCTCAAAGTGGTAGGAGAACGGTTCAACTCGGGAGAACCAATGGCTCTCCAACATGCGATCTACATGACTGACGTAGAGGCTCCTTCGTCCAAAACGGTACGATGGATTATCTTCCCAACAATGTTTGTAGCAACTTGAAATGCCAATTGATGGGAGAGCCTCGGTTTGAGGTATTCGAGCCGGAACATGATGGTATTCGATGAATCCGAGTCAACTACACCAATGGCAGTGAGGAGAGTCTTGCGCTGATTCAGACAGTTTTGCAAGACCTCGAGCGTCGACATAGCACAAGGAGATTGTGAGAGGTCTTCTACAATGTTGTAGTTTTGAGCAGCCCAAGCATTACGATTGAAAATCGATTTTCTAATCGTGCTCTTGGGTGGACGCAACACTGACTCAAACAAGTGCTTCTCAATGGTGAGAGGAGCAGCCAGTATGGTGACGTCGGGCATCGAAGTGGAATCTTTTTCAGTATTACTTCCAACGGGTTCCTTGGCTGGAACAGAGTCATACGAACGAGAACGGGTGTTCAAGTTGATAGTTTCGCTACGCATCATGAGAACATGTGCTGTGGTGGGTGCTTCTCCTTGGGAAGAAGAAGTGTGAGCGATCGACTATTGATTTTGAGCAGGGAAGGGATTGTTGAGAACTGCGGGTGTGGGTTTTCCCTTAAGGAAATTTTGAACTTCGTCCCTATGGGGGCACTTTGTAGAAAAGTGATCATCACCACACAGTAGGCAAGGATACTTCAACTTCCTTTTCTGTTTGGTATCATCAGGGGTGCTCTTTTGTTCCTGCTGGGTGGAAGATTTATTAGGTTTCCCTTTGTTCTTCTTCTTACCACCGTACTTTTGAGGTGAAACTGATGAAACATAATTCACTTCTTCAGTGACAGCAGGAGTGGATGATTTGGTGGTGTCGTGACCAGCCTGCGTTGGTGATGGGGAAGAACCTTAGGGGTTCGACGAACCAACAGTTTGAGAGGAAGGCTGGGTGTGAAGGGATCCAATGATGCCATCAGCTTGGGGTCCCTTGGTTGGTTTCGCAGGGTCGTAAGTGTTGCGGGGTGCATCGGGAAGAATATAAAACAACGTTCTAGATTGAGCATAGACTCAGTCTAGCAAATGGGAATGAGTGATGGCTTGTTCCTCAGTGACAGTGCCACCCATGGCAACATCCTGTGCTATGGTAGGAATGAGAGACTTCGTAAACCAGTCTGCTAGGAGTTGATCTGGAATAGGAGCCTTAATGAGACATCGTCTCCTCCGCCACTCATGTATATGATCCGAGATATGAGTAGCGGTATTCTAACAGAGCGAGGTTAAAAGCTTTGTACCAGTCTCGTACTGTATAGGAAGCTGGAAGTGATTCAAAAAGTTCATAGAAAGAGAACCAAAATCAGGAAAAGATTGAGGTGGTAGTTCAATAAACCACTTGGCAGTTGAACCAGTGAGAGTCCGTTGGAATAACCAAAGACGGATCGAGTCGTCCATCAAGGAGTTGGATGAGCACCATAAGTGGTATGTCATCACGTGGTTTTTAGGATCCTCACCCGGCTTACCATCAAATTTCAGGATATTTGATGGAAGTTTCATCGGAATGGGTGGCCAATTAGTTCTGTGGTAAATGGGGTCATTGGTGAGGCGAGATAGGTCAGGTAGGTCCAAAGTGGCCAAAAGGGGCAGCTGTGGGTTAGGCTATGAGTACTGATAGTACAGATAAGGCGTGTAAGGACCAACGGGACCTGGTATCAACTGACCATAGGGTGTTCCAGGAGGAAATTGGCCATAGGGGTATGGGTTTCCCGGACCAAATGTAGGTCCGCCGCCATAGTAAGGTGGTCCATTACCATAATAAGGTGGCCCATTACCATAAGATGGGGGCCCTCCTCCGCTTCCAGGAGGGGGTGGGCCGCCTCCAAATGGTGGGGGTCCGCCACCACAACCAGGGTAGGATGGACTACCACCACCTCCGCCTGGAGGAGGTGGTGGTCCACTACCACCACCAGAATAGGACGGGCCTCCACCACCTCCACCAAGAGGGGGTGGTGGGCCAACGCCACCGTTGGAAGGGTAAGAGCCTCCTCCACCAATTCCACCATAGTAGAGTGGTGGGCCACCACCACCGCCACCAGGATGAGAAGGTTCTCCACCACCACCATCGGGGTGGGATGGTCCTCTACCACCACCACCAGGGGGTGGTGGTCCTCCATCGCCCCCACCAGGGGGGATGGGCCATGATGACTGAAATGAGGTGGTCCTCCACCAGAAGGTAGAGGTCCTCCTCCTCCAGAGTTATGTGGGGGCCTGCCACCTCCAATGGGATGTGGGGGTGGACCAAACGGGGGTGGAGGGACTATAAGTGGGGGTCCATGTTGTAAAACATTTTGCTGTCCCCATAGAATGTAAGGATTTCCTAGGTAGGGTACCCCGTAGAGTGAGTTTCCGGGATTAAGTTGACCCGGCACAGGGTTAGTATGACCTGGATATGCTTGACTCGTTGGAGGTTGAATTATGTTGTACGGTCCCCCAACATGTGATAGTCCCATAGTGGAAGGTCCGGGAGGTAAGGAATTGCCAACGAAAGGCCCGATGGGAACTCCTATGGCAGTATTATGGTTAAGAGATGGGGGTTTCCCCCCAGCAACAACGTGTTGACCACTAAGTAAAGGTTGACCCAACACTGGTTGGTGATCATTCGCCATAGGATTAACGTTACTTGTAAAGAAGGTAGGGGGTAAAGAGTATCCTCCCCTCGAAGCTTGAGGTGGGGGAGGAGCAAGTAACGTACCTGTGGTGACCACAGGTGTGTTGGACTGTTGTTTTTCAATAGGTTGGGTTATGAGAGGTATTGAACTGGTCTCTTGTCTAGGGGATGTATGTGCAGGAATGGATGGTTGACCAGCTTCAGTCATGGTCACGTGTTGTGTGGATGATTCCGGTGACTCAAAAGATAAAGAGCGACTTGGGATTGGTCGGTAAGGGGGTAACGATGGGTCCTCAACCCTTCGTTGGAGACTTGATCTCTAGAGCCTTTCAACCATAGAGAGAAAGTGAGCCAATTGGTCACGATAGTAAGCTAAGGGGTCATCCGGAGTAGTCCCACTGGGTGGGGGTGCAATGGAAAAATGGGCCACTGGGTGGCCTGTAGAAGATGTCCAATAAGCTGCTGAAGGACTAGCAACTGCTGTGGGCTCGTCCTGGGGTTGATTTATCCATTCCAATGATCCAGGCTCTCCCGGCGAAATGGGAGGTAAGTCTTGTGAAGTGGGGGGTTGTGCTTCTTCACCCTGCGGGGGGTGAGTGGCAAGTGAATCTGGAGGAGTATGAGGAAACAAAAGTCCTCCAACATTCAAAGTGGGGTTTTCCACTTCATGTGACCCAACCCTGGCTTGTGGATCCATTCTTACCCTCGAAATTACCTCCTGGTTAAGGGGATATTCGGGTGGCAAATTCTGAATCCTGCGAGACCTTCTCCAAGGAAAGTCATCCAGAGTGACTGAAACAAAAAGTTTCTCCTAAGGCAAGCTACACAAAAGAAAGGCATACCAGACAAAACCCTACACAAACTAAGGCCGTAAGCAAACTTATGTTATAAGAGTGGATTCACAGGTCTAGAACCTCACAGGATTTCCAAGGCTTCGCAAATCGCTATATACCACAGGGTCCAACAATAAAACACGACAAGGAGGATTGGGAACGTACCCTTGGCTGAATACCTGATTACCTGGACGGTACGTGCGTAGTAATCTCCCCAATATGGTCGCTAGATTTGTTTGACGGACAATCCACTTTAGCGGACGCGAGCCACATCTCCCTATCTCAATGTGAGTCTAGAACAAATAATACAGACTATAAGCTACTTTCCTAGATCTAATTAAGGATCGAGTCAATAGATGTCTTACCTTGAACTTGTAGTCCTTTCTCCTGGATGTTGCTCCACACCTTACGGTCGTCAAATCTCAGCTGCAAGACCTGTCAAGATACACAGAACAATGCAAACAAGTAAAGAGCATCTATACAATAATAGATCTAAGTAAACAGTTAAGTAGGTAAACTATGCAATACTATCAACACAATAATATTGGTGGAAAGCATTTATATTACTGTAAATATAGGGAAAGTACATAGAAGAATGATTGCAACCAAGGCTTAACGTAGCAATTCTTCTCCATCCAAGCCAAATGCCATATCCTCCCAAGGAAGTGTGAGTCTCTCAATGGATGAGTTAGAGATTTCTCAATGATGATTTCACCAGCATGTAGACACTATAGAATTCCTGCTTTTGGAGAGGGGTAGAGCTTCACTTATATAGGACTAAGTGGATAGGGTATGGATCGGATAGGTTGAGATATGGTAGGAGAGAGATAAGGGATCCTCCCAATAGGTTAGGAACCGAGTGCCAGCTCTCCCAAGAGGTCAGGGATAAGGATCCAAGTCAGCAAGCTTCTAGAATGGGCTCGAAGAAGCTATTTTTGCCTATTAACTGACATCGTCACACCCTGCAAGAGAGCAAGATGCGATGTCGCAGGTTGCATGAGTGCAACCTGCGACGACCTCTCAAAACCTAGCATGAATGCAATGGTATCTCTTCCAAGTTAATGACTTATCCAATGAAACTTCAGGGATGTATACACTGAATCTCTTGATGGGAAGATTTTAGGTGTAACAGTTGCATGGAGAAAACAGGAAATTCACAAACTAGGTAGGATAACATATGATTCACTATTTGAAGAAATGATTATGAACAATCTTTGAGTTGTAATATATAAATTGTGCAAACTCATAAACCAACTAATAATAAAGACAATACAACTAATTATATACTATAGAAATTCAAACTAAACAAAATATAGCTATCTAATCTAAGTGAATGAATGCATTGTTGGACAAATCGAGGAGCCCTCCCAATTATCTTCATGTTTCTTAGAAAGCTACAACACTAGAAACTACTCTTGTGACACATAAATTATCATTGAAAACTGACTCGATTCCTTTTATATTAATAAATCAAATATTTAAAAGGGTTTAAGAAGCAAAGTATTGATTCGGCCTATCAAGATTCAATCCTTCCTTTTTATCTAGACTGAGTTTACAATTATGTTGACAAAGATAATGCATATATTGGATTCAATTATATTCTAATGACATGTGAATGCATGACCATATCCTCAAACATTGCTTACATATTCTAATGACATGTGAATGCATGACCATATCCTCAAACATTGCTTACACGATCACATTATTCACTGTGTGATGTTCTTGGTATAATTTGAATGATGGATTGGATGAAGAATAGTGCCTGCCATGTTTTCCCTGGAAATGTTCTAATGAAAATGGAAGCATCTAGTAGAAAAACCCATGTTTTGGATCCTCTTCTTGGAAGCTTAGGTATATGCCAAATGATGAGGTGAGTTACAGGATCCCCTTGTAAGTTACAAGACCTATAATGGTTAAACCATTGTTAGTAATAAAATGATCAGATGGTAAACCATTAATCTCCCTAATTCATTGAAAACAAACGAAAAGTCATTAAATTGAAAAATAATTACCTTTTAAGACTCATGGAAAGTATGGAAAAAGAAGTGATAATGTGGCAAAAAGGAGAGGTTACTATAGGTCGAGAGGACAATTGGAATTGAAAATAACATCAAACAGAAATCCCAACATTCCCTAAGCCTGATATTTTGACTACCCTCATGCAAACAAAATATGTGTAGCTGATGTTCTCATATCAAAAGTTTCAAAATTGACAAAACTTTATCAATGTTGCAACTGTGTCAAGTGCCAATCCCAATAACTATGTTTACATTAGATCCCTTTCTTTTCTTCTCTGCCCTGAGTTTATTTTTCAATGTTCTATTATGCAAGGCTAAATATTGAATTCATTTGTACCATCTCTTATTAATTTTCTTTAATTTCTGGTTCTTTTCCATTAATTTCTCAGGTTCCTCTTATAACTCAATGCTCCTTTTCTTCAGAACCTTGTTTTCATTCTTCACATGCATATACAAGATCTGAAGTTCTTCAATTTTTTCCTTGAGCTTTTCAATTTTCTTATTTTTCTTCCTTAATTGTGATGAGCCTAACTTGCTTGAGACATTGGAGGATATTGTTTGCTTCAAAGCTTCAGCAAACCCTATGTTGTCTTCAAAATTATTGAAGACGGGTGATGATGGTTCAACATAGTCAAATAGTTGAGGCACATATGTCTTAAAACCACGTTCAACATAGTCAAATAGTTGAGTAACATAGGTCTTAAAACCATCATATTTTCTTCTAGAATTCTTGGGCCAAAAGGTTCATTCTCTTGAACATTACTATGCCCTGTCCCTGTTGTTCCATTATATTGAACATTATTATGCCTTGTCCCTACTGGCTCAACATTCTGTTTTTTAGCCTCAACACTCTATTTTTTAGACTCAACACTATGTATTTTAGGATCAACATTATTTTTTTAGGCTTAACACTTTTTTTTAGGCTCAACATTCTGTTTTTAGGCTCAACATTTTGTTTCTTAGGCTTATTCTTAGTCATACTCCTAGTAATTCTTCTAGTGGTCATAAGAGAAGTTTGTCCACATCTCTCCTTTGCAGGTTGTACTCTAGAACTCTCTCCACAAATAGTGAAGGCTTCGAATTCCTAGAGACTGGGGTCCTCACTATTATTTCCATCATCATGCTTAGGAACAACGTTCACTGCCTGAGATATCTTCTCATGTGAAATAGCACCATAAAAAAATCCATTACATGCCAAGAACGTATCCAAGTTATCATCTCTCTTATTCAATTCCTCCATGATCAATATTTTAACCATACCATGATGATATAAGCTACAAATAACATTTTTATGATTTGATTGAATGTGTTTTTCCATTCGGCTTAGACTTTGCCATAAATAAAATGGGAATGTTCATTGGCTTCAAAATGCAAGAGAATGTGAATGTGATAAAGGAAAGTAACAACATATTGTCCCTCGTATGTAACAACCTTTTCCAATACAAACAACAAGTTCCTCCATTTCTATGTAATCCAAGTTGTAGGTACATCCTTCTTCCGATTCAATCTCTGGTGTATTCAGCATAAAAAAATGATTTCATATCCCCTTTTCAACTTGCTTACTTTCAAACCACCTCTCCCCTATTTGAGGTAGTCCGGTGGCTTGAGCTATCGACTCCTATGTTACTGCCATTACCAAATATCCGAGCAACATGACCATTGAACCCTTCTGCGAATGATTTCATGACAGAGGTATTGGAACCATCAAATTCTTGAGGAACGGAAGCCACCCTGCATCCCTAAGTATGGATTTACTAGAATTTTACTAAGGGTATGCTTCCAATATCTTCAAACACCGTGGCTCTTGCATTACTACACCGAGATTTCCCATGACGCAGCCAATCCAAGTATGTGAGGAAATATAGAAAACACTTTTTTTTACCAATTAATTTCCATTGCCACATGTTAGATTGCAAGGAAATTTCAATTGAGAAACATATCAATTTAGGGATTATTTCGCATCCTCTATGTGATTTGAAATAATATATAATGATATGGCGATAGGTGGAGAGTATTCGGGATAATGGACAATTATGAGTTTACATTCCACTTGACGGAGAGTTTATGGGGTGGAAGAGATATAATTCAAACACAGGAGAGTGTAGATAATAATGATCACGAGGGTAATGATTGTTCAAATAAAAAATCGTAGGATATATATCCTTTATGCATCAACAAAAAATGTGAAGTATTCTTTTAATCATTGTAAAATATGGTTGATGATGCTTCTTGTGTATATTATGGAAACATAAAAACATCATTGTGATTGATTCCACTGACTTAATAGATGCATTTTGCAAGGTAAGAGCTTTGTTTCATGAGTATATCATTAAACATTAAGTGCAGTCATGGTAAGAGCTCCATGTCATGCTCCACATAATCATTGATTCTACCAATCAACTTGTGTCATGCAGAATTCAGTTGCATGTTATTCCAATGTACTTACAACCCCAGTCATACCATTAGCTCTATGTTTTCATGAGCATTTGTGTTACTTATTACCATGGTTAGACTGTGGGATTTCATTAGTAGGTTATGCTACTTCTTACCATGGTTAGATTGTTGGATGGATATATGTATAGGGTATGCTAGCTAGTAATACTGATTTAGAATTTGTAACTTATGACTTTGCAGGTTTTCAATAAACTATAGAAATTAAAAAGTTATATAAATATTTAAGTTTATTCAAATGTATATTGCAATTGTTTTGTATTGGGATAATTAGCTAGCCTACTAAAAGTAACTAGCTGATGAACTTCATATATGGAAATACAGACTAACTAGTTTATTACAGGTCTTCATGTAACTAATATAGGGGTCCTGTAGCAACTAAAATGGTGATTATAGTACTACATGATGGTTACAATACTCACTGTGAATATTGAAAATGTAAATGTTGGAGACACTGTTGGAGAAGCCTAACACAATTATCTACAAAATCATCATCTTTGAAACATTGGGATATTATCAAAATCACATTGTCCTCGTTGTTAATTTTTTGGTTGATATTTCATGTAGTGAACAAATATTAACCCAAGGGAGTTAGATTTAAGCCATCCATTTTTCCCACATGTATAACACATGTGGATAATACATGCACCTATACCATGCATTGATAGACCCACAAAGATAACCGATGCACCTAAACCATGGATGTAACCTACAAACACAAGTTAACACAACAATGATGTTTTTAAACACATGTTCCTACGGGTTAGAGATCAGTTTGAGCATGTGAGGCATCCTTGTCGGTTACTTATATGGACACATGTCCTTGTTTTTTATGGCACCCTCACCTATTTGATATAATATATGGGAGAAGAGACCACTTGTAATCATTATTGTACTCTATTTTGTTAGAGATAGTGGTATCTCGGGATGTCCTCCATGTTCAGATGCCTAGCATGGAGGCACACTTACTAGATAGGCATCAATAGGAGGTAGATGGTGAGATGCACTCTACTAGCTGGCATGAATCCATTGGCAGATGCATGCAGACCTTTTAGAGTGATTTTCCTCATGCATGCAATATTTTGCATGCAGATCTTTTAATTAAAGATGCATGCAAAAGTGAGTTTTTGCATGCACTAATATTAGGTGTTTAGTAAACCTAATTGATCAGTGAGATGTTATAAGGAGGCTGGAGGTCATCGGTAAAGGTTACTCAACAGACTAGTTAGAGAGAGATTAGTCAGGAAGGTGCATAGTGCATGCATATGGCGACTTTCTGAGTTAGAAAGGAGCTTCTGCAGTAGGGAGAGTGAGGGGATCTGAGATGGATCAGACCTCATTTGATAAGAGGCACTTGGCTTCCAAATACTGTGGACAGAGAGATTTCATCAGTGAGGATTCATCAGCGTTTACAGGTTGGCCGACTTTCAGAGAGAGGAGGGCGCACTTTCTGAGGAGAGGAGTTTGTTGTGCATCTGTTTGACAGATTGAGCAGCTGATACTTCTGGAGTAGGTCTTCCTCAGTGATTGAGGAATAAATGTGATGATCAGAGCTCATATATGTTGAGATCTGATTCAGTACAAGTTTTCGGCAGTTATAGGAGGGCACACTTTTCCATGCAAAGACAGGGGCACATTCTTCAGATCTAGACAGTTGGCCTTCTTCGTTGGAAGAGCAAATCAGGCTTGTGGAGTGACAAAGATAATACAGACAAAGATTGACTTGTAGAGAGATCCAGATCCGTGTTGACAGTTAGGGCACATTTCCCATTGCATGCATCAGTATTTGCATGCAGATATAGGGTTTTGATACCTGTCAGGTTTGGTTGTTTCATCTAAAGTATTTGTATGTATTTATATTCTACTTGCTTTGCTTTGGGCTTGAGATAGAAGATAGCCCCACAGATTGTTGGTTTTCCCTGTTTGGGGTTTCCAAGGTACATCCTAAGTTATTGTGTGATTGATGTGTTTTTTCACCGTGGAAGTGTTGAGAGATATATAGTGTTTGTATCTTAAGTCATTATTGTATTTATGATTTATAGAGACTCAAACCGCTTGAGATATCAGGGCATCCAGAGGGAGTAGTGATCTCTGGATAATATTAAAATATTTTTGTACTTGTATTGGAGACATTAGGGTTGATGAGAGTATTGGGCACATGGACGAGTGGCTTGTATGAAACACTTGGATAATGAACCATTATGGAAGTTGGAGCATTGGAATACATCATCTTGGAGAGTACACCATCTTAGAGGAGGAGCATTGAGCCCAAGGAATATCATGCTTGGAGAGTGTTTCATTTTGGGTGTTGTATGACCCCTAGCTTCTATGTCATTTGTTCATCATTGTATTTTAGAGTGCTCCATGTGAGGTTTCCTTGTTGGTTGCTTATGTGAAAAAATGTTCTTAATTATTACCTTTCCTATTTGTATATATATAAGGGAGGAGAGATCTTTTGTAATCATAACCATTATTCTAATATATCTTTGTAAATGATAATTATGATGGCCCTTGGTGTAGGGATAGGGTTTTCTACCCTAGTAGATGTCATGCAAATGGATATAACACCTTCTATGCTATTGGAGCCTTAATATTATGGGATATAAGGCTAGGGTATGATCATGGAGAAATGAGATTGATGAGTATCGATCTTGTTGTGGTGCCTTGGTAAGAACACAAATTGGTTATTGTATCTTGATGCCAGTGCTGGTGCAATAGTTGAAGACAGAGATTTTGAGGAGTCACACCCTATGATGGACATGTAGGATTAGAACCTAGCATTAGAGTTGTCTTACCATGTCCTTCTATAATGAAATGTGACTAGGGTTTGGAAACTAAGAAATTAGGAAACTGTTTTGATGTGCATAACGCAAGAGTGATACAAGATTGGTGTTGAATCTAAGATTGATATTGTATACAATAGCCTTCATTTTCACCTCTTTTTCATCTTCGATGATTATCTTAATTAGATCACTAAATGAGACTAGTAATTTAAATATATTTAGTTTGCTACATTGAGTCACATAAATAATTAATGCAAAATCATTATTAACCTAATACACTTAACACCTTCTCCGGTATTCATCTCTTTCCCTCTCTTACAGTTTGTAGGCTTTTCCATTCCACTCTCCCCTTCCTCATAGTAGTGTGATCCCTCTCTCTAATGGTCATTCTACACATTATAGTGGGATTGATTTCCCTCTTTTAGTGGGATTAATCAAGGCATTGGTTTAGTATGTTCTAAGACTATATTTCTGGCACACACACACACCATAACAAATAGTATATCAATTTCATAGAAACAAGTCATGTTTCTATACTCTAAGTACATGAAATGTATGCGAGAACTAAAGTACATAGTCCCTACACTACATGAAGAAAGGGCATGGAAATATTCATAAATTTCAACAAGGTATTTGATGAAATTTTGTTAATGCATTCTTTGTACACAATGCAAAAATCACTAACATGTGTTAGTAATTACCAAGAAATTTGTTCACTATATAATATATCAACCAAGTAATTTGTTCACTACATGAAATATCAACCAAGAAATTGACAATGAGGACTTTTGGGGGGGATCTAAAAAGAACCCCCCCTAAAGGTGTTTTTGAAAGCGGTTTTGTAACCCCCCCCTCACAAAATTCATTAGCAATATCATGACTTTTTTCTTTTTTTTTTTTCGGGTGGGGGGGGGCTTTTTAGAAGCCCCCCCCCAAAGTCTTGAGAATTGGACTTTTTTTTTTTTTTTGGAGGGGGGGTTAAACAACCGCCTTCAAAAACACATTTTTGGGGGTCTTTCAAAAACCACCCCCAAAATTCCTAAGGATTTGAATTTTGGGGGCGGTTTTTTAAAAACCATCCCCAAAGGTCAAATTCTCAAGACTTTTGGGGGCAATTTTTAAGAACCCGCCGTAAATCCCCCCAAAAACATTTGGGGGCGGTTTTACCAATACTACCTAAAGATAAAACTTCCCCTAAAGGGGTAAATTGTTTTATTGAATCTTTAAATGGATACCATATCCTTCTTGTAGGACAACAATTCCATATGCAAAGGCTTATATGATGGCTTTTGGACCACACATAGTCCATGAGTCCTAGAGGAAAATGTTATGGCTTCAAACTCTATATTTTGACCTTATACCGTGTCTAAAGTCATGATAACCATCCTCAATATTCCAAACTCAAAATGGACATCATATCTTGATCACATGGCAAATATTCCCTTTGTAGGACCTCTATGGTGTCCAAGGGACATAAGGATGTCTCATGATCCTCATAGACAAATATTATGGTATAATACCTACATTTTGGCATCGAACCACATGGCGAGCACCAAGAACCATTTCTAGTGTTCTAAACTTCAAATTGAGCACCATATCCCACTTCCAGGCCAAATATTCCCTATGGAGGGCCAATATGGTGGTTTGAGACCACACATATGGACCATGAGCTCCATAGTATAATGCTACAACGTAAGGTCCTAGATTTTTCATTATACCATGGAATGGTCCTAAAGATCCATCCCTAGTGTACTCCTCCTCAACATGGTGTCCATATCGCACACATAGGCTAAGGATTCCCTACACAAGTCCTATGCAATTGCAATGAACATGAGCCCCATAGACAAATGTTCTATCCCAACAACATGGGTTTTGGTATCAAACCATGGATTAGTGACCAAGAAGAATCCATGATGTGACAAACCTCAAAATGGCCACCATATCCCTATCACATGGAAAAGATGGGCTAGGGCCTCATGGATGGCCTATGTAGAACCCAAAAGCCACATGTTATGGAGTAAAACTCTGTATCTTCACCCTGGAACATGACTTGGGTCATGAGAACCATCCTTGGTGTACTAAACCTTCAAATGTGACACCACATATTACTCACATGCTAAACATTTCCTATGCATGGCCTATGTTGTGGATTAATGCCCCACACATGTCATGTAAGGCTTAGATATGGATTCCATGGATAGAACCTATGTTTCTGCACCAAACTATGCCCATATCCCCAAGAAACATATCAACTAGTCTTTCAAACCTTGAAATAACCACCATATCAAAGTTGGAGGCTAAATATTATGTATTACGGGCATATGTGATGCCCAGAGCAACAAAACATGGCATGTGAGCCCCATATAAATATATGGTTTTTCCTAGTACCTTCCCTTCTATCCCTAGACCATAGCATGGGCATCGAGAACCATCCTTGGTATGTTAATTCTAAAAATGATGGACATATCTCACTCATATGCTAAATATTTCCTATGTAGGGCATGTGTGGTTGTTTTGGGTGCTACACATGATCCATGAGACCTAGAGGAAACTATATGAACTTAGGCCCTAGAAGTTAATCCTAAACCATGGCCTAGTTTTAAAAAATTATTCATGGTGTTATACATCCCAAAATGGCCACCATATCCCACTCACAAGCAAAAAAATTCCCTCTATAAGTCCTATGTGATGGACTTGGCCCCCGTGCAGAGATAGGGGTCATTTATGGGTAATTATGGGTAAATGAAGGATAATAAGGAGTTAATTAGTAATAATTTAGGGTTAATTTGTGGTCAATTATGGGTATTTAAGGGTCATTTAGGGGTAATTACATGGTAATGATCTGTGGTAATTAGGGGTCAATTTTAGGGTAATTAAGGGTTAATTAGTGGTAATTAGGGGTCTATTACGGGTTAACTAGGGGTAATTGATGGTAATTATGGGTCAATTATGGGTAAGTAGGGGTCATTTAAGCCCAAGGTCTTAGCTAATTAATCACGATTCCAAAAAACTAGAAGCATGGGGAGTATTCGTAGGGACCTTATCCTTATTTATCACTCCAAAATATGCCAATGATCGAGGAAGCATTTATTTCCCCTAGTCAACTCAAATTTCCTCAAGAGTTCAAGTTGCATTAGTATTGTAGGATTCAAGACACCAATGTAGATATATAGGAACAACTGCCATCAATCAACGGATTGATGTAGCATTTCATTAGATTTCCATTTCTAGTATAAATAAGAGCATAAGATGATAGTTGAATGTTACTGAACTTAACTTTTATGTTATCATTTACCTTAGATCTCTTCGAATTAGAATTGTAGAAGAAGACACTTTACTTCCCTAACATTATGAATAGAGCTTGAATACAAGTTATTTTTCTTCATAACTAGTCTTGTGTGTTAACAAGGGTTCCATGAGTATCCTTGAGTAGTGCCCACTCTAGGAAAATATTGAGAACCCTTATATATATCTTTGGTTTGCATTTGATTTCTATTTAGTTGTGATTTTACACTTATATAGTAACATTAAAGACTTTTGTAGTAACATTAAAAAATCTTGTAGTAACATCACAATGGACTAGTTTATGTATTTTCTAGCATTCCTCATAATGTATTTTCTAGCATTTCATATACTTCATTGTCATGGTTTATTTATGATGTTTATCACCTTATATGTTTCTTTACAATTGTAAGGGTTTATTTTCTTAGAAGTAGCCTAACGATTACAGATTCATTTGATTTACTAGAGTCACTTCACTTAGCTCTTTCACTGAAAATAGTGACTCTAATATAACCATCTATCTTGTACATTTTCTGAGAAGATAATAATGAAGGTCATGAGCCTAGCATGAATGGTTAAGAATAGTGAACTATTGAAGTTGAACCATTTTTTAGACTACTAGTTTTAGGTTAGGCCGTTGTAGAAGTTTGTACAAGTATTGGGTTGATAATTAAATTAAATTCAAGATATATTATTGAAATTCATTATCCCAACCCATTTATGTGGAGGTTGTTAAATTGCATTAGGATTAAACTTCAAAATTAAAAAATAAAATAAAAAAACATTTCATAGTTAATTGCATCCATCGACCTAGAGATCGACTTGAAACTTTTTTACCAAAACATTATCCTTTTAGTTTTGTTAGATTAGGTATAAATAGTCAACAACAACAAAAACTGGGTAGGAAAGTTTGATATTCAACAAAACATCGAGGAATTTTATAACCACCCCAAATTGAGAGATAATATCTTTGTTGATCCTCCTTTTGACTTTGAGAATCCTTTTACCAATTTTGAGAATCTCTATTCTAAAAAATAAATGGTATAAGAAGGAGAGGATCAACTTGAAATATTAGATTTTATAATTCAGGAGAGTGATGGAGAAACTAGGATAAAGAATATAAACCCTACAACTCTCTGTTAATTTTATGGTCACCTTGATACTTTCCTTTTTTAATTTGAAGTTGTCTATAGGCTAGATGATTATTCTTTAGATTCCAAAAATTCCAATATCTTGCCTTATACCTTAAAATAATAAAAATTTGAGATGTTTTATGATCTTGGAAGGAAATACTATCATTAGTTTGGAGAAAATGAATAGATCCTTCATTGAAAAATATAGGGATTACTATAAATAAAAAAACATAAAAGATGAAATATTTTGAACGATACAAGGTGAGAATGAGTCTCTACAAGACTATGAGGAAATATTTCAATTAAGTTACAAAATATATCGTGGATGCACTTTAGATGAAGGATCCCTCAAAATTATTCTAGTTAGGGGGGTAAGAGAATAATGTATTGAAAATTTAAACCTTCTTTCAAATGGAGACATATTTCATTTAACGTCTGGAGAAATAAACAAAGTTTTCAAAAAATTCATTAGATACACAAGAAAAAATATTAGGGGAGGAAGAAGCATTCCCCAAGTACCAAAATCCAGATCTGTCTTTCTTACTAAAAAGGATATAGGATTATTATTAAAAAGGATATGAAAATTGACATATTGCATTCATCATCTTTGCATATGAATACCATGTAGGTTAATAAGAAGCAAGGGGAAGCTAATAAATACGTGGCTATGCTCTAACCTAGGTGCATAAAGATACATGCAACAAATCAATACCCATTGAATATAGTGGAATTTTATGGCATTTGTGAAGAAAATCATTAGACAAGAAAATTCCTTTCATTACTTAGTTTTAAACTAGCATACCAAACCATGAGATAACATTGAGCAATTATGTTTCATAAATCGAAGAAGAAAAGGATAACTAAGGCCATTTCAATAAGGTATGCCATAGAACCATCCTCAACACTTTTATTATTTTGGAAATCAAATGTATATTACATCTCAAAATTGGAACCTAAATAACCATTCAAGTTGGAAAATTCATAATCAAATACCATGATAATGGAAATATAGGCCATGAGAACCATCCCTAGTGCCCATGAAGAGCCTTAGAGTACACTAAATTTTTGACCCAAAAACATACATTATTGTCATTGAACTCGGCTTGGTGTCACAAAATTTAAATGGAAACCACATCCTACTCATGTAACAAAGTTCCCATTTATAACTTATAAGGCCTACATAGTGGCTAAGGACCCCACAAATTATGGCTCATGAAACCTTTACTTGGGTATCAGAAACCATCCATGTTGTTCTAAACCTCAAAATACCAATGACCATATCCAACTTACATGCCAAAGATTCTATATGGGGGGATTATGGTGGTAATTTGGGGACCCATGTATGGACCAAGAGATTTACAAGAAAATGTTACAGCCAAGGACCATAGTTTTGACTATATTTTAAGTCGTGCATTAAGAACCATCCCATATGTGCAAGTTCTCAAATTATGACCATATCTCACATGTAGAATAGAGATTTTATATGTAGATACATGCTATGTGATGGTCAAGGGCATCGCAATGGCCTGTGACCCCGTAAGCAATTGGTATGAACTTAGGCCATACATTTAAACCCTAGACCATGGTGTGGGCCAAGAGATCCATTATTGGTGTTACAAATCTCAAAATATCAACATATCCCACTTGTAATTGAAATAATATTCCCTCTATTGATATTATGTGATGTCTCAAGGCCTTACAATGCATCACTTGTGAGCCACAAAGGGAATTGTTACATGTAGGCTTAAGATTCCATACATAGTTATTATGTGGTAGTTTAGGTTAACATGCATCAACCATCAACCCCATAGCAAATTAATATGGCATTAGACCCTAAATTTAGTTCACAAGCCATGGTATAGGCCACAAGAACCATCATGATCAATGTTACAAATATTGAAATGGCCACCACTATATCTCACTTATAAGGTAAAGTAACACATGTAAGCTAAGGATTCCCTACACAGTCCCTATCCAATTATGTGGGTTACTATGCAAAGAACATGAGCCCCATAAATAAATATTCTCTCCCAACAACATGGGTTTTGAGATCAAACCATGGATTAGTGACCAAGAAGCATCCATGATGTGACAAACCTCAAAATGGCCACCATATCCATGTCACAAGGAAAACATGGGCCGGGGCCTTATGGATGGCCTATGTAGAACTTAAAAGCCACATGTTATGGATGAAAACTTTGGATCTTCACCATAGACAATGACTTGGGTCGTGACGACCATCCTTCTCATACTAAACCTTCAAATGTGACACCACATATTCCTCACATGAAAAACATTGCCTATTCATGGCCTATGTTGTGGCTTAATGCCCCACACATGGCATGTAAGGGTTAGAGATAGATTACATGGATTAGAACCTAGGTTTTTGCACCAAACTATGCCTTTCGCCCCAAGAAACATATCAAGTCTTTCAAGCATTGAAATCACCACCATATCAAACTGATAGGCCAAATATTATGTATTAAGGGCATGTTGACAATCAAGGGACTGAGCAAATGCTTTCATGACTTATTCATTGTGTCTGTCAAACCACTAGTTGAGGTCATTCGAATTGAGTTGGAAATCCACTAGTTGAGCAATCCAAAAACTAGTTTTATTTTCCTATCTTCCAAACCAAGTCCAATTGAGTCTAATTGCAAATCTCAGGGTTGTTATAGTTGGATGGGGTTAGTTTCAAGCCAACCACTTCCATATCTGCACTAGAATCCATTGGGTTCCACATAAGTCCCATGGATATTACCTTGAAGCCTTCGGTTTATCCAAAGGAGTCTACCCAGGCGTGATGCACCCAGAGAATGTGCAGCTGCCGAAGTTGGGAATCGGTTTAGGCTATTGTAGAATTTCTTTGAGCTCTAGAAGGTTCTGAATTCGATATTGGGAAAATTTGGGAGTTTTGAGGTGTTAGGGATTTTATTTTTGAATTCTAGTCAAACTAGTTAGAACTTTTGTATCCATCCCACCCACTGTGTGTTTAAATTTTCTAATATTTGAGTTAGTGAACCTAATTTGGTTTGGGTACATTACACAATTGCCTCTCAATTCCATTCATTATATTTTATGGAAGTATTATGAGCAACAAATACTTTCTTTTAAATTGTAAAACATAATTAGTTTTAATTAGCATTCAAAACTTCATAATTCACCATGAACACATGAGATAAACATGTTATGTTTGCCATTATGAGGATAATATGGAAGTTTCCTAGTAAGTATGAAAATCATTGTTGCAACCCGAGAACTCTCTGTAGTTTGAGTTTGAAGTTTCCACCTATTATCAAGGATGAGAATAGTGATTTGACAATGAACTCGTACTTCATTTACAACGTTACCATAGTATCCCTTATTACGATATCGAAGGAACCACAAGCTCCTAATCGCATCCTACATGTTGGTTCCCAATTTTCTTCACTTAGACAATCCCTTCACCCATTTAAAAGATATATTAATATGGTATTCCTTCTATAACTATAATTAGTTTCCAAGTCTGTGCACAAACTCTTTCGCTACTTCCATAGTACTACAAGTCCACAACTCTAGTACCTAAGTTCGAAACCATGAACCCACCTCAAATTGATAAATCCATCCCTTGGGGCTACTTTGATGGATCTAATCAAAATTGATAAATCCATCCTCTAGGGCTACTTTGATGGATCTAGTCATGAGAAATGGAATTTTGGGGGCAGTTTTCTTAAAGACGCCCACACAAATCCAATTCTCATGACTTTTTTGGGGGGGTTTCAAAAACGACCTTGAAAATGACATTTAGTGGGGGGGGTCTTTCAAACACTCCCCCAAAATTTCATGAGATTTTGGATTTTGGCGGTGGATTTAAAACAACTGCCCCTGAAAGTCCAATTCTCATGACGTTTTGGGGTGGGGGTTTAAAAATGCCTTGAAAAGGACCTTTAAGGTCTTTCAAATCCCCCCCTAAAAATTCATGACAATTAGACTTGTGGGGACGGCTCTAAAAAAACCACCCCAAAAATCCAATTCTAATGTACCATCATCATCATCACCATCTAACAACCATAAACATCATCTAAAATTTGCTAACATCATATAAAATACACACCTATTATCACCTATCAAATATGATAAGCACCATCTAACATACACAAAAAAATAGCTAAAACATCTAACACATATAAATGACATCTAGCATATAAATCTAAAAATCACATCTAACAAAACACAAGCATTGTCTATCATCATCATCACACACATTTAACAAGTATCATTTAAAATACACATATAGAAAACATATGTAACATGACCTAACAATATACACATCAACATCAACATATAAATAAAGTATGTCAACGCGAACATGAAAAATGCATTGTATATATATATATATGTGAAAAATAATATCAAACTCATGATACATGATGTCAAATATATGCTATAGCATATATATTTGGTCAACATTCAGAACTAGAGGCATTGGTACGTCAACCAGCAAGAAGTATCGCGCCTATCTATAATAGTTGAGGCTGTGTCTGTAGTAGAAGATCATGGATGGTCAAATGTCTGTGGAAGAGAGGGTGGTCATTCAGTGTGCAGTGGAGTCAATGGAGATGGTGTTAGGTCGGTTGTGTTTGGAGGAGAGGGTATTCAACCAACCAGTGGAGGAGGATATGGTGGTCAATCATCACGGTGAAGAGGAGAAAAAGGAGGTGCAGGAGGAGTTATATGATATGGTGGTTGATAAACTCGGTGAGGTGAAGGAGGAGGTGGAGGAGTATCTAGATGAGATAGTGGTTGGTCAAATCAGTGAGGTGAATGAGGAGGTGGAGAAGGATTTTGATGAGATGGCGGTTGGTCAACTTAGTCAGGTGAAGGAGGAGGTGGAGGAGGAGATGGATGACATGGTGGTTGGTCAACTCAGTGAGGTTGATGGAGGAGGTGGAGGAGATATATGAGATGGTGGTTGGTCAACTCAATGAGGTGAAGGAGGAGGTGGAGGATGTGGAGAAGGAGGATGACCACACTCATTAGATGGTGTAGACAAAGTCTTAATGTCATGGTCATTGTCAAGAAATTTATATGATAACTAATTCAACACTAAATTGTCAACCCGAGGCTCATAGGCTTTGAGGTGGCATCACTATATGTGTAGGGTGGAAGCCCTACCTATCCTAATCTATTCTAAAGACTAAAGACTATTGTTTTTTTGTAAAAGTTCAAGATGTCATTGAGTTGAAAGTTTATGAATTCAATTTTACGATCCGAATAAAAAAATTTATGTTGACTCAATGTTTTAAATTAATGAGGTCCCACTCTAATATCTATAGCTACAATTGTAGATCTTGGAACAAATAAAATCTAAGTACAATGTTTAAATCTATTCCTATATGAACAACAAAATGCAGTCTAGATTTGTTTCAAAGATGAATATGCAAAGAAAAGAATGCAAATGTGACAGCTAGGCTAGATTATGGATGTGCAAATGTGACACGCTTGTGGAAAATAAACACTCTTGCGGAAAATAAATCAAACTTGCGGAAAGTAAACACACTTTTGCAAAAAATAAATCACATGTTCGGAAAAGTAAACACACTTGCATGAAAATAAACAACAAGGATTTGGGGTAACCCACTAAAGTGGATGTGTCACACTATTAGACTACAGGAAATCCATAGTGAGGTCGTCTTTGCATCTTGCCATTTCCCCCTCCCCCTTGTTGTGTAATGTAAAGGAAACCTATCTACCTACACTTCAACCCCTTTAGCACCTCCCCAGAAACGACGCAAAAAAAGTCGAGAAAATTATATGATAACTAATTCGACACTAAATTGTCAACCAAGGGCTCGTAGGTTTTGAGGTTCCATCACTGTATGTGCAGGGTAGAAACCCTACCTAGCCTAATCAATTCTAAAGACTAAAGGTTGTAGTTTGTCTGTAAAATTTCAAGATGTCATTGAGTTGAAAGTTTATGAATTCAAGTTTATGATCCAAATAAAAATATTTATGTTGACTCAATGTTTTAAAATTAATGAGGTCCTACTCTAATATTTATAGCTACAATTATAGATCTTGGAACAAATAAAATCCAAGTACAATGTTTAAATATATTCCTATATGAACAACAACATGCAGTCTAAATTTGTTTCAAAGATGAATATGCAAAGAACAAAATGAAAAATGTGACAATTAACCTAGATTATGGATGTGCAAATGAAAACAAAGTGCATTAAACACTTAAAGGAAAACAAGCTGGAGTAAAAATCCTCTATGTAGTCAAACAAATCAAGTCCTAAATTCATAACAAAAACAACTCAAAAGTATTCAAATGAAATAACACAAGAACATTTCAAATGCTAATATCAAAGTGCTTATCCTACCTATTCTAATGTTGGAAACCTAATGGAAGTTCACTAAGTGAGACCTACAATGGATTTAAGGTTTCAAAAGCTAGAAATAAACAAGGAAAAAATAGAAATTGCAATGGCTACCTATTACCTATAAGGGATCACTCAAAAGACTAAATTATTTCTAATATATTGAAGGCAAAGTTTCAAATTAAAAACAAGACATGCCACAACTCTAACTTAGACTCACAACTAACTACAACTGGTATGGAAAAAGTAGAAAATATATTCTATAGTTCAATTACAATCTAGCTATGCAACAACAACCTAAATGAAATTAACTTCTAAAGTAAAAAACATTCCACCTTTCAAAATAAAAACTTCTTTTTTACAAGTTCAAAAGTCAAGTTTATAAATGCAGAAAGAGATCTTCAGATCAATGACAATTTAGATCAACCAAGCTTTCAACTTGATGAACTAAGACACCTGAGTTAAACCTACATTGTGCACTCAAGGCAAAGATTGATGAATCGAACTCTGCAATGGATTTGATCTTAGGGATTTACAAATTATGGGTCCTATGGTTGAAACAATGAGAAGAAAGGGTCAATTTTAAAGGAGAAAACACTAAATCCTAGATTCAAAACAAAATTGGCAATCTAAAACCAAAAATTAAATCTATTTTCAAATAGCAACTTACAGACAATGTCTCAAGCAAATGGATAGAACAAAGCAAATTAAAGAGGATAAATTGCTACGGGAAAAATGATGGAATGGATTCCATGTCTAATTTCGAGCTTGAAATTGTATGTATAATCTATGATAATAAAGGAATCTGAATTTAACAAATTGTTGGGGAAACGTAAAAAAAGGAGAAATCACTAAATGTATTTAAAAGAGGAATTCTATTTGTGGGAACAAAGTATGGACAAAACTTCTACGATTAACCTTTCCTTGAAATCAACTACATAAACTCACAAAATATTTGGCTTATTGTAGTGCCCCTAGACTACTGTAGACCTTGAGGGAACTTGTTGAGTGTCCCGACTGATTGAAACATTAATAAAATGACCCATTGATGTTATATTGAGTATTTTCATGACTACGATTGATTGTGAATCAATAAAATAATGATATATGTGTATCTGGATAGTTGATGTAAATGAATGATTACATGTTGTTTAACGATTAACTTTGATTATGAAAAATGTACATATGAATTATGCTTAACGACTAGCTGTATGACTGATTATGGAATGAACTATGATTAATGAGGGCAGGACTATTAATAGGTGTTTTGAGAAATGTGTATAGCGACAGGTGAAACGGTTCACTAACGGACATACAAAGGAATTGAGGGTCGTAGAGTACAGATAAATTACACACGGGGAGAGCGACGATGATGTCGACTTTCGACGGAATACCACGCATGAATAGATAAGCACTAGTCCGCTTGCTCAAGAGGAAAGTGTGAGGGCATACGAGGTGGGCCACGACGGAGCTGGTCACGTACGAGTTGGGGGGTGCGCAGTGAGAACAGACTCACTCCTCAGTGCCATTAGTCCCTAATAGCTTGTAGACGAAGGATAGAAGGTAACGGCTCCTGAAATCCCTACATGAAGTTCCCGCAAGTCAAAATGAAAGGATGGCGGCAGAAGGGCCCGACGATGCGATACCCTGCCGAGAACGGAAAGAGTGGACGCAAGGACCCGACGATGTGGTACCTTGCCGAAAAATGGAAACGATTGATGACTGGACCCAACGGAGTGGTGCCATGTCGGGGAAATGAATTAAGGAATGGGGAGGCCCAACGACGTGGCACCAAGATCCTAGTAAAAACGATTGTTAACTTAATGGCCTAAAAACATATAAATTGCACCTCGAGCATTTACTTAGAAAAATGCATTTTTAGTATTTTTAACATTAGAAATGATTATTTATGCATTTGCATGTTTTTGAGTATTTAAAAATATTAAAAATATTTATTTAGGAGCAAAATGGAATCCTAGGCATGGACACCTAGTCAACTCCACCTACACCACAAATATAGGAGTTAAGTGAAATATCTTGGGGACAAACATGAGCAAACTTAGGAATGTTGGCGCATCTCCTAGAGAAACTGACATATGGATGGGTGAGTATTATTAAATTAGAAATTTAATAAAATATATATTTATGCATGAAGTGACATGTGTCGCATGGAATTTTCCTTTAAAAGGAAGGCATTGGGAATGGGTAAGGCACCCAGATCCTGGATGGCTATTATAACCTTGGATTAGTTTATGACTTGTTGTTATTGAGGATTTGGCTGGAAGTTTTGGTGGGGGGAATCCCAAGCTGAGTTTCTTGATTATTGTGTGTGAGCTCTACGACCCAAAGCTCGGGGGAGGTCAAGCGACTAAAAGCATGAGCCTATGGTTGGGTGGCAAAGCTAACGGTTGCTTCACCAATGGTTAAACGAGCTTCTTCTGGAGGGACACAATGCGTGAAGCGGACGACGAGGGCAAGCAGGATCGTATTGACGACGACGACTACCCCTCCAGCAACGGATTCGACCTGCAGTAACAGGTTTTGTGTTTTTGTTAGTTCTCAAATTTGATAAGTTTTATAAATGATTATGCATGTAAATGACTATATTGTGGTTTTAAGTTTCTAATAATTTTCTAAGTAGGACCTCCAAGAGGGGGGTCCCTACATTTGGTATCAGAGCCGGTCGAGCCTTGAGGGCACTTGACTCATATTATTTAGGTGTTTGTCCGTGATTCATGGAGATCGATGGAAGGATCAAAGCTGTGATTTCCTTGGGACTACACCAACTGTTGGAATAACTACTCATACAGGTTTTTATGTACTCAAATATTTTATTATTTCTGTTTTTATTTAAGGAAATACTTGAGATCTGAAATGTCTAATTCTGTGTTTAAGC
Source organism: Larix kaempferi (assembly GCA_027924585.1). Taxonomy (NCBI): domain Eukaryota; kingdom Viridiplantae; phylum Streptophyta; class Pinopsida; order Pinales; family Pinaceae; genus Larix; species Larix kaempferi. Next base: position 17,612,465 of record BSBM01000893.1, read on the forward strand.
AATTTCTGGAAATGTATGTTTTATGTACTAGAATATTTTAGTACTTCTGTTTGTGCAAGAAAATATTTAGAGATCTGAATAGGCTGTCGAATTGTACGAGTATTACATTCCTCTGATTAAATAGTTAAAGGCAGAATACAAATTGTATAGACGGAATTAAAATGAATCGACTATTCTTCCCTACACTCATCGTTCTCTGTCCATTGCTGTTTGATTTACTGTGATGATACTTGCGCTCAGATCGAAGCTCGATCCTTGCCGCTGTCTTTTGGCTACTGTGATAAAAAAAAAACTTCACATACATTCACCGTTTTGGAAGTTGAACTCTGCCCATATCTTTTAATTGATCCTTGGGTATTTAGTAGTTGAATCGAAGCACCAACGTCTGATCTCTGCAATCGGTATCATTTAGATTCTTCCTTCTTCTTCTTTTTTTTTTAATAAGTAAATTTATAGTATTGGCATGCGATTATTTCTGTTTGGTATCGTATACATAGCCTCCTCGCATTTTCATATTCATCTCTGTTGATATTATATACATACCATGGGTAAACGAATCCTGTATACTCTCATATGATCACTGTTGATATCATTTATGTAAATCGAACCTGGCATTCTATTAAGATCTCCACCCGTCTTGGCTAAACGCCTTTGGACTCGGATCGAAGAGATCTCCGCCCTCAGCTTGTACCGAATCAGATATTAGCTCCAATTTTGGTTAAATACCTTCAACGTAGATCGCACAATCTCTAATTTCAAACTATGCGATTTTGCGTATGTATACCTATCACTCGTCTTGGCTAAACGCCTTTCGACTCAGATCGAAGAGATCTCTGCCCACAGATTTTGCGTACATGCATATCAATCCTGGTTTTGGTCAAATACCTTCAGCATAGATAGTCTGGACCTCTTAATTCTAATCATAGATCTCTATACCCTAATGTGAAATTTACCTGGATATGATACGAATTTTGATTATCGACCATCAATATAATTCTTTTACCTGAATCAATCTGTGAAATTTTTTATATATCTTTTAATTATTTTGTTCAAATTGGTTTGCAGAACTCTTACTATGGTTATCTTATCTATTCAAACAGATCTGAGGATTATTAATAGTCTATTCCATTATCTACCGGTTACCTGCTGCTCGAATCGAGTGAACCAGGAGATAATATGATACGATCGGATTGACAATAGATCTATCTGCAAATTTGTTGTTAATATATACAATTGATTATGGGAGTTTGAAATAAAGTTATAGCTTATAGAGAGAGAGAGGTTCAAATTTATATATATATATATATATATATATATATATATATATATATAATTTTATTTTTTTTGAAAATAAAGCAATTGAAATTAGAAATTGTAATTCATAGTTTGAAACGTAGTTATTACTTTTCAAATATATAAAAAGTTATATATGTTTAAAGATATTGTTTTTAAAATTATCTTATTGGTTTGTTATATATGAAAATATATATATTGAAAATTACAATCAAAATGCATCTCTTGTAATAAGATCGGGTTACAATGATAAGTATAGATTCTTTTGGAATTAAAATATTTATATTGTATACATATCCCTATTTGTGGAGCACAAAACAAATGAACACGTGGTAAATATACGTTTTACTAGAAGGTTTATTGTATTACGAAAATAAAATAAGTTTTTAATTCTGGTATATTTAAACAAAGGTTACATATATATGGTATGAGATGAATTTTTAAATATAGTTTAGTATGTTAATTATATAAAGGTTATATATCTTGGATGGGATGTTGGATGACCTAACTCCGATGTTTTAGTATACTCAGTACTTTAAAAGAAAGTATATGTGCTCATGTAATATATTGGTTGGATAGGAAGAATTTGAATGAGAGATTTTAAGTCATAATCGAGTTAAAGATATGGTTGTGAACATGTATACAAGTTATATATATATATATATATGGATTAGAAGGAAATATAAATAGATGGTCTAAACTATAGAAGGTTTATATAGATTATTGAAAAGAAAGAAAATATGAATGTAGCAAAGTTAATCAAACCAAGGCCATTAATGGGCCATAAATTTATGCATGATAAAGGTAGACTCTATCGAAATGGGGTCATCACTTCAAGTGATCAATGCTTAAGTTAACATATGTTTTACGACAATACAAAGTCGTGAGTCATTGGGGAACTACATAGGCGGTCCCGTTCCTACATTTAGTTATGAAAAGTACAATATAATTATATTGTTATTTATATTTATTTATATGAGGGAAGAAAAGAAGAAATGGAATTTTATTATCAATTGTTGCTATATTGATAAAACTAATAGAAGAAGGATGACCTACCTTTTGCTAGAACTCTTGACTTTAAGAAAGGAAATTGTTGGATAGGGATTGTACCAACAACATAAATTTGAAATTCAAGGAAAATGTACCCGAAAAAAGGAACAAAGACCAGAGATATTTTAAACTTTTCCTACATGGCCATGATGAGAAAACAAGTGGACGGATATATTGGTGGATTTATTAAATGATGGGAAAATGATAAATTTTGACTAACAAGATACCATTAAGATACTCAAATTGACGATACTTTAAGAGATTGTCGAGGGAGCGAAACGAACTTAAAATTTGAAAATGAGATATCCATGTGATCGGTATGATGAGTGAACTCATCGACATGCATTTTGCATTATGACAAAACCACTTACGAAAACTCAGGACTATGAACTTGAAATTTAACCATGGTATCGAAATGGTCAAATGAAGACAATGTTTCGCAAAAAGGAGTATGGAGACGGTTAGCATAATAAACCGAACGCAATGAAGCTAACATAAGGACATGATCAAACCTTGATGAAAAGATGACTAGCCCTTGATATGGAGCTTGATGAGGTAAGGACGTGATAAGTTCATTAACTTGGACACGATGATACTGATGAAGGGAATAAGAGATAAATTTTAATATGTTCGACTAAGCCGCTAAGTTCTGACACTAGGAATCTTATCGAATTGAGAACCGACATTTAAGGATTTGGAAGTAATCATATGGAATTTGGTTTTTGGACTATTTGAGGGTCTCTCCTTATTTGTTAAAACCGTGATTATGTCTTACCTTTATATATTTGACTGAATATCTTATGATGTTTAACTTCGCGTCTTGGAGGGAGGATAACCAATTAGATTGGAATCCTTGATTGGATTTGTTATGATGATTGATGATTTGATAAACTATTAGGTGGCTATTGACGCAATGCAGCTTGTAGATAATTGGACATTGTAAATCTTCGTAGATGACTAGAAGGTATAGGAAATCTAGTTGGGACTGACAACGCATGAATGTATCATTGGATTGATATTATGAAAAAATTACGAATGAGTTCCTGAGAATGTATTGGAACCATACTTAATGAGATAGGAAATAATGACTTGGACCACTTGTGCTTATAGCCATGATTGTTGGAGAAAAATAGAAGAGAATAACAAGAAGATGAAAATAGGAATTTAAAGTAAAACCTAATATCGAAAGTACCAGAACAAAAGTTAACTTTGGGACGAAGTTCTGTATAAGGAGGGGTGTATGTAGTGCCCCTAGACTACTGTAGACCTTGAGGGAACCTGTTGAGTGACTTGACTGATTGAAACATTAATAAAATGACCCCCTGATGTTATATTGAGTATATTCATGACTACGATTGATTGTGAATCAATAAAATAATGATATATGTGTATATGGATAGCTGATGTAAATGAATGATTACATGTTGTTTAACGATTAACTTTTATTATGAAAATGCACATATGAATGATGCTTAATGACTAGTTGTATGATTGATTATGGAATGAACTATGATTAATGAGGGCAGGACTATTAATAGGTGTTTTGAGAAATGTGTGTAGCGACAAGTGAAACGGTTCACTAACGGACACACAAAGGAATTGAGGGTCGTAGAGTATGGATAAATTACACACGGGGAGAGCCACGACGATGTCGACTTCCGACGGAATACCACGCATGAGCAGATAAGCATTGATCCACTTGCTCAAGAGGAAAGCGTCAAAGCATACGAGGTGAGCCACGATGGAGATGGTCACGTACGAGTTGGGGGCCCCTCAGTAAGAACGGACTCACTCCTCAGCGCCATTAGTACCTAATAGCGTGTAGATGGAGGATAGAAGGTAATGGCTCCTGAAATCCCTCCATGAAGTTCCCGCAATTCAAAACGAAAGGATGGTGGCAGAAGGGCCCGACGATGCGGTACCCTGCCAAGAATAGAAAGACTGGACACAAGGACCTGACAATGTGGTACTTTGCCGAGAAATGGAAACGATTGATGACTGGACCCAACGGAGTGGTGCCATGTCGGGGAAATGAATTAAGGAATGGGGAGGTCCAACAGTGTGGCACCGGGATCCTAGTAAAAGCGATTGTTAACTTCATGGCCTAAAAACGTATAAATTGCACCTAGAGCATTTACTTGGGAAAATGAATTTTTAGTACTTTTAACATTAGAAATGATTATTTATGCATTTGCACATGAATGTATATTTTTGAGTATTTAAAAATATTATAGATATTTATTTAGAAGCAAAATGGAATCCTAGGCATGGACACCTAGTCAACTCCACCTACACCACAAATATAGGAGTTAAGTGAAATATCTTGGGGACAAACATGAGCAAACTTAGGAATCTTGGTGCATCTTTTAGAGAAACTGACACATGGATGGGTGAGTATTATTAAATTAGAAATTTAATCAAATATATATTTATGCATGAAGCGACACGTGTCGCATGGAATTTTCCTTTAAAAGGAAGGCATTGGGAATGGGTAAGGCACCCAGATCCTGGATGGCTATCATAACCTTGGATTAGTTTATGACTTGCTGCTATTGAGGGTTTGGCTGGAAATTTTGGTGGGGGGGAATCCCAAGCTGAGTTTCTTGATTATTGTGTGTGAGCTCTACGACCCAAAGCTCGGGGGAGGCCATGCGACTGAAAGCATGAGCCTATGGTTGGGTGGCAAATCTAACGGTGGCTTCGCCAATGGTTAAACGAGCTTCTTCAGGAGGGACACAATGCATGAAGCGGAAGGCAAGGGCAAGCAAGATCGGATTGACGATGACGACTACCCCTCCAGCAATGGATTCGACCTGCAGTAACAGGTTTTGTGTTTTTGTTAGTTCTCAAATTTGATAAGTTTTATAAATGATTATGCATGTAAATGACTATATTGTGGTTTTAAGTTTCTAATAATTTTCTAAGTAGGACCTCCAAGGGGGGGGTCCCTACACTTATACAAATTGAAATTTACAAACCAAAAAGGGTTTCATAAAAGTCCATAATTTCCACGCTTAATAATCAATTTTGTGGAATGATTTATGTGCAGAACATCAATCGGAAAGACAAGATGTCAATATAATTTTTGCAATTGACTTCTAAATTGGAACCTTACACAAAATTGACAGAAAAATATCAATTTTCATGCAGAAATTCAAAAACGTTTTTTCAAACTACTCACAGAAATTGATTCTATTATACAAATTGACAATCAAAATAAATACTTGTACAAAATTTGAGATAAAATTTGCAGAATAAAACACACATACGATTTAGAGGGATGGTCAATCCTTGGGTATTTCACAAACTGTACATAGAATTTATTCCCAGGAATTCAATTCTCAGCGAAAGGGATTGAGTTTACAGAGTGTTGATTTGATGCAAAGACTCTTCTCCCATTTTCTTCTATAAATTACCAGTCTCTGAACTTATATAATGTTTACATATGACACAGGAGAAACATCGAATCCCAAAATTCGACCTCCCATTAGATTAATTCAACTATCTGAAAATAGAGATTTGTTCAACGATCTGGCTATATTGTGGGATTTGTTGAACTAACAAGTAATTAGATTCGAAAACCATTTAAATAAAATAGTTTCTAATTCATTCTCGTGACAGAATGTCACTAATTGTTTGCAAAATATTCGTGGGATGACATCATCATTTGAACTGCTACTTTGATTGATATTTAGGGATGGTTTTTAGCAACCTAGTAAGTTGACACAAACTCCACACCATCTGGAGACATCAAAATTAAAACCCATGTGGTGGATTTGGCAATGGAGGCTTGCACATATACCAATGATTCCCCTTTCGCAGTAGTGCCGAATTAAGTGCCGGAACAGGTGTCGAAAATGAAGAATTTAAATTTGAAATGAAAATCACTAGGCCAAGATACAGTTGATAGTGATGACTTGAGAAACATTAGAAATTAAATAGTTCAATAAGAGGAAATTAACAAGATTAAACATAAATTACACCTCTAAGTAAAATTTGCCTTCAAAATCTCAAATACACCCCAAAACGGAAAATAATATTAATATAACTTTCATAAAACAATTGAGTATAACAAAAATTAAGCCCGAAATGAGTTTAAAAATGATCAAAACTAGAGGTCATCATCTCCCCCACACCAAAGATTTTGCAGGTCCCTCTAAAAAGAAGAATCAAAAGAGTAGATACTACTGAAAACTGAATAGAGACCAGCTGTACTAATCACATATGTGATTAGGAGATACAACTCGTTTTATGATGGGAAGTTTTGTCTTTGAGTGCTTAACTGATTTTTTTAAACTATGGGTTGCTTTCTAATTATTCTTCAATTGTTTTTAAGCATTTGATTAATAATTATTCTATTTTGGTTTGCAAATCGGAAATTGTATTATAATTCAGATATATACAGTCTTGATTAACATAGATATGATTCTTTGTTTCACATGAGTAGGGAAGAGGATCCAAATAAGGTTACATAGAAATGGAATCATGTATGAAGTTATAAATCCTCATTTCAATCTCATAATGACAAGAAATCATAACGCTCTCAAAGGAATAATGAACTCAGTCAATATTAATTCAAAAGAATAATCATCAATAGCACAACCTATGAAGATATAAGGAGATGACTTGGATATAATTATGTATCATATCACTAGGACTCGTTGATTTCTAGTATAGGTCATGACCATGATGTAGAATTATGAAAAGATTATGGAAATATGACTTTATTCATTTGGGGTAATTAATGTATGAGTTTAGATAGATGCACTAATTCAATCTTTTTTTTTTCAAATTAGATATTTAAATCAAATATTTGAAATTATGTTGTAATTTTTGCATACATTCCTATTAGATAAATATTAGGAGTAGCATAGAGTTGAATTGGATATAGAAAGAATCCAAACATATGATAAAAATATGCCTAGGATCATTAGAATAGGACCATCGAAATTTAAGTAAAATGATGATGGTCTTAAAAGATAAAATATCACATATGTATTTTTAAATATTTATCATATAGAATAAGATTTCAAGGTATTTTTATGTCAACCAATTTGTTTCTCAAATCTATGAAAATGAAAGTTGGAAATGAGATAGCTTGCCTATACTTGGTTATCTATATGATAGGAAAAATATTGTAGAGATTAACCATCAAGAATTTAAAAGTAATATAGTATAGAAAGTAAATAGAAAACTTTAAAAATAATTAGAAAATTTGAATCATGGCCTAAGATAATAAATTGTGAAAAAAAATACTTACAAATTTTTAACATTATTTCTTGTACTAGTTTCTGCACTATTCACAACACTTCACATCAAAGGCTTGTCATCTTTTGAGGGAGGATATATAAAATGATTTCTCATCTGATGAAGATCAAGATTAGCATGAGATAATTAAAGAAAAACTCTAAAATTTTGGAGATTTTGACATATTGAAAGTCTGAAATTTTGAATCTAAACCTCCTTTTTATTGCTACGCACATGAACTTTAAAGATTGTTATCATGGTATAGAACTTGTATTTGTCCACCTAATCAAAAGCAAAAAAAATTCATAATATAAATACAAATTAGAGAAATAAATAATCATTTTATAAACTACCTTATAAACTTACTTTTCTTAACTATACTAAATCATTCTTCAAATTTCTGTACATAAAATAAACTTAAATTTTTCTTTCTTTATGCAGAATTTCCTAGAAATACTATAACTGAAAATCCCTTTTAAAATAGGGGGGATTTTATCTTCTTTTCTTGAACAAGAAAAGAATAAAAGTAGCCTTTACAAATGAAATCTATAGAATACTAGTCATTTCTTAAGCTTCTCAAGACCACAATTATTTGAGTGATAATAATAAAGTTCACATTTGATTTCACAAAGTTACCAAACATAATTTCACCCTTAAGGTATATACCTTATATGTAGTAAGAAGCAAATTGAAAAGTCTTAAATTAATCTTAAGACCATTCTTCAATGGAAAATTTAATGAGGTTCATTTATCCTTTTGTCCAACTAAGAATGCTTCTTATTAGTAATTTACACAAGTCCATTGTTAATACCACGTTCATACAAACAAATATGGATCAAGCACAAGGAAAGATATCAAAATCAGAACCCACTGCCAACAAGCTTGTTCAGTACTCCGGTGGGGTAACTTTTACACCTAAGAAACACTTCTTCCCTAGGTAGAATGCCCCATTACCAGCAATCTTGTTTAGTACTCTGATGGGTTTACCTAGTCATACCACACGATGGTACCCGCTGCTAGCAGACCTGTTCAGTATCCTGACAGGTTAGCCTCTTACACCCTTTTTCTAGCGGAGGCTCTTAAAATGATTTGATTTCATAAGTGAATAAGAGAGCACTCTGAAAACCCTTTACAAGATGGGATGGTATTGGGTTGGAAGACATTTCATAAATTGCTTATAGATAATTGCTTGCATGGAAAATAGACTCACGTTTTACATTAATCCAAAGACATACTATAATCAAACATATTCAGTGTGTGTCAAAGATGAGGCCACTGGATAATAATCCAAAGATGCTTCTAGTCTCTACAACGAAATTTATTGTGGTGTCCTTATGAAAAGTAACTTAATGTCCTCTTTTGTTACTATTTATAGAGATGCTCTTCTAATTAGTTTGGAAGCCAATCGGATTGTACTAGTGGACTATGGATATTATAGGATAGACTTTGTATGTATTTAATCCCAAAAATAAAATAGGGCGGTAAGTTAGAAATAAAATTGAAAAATCTACATAAATCAAGAAAAATAAGTCCTCATAAAAACAAAAAAGATGATGGGATATTACAAGAATCCTTAAAAATTTGAAAGAGAAAGAATTTACTTTCTAATTATTGCTTATTAAAAATGTCTCACATTTGAAAAATTGATATATAAATATCATAACATGAGGATTAATATATAAGTCAGCTAAATTAGAAAGCATATTTAAAATAAATAATAGGAAAGGAAAATCAAATGACTTCCCTTCTGCATAAAATAGCGTACATGCTTCCTGCAATTTCATAGAAAGATTGTACCTGCAAGAATTCAAATAAAAACCCCAATCAATCTTTAACCAAAAGCACACATATTTACAGCTAGTGAGGTTGCATTGAACTTAAAGCTAAACTAAAAATATGCATATTTTATTTATATACATATCATCCTATTCTACCTAAAAGAAAAAGAAAAATATTTATTTAAGTGTAAGAACCTTTCCAATGTAACCAAGTGTGAAGCAGGATAAGAAACATAACCATATCCACATATGAAAAAGTTACCTTAGTGATTACCTGGATATGAAGAATCAACTGACCTACTTGTTTTTGCATTAGAAGGTGACGAAGGAAGGAATGGTGTTGTGGCTTGATTACCTCTTGGAACCAACTTTCAATGTAATCCCGATGTTCACCTTTCCTCATCATGCCCTGCAGGTCCTCTTCTTCCAAATGTTCAATTGCTTGAGTACATGAAGGATCTGTTGATATATATGTGGAGAACTCTTCAATTTCAATTCGCTCTCCATCGAATGTAGTCTCCAAGTTTCTGGCTTCCTCGGCAGATTGGCAAGGAGAGTCTTTTTGTAGCTCATGGGTAGTGGTTCTTCTATTATTTCCGGAGAGGTAGATAAATTCTTGACTACTGTCAAGATGTGCTCTTCTTGAGAAGAAGAAATTGAGATCCCAGTTGTTGCTAGGATTTGAGAGATTTTTCTCAAACTGATGGTCACCTTTGAATCCATTTTGTTGGTTGATAGGTCCTAATTCATGCATGGATTAGTGTCCAGGGTTCTTACATCACCCACGTAGATCGATATATATTTTAATGATTTGAATAAAAAACTACCTACAAAAATACACTCCTAAAGCAAATTTGCGCAAACCAAAAGAAAACTAAATCTAAAGAACTAGTTGCAAATTTGAAAAACACACCACATCTATATAAAATAAAACACACTTACGAAAAAGAGATCAAACTCACACTTGCATAAAAGTAAACACTTAGGCAGAAAAGCAAAGCACACTTACTGAAAAGATAAACACGCTTGTGGAAAATAAACACTCTTGCGGAAAATAAATCAAACTTGCGAAGAGTAAATACACTTTTGCAAAAAATAAATCAAATGTTCGGAAAAGTAAACACACTTGCAACTAGGAAACACACTTGCATGAAAAGAAACAACAAGTATTTGAGGTAACCCACTAAAGTGGATGTGTCACGCTATTACACTACATGAAATCCATATTGAGGTCGTCTTTGCATCTTTCCATTTCCCGCTCCCCCTTGTTGTGTAATGTAAAGAAAACCTATCTACCTACACTTCAACCCCTTTAGCACCTCCCCGGAAAGGACGCCAAAAATGTCGATAAAATTATATGATAACTAATTCAACACTAAATTGTCAACCAGGGGCTCGTAGGTTTTGAGGTGCCATCACTGTATGTGCAGGGTGGAAACCCTACCTAGCCTAATCTATTCTAAAGAATATGGGTTGTAGTTTGTCTGTAAAAGTTCAAGATGTCATTGAGCTGAAAGTTTATGAATTCAAGTTTATGATCCGAATAAAAATATTTATGTTGACTCAATGTTTTAAATCTAATAAGGTCCTACTCTAATATTTATAGCTACAATTCTAGATCTTGGAACAAATAAAATCCAAGTACAATGTTTAAATCTATTCCTATATGAACAACAAAATGCAGTCTAAATTTGTTTCAAAGATGAATATGCAAAGAACATAATGAAAAATGTGACAATTAGCCTAGATTATGGATGTGCAAATGAAAACAAAGTGCATTAAACACTTAAAGGAAAACAAGCTGGAGTAAAAATCCTCTATGTAGTCAAACAAATCAAGTCCTAAATTCATAACAAAAACAACACAAAAGTATACAAATGAAATAACGCAAGAACATTTCAAATGCTAATATCAAAGTGCTTATCCTACCTATTCTAATGTTGGAAACCTAATCGAAGTTAACTAAGTGAGACTACAATGGATTTAAGGTTTCAAAAGCTAGAAATAAACAAGGAAAAAATAGAAATTACAAGGGCTACCTACTACCTATAAGGGATTGTTAAATTTCATACATTCATAGCATAAAACATAAATGCATTACCAATATCACTAGAAGTAAGACAAAGCACAAAACAACAACACAGAGTTTACCCTGGGAAACCCAAATGGGAGAAAACCCAACAACCTTTGCAGAGAGATGATCATTCTGAGATCAGAGTACAAATGAAGAAAGAGAAAGTGTGGAAATGTTTTCCATAAGTAGAAACCCTAGAAATCAGCCTCCTCCTTTAGGTGATTCGAAATTCTCCTCTCCCAAGTGATGCGCCAATCTCAAGTGTGAGAATGATCAAATGAGGAGCACTAACCTCATATTTATACAAGTGCTGAAACCATAAAATCCCTTATGGGGCCGACTTGTCTTGGGGCCAATAAATATTTTATTTTTAATCTTTTTATTAATTCCTTTTGCACCCCAAGGCTTACATTGATTCTTTCATGTGTTTACATAATTGATTACATAAGGTTCTTCTCCCTTAGGAGGTATAAACAAGTATAATAAAATATAATGAATAATATCTTCCGAAGTTATACAAAATCCAACACTCCCTCTCAACGAGGAAGGTATTCTTCGGTCTTCATCAGCATCATGATCATCTGGGTTTCATCTTGTACTCTACTATGTCTCCATCATCTCTATTCATACTGAAGGTTGTCCACACAGTCTCAGTGTATCATCTTCACCAGTCCTTCGGTGAGTCCAGGAGAATCACTCGATCCTGGATTTGAGGAGAATCTCTCAATCCTGAATATCTATGACATCCTCACCAGTCCTTCGGTGAGTCTAGGAGAATCACTCGATCTTGGATCCAGGAGAATCACTCAATCTTGGATATCTGAGATAATCAGTTGTGCCATATCTTCTATACAATTTGCTACCTATATGTCTCATCTGCCAATGAGGTCCTCCCATACCTAGTTGATATCTCAGACGAGCAAAAGGGCACGACCATCTACTGACTGTCCTACTCTTCTGCCTATGGGATTTCTCCCATATCTGGCTGAGTATCTGGATTGTAGAGGCACCTGTGCAACCACATGGACAACTGCTGACTGTCCTACTCATTTTCCTATGGGATTTCTCCCATATCTGGCTGAGTAACCAGATTGCAGAGGCACCAGTGTGAACCCGACCAAGTGTTGACCGTCCTATTCATCTGCCTATGGGATTTCTCCCATATCTGAATGAATAACTGGACTGCAGAAGGTACCTGGGAGAGCTCGACCAATTGATGATTTTCCTACTCATATACCTATGGGATTTCTCCCATATCTGGCTGAGTAACTGGACTGCAGAAGGCACCAGGGCAAAGTAGGGCAAGCATCTCAATGTCATCTTTCCCTCTCAAGGAGGGATACGTTCTCTTCGACTCCAAGTCTTCCGTGAAAGTATTCAAACTTCACCCTCGGAAGGGCCTTGGTGAGAACATCTGCAGTCTGGTCATCTGTCGGCACGTACTGTAACTCAGCCGTACCTTTCTGCACCATATCACGAATGAAGTGATATCGAATCTCGATATGCTTCGACCTGTCGTGAAATATAGGATTCACTGACATCTTCACACAGCTCTAGTTATCACAGTGAATCATTGTCAGCTCTGGAATCTGGCCGAACAATCCTGCCAGGAGTTTACGAAGCCAAACTGCTTCTCGAGCTGCTGTGCTAGCAGCCATGTACTCGGCCTCTGCAGTATTGAGTGCTACCGATTTCTGCTTCCTGCTGCACTAGGAAATAACTGCAGAACCCAAACTGAGGCAACATCTAGAAGTACTATTCCGATCTACAACAAATCCAGCCCAATTTGAGACTGTAAACCCCTGCAATATCAGGTCACCATTTGAAGCATATTTCAATCCATATCCCACAGTGCCACGTAAGTATCTGAGTACATTTTTTGCAGCAATCCAGTGAATCTGCCTCAGTTCGTACATGAACTGACTGAGGGAATTTATAGCAAAACATATGTTTGGTCTGGTTTTGGTCAGATACATCAATGACCCAATCAACTAGCGATAAATAGTGGGATCAAACAAATCAGACTTTGAAGTAGAATCTCTCAACTTCTTCCAACTTGCATCCATCGGAGTAGCCATGGACTTGCAGTCCAACTTTCCGAATCTCTTCAATATATCGATGGTGTATTTTCCTTGTCCTAGGAAAATCTCTTTCTGCCTCTGCCATACTTCTAATCCCAAGAAACAATGCATCAATCCAAGATCTTTCATTTCAAACTCAGAGGCGAGATTCTCTGACACCATACAATGAGTTTCTCATTTCCAGTGAGAAACAAGTCATCAAAATATAATACCAAGATTAGTGGCTCATCATCTACAACCTTGTAGTAAAGGTTGGGGTCTGCATCACTCTTGGAAAATACCAAGCTCACCAGGAATCCGTCTATTCATCCATACCAAGCACGGGGTGCTTCCTTGAGGCCATACAATGCCTTCTTCAGTCATCATACATGAGACTCCTTTCCTTGGACAATAAACCCATCTAGTTGTTCAATGTAAACTTCTTCCTCAATAACACCATTGAGAAAGGCTATCTTCACATCCATCTGATGCAACTTCCATCCATAGCTGAAGCAATAGAAATGATCGATCTGATGGAAGTATCTCGAGCCATAGGAGCAAATGTATCATCATAATCGACTCCCTCTTTCTGAGAGAATCTTCTGCCAACAAATATGGCCTTGTATTTCCCATATGCTCCATGCTAAGTCTGTTGTACCCATCTAGGTCTTTTCCGACCTACTGCAACATTTATGGATCAATGGAATCGACAGGTTCATTCTTTTCTGCTAACTCCCTCTTGAACTAGAGGGGGAGATCATCGCATCTCCTTTGGTTCTATCATTTCATCATCAATCTCCATGTCTGATCCTCTGCCTTTCCTGACAGCTAATTCTTCTTCAAATGTCACATCCCCACTGACTTCAATCTATCTGGACTCTAGGATGTAGATTCTATAAGTCTTTGAGGACTCATTGTATCCCACAAAGGTTCCCTTCTTGCCTGAAGGTTCCAACTTGGGCACATGTATAAAGACTGGACAACCAAATATCTGAAGGTGGCTTACTTCTGGTTTCACTTTTGTGAAAGCTTCCTTCGAGGTCATCCTTCTAGGCGGAGAGTCATATATTCCAGGAAGCTTCTTATTGAACATCAACGGGATTCATATGTCCATCGGAACAAGTCTTCTCTTGTAGGACAAATCACATGGTCTTTTTCCTACAAGTCAAATCCCGACTGATGATCAGTGACATTTCATAATCAAATGAAAGAACAAATAATTTGCACAGGCATCTTAGCTAATACTTTATCACAACAATCATGAACATGTCTATCAAACACTTCTGGGAAGTATCTAGTTGTCTGTTATCTCCACTAGATCATGCCATCAAGAGTGTGCACTACCCTAAGCATGTAGGAGGGAGATATCATCTAGACTAACTTCATGAAATGTTGTGTAGCTCATATGCATAATATAACAGGGTAAACTATATCAACTCCTCAACACATTAGATCTGCATATAAAAAACATATAAGACAAAATCAGATCTATGTAAGCAAGAAAAAAAAATACTTATCTCTTATTGTTTTGGTGTGTGGGCCCCCACTGCCTTCTTGTGGGAACCATAAGAGATCTATGTTCTTGCATTTTGGATCTTCTAGAAGAGGAACTCCGAACGATCATCATCCCTTTGCTTCTTGCGATGATTATCCTCTTCTACATCAGCAGTTGAGTCTTCATACTTTCTTTTGTTAGAACTTCAACACTTATTTGCATAATGACCATATGCTTTGCACCTGTAGCATTGTATCTGAGACAAATCCTTCTTCTCCTTCTGATCTGGGAAAGGACTTGGTCTTCGATCTTGGTGCTTGTAATTATGGAACTTCCTACCTTTTCCCTTACCCTTCGTGGCATGAGAAACAAAAGCTTGGTTCTCCTCGGTTTGAGTGCCATGGCCATGGAGTCTTTGACGTGCTGCAATCCTAGTCTCCTCCTGAGAGAAATCTGCCCAAAGCTTGTCAAACTTTGGTAGTTTGGATATACCAATTATGCTTTGGATAAAGGACTCCCATGATGGTGGAAGACTATTTAGAGTGTGGAGGACAAGCTCCTTATCGCTAATAGGATCTCCACTGGTGTAGAGATTGTCTCTAAGTTCTGTGATCCTCATAAAGTATGAGGCAATGGATTCTGACTTTGCTATCTTCATATTTGAGAGCTGGTTTCTCAAAGTCATGGATACATTTAGGCTAGTGTGTTCAAACAGATTCATAATGGTCTTGAACATTTTCCTAGAATTCTTCTTTCCTGAGATTTGAGGAACCAAATGGTCTCTTACTGAATCCACAAGAATCCTTCTTGCTTTAGCATCATTCTTCCTCCATCGGGATTTATCCTCTTCGGCTTCTGGTTCAGGGACCTTCTCATTTACATATAGCAAGAGATCATTTTCTTCTAGGAGTAGAAGAACCCTAGACTTACAGGAGATGAAGTTTGAGGCTCATTCCAAACGATCTTCAACCTTCATCCCAATCATCTTGATTGCAGATCTGGCTCAGAAACCCTAGCAGGAGCTAGGTCAAAAAATGAAAGTTAATAATTTGAAAAACTAAACCCACATATAAATTAGCCTTGTCAAGGAGAGTTGAATAGAGGGTGGGCTGGTCCAAATATGTGGAGAGAAATGAGTTAAAACTGAAACCCTAATTCTGTTGTTGCCACAGAGTTAGGTAAAAAATTGAAAGTTCTCGGAATTGAATTCCGTCTTCACCAATGGATTTGTCTTGCCAAAAACGAAATTCCCATGGCGCTTTTTCTTCAAAATGGTGGGTGAAGACTTCACAAGATGAAACCCTAATTCTGGTAGGGTTCCGACAATGCTTCGACAATGGCTTCTTCTAGAACTGCTCTGATACCATGTTAAATTTCATACATTCATAGCATAAAACATAAATGCATTACCAAGATCACTAGAAGTAAGAAAAAGCACAAAACAACAACACAGAGTTTACCCTGGGAAACCCAAATGGGATAAAAACCAGCAACCTTCGCAGAGAGATGATAATTCTGAGATCAGAGTACAAATGAAGAAAGAGAAAGTGTGGAAATGTTTTCCACAAGTAGAAACCCTAGAAATCAACCTCCACCTTTAGGCGATGTGAAATTATCCTCTCCCAAGTGATGCGTCAATCTCAAGTGTGAGAATGATCAAATGAGGAGCACTAACTTCATACTTATACAAGTGTTGACACCATAAAATCCCTTATGGGGCCGACTTGTCTTGGGGGCAATAAATATTTTATTTTTAATCTTTTTATTAATTCCTTTTGCACCCCAAGGCTTACATTGATTCTTTCATGTGTTTACATAATTGATTACATAAGGTTCTTCTCCCTTAGGAGGTATAAACAAGTACAATGAAAGTACAATAAAATATAATGAATAATATCTTCCGAAGTTGCACAAAATCCAACAGGGATCACTCAAAAGACTAAATTATTTCTAATATATTGAAGGGAAAGTTTCAAATTAAAAAAAAAGACATGCTACAACTCTAACTTAGACTCACAGCTGACTACAACTGGTATGGCAAAAGTAGAAAATATATTCTATAGTTCAATTACAATCTAGCTATGCAACAACAACCTAAATGAAATTAACTTCTAAAGTAGAAAACATTCCACCTTTCAAAAGAAAAACTTGTTTTTTTACAAGTTCAAAAGTCAAGTTTATATATGTAGAAAGGTATCCTCAGATCAATGACAATTTAGATCAACCAAGCTTTCAACTTGATGAACTAAGACACCTGAGTTAAACCTACGTTGTGCACTCAACGCAAAGATCGATGAATCAAACTCTGCAATGGATTTGATCTCAGGGATTTACAAATTATGGGTCCTATGGTTGAAACAATAAGAAAGGGTCAATTTTAAAGGAGAAAACACTAAATCCTAGATTCAAAACAAAATTGGAAATCTAAAACCAGAAATTAAATCTATTTTCAAATAGCAACTTACAAACAATGTCTCAAGCAAATGGACAGAACATAGCAAATTAAAGAGGATAAATTTCTACGGGAAAACTGATGGAATGGATTCCATGTCTAATTTTGAGCTATGAATTTTATGTATAATCAATGATAATAAAGGAATCTGAATTTAACAAATTGTTGGGGAAAAATAAAAATAAAAAGGAGAAATCACTCAATGTATTTAAAAGAGGAATTCTACTTGCGGGAACAAAGTATGGACAAAACTTCTACGATTAACCTTTCCTTGAAATCGACTACATAAATTCACAAAAGATTTGGCTTATACAAATTGAAATTTACAAACCAAAAACGTTTTCATACAAGACCACAATTTCAACGCTTAATAATCAATTTTGTGGAATGATTTATGTGCAGAACATCAATCGGAAAGACAAGATGTCAATATAATTTATGGAATTAATTTCTAAACTGGAATCTTACACAAAATTGACAGAAAAATATCAATTTCCATGCATAAATTCAGAAACGTTTTTTTCAAACTACTCACAGAAATTGATTCTATTATACAAATTGACAATCAAAATAAATACCTGTACAAAATCTGAGATAAAATTTGTAGAAGAAAACACACATACGATCCAGGGGGATGGAAAATCCTTGGGGATTTCACAAACTGTACATAGAATTTATTCCCGGGAATTCAATTCTTAGCGAAAGAGATTGAGTTTACAGAGTGTTGATTTGATGCTAAGACTCTTCTCCCCTTTTCTTCTATCAATTACCAGTCTCTGAACTTATATAATGTTTACATATGACACAGGAGAAACATCGAATTCCAAAATTCGACCTCCCATCAAATTAATTCAACTATCTAAAAATAGAGATTTGTTCAACGATCTGGCTATATTCTGGGAGTTTTTGAACTAACAAGTAATTAGAATCGAAAACCATTCAAAAAAAATAGTTGCTAACTCATTCCCGTGACAGAATGTCACTAACCGTTTGCAAAATTCCTGAGCTGACATCATCATTTGAACTGTTGCTTTGATTGAGATTTAGGGACATTTTTCAACAACTTGGTAAGTTGACACGAACACCACACCATCTGGAGACATCAACCTTAAAAACCCATGTGGCATATTTGGCAATGGAGGCCTACACATATGTTAACCAACGATTCCCCTTTCGGAGTAGTGTCAAATCGAGTGCCGGAATAGGTGTCGAAAATGAAGAATTTAAATTTGAAGTGAAAATCACTAGGCCAAGATACAATTGATAGTGATGACTTGATAAAAATTAGAAATTAAATAAAAATAAGAGGAAATTAACAAGATTAAACATAAATTACACCTCTAAATAAGAATTGCCTTCAAAATCTCAAATACACCCCAAAACAGAAAATAATCTTAATATAACCTTCATAAAACAATTGAGTATGACAAAAATTAAGCACAAAATGAGTTTACAAATTATCAAAACTAGGGGTCATCAACCATCCCTCAACACTACTATAAGGCTAGTATCTTTGATGATATGATGCGCAAGAAGCATCATATTGCTAGGAAGGTCCCTCCACATATCCACAAGATTAGGGTCTCGCGTGATATCCTAAACTGCTATAGGGAAGACTCCCTACCCAACCATAAATGCATATAATTGGTCTGTCAAACGCTACCTATCTCTAGCAATAGGCTCGTGTCGCATGTAGAGTCTCAACAACTCAAGAACCATTATATACATACAAGGAACTGGTGCGTTCATAACACCGGCGCGTACTTCCCCGATATCCTAACCAACATAGGAGCACCATAGAATCAACTTGTCTACTCTCTAATAAATATTAGTGATGACGTTGTTGATCCAGCAGCTTTTTAGGTTTTCGGTGCACAACTACGCATCTCTTCTTTTGGTAGAGAGGAGGTTAGGTACCTCTCATTATTTGTGACATCCATTATGCACTACATCACTGATGGGTAGAGCATTAGTTTCCCTCTATTATGTTATGTTGATTCTCTAGTGCAGAGGCCAAGATGCATTTAGTGGTCTGCCATTTTTTTGTGGCAATTCTGTTTTGCTCTTGATAGATGTCGTGCACAGTTTGAGGGAAGGGAAAAATCCCTTTTGCTTTAGAGTTGTCTTGTTTATTTTTTGATAGGTTTCCAATCACAAGACATTCATTTGACTGTTGCCCTCCTAGGATAATGACTAAGGCACAAATGCATATGTGGGGCTAGATGCTACCTAAGAGTGGTCAGCCAATGTTCCCTACTAGGATCACATATGAGATAGTGGACCTACTAGCGAGTGAGGATAAGCACAGTTTAGACATGGTTCTCTGTCCTTATGCAAGGTTGGATTGGCAAGGATGTATGAACATCTTCTTCACCTTGGATGAGACACCGGATGCTTGAGGTAATATTATTGTTATGTTTAAATTTTAATATAGTTTCATTTTATTGTATTACTTAATGCAAATAAAATTATTTCTTACACTTTCTTTAAATTGTTTTATTAATTGTTTTTTGAAATTGTCTAATTATTGTTGTCTACAATATATTTTGGAAATATTGGTACCTTTGTTGGAACGTATTGGTGCCTTGTACATGTATACATTGCACCGTGTCGATTTTTTATTAAAAACTTAGTGTAATCAATGTGCTACATATAGGGGGTGCACTATTTTTGGTGCGTATGTATTACTATGCATGATATGTGGTGCTTGACTGATTTTCAGGTGCACCGGTTTGGAAATTCAAGTGTTTAAAAAAAAAATTATTTCATATTTATAAATAAAATTATCATTTATTTTTATTTTTTTATATAATATATTGATGTATTTTATATGTTATTTTTTTTAATGTTTTATATAATTTATTGAAGTATTTTATATGTTAACCAGATACATTAGCATAGAGAGGAGCATCAGTAGCAATAGAAGTAGTCAGTTGACCTATACGATGCTTTTACGAGCATGGGAGGTGAGAGAGAGGGAGAGGGAATTGTACCCCCACCCCATTACTGCATAGACGTGAGTCCTCTTGAGGGAAGTAGGCCTCCTCAAGTTCTATGAGGAGGCTACATCCATGATGGGGAACTCAACATTTTTGGCGTAGTTGATACATCGATGGGATCACATGAGATAGGCCTTTGCATCGGTCCCGATTAGTGGTTCCAGTTGCCGAGACAACAGTGCACTGTATACATACAAGGAACCGGTGCATTCATAACACAACTAGCACTGACACAATGCATATATAATAATAGTATGCACTACCAGAGCACTACTAGAGGGTCTCAGGATGGCATCGGTGCTTTCCTAAGAAATGGAAGCATTGGTGCTTCCATAAGCGAGAAGCATCTGTGCATGTGTTAAATGTTTCAACACCGCTAGCAGTGGGCACAAAAATAGACAACGCACCGCTATTGGCACATGCAATTGTGAAATAGTGAGGAGCACCAGCTTTTTTCCAAGCAGGCTCAGTATGTTTACCTTAAAAAAGCACCATTAGTGATGTGTACCAACCAATACAAACCACCACTACGTTGTAATATTAACACACCGAAATAAAATTTTTAAATTTAATTAATATTTTACGGTGTGCTCGGACAAAGTAACACACCATAATGGTGAATTATGATTTGGGTTAAAATGGCGCACATGTATCTGTGTGCCTCATGTAATCAAGTGCACTGACGCTATAACCATGAATGCACCGAGTAGTTTTTTTCATTTTTTAATTAATATGTGGCAGTGCTCTATAATTTACCGCACCATCTTAATGGTGCGCTTTGTGTATTGGTGCCGAGACGCACCGTTTGTAGGGTGAGGAATGGAAGGAACGGTGCATTTCTATAAATTAATGCACCATTTTGTGATTTAATCTTTAACTAAAATGAATCAATTCACTATATACTATAGTGCATTGTGTAAACGGTGGTAGCACATCGCATCCGGTGCACCCTGTAAATTTACAAAGTGTGCCAAGATGCAGTGCGAGGCGAAGCATGTGAACGCACTATGAAGAATTTTTAATTTTAAGTTTAAAAACAGTGAAAATTCAAGCTTAATTTCAAATTTTAATCCATTAAAAGTTTAATTTAGAAGAAAACAAAGAGATTACCTTGACATTTATTGGTTGAGGAGGCATGGTTGCCATGTAGTCCAAAAAATGAAATTTTCCCAGCGTTTGTAAAAATTCAAAAATCACGTACCGACAAAGGACAAGAGAAATGCAGGTAAGAGGAGCACCGATGGCATGGCGCTTTAGGGAGGAAAAGGTGGCACCGGTGCCTGAGAGCTCAAGAGCACTATGGAATGGTAAAAATGAATAGTTCAGCCAATAATTTTTTTAATTAAACCCTTCTTCGGTGCAACTGATACCCGAACGCACCATGGAATTTTTTATGGGTCGCATCGATGCTTCCGTGGAATATAAACATATCATTATGTTATAGAAAAATTAAAAAAAAGGTGGGAACGACATTTTAAATAAAACATAAATAATTTTTAACTTATCCCTAATCCAGTGCGCTTCTCTTTTTAACACATCGGTGCTTTATCTTGGTTTACACACCGGTGTTGTACGTATATCTAAATGCACCGTATTTGTTGAAAAATATTAAAATTCTTTACGTGACATTTTTTAATTTTACTCGATTTGGTGTTGTAATACACATTACGCACCAGTGCTTTTGTTGACACCGGTTACTCTCAAAGTGTTGACACCATGTTTGGGGTTGAATGGTGTATTGATGACCATTTATTGTGTCATGATTATTGTTAGACCACATCTTGGTTCTTATGTGTTTTTTTCCTTGGAATGTTGAATACCTATTGAACTTAGTGACTTCTTCATGATGGCCACATGGAAATCGATTGCTTGCTTGGAAGGACAACTTGATTTGGAGGAGCATGAAACATCTCTGAGGAGATCATTAAGCTCTAAATGGCATGGGAAAATTGGTTGCTTGCACGAAGGTTTTTACTTGACTTCATGACCTTGGGTTGAGGGAGTGATCATGTAGGTGGGGTAAACCTAGAGGATCACATGGCATAGGAGTATTGAAGCTTTGGATGCTTTTGAAAGTAAAGCATTAAAATCTTCTTGAGGACCATACATGCCTTGGATCCTTTCTTGTTGGACATGTTCACCTTGGAGATTGACATGTGTCACTTGTAGAGGGAGCACTTCGCATATGGTCCTATCTTCTTGTGGATAGGTTTCTTGTAGTGGATTAAGACAATTATTATATTGTTGGAATCCCATATCTCTTATATAAATAAAGGAATATAAAGTATTTCATTCATTCATCACTCTTATTAGATTTGTGAGGAGTCGAGTGCACAAGTTTCTCTCCCTTGTGTACTACTCGTTGTATTATCTATCTTTCCCTTGGTGTGCTAGGTTTCTTAGATAATTTTAAAGGAAATTTAGGATTAGGGTTTCACCAAGAGGAAGCAAATAAGTTAAGTTTTATATAATAAACCCTAAGGGAAAAATCTAGCATAATATATTGTAGCTCTTATTAGAGAAAAAGAGTGGGGTTTTGGAAACCCTAGTGCTACTTGTTATGCTTATTAAGGAAGAAAAGAGGAGGTGTTTTGCATGTGCTTATTGGAGAATAAGAGAATTAGGTAGATCAGAGAGGTAGTATTCCAAGAGACATGTGGTGTCTAGAGACATCATTATAGCACTTAAGCACAATCTAGCATATCTTAACATACAAAAAAGTGTAAGAAACCAAAATATTTACATACACAACACATGATTTATAACATTACATTTCACTTACTTAGATCAACCCATAGGGACATCTTATATAGTACTAAAATGTAACCAAATTCCTTGAAGTGAAGAAGTCGAGGTCCACATAGGTAGATTAAAGTACATAACAACCTCCTTAATTTTTTTCCCTATTATGCACCCTAGCCAACTATTATGTTCTAATAGCCCGACTAGTTGAAGGCTTAGTTAATCTCCTAGTTGACCACTCAATCAATCTCCCATTTGACTCTCTTAGTCAACTATAAATTGTCAACTAATTGTCTCTAGAAGATCCAAAGGTGTGATGAACTAACAAGACATGTTGTTCCAACATCCCCCCTCCCACCTCCATCAAAACCACACTCTAAAGATTCATGAGGTCAAATTACCTATGCACACCACCCCATAATTAGGGCTCCTTAGAGACCAGGCATAGCCCATAGTTTCACAAACTTAGCTTATGTTAAAGGTTTCATAAAGATATCATCAACCTAATCATCTATCCTGCAATAAACAAAATTCACAATATTTTCTTATATTACTTGTCTCAAATAATGAGCATGAAGCTCTGTGTTCTTCATTTCACTATGTGTAACAAGATTGTATGCAGCACATATCATGATTTGATTATCACAATACACCAAAATCAATTAAACAACTGGAAATCCAAGTTCGTCCATAAGATTTCGAATCCACATAGGACTATACCATGATATTTTCTTATGTCGTTGATAAAGAAACTACTCTCTCCTTTTTACAAAACCAAACAATGGGTCTAAAGTTAAGTCAAAATACCTAACCAAAAGTCGACTCACTGTCATCTCCCACTCCAACCCAATCAAATTCAGTGTAACCAACTGGTTATGTTTGTCGCTACAATACTTTATACCAAGATTATAAGTTCCCTTAATATTACCAATTCACTTTGCAACTTTAAGATCATTTTCTTGCAAATACTCCATAAACTGAGGAACCACGCTGACAACAAAAGTAATATCAGGTCAATTATGAGTTAAATAAATAAGGCTACCAACAAGTTGTCAATAGAGTGTACCATCAACTTTTGGAGAATCACTCCTTGGTTAACTTCACTCCCCACTAATAAGGTGTAGCACAAATCTTACAAACTTCATTCATAAACTTCGATAAAAGGTTCAACACATATTTAGGTTGAGAAATAAAGATATTTCCAACCATCTATATGACTTGGATGCCCACAAGGAAATGCAAGAGAACAAAATCAATTATTTCAAATGTATCTTCTATTTGTTTCTTCAAACCCATAATAAAATTGGCATTGATTCCAATAATGACTACGAAATCCACATACAATGCAACAATCAATGTTTCATCTTTTATATGTAATACATAGTCAATGTGATAAAATTCACAACGCTTTAAACCAAGATTGAGGAAAAAGCAGACAATCTTCTCATACCATGCCCTAGGGGCTTATTTCAAACCATACAAGGATTTCTTCAATCAACACACAATATTTCCATCCTTCACAAAATTAGGGAGGTACTCCATATAAATTTATTTAGTGAGATCACCATGAAGAAAAGCCTTTTGACATCCATTTGATGTACCTCCCATCCAAAATAAGAAACAAGTGAAAATATCGGTCAAATAGAGTTCATTTTTGCAACCAGTGAAAATATTTCCATTTAATCAATGCCTTTTTACTAAGAAAATCCCTTATCTATCAAACCAGGTCTTTCAACAACACCTTCATATGTGAATTTGGTCTTGTAGACCCACTAACATTTCACTACATTATTTCCTTGTGATTTAGGAACTAAATCCCATGTATCAACTTCATCAATGATTGATACTCATCAACAATAGCTTTTTTCCATTCAGGTTTACCAGGTACATCTGTGTATGTATCCATATCACATGCCTCTAACACAATTACCATTAGAGAAACACTACCATGATGTTTCTAACTTTTGGGTTTTCTTGAAACATTATTGTTTCCAGCATCAACTTGAGTAGCTTCAATAGTCTTGGTAGCCCATGTTGGTGAAGGGTTTTGTTAAACCTATGTAAGAAAAACAATACCAAACAAAATATAAAATATAAGAATTAACAATGGCTCACACACACGCATTATATAAAGAGTTACCTTAGAATCTTAAAACCGAGAAATCCACCATTTCTAAGAGTTTCTCCACTCTTTATCTTATTGTATTATCTTTTTTGTTTACAGTACAATATTATAGCATACAAAACCCTAATCCATTAACTTGGATTCGATTACACTCATAATTCCTTACCTAATTAGTTTATAATGGACCAAAAAACGATTGGTCGGGAACAATTCAAAAATGCACCCATTTTTATTTTTTTTTTAGTTTATAAGGACCCTCGACGAGGGGCTTGTTATCCCCCAATCCCCCTCTAGCCGAGGAGGCTAATAAACCCCCCAAACCCTTTTTTCTACAAAGAGTACAACACATATCCAACATTAATTTTTTTCTTGAATCACTAATGCTAGTAGTGTCAACTTGAGTAGCTTCATTAGTATTGGCAACCCATCTAGGAAGACAAGCTCCAACTGTTGAAGGAGTTCCTATACCAAGATCATTAGTAAGGCTCTCAAAACCTATAGTCGATTCAACCATGGAATGTTGGTTACAATTGAGTCAAGCAAAGATGTCGCCTATCTAGTTGATTATCCAAATAAGTGGATCCATAATTTTCTAATAATTCCAATGGATCATTGTTCAGTAAACCAAAAGAATAATTGAACATAGTAATACCTACAATATTCTCATTAAAGACATCATCTCTTTTGTAGATAATATCGTGATTATGGTCAAACATTCTATAGGCCTTTGACTCTTCAAAGTAGCCTATAATGATACAAGCATGACTCTTTCCATCTGGTTTCTCTATTTTGTTATCTAAAATATGATCCCATGTAATGCATCCAAAATTTTTGAGGTGTCCCACTAAAGGTTTCTTTCCATTACACTTTTCAACTAGAGACATGTCCCAGATAAATTTAATTGAAATCGGGTTTTATCAATAGTTTGAGCAGTAAACAACTTTTTCCCAAAAATAAGTCAATAGACCTTTGACCTAAAGAAAGCAATGTGACGTTTTGACCAAAGTTTGAGTCTTTCATTCAACAACACCATTCGACCCAGGTGTGTGAGGTACAAATCTCTACCAAGAGATACCATTATGTGACAAGTATCTTTCAAATTTCATGTTTGCATATTCAACTCAATTATCATATCTTAAACATTTCACGAGTCGACCGGAATTATTTTCAACGAGTGCCCTAAATTCTTTACATGTTTCAAAGACATGATTATTATTCTCAAGAAATATGCCCAATTATACTTGTAAAACTCATCAATGAAGGTCAATACATACCTAGCACCAGTTAGTGATGGTATGTTCATGGAAGATAAGTCATTATGGACAAGCTCCACCTGATTCTTTGCTCTACATGCTTTCCATGTTTCAAAGGAAACCTAATGATGCTTGTCAAGCATACATCCTTCACACACTCCATTAAGGGAATAATTGTAGGTAAACCAACAACCATTCTTCACTTCACCATCATGTTTAGGCTTTGTAAATTGATGTTTCCATGTCGTTCATAAAACAATAAACTATGATTTTCTATGTGGGCTATCAATGCAGTTTCCATAGGGTCACATAATTTATATAGTGAATATTTTCGGTCAGTTGCCGCACTTTTGCTTTGACCAGGGTTCAAAAATTCAACACAACACCAACAAACACCAACAAACACCACCACAGAAACTGGCATGAAATGTAGTTTAATCCATTTCGGCAACACCTGCGAAGCAGATGAAGTCTCACCTGAAGTACCTATGGAAACTGCAAGAACCAGATTTCTGCAGCATAGAAGGGGAATAGCTCGACAGACACATCATACATTAAGCACTCATTACATTAACGATTTTATAACATTGATAGATTTTGATCTTTGACACATCATCCACTTCGACAAAACCCATGACATCGCCAGATTCATATAACTTATATTATATTGCATATTCATAACATTCTTGATTATCACACATGAACTTATATAAATCAATAACAGAGGAAATCAACACATATCACATCACACAAGAACACCATATTTTAACGTGGAAACCCATCATGGGAAAAAACCACGGAAGTGCTTTGTCTTTTATTATGAGTCGCAACCAAATAATAAGCACTTCATGTTATGACTTATAGATTTCTCCTTGAATTTACAAAGGATATGCGCACACAGCCTGCAGATCGACGACTCGGCTCTTCAAAAATAACTTCGGCATACATAGGATAATGCTTCGTTACAGACCCAAAATTAGTTTTGATAGCATACTCTCACTCTTTGAAAATAGTAGCAACCACCCAAAATTTCCCTCTTATTACATATTTATAGGGCGCACTTAGCTTGCCCCGCTCCCACTAACCCACTAACTCACTAACTGACTCATTAATGCAAGTGGAAAAAATCTAACTAATTGACTCAACTTCGTCCTTTTGACTTGACAAACATAACCGTTTTTCCTGGTTTCTCGGCTGCTTCATCGGAGTTAACCGCTTCATCGAACCACTTCTTCTTCGCCTTTGTTCACACCAAAACTAACTCTGCCAAAAATGGTACCACAATAAACTAGGCCCAACAAGCCACCAACACTCACATGTAGCTCGTCCCAAGCCACTCCAGGGTTGTGATACAGTTCCTTGAAGCTTCGACAAAAAATCCTAATAAGTGTTCCTGGTTACTTCAACCAATTGTTGGACTTCATCCTTTTTTCTAACAGAAAACTTCAACCAGCTAAGCAGTAATGTGTGTAATACTCGCCTCGACAACCTGAATAATTTCCGACTGGATGGGAGTATGGTGACTACCAATAACTTCTAAAATGCGCTCATCCTCTTATCGAAGTGCTTGTATTGTTTCTTTCCGAAACCTATGTTGCATCCTTAGCTGGTTGATTCCATGTTGCAAATCTTTATTCTCGGCAGCTCTCCTAATCCTCTGAACCAGCGGTAGAGTCTTCAACTGATCCCGCAGGTTATTCATATTTTCTTCAGCGGACCCCATCTTGGTGGTGACCTCTTCTAACTCAGCAACCTCGAACAATGCAGCCCAAGACTGCGACACTTGCTCATGCATTTTCATGCATTGGGCCTCTGTTGCATGAAGGCTCCGAATGGCCTCTTGAACCTCTGCTTTTTGTTGCTCTGTCACTTCATTTTGGGTGCTAGGCATGAGTTTAGCTTCCAAATCTTGCACCTTATGTCGATACCCCAAAATGGCAGCTTCCAGGCGTTGTAGCCTCTCTTTTGATTTCATTTCTTCAATGATATTTGCTTTAGGTACTACGCAACAGGTGACTTCAAGGACCTCCTAAAAATTTTCATTTTCCTGTCGTAGTAGATCCTTGTCCTGCTGAAGCTCAGCAGTCAGGTTCTTTAACACAGCCACCTGATTCTTATACCCTTTCATAAGATCCAAGAGGGAGACTTCCCTTGACTTCACCTCCTTTGCAATATTGTCTTGTAATTTATGTAACATATAAAGTGGTAATGTAGACAACTTCAAGTCTGCATACCCTGACTTTGGAATTTGTGCACTTGTTCCCAGCTCATTAAAACTCAATACTCTAGGAAAAATTTTAACCACACCTTCCGTTGAAGGAAGTGGGGTTGTTTGGTTCTTGTCTTCTTCTTCTTGCGTAGCTTCGACCTACAGCGGAGTGACCTATGGTGGAGCCGAGATGCAAATATTCTTAACTTCCTATCACAGTGTATCCAAGACATCTGTGACACTACTGAATAGTCGTATCGTTCTGTCTTTGGTAATCTTGCAATTTTCTTCAATGACTTCCATCATCCTGTAGAACAGGATGTTAATGTCATCATTTGTTAAGGCTTGGACATTGTCAGATTTATGCACTTTCCTCTTTTTCTTTCCTCCTTGCGTCGACGTACCAGCTTTGCGCTTATCCCCCATACCTGGATCAGTGGGTGTCTGAATCGACTCTTGATCCTTTTGCTCAGACTGTGGTGGGTTTCCTTCATCACCCCCAATGCCAGTGTTCTGCATGTTTTGGCTTGTATTTTGTTGCTGACCCAATATTCCCTCCTGCCATTGATCCTGCTGCAACGGGTCTGGCGATATGTTCTCTAGCTCAATAGGTACTTGCCATTTTGTTGGCCAATCGCAGATCATTGTATCAAATTCATCTGGGCTCAAATTAAACCCAGTAGTCAACCATTATTGGTGCGGGTCATGCCTCACTTGAACATATATGTGGTGGGGCCCCAACTTGAACCGCGCCACACCATTATACTTCGACACAACAGCTTCATCGATACATGGTATATGCACCACATAGTATCGCAATGCCTCCAATTTCATGTACAACATGACATTACTTTCTTGTTTCCTGTTCTGGATTTCAGAGTGCCACAAATTCATGTATCGAGAACCTTGGCATGGCCCAACTGGTTGCATGCCCTAATAGTCTGCTAACTCTACCCACCCTACAAACGAAATCAGTAATAAGATCCAAGAATAAGTAAATGGTGTACAGTTATGCTGTACCTCTGGACAATCAGCAAGAAATTCATTAAGCAAAAATGTCACCCAGTTCATCTATACTCCTTGGGTGCACTGCTCTGCCACGGCAATGACAGAGGCAATGATTTGGTTCGATCGATCCTTCCTTAGAAGCTTGGTGGCCAATATCTTTGCAGCGAAGCGCACTACCTGGTTGTTGATGGAGGCTACGTCAAAGCACCTATTACTTTTCGACAAATTATACTTTTCCTTCATCCTGGCCGCTAGCTCTCGGTCACGTTCCTTACCCACAAAATATTGAGAAGTGTCCATCCCAGCCTTAAGCAACCCTGTGATTTTTTCTATTAATTCAGTATCCACTGACACCTTCGTTTACAACCACATACATCCACCATGGAAACAGAGAAACAGTTGCTTTACACAAGCATTCACTTCCGCAGTGCAACCAAAATATAGGAGAAGCAACAATGGTAAAAGACCTACTCTCTTCAACCTGAGAGCCCACTGCATTAGAGGAAATTTGGGTAAAAAATGGGCCTCCTAAGAAAAATAATAATAAAATAATAAAATAATAATAGAGAGAGACTAAAAAACTACTTTTTGGATCGTATTTTCAACTTATCTCCTTGTAGGTTTACTCAAATTTCAAACGGGAGGACTCATTCGATGCATAATTAAATTATGCATCCAACGAGTACCCATGTTGCATACTTTTAAAAACATCCACACCATGAAAAATCGAAAATACATTAAAAAACGTGTTTTTCTCTCAAGAAAAACACGTTTTTTAATGTATTTTCGATTTTTCATGGTGTGGATGTTTTTAAAAGTATGCAACATGGGTACTCGTTGGATGCATAATTTAATTATGCATCCAATGAGTCCTCCTGTTTGAAATTTGAGTAAACCTACAAGGAGATAAGTTGAAAATACGATCCAAAAAAGTTGTTTTTATTTTTTCCCTCCAATTTTTTTAGGTGCTCCCTTTTTGAATTTTAAAGCATTTTGACTGGCTAATACATGACGACATGAAATTTGTATTATTTTTGGAAGACCCATTTTAAATTGAAATTTCCTCTAATAAGTTAGCTCCAGTTCCATTGGGTGACCTTCAATCGTAGCAACAGCTCGCATGTAACTCTTATAATTGAACTCAACAAATTTTGGGGTGTCATGGTCCACATATAAAAAATTATGAATATTCCTCAGAATGTCGCCCTGAACCAAAACGCCCTTCGGAACTGGCACAGTCTCCAATTAATAATGTGCATTCTTTGGTAGCTTGACAGGTTGTGCATTCTTTCTCTGTGGCGGAACATACTCTGGAAAAAATAGTTGCAAAGCTAGATGCAGACACTTCAACATCATGGCCCCTCCTTCCTTGTGTTTCTGGATTGGGTCGATTTGCTTTTCATGTCTTCTTCGGCACATTCACAAGAATGTGCAGGGAGATGACTTCCTCCTTCTCAGGACTGACTGGTAGAGAGCCTCGCATAGGGATTTCTTTGACGGAGCCATGATCCTCACTAGTTGTTGATAGATCAACCTGGATTATGGCTCTCTGCAATATTGAATTCTCTCTCGGCATACTAAGCTCGGGCGCTGGTTTTATCAAGATGTTATGATGCTCAAGTAACAATGAATA
Organism: Larix kaempferi; assembly: GCA_027924585.1. NCBI lineage: Eukaryota > Viridiplantae > Streptophyta > Pinopsida > Pinales > Pinaceae > Larix > Larix kaempferi. The sequence continues at coordinate 17,643,883 of BSBM01000893.1, forward strand.
CAAACTGAGAGGGGAGCATACTTTTCAACTTCAATCCCCTCGTGCGATACTTCTATCATTCCCAAGGAGAATTGAATGTACTCAATATTTCAATCATGATGGTGGCAGTGGTGGATCTATTCACACACTTAAGTCTTTTCAGCAATTGATGCAAAAATTCCATTAACACCGCCACTAAACCCGTCATAAAAACAACAATAAATGTGTTAATGGACAATCCACTAGAGAGGACGCGAGCCAGATCTCCCAAGTTCAAGTGAATCTAGAACAAATAGAACAGAATACAACACTCATTTCCTAGATCTAGTTACAGATCGAGTACTTAGATATCGTACCTTTCAGATCGCGGATCCTTCTCCTTATTGTTGCTCCAAGTCTCGTGGTCGTCATATCTACAGCTGCAAGACCTGTCAAGACAATGTGGAAACAACACGAGCAGTACAAGATATCTAAACAATAACTGATCTAAACTAACAGTTGGGGAAGAAAGTTCTAAACATCATCAATGAGACAATAGTTTATGGAAAGAGATTATATTAACTATATAAAAGTGGGAATTACATAGAAAGGATGAAGCTACCACCAAAGTCTCAACGTTGCATCCTCCATCCAACATGTCCAAGCCAAGCCTCCAAGATGGTACAAGCTTCCCAATCACCAATATGGATTCTATCTGCATAAGGATAACATAGACCTTCCCCCCTCCCATGGAGAGAATGGGTGTTTATATAGGGCTAAAGAGATAGGGTAGGTTGAGGATTAGGGGGAGATGATTAAGGGATCCTCCCATTAGGTTAGGAACCGAAATTCCACCTCACCTAGAGTCTAGGGATAGGTCTCCACCTCAACAAACTTCTAGAAAGACCTCGAGACTCCCAAAAATAGCCTTTAACCAACCTCGTCGCACCCCTGTAGAGGAAACAGAGCAAAAAAGAGGGGTTGTCGCACTCTGTAGGAAGACAAAGTGCGACAGTGTCTCACCCTAGCTGACCAAAAACTGCGACGTCACACCCTAGATGACAGAGAAGTGCGACAACCTACTCAAAGAGGTCAACTAGGCAGTAAAAATCTCTCAATTGGATGTGTTTTAGCCCAGAATGAGTTTAGGGGTCAAAGCAAAGAGTTTACACAATGGTCAAGATGACGACATTATCACAACGGTCATGATGACGACACTTGGTCATAATGACGATACTTGCAACGGTCATGGTGACGACACTAGGTCATGATGACGACACTTGCAACACTTGCAACACTTGCGACACTTGCACAAGGGTGACGACATTTTGGTGTAACAAAATGCCCCCCAAAGCATGAAGCTGAAGGAATGAGACAGGTGAAATGCTTTGTAGTAAGAAAAATGGCAAGGACTTGCTGGTTGGAAGGAGTTGCTGCAGAAATGACTTGAGATCCACAAGTCTCATACAACACAAAACATGGCTGCCAACCAATACATTGCAAATCCATGATAGTAATGACCAACTGAACATAATCATGGCTACTAGACACAATCGTAAATCCATGATGAGATGATAACACAGCCATGACCAATACAAAAGTGGATCCGTGTAACTCTGAACTGACAACACAGCCACAACCAATACAAAGTGGTTCTGTGCGTCCCAAAAAATCTCCATCGCAACCTGGGTAGGCAAGAACTTCCCCAGGGTCTTCAAGCTGAACCCACAATGATATGAATCTATCCATGTGATTACAATGTTTTGAAGTCGAACATGGTAGAAACCACTTGATTACCAGTCATTAATGTATACCGTTAACAAGTGCGAGGGGAATCACCATTAATGTCAATGATCCCCAAGGTATCACAGTACATATCATCAAGGGTGAATAAGTGAGTTGAAGTCGAACGCAAGATGAAATCTTCCAATCAAGAGTCAATGGCGTAAACTCATCTTGAAAGCAAGGTAACCTTCCATTGAGGCATGCAGGGCCAAGGTACTTGGTTGGTTTGTAGATTCAATCCTTGGATGATGAGTTGATGTCGACAAGGATGAATCCGTCGAAGGAGGGCCATGATGAATCCCCCATAAATCGACACGAAACACGACAACAGATGTTTGGTGTAGATCGGATGGTAGAGTAATGTGCAAGACTGACTCAAGGTAGACCAACATGATCGAAGGTATAATGACTGCAGAAGATGAGTAACAAATGTCCCTTGAACATGGGTATGGCATGACTTGGCAGTATTGACATGACGAGAATGATACCAACCCCTAATGCAACTGATGGTGGAAGCATTCTTTGGCTGATCCAAAGGAGCGACGCGACTCATGGAATTGACAAGACTCAAGGACAAATAGATTATCCAAGTAGTGAATTCAAATGCAAACGAGTGCCATGTTCAAGAGTGACTATGTACTGCCGTAATTAAGATGTAACACAAAATCTTTCATTTTTCCCCATCATGATTGATGAGTGCCTCATGTGTTTTTGACGAGCTTGATGAGGGTAACCAGATGCTCGGTATAGCTCATCTCATAGATGAGTCCAATCCCAAACATTTTACGAACCTAGGAAAGGAGGGGTTCATCCCAAAATGGGCCCTTCGATGTTTGAATTTTAACGAGTCCAAAGAAGGAAAACTCGGCGTCATTTCATGTTTAGAGAGTCTGGAAAGAACTAAAGGAGACTCCAAAAGTTCCTTTTTCGTAAAGTTAGTCCCTTCGCCCGGAAAAGGGTAAAACAATGCAAGAGAGAACTCTTCCAACCATGGTTGGTTGGAGTATTCCTTTTTCGTAAATAGTGCTTCCTGGTCCGAAAAATGGGTAAACTATCACCAGAAAGACGATCATTCAAATGCTTTTACAAGCGTGAAAGCATCAAGTTCGCTTAGCAATCTTTTCCTATTTAGGGAGTCTGAAAAGAGCTTAAAAAGGAATCCATGAACAACTTTGTTATGGTTGATGACCGAGTACAACAAAGGAAAAAGTAAACTCGGCATAGTTCATTTTCCGTAAATATTATAGCGAGGCCGGTTAAAGTGATAAACCTATACTCGTTAGACACACCTTTTTACTCAAATTTTTAACGAGCACAATAATGGTATCAAAAGCACTCAGAATATTTTTCATGTTTGAACCAAAGCACGAAAAAGTAAAAACTAAGATCAAACCTCTTCTCATGTTTTAACCAGAGCACGAAAAAAAGTGAAAAGTAAGCTCAAATGCCATCTTACTGTTTTTAATGAGCTCGAAGATAGGTTGGAAGAATGCTCATGATGTCTGCTTCATTTTTTAATGAGCTTGTAACAGAAAATGAACTATGCTCGGGATAATTTTCATGGTTTAATGAGCTCGAAACCTAAAAAAATGAAAGTATGCTCGAAAATGTTCCCAATGGTGGATTTCTTCCCGTCATGAAATCCAAAGGTTGGTACATGCCCCCAACAGGATTGCTAGAAGTAAGTGACTTAGCTCCAACGTGGTGTGGAGAGGCGATCGAGTTGACTTCAACGTAACTTCCAGAGGTTGAAGACAAATGAACTATATGGTATCAAAAGCACTTGGAATCTTTTTCATGTTTGAACCAGAGCACGAAAAAGTAAAAACTAAGCTCGAACCTCTTTTCATGTTTTAACCAAAGCATGAAAAAAAGTGAAAAGTAAGCTCAAATTCCATCTTACTGTTTTTAACGAGCTCGAAGAGAGATTGGAAGAATGCTCATGATGTCTGCTTCATTTTTTAATGAGCTTGTAACAGAAAATAAACTATGCTTGAGATAATTTTCATGGTTTAATGAGCTCGAAACCTAAAAAAAGGAAAGTATGCTCGAAAATGTTCCCAATGGTGGATTTCTTCCCGTCATGAAATCCAAAGGTTGGTACATGCCCCCAACATGATTGCTAGAAGTAAGTGACTTAGCTCCAACATGGTGTGGAGAGGCGATCGATTTGACTTCAACGTAACTTCCAGAGGTTGAAGACATGCCCCCAAGCTTCATTTCATCTGCCTAAGGCATAGGCGGGTGAAAAGAAGGTTCAGGTACTAAGTCTACGAGGAGACTCGACTCAAAGGAAAAAGAATTGTTTCATTTTTTAACGAGCTTGACACAGGAATAGAACTCTGCTCAGTGAAGCTGGTTTCATTTTTATGCAAGCTTGAAACCAACGGTGAACTATGCTTGGGGGGTCTATTCCATTTTTTAACGAGCTTGGAATCAAATACTAATCTGTGCTCAAGGTTAAGGTCCATTGATGGGTTCCTTCCCAACATGATGCCCAGAGGTTGGTAAATTCCCCCAGCATGATTGCTAGCGGCTTAACATGTTAGTGTTCCCTCAACATGCTTGTTGATGGTACAACATGTGGCATGCCCCCCAAGCTTCATTTCGTCTGAAAATGTTGCTTGCTAACCCAACTACCAACTTGGCTACTAATATGGAAATGTTCACCAAGGGGGGGGGAAACGAGAATCAGATAAAATGAAGGTTCAAGTTCTAAATCTAGCGAGAGACTCAAATCGATGGGAGGGATATCTATTTCATTTCTACACAAGCTTGAAATAGACAAAAACTATGCTTGAGGGGGGGCATCTTATTTTTTAACGAGCTTGAAATGGAATAAAACTATGCTCGAGGGAGCCCATCTTATTTTTTAATGAGCTTGAAATGGAATAAAACTATGCTCGAGTGGATGGTTTTATTTTTATGCAAGCTTGAAACCAAAGGTAAACTATGCTTAGAGGGGTCTATCTCATTTTTTAACGAGCTTGAAATAGAATAAAATTGTGCTCTAATGGATTGGTTTCATTTTTATGCAAACTTGAAACCAAAGGTAAACTATGCTAGGGTGGTTGGTTTCATTTTTTAACGAGCTTGAGACATAACATAAACTGTGCTCGTACCCCCCATCCTCAGGGGGAAGAAACCACTAAAACATGCGGAAATTCAGGGAAGTCTGATGACTAGGAGTCATATGATGAGTGGGTGTCACGAAGGAAAGTTGATCAATGGTCACAATATTCCCATGATGAGTAAAATACATCACTCGAAAGAGTGTGGACACTAAATCTTTCATAGCATAGACATAATCACGTCCAAAGAGCAAATTGAAATCTAAAGGACCTTGGACAACCATGACATCAATATAAACAGTTTTACCTCTCAACGTGATAGGTAACTGCAGGAGAATCCCTAAAGGTTCGGCAGGCCTTTTATTAAAAGCCAAAATCTGGTCAGTTACTGGCACAAGCTGAGGAGAACCTATAGCTTTCCAAGTAGTTGAGGATAAAATACTAACAGAAGCTCCCTCATCAACTATCATACGAAATATTTCTTTATCAAAAAGTCCTACAGATATTTGAAAAGGAATACTCAAAGGAAGACGAGATTCTGTTAGACCATTCCAATCAAAGGAAATGACCTCAGTACTTGGGGGGGTCCTGTCGGAATGGACAGGGTTTCCCCTTGCTTAGTACATTCTGAACTGACTAGGAAAACATCAACAGTTTCTAATTCACTCTCACTTGGAAGATAAGAATGAGACGAAGATTGTGTCATGGTGATTGCTTCAGTCTGGACTTTCTCCAATGAAAGAGTGGGATCGAGTGGAGATGACCTCGACTCGATCACTTCACTCTCGGAAGGAAGAGTGGGATCGATTAAAAATGAAACTGAATCAATCACTTGATCAACCAGTGGGGGGTTGAGAGACAACTTACTATCGCTTGTTGGAAGTACTTGTTGATAACTAGTAATATCTTCCAACCACCGTGAAGCTTCATCCATGCTTGGACAAAGGTAAGTATGATGCAATCCCTTACATATCCAGCAAGGGTTTGCAGTTCTACCCTTCCTACCCTTCACCAATGGGTCACTAGTCGAGGGAGTATCATCAACATGATGGTTAGAGGTTGACGATATAAGCAGATTGGGGTTTTTAGACCACACTTCTGACACACGGGAAAGACTGAGACAATTCTTGAGAAGGTGATCACCCTTGCAAAGTTTACAAGGGAACTTTGGCTTACGAGGTGTTCTCATAGAGTGAGTGCCATCAGAGGCAGATGGTTGATGCTTGGTTTCTTCTAATCCTTCTTCTTCTTAGTCTTCCCTTTCTTCTTCTTCACACCCGCCTTCTTACTAACATCAGAGTTTTCAGTAGGAGAAGAGGAAGAGATGGAATCCAATTCAACTTTCGATAGAGAAGGAGAAGGGTCACCATGAGATTGATGCTCGTGTGGTGATGGAACTAGGGTCGACGTAATTGGTGCACTTAGTGTAACTAGATTGGAGAATAACCATACTGGTAATCCTATCGTCAATCCAGGAAGACTCAACGTAGCCATAAAGGGAGGACCAGCAATTCCACAAGGGGGAATAACAAATGGCATACCCTGGAAAGGGGCCTCTTGGTTGGTAGTCCTGGAAGAATCTTCCATATCTAAACTTCCTAAGAGTCTCTAAAGTACCACACAAATCAAGCACTACTCAAGTCTAAAAGCAACAAGCAAACTGTGTGAATAGGAGTGGATTCAAAGTCTGGAACCTCACGGGATTATCAAGGCATTGCAAACCGCTATATGCTGTAGGGTCCAACAATATGACGTGACAAGGAGGATTGGGACCATACCCTTGCCTGCATACCCGATTACCTGGACAGTATGTGCATGCTAATCTCCCCGAGTGCTGTTCTCGGTGTATTGCTTTTCCAAGACGGCCAAAAAGTTAACTCAGTTGGTTTCAGGAATCCTAGTGGTGTCTCCCGATATACCCAAGGTACGTGGGAGCTCAAATCCGTAGTGGTGTTGTCTAATGCACAATCGTTCGGCAAGAGACCTTCCAATATACTATTGAGTATGTGATACACCCTTCGATATACGCCAAGTACGGATTATGGTACTTGGTGGGTACGTGAAGGATCTCGATATATCGATAAGTACGTGGAAGGCTACAATACCCCCGAAATACAGTGCTGGAAAATAACGACAGCTGCCACGCTTAACGACGTCGAAACACGCATCTAACTTACACACTGTTACTAAATGATTTTAACCTAAGCTAGCGTTGATTTTATCTTGTACGGTTAGGTGGATGCATGAGGTGAGTACATAAATGTAAACATAATGCAATCATCAACTACATGATAATGCACATTTTCCTTTCCTTTTCAATGAAAACTACTTAAAGTAAGGAGAGATTTTTCTTTCTTTCAAACCAAAAGTACTTAAGTAGTAGCGAAAAGAAGAATTCCTTCCTAGAGTGCAATAACTCTAACTTTATGTAATAAAAAGCGCAAAGAAAATGAAAGATCCAACTAATCTTAATAATGTATAAGACAAAATAATGAAGCACTTTCAATTTTCAAATGCATATGCCAAAAATGGAATTTGATAACTGAATGCTTTTCATATCTATATATAGAAAGTGAGAGAATATCTACAACACTTTAATCATTCAGAAATTCCCAAAGAAAAACGACAAGCACCCAAACAACTCAAAGGTACTCAAGAAAGGCTCAAAATCTACCAAGTGCAATAATTATAACTCATTTCCTATCTTTTTATACTTGAAAAAGACACATCTAAGCTATGGAAAGAAGGATTCCACAAACGTTTCCAATCATATGCAAGACAAAGAAAAACACTTAATAATCATGTCTAACTCAATTGTACACAAAACGGAAACAAACCTTTCTTCTTCTTATGAGTGTGAGACCAAGAATTTCAAATGATCAAATTAAAGCAAGAAGAATACTTATGTTTTCCAATTTCATGAATATAGCAAAAGAGTGACAAAATCAAGTTTTTCTTTGAACTAAAGTGGAGACAAAGAATCAATCTTTTCCAATAACGATTGAATAGCTCAGCATGTAAGGGAAACAAGATGCATAACCCAAGAAAAAGAGGCTCAAAAAGACGTGAATATCCCACACTCTTCAAGTCTTTAAAACAAGCTAATCACACCAAACAAAAAATGATCTCAAAACCTTGAGATGGGTTAGAGTGACTAAAGGATGCACGATTCATGGCCCCCCCCCGGGCCATTTCGCTTAAAAATGCAAGCAAAACACTAGTTTTGACCCAAAGGGCCAAACATGAATCCAAATCTGAAAAGACCCAAAAACCAATACAAACAAGCCAAAAAAAAACACTGCTGGACAAAAAGGGTCTCTGCCTGGAAGGTACAGTGCAGAGGAGTTTGCACACAAACCAAAACTCAAATCAGAAAAGGAGAAGGGGTGCCTGTAAGGTAGTTTTGGCAGATCGGAGCACTCTGTGCTTGTGCACAGTGCGACGTCGCAGTTCACCAATGCGAGAAGTGCGACGATGTCGCAGTATACCAATGGAAGGGTTGCGACGAGAAGCCAACATATAAAGAATAGAGATCAAAAAAGACACAGTGTCGCTCTGAGTACACTGACCAGGTGCGATAGGAGAGATCTAAGTTAAAAAATGAACCAATTCTCCAGACAATGAGTAATGAAATGGTCTAAAAATTAGGAGTACAAACTCAGAGGAAGGTAATCAGACTCTTCAAAGTGAAGATCTGATGGTGAAAGAGACCTAGGAGGCAATTTAGATGGCTGGCAAAAGAAATCAACAGAAAATGGAATTCAAATTGAAAACTAAAACTATGTTCATTCCCCAGTATGGTCGCCAAATTTGTTAATGGACAATCCACTCGAGTGGACGCGAGCCGGATCTCCCTAGTTCAAGTGAATCTAGAACAAATAGAACATAATACAACACTCATTTCCTAGATCTAGTTACAGATCGAGTACTTAGATATCGTACCTTTCAGATCGCAGATCCTTCTCCTCGTTGTTGCTCCAAGTCTCGTGGTCGTCAGATCTACAACTGCAAGACCTGTCAGGACAATGTGGAAACAACACGAGCAATACAAAATATCTAAACAATAACTGATCTAAACTAACAGTTGGGGAAGAAAGTTCTAAACATCATCAATGAGACAATAGTTTATGGAAAGAGATTATATTAACTGTATAAAAGTGGGAAGTACATAGAAAGGATGAAGCTACAACCAAAGCCTCAACGTTGCATCATCCATCCAACATGTCCAAGCCAAGCCTCCAAGATGGTATAAGCTTCCCAATCACCAATATGGATTCTATCAGCATAAGGATACCATAGACCTCCCCCCCTCCCATGGAGAGAGTGGGTGTTTATATAGGGATAAAGAGATAGGGTAGGTTGAGGATTAGGGGGAGATGGTTAAGGGATCCTCCCATTAGGTTAGGAACCGAAATTCCACCTCACCTAGACTCTAGGGATAGGTCTCCACCTCAACAAACTTCTAGAAAGACCTCGAGACTCCCAAAAATAGCCTTTAACCAACCTCGTCGCACCCCTGTAGAGGACACAGAGCGACAAAGAGGGGTCGTCGCACTTTGTAGGAAGACAAAGTGCGACAGTGTCTCACCCTAGCTGACCAGAAACTGCGACGTCGCACCCTAGATGAAGGAGAAGTGTGACAACCTACTCAAAGAGGTCAACTAGGTAGGAAAAATCTCTCAATTTGATGTGTTTTAGCCCAGAATGAGTTTAGGGGTCAAAGCAAAGAGTTTACACAATGGTCAAGATGATGAAATTATCACAACGGTCATGATGACGACACTTGGTCATAATGACGATACTTGAAACGGTCATGGTGACGACACTAGGTCATGATGACGACACTTGCAACACTTGCGACACTTGCACAAGGGTGACGACATTTTGGTGTAACAAAATGCTCTTCAACCAGTTGACAACTTCAACAGGTAGGACTGCGACAAACCACCAACTCCTCCCAATGATCCATAACTTCAACAGAAAAAGAATATGGGGTTTCCAATTGACAAAATAGAACTTCAACATAAAGACCCCCAATGAAACATCTTCGACAGAAAAAACAACTTGGGGTTTCCACAAAGATCTAACACAAATATGCATCGACATGGACACTTCGACACAATGAACTACGACAGAAAATAAATTTGGGGTTTCCAAGAGACATCTACAATTTTTTTTTATTTTTTTTATGTTCAAGCATTGAATCAAAATTCTTTACTGCGACCAACCATGGGTGTCCCTGTAGGGATTTAGCAAGCTCCAACTCACTAAAACACGGAGGAGTTCACCATCTAATTTATGTAACTGCACTGCACCTCCCTCCGTCGCAAAGTTAATGACATATGGACCTAGCGAATGCAACTGTAACTTGCTAGGGTGTTTGAAAATTTTACTATCATAGAGAAGAACTAAATCTCCTCGTTGGAAGTGCTTCTTGGTAATGTGGCAATCATGCCAATCATTTTCTCGGTCTTTTTGCACCTGCTGATGAAATCCTGTGACGAGTCTATCTTCTTCCAATTGAAGTAACTGCAACAACTTTTCTTCGACAACACCAGTATCAGACATACTGGTGAAAGCAACAATTCTTAAACTGGGCACAATATACTCCATGGGAATCACAACCTCTTGTCCATACACCAACTTGAAAGGTGTCTATCCTGTCAACTTTTTACATGTCGTTCTATAAGCCCACAATATTACAAGAATGCTCAGGTCCCAATCATCACGGATCACATTACAGACTTTTGTTAATGTATGTTTCGGGATCTTATTGAACACTTTGACAGTTTTGTTTTCTTGTGGATGGTACGGAATACTCTTCCTATGGTAGACCTAAAATTCTTCTGTAAGGGCCTCTATAGTATTATTGAAAAAATGTGTACCCTAATCACTTAATAAAACTCGGGGACAGCCAAACCTGATGATAACATTCTCAAACATAAATATTGCGGTAGTCACAATAGTGGAATCTCGTACTGTTGTAGCTTCAACCCATCGTGTAAGATAATCAATTGCAGTAATAGTGTACCTCGCATTAGTTTTCCTTTTTCCTAGTGGGTACATTTGTCGAAAGCCTGCAAGGTATCTTGGGGCACTAATGGCATGTCATCTCTCCTCGACGAATTTCCAATTCTTTGACATACATTGCAGTTCTGACAATGTTTTTTAGTATCTTTATGAAGGGTAGGCCACCATAACCCTGCTCTTAAAATTTTCTACGCGGCAGCTTTTCCTGCGTAGTGGCATCCTTCCACTCTGTCATGTGCCTCGGCTAAGATGATTGGTCGCTCGTGCTCCAAAACACATCAACACAATACCACACTCGGTCCTAACTTGTACAACTGACCGGCTATCAACTGGTAATCCACAAATTTAGCAACCAACTGCTTCTTTGGAGCAGTCATATATCCTTCAAGCGCGACTCCTGTAGACAAAAATGTGACAATATCTTGAAAGTATTCATCAACCATTCTTACTGAAAATATATGCGCATCTGGAAGATTATCCTCTAAACTAGTCGGTTCTTCTCATGTTTCCAACCTCGACAGATGGTTGAGGCCTACATTCAACCGTCCTGGATTGACAACGATCTCAAAATCATATTCTTGAAATAGTAGTAACCACCGACAAATCTTCGCCCCCAACACTAGCTTGTTAACAAGGTACTTTAAAGCATAATGGTTTGTAAACATTTTAATGTGGCCCCCTGATAAATAGTGCATAAAAAAATTCAAAGCATAAACCATGGAAATCCTTTCACTCTCTGTCGTAGTATAATTTATTTATGTGGTTGACAACTTCCTACAAGCAAATGCAATAGGATAGTCAATGGAACCCTCACCTGGTTGAGCAAGCATCGCACCCAAAGCAAGAGATGAGGCATTGACATGGATACGAAATTCTTTTCTCCAATCAAGAAGTACCAAAATAGGTGTTGTGACAATTTTCTCCTTTAGCATGTCAAGACTCTGCTGACATTCCTCATTCTTGGAGTGAAACTTTGCATCTTTCTTGAGTAACTTTTCCATCGATAATGTGATTTGGGCATAGCCTTTGATAAACTTCTTGTAATATCCTGTGCGACCTAGAGTTGTTATCAATTTTCGAAATGAAGTAGGTGGAGGTAGATCAACTATAATGGCAATATTGGCAAGATCCACCAATAATCCCTGTGTGCATACTACATGACCCAATAGTATACCAAATGGAGCACAAAATATGCATTTCTTCATATTTCAGAGAAATTTGGTACTGTCTACAATGCTCTAACATCAACCTAAAATTTTCAATATGGTTCTTAAGCAAATCGTACACTGCCCAATCATCAAAATAAACTTCCAGGAACTTATGGATGAATTCTTTAAATGCAGCGACAACTGCCCTTGAAAAAATTGCAGGAGCATTCTTTAAGTCAAATGGCATTAACGTATACTAGAAGCAACCTCGCTCTGTGGCAAATTTCATTTTATCTTGGTATTCCTTAGAAATATTTATTTGATGATATCCAGAAAACCCATCTGTGAAGGAGTATGCTTCCTAATGTTAGGATATTTAGACACTTAGGAGTTAGTTAAGATCAACTTGTGTAATACATCCATTAGGAAAAGTGTGTTTCTTTAGTATGCATTAGTATGTATTTGTAAATATTTAACATGACGGTCACGATATGTTCTCGACATAGAGTGATCCGACAGCTCAAATTCTCTTAGATCATACCTACCCTTGATCCGTGGCTCAACACCCGATTGGTCCATGATCTCTATTTAAAGAGCATGGAGGGTCATTGGAAAGCTGATCTATTATGAGAAGCTCATTTGTAACTTTCTTTCTTTGCATAATAAATTGCTTCGTAGAAGCTATTTGGTCGAGGTCGTAGAGTGTTTCCTTCTCGAGGGTTTAAACCACGTCAAAACATCGGTGTATCGATTTGTGATCTATTTGTGTGAAGTGGTTGTTCTAGGTGTTTGGTCTTTTGGGAGTACCCTGTGTACCCAAACATGGTATCAGATCTTTCATGAAGAGCCGCTTCCGGTTATGATCTAGATCTTGAACTGTTGTTGCCGAAACTTGAAAGGGTTTCTGGTTCTGGTATTTATGTACATTTCTAAGCTATGGGAGGTGTTCCATTGCGTCCGGAGTGTCGTTTCCATTGGAAAATAGTTTTCGTTTGATCGAAAATGGTTCCCGGTTGCTTCAGAAACGCATATTTCATCAGATCTGAAGGTATAATGTTACAGTGACGTTTTTTTATTTATGTTTTAAAAGAAAAAAAAAATATCTCATATTTTATCAGTTTTTATTATTAGATTTTTTTAGTTTCAGATTGTTGTTTTCCATATCTACGTATACTCTTTGTCGTACACCTTGTGCGATCTCGGCGAATCGGAAACAGAAAGGGAAAGGGTTTTTCTCGGTTACGTATGCTCTTTGCCGTGCACCTTATGCAATCTCGGCAATCAGAAATAGAGAGAAAACAGAGACTTTCCGGGCAAGCTAACGAGATCTAACCCCACAAGCATGGAATTTTTTTTCTTTTAGTTTATGGTGTGATTTGCAGGAAAAAAGGCAAACACGAAAACCAAGCAAGAAGAGTAAAAAAAAAAAAACATTTCTTCCTTCCCATATTTTACATACCTTTTAATCTAGCTCACTTGGTTCAAAGTTGTTTTATTCTTTAATAGGTCTTGAGTTCAAGTCTTAGGAAGTTACTTTTAAAAGAAAAAGTGCATACAATTTCTATTTTCAAGTTACTTTATTGTAAAAAAGTGCATCTCACTTAAAAAATAAAAAATAAAAATAAAAAAGTGAGTCACTTAAGTTCTTTTTTATTGTTGCACTATTTAAAGTAACATCATTGTAAAAGTGAAATCACTTATTTTATAAAAGTGATTCACTTAAAGCAAATTTCTTGTAAAGTGATTGTCAAAGGTTCATCTTGGGAAGAGGGGGGTCTTTTTTTTTTCGCCGGTCATTCTCTATCTGCCACGTCATTATTGGGGACATCTTCAACTTTTTCTTTGTTCAAGCATAGCTTCATCATACGGAGTCGGTTTTCAATGCCGTTTTTTTTTAAACTGCCTATTTTTTCAAGATCTTCGCATCCAGATTATTGGTTTTTATTTTTATAGCCATTAATTTGCAGTATGGCCGCCCCTTGTGATATTCTACTTACTAGTTCCAACTATTTCTCATGAAAATCTCGTATGGAGGATGTTCTACGAAGTAGGGGACTTTTTAGAATTACCTTAGGGAAAGAAAAAGAACCCACTTATGATGACAAGAAAATAAAATGGAAAAATAGATGTGACGAAGCTCGTGGATTGATTGAGATGTCAATCTCTACTTATTTGTGATTCCACATATCTGGAATTGATGAACCTGATGCTGCTTGGGACAAGTTGGAATCTGTGTTTGGTAAACACAATGAAATTCGAGGTCACCAATTCGAAAATGAGTTGATTTCTTTAAATCCAAGTGATTTTTCATGCATACAAGATTATTTATCTAAGTACAAAACTCTTAAACTCTTATGTGAAGAATGCAAGATTAAGAGGGAAGACAAACAATGCATTTATCATATTCTTTCCAAACTTGGACCTGCATATTCTGTTTTTGTATCTACATTTTACTCCATGAAAGAATCTTTGAATGCAGCTAGCTATCAAAAGCCTAGTCTTGAATCATTTTGTGATTCCTTGATTAGAGAGCAAGATAAGTTCATCCATCTTGGAATAATTAACAATGCAGATACATCTGGGAAAGCCTTATTGTCCCAACAGAAAGAAAAGTCCAAGCCTCCCAAGAAACAAAATTTTCGCAATAATAAGTCAAACAAGGGTCCCAAACCCTCTCAATCACCTCCTTTAAATATGACAAAGGTTCCAAGCCAAAAGGCAAGAAGACTAAGCGTCATTGCAACTATTGCGGGAAAGATAATCATGATGAATCTGAGTGTTTCAAGAAGATGGCAGCCTTGGAAGCAGCAATGAAGAAGCACCACATCAGCCTAGATTCGCCTTCAAAATCTACCTCTAATGGACATGCACTTTTTGCTTCTGGTTATTTTTATAATGCATCTTCTTATTCTACTTCAAATGGATGGCTCATTGATTCTGGAGCATCTTATCATATGGCTAAAGATCAAGCCATATTTTCTACTATGCATGAATGTAACACCAAACAAATATTTGTTAGTGATGATAGATCCCTAAGTCTTGTAGGAGTTGGAACAGTTCCAGTAGATAATGGTCATTTCAGTGATGTACTATGTGTTCCAAGAATTTTCTGCAATTTGTTATCAGTCTATCAAATCACTCATTCTAGTGAAGGTAAAACTGTGACATTTACACCTCACCAAGTTGTAATCAAGGATTTTAAAGATCCCCAACAAGTCCTAGCTACCGGAATTGTTGATGATATTACCAGGTTGTACAAGTTTAACAACTTTGGGTCATCACTTTTTCCTTCAGTTTTTGTTGCTCATAGTGATAACTTGAGCAAACTTTGGCATGAGCGATTTGGTCACTTAAATTATCGCTCATTGCAACAACTATGTAAAGACAATATGGTGACAGGTCTTCCGATGGTATCTTGCAGGGATGGTGTTTGTTCTAGTTGTGTACTCGAAAAATATCATCGGGACAGTTTTGACAAACGTGCCTCTTGGCACGCCTCGGTTCCCTTGGAGCTTGTGCATAGTGACTTATGTGGTCCTCTTCCATCTGCTTCATTTTCTGGTTTCAAATATTTCTTAACTTTCATTGATGATTACACCATACGCACTTGGGTTTATTTCCTAGAACTTAAGAGCGAAATATTTAATGTGTTCTAGGCCTACAAGGCCCTTGTTGAAAAACAATCTGGTCATCAAATTATTAAGTTAAGATCTGACAATGGAGGAGAATATGTTAACAAAAAGTTCACTACTTTCTACACTGAACAAGGAACCAACAACAACACACTATTCCATATACACCACAACAAAATGGTGTAGCTGAACGGAAGAACCGCACTTTAAAAGAAATGGCTAATTGTATGATCCAATCTAAGGGACTAAGTCTTCAATTTTGGGTTGAAGCCATTAATTGTGCAAATTACATAGTTAATCGCACCCCTACTAAAGCATTACAAGGTATCACACCAGAAGAAGCATGGAGTAAAATTAAACCAGATGTAAGTCACTTCCGTGTGTTTGGTAGTGAAGCATGGGCTCACATTTTGGATGAACAACGGAAAGCATTGCAGCCTAAAAGTGAAAAGTGCATATTTGTTGAATATTTTGAAGATGTAAAAGGTTATAGACTTCTTCAACCACATTCTCATGATGTAATCATTAGAAGAGATGTTAAATTTGATGAAAATCTCTTGGCCTGCTAGCCTAACTAGGCGATTGTGCCATCTTTGGCCTGCGAGCCTGATTCGGCGATTGTGCCTTCTTCTTCTTCTTCCAACTTCCTTGACAGGTTTCCAACTCCAGTTTCTGATGATGACAGTGAGGATGAAAATTCACCTCCGCCTGCTCATGTTCCTCCAGTTGCACCAGCACAAGTGCTTCCTCGATGGGTCCGTTCAACATGTGAAGCAGCTGGTGATCTTGCCGGTGATCCTAGAGATCAACGTCGAACACATTCTCAGTTTCAGCGAGCCTCTTCTCTTTTGGCTCAAGTTTCTGAGAATCATGATCCAGAAACCTTTGCAGAAGCTTCGGGAAATCCAGATTGGGATGCAGCTATGGATGAAGAATATCATTCCTTAATGGCGAACGATACTTGGGATCTTTTACCTCTTCCAAAAGGAAGAAAACTTGTCAGATGTAAATGGGTCTACAGAACTAAGTATGCATCAGATGGAAGTGTTGAACGACTTAAGGCAAGGTTAGTTGCCCAAGGTTTTTCTCAAGTTGAAGGGATTGACTACAATGAAACCTTTGCTCCTGTCGCGAAAACTGATAAAATATAAGATATTTTTTATTTTAAAACAAAAATAAAAATAAAAACGTCATTATAACATTATACCTTCAGATCTGATGAAATACGCGTTTCTGAAGCAACCGGGAACCGTTTTCGATCAAACAAAAACTATTTCCTAATGGAAACGACGCTCTGGACGCAATGAAACAACTCCCATAGCCCAGAAATACACAGAAATACCAGAACCAGAAACCCTTTCAAGTTTTGGCAACAACAGTTCAAGATCTAGATCATAACCGGAAGCGGCTCTTCATTAAAGCTCTGATACTATGTTCGGGTACACAGGGTACTCCCAAAAGATCGAACACCTAGAGAAACCACTTCACACAAACAGATCACAGATCGATACACCGATGTTTTGACGTGGTTTAAACCCTCGAGAGGGAAACACTCCACGGCCCCGGCCAAATAGCTTCTACGGAGCAATTTATTATGCAAAGAAAGAAATTTACAAATGAGCTTCTCATAATAGATCAACTTTCCAATGACCCTCCATGCTCTTTAAATAGAGATCATGGACCAATCGAGTGTTAAGCCACGGATCAAGGGTAGGTATGATCTAAGAGAAGTTGAGCCGTCGGATCACTCTATGTCGAGAACATATCGTGACCGTCGGATTAAGTATTTACAAATGCATATTAATGCATACTAAAGAAACACACTTTTCCTAACGGATATATTACACAAGTTGATCTTAACTAACTCCTAAGTGTAAAAATATCCTAACATCCCCCCTTAAGAACAACTTGGGATAGGATTGAAGGATTTACAAAAGTGACACTATTAGGAGAAGGAAGGAGGCATTATAGCCTATACCTAACCTCCGACACTTTCAATCACTTCATCCATAAAAGGGGTTGGAAAAGGGTCGTGTAGGCAAGCATCATTCAACTTCCGCAAATCGACACAAATCCAGATTTCCCCAGTCTTCTTGTCCTGGAATACCATAAGACTGATCCATTCTGACTCTTCGACAAGCTTGATGATACCTACATCAAGCATTTTGTGGATTTCAACCCTAACGTTTTCCTTATACCGAGGGTTCAATCTATAGGGTATTTGCTTGATTGGCTTGGCGCTTGGCTTCAGCGGGATTTTCATTTCTCCTAGGCCACCAGCAATTCCCTTCATTTTTGAAAACTTAGTAGGAAACAAATCTTGAAATTCATGTAATAGGCCAGTAATATTTTCCACTGTTTCATCATCCCAAAAATCTTTGATATTTGCGAACTTAGGATTTTCAGGGGAACCTATATTTACCTTTTTAATATTCAAGGGCTTCAGGAAGTTGTCAGATGAAATCTCTAGTCCCTTTAGATCACGACTTCCTTCAGCTTCTGGAATATGAATATCTATGGGATCATCATCCTCCGGTCCTCAGCTGATGTTGTAGCACTCCATCATTTTTTCCACTGTCGCAGTCCATTGTGGAAAATTAGACATTGGTCCTGGGATTTATTCAAAAAAAATTGCCTTGATAATCTACAGAGCCGCATCTATTGTAGGACTTTCATCCTCATAATTAAATGCCCGCTTGAAGTTCATAGCTAAATTTTCCCATTCTGCAATTCCTTGTTGCAACTCCAGCAACATATACCAATTCCTTGGTATAGTATCAAGTGAATGAATGAACATGTGTACCCACTCTTGCTTGGATATATTCTTCCAGATTGCACTACAGGTATCTAGATGATCAGTAGGGCTATTCATCTCGGTATACTTCTCTCTAATATGGGGAATCACTTCACCAAACCAGATTTCTAAATATATTATGCACTGTGACCAACCGATTATAGATTGCTTGTGCACAACCCACCACCTCCCCAGTGTTGCTTTCAAGGCCACATCCAAGGCTAATAAGTGTTGTTGTTCAGGTTCCTTATCTTCAAATTAATCAATAAACTTATCCATGTTAAGTAAAACTTCATAGGTAGGAAGATCACATACCTCCTTACCAACCCAGCGTAGTGATTTTGTAATGCGAGCACATCTTCGCATTGAAACTTCATGTAACTTGTTCTGCCAGTTTTCCAAAACTTCGCCAAAATCAGATGAATAGGAACTAACGCTCTGCTAACTGAGCATACTATATACCGTAGGATTGATATAGTCGTTTATATTGGAGGATAGATTATAAATTTTGTCCAAGTCTTGAGAATCATAATCTTCCTTGATTGGTTCAACATACCTCTGGCCTTCCAACGGATCTAGAGGTCCAACAACTCTCATCTCTTCATTCTCGAATGTTAGAAGTATCTTTTTCAAATTGATAATGGTTTGATTTTGAATAGCCCAGTCTATCCCCAAAAATGTAGGATATGAATTAGTGTCATCGACAATTTCTATAACCTCAAAGCCTGCAAAAGTACACGGTCCTTCCACTTCGATAGGAACACCAACCATTCTTCCAAATGGTATAACTTTCTGCTAATTGGCCAACCGCAACTAAATAAGTGACCATAGTAACTTCGGCTTCCCCATATTCTCCCATGTCTTTTTGGTTAGAATATTGACATCTGGGCCTATATCTAAAATAACAAAATCCATGTCGTAGTCACCAATCTGCACATTAAGTCACAACTCTTGACCGGTCTTTACTCTTTTCTGAATATGATTGACAACTCTCTCTTATCTCAATTCTTCCTCAAATACCCAATTAACTTGTGCAATTCCCCTAATGCATTATCATCTTTGAGTAGAATTAAACGACTTTTTAGAAAATTATGGAGGGAACTTACCTTTCTTAGGTTCTTCTTTGGTGCAGACCTGCCAAAGCAAGGTGGCATGTCGTACACAAGTCCTTCTTCAACAATGGGAGGTGGGGAATATGTTGATGTTCCCTTTAGAAATTCATCATGAGATTCAAAGAATGTACCTTTCTCCTTTTGAACATCAAATTGTGGTGGTTCTAGGGCTACTGGCCTCACTCTCGGGTCTCCTGATTGTTGTAGGTACCCTTGTCTCCACCCGTCATGGCTCCACCTCTTGTTACCAGAGTGATAGTAAGTTGCTTCGGTCGCGATTCTACTGAAATATTCTGTACATTTTTATTTTGGTTCTGGTTTCTGATTCTACTTCGCCTACCACTTTGCTAAGAGCTACGGCCATAGTGTTCAATGGTATGGTCTAGTGCCCTACAATACGTGCAGGTAGAAGTAGGATTTGAGCATTATCTTGCATAATGTCTAGGAGTGCCACAATTATAGCATATAACTTGTCCTCTTCCTCATCCAAATCCTCCTCGTCCAACGCCTTTGAATCCACCTCGTGGTTGATTGAATTGTGCGTTGCTTCTTTCAACCTGATCTTCTCCCTTCATAAGGAATGTGTCTGCAGTGCGCTCAGTGAGCAGCTGGTATGCTCGATAATTCTTTTCATCGCGTCCGATAGACTGGTATAACTTACACCATAAGTTATGAGGAGTACTTACCATCTTTTGTAATAAGTAGCATTCTTCTAGTCGGTGTCATTTAGTCTAACAAATTATGCACCATACACCAAGATTTAATGGACTCAAATTGCCAGCGTTAAGATAATCATGAAATGTCGTGCATTGGTCCTTAGAATGGCCTTCCTCCTTACATCTAGTGCACCAAACATCTTCTCACTTTTCTTTACCTTTTTTAATATCTTGAATATGAACAGACAAATTTTCCAACTATGACTAGGTTTGATCTGTACCAGTTCCAATCTCTCAGACAGGTGATACTTCCAAAGGCATGGCCAAATCCAAGGATTATGTCTGGGTCAGAATCTTTTGTTGCATGAGTGGAACTCTAATATGTGGCAGTAAAGAGCCTATAAACCACTCCTTATGATTTAGATCATTCATTGGAAAACTTGCATGAGCCATCAAAGTTTTAAACCTCTGGTCGAAGTCCCAAATGGACTCATTCAACGCTTGTTTAATCTCCTCCAATTCAGTGATACATTGTGATTCCAACTTTGGCTTCTTGAATTCATATTTTAATCATCCTTTACCTCTACTAAGGTATTTATAGGTTGATTATTAGTAACCTCGAAAAAATTCATAAACCAGTCTAAGGCGCAACCCCTAAATGTCATGATTAACTGCACCAGTTTGACGTTATTGTCTTGTACTTGTTTTACAGTCCATACTACATTGCATAAGAACCAGTGTTGTTTTGGGTCCTCTGACCCATTCTCATTGAAAATAGGTAACGTCGTATCATCCCTAGCCATTCTGGGCTTCTAAGTTTCAACTGACTTACTATTAATGGACCACTACTTGGAACCTTTCCACTTGACGAAGTACTATTATGACTATTGCCACTACTCTAACTTGATTTAAAGAAATATGGAGAATTATTAGGTCTTACCTTGGTTCCTGGAGTTGTACGCGGGGTCGTGGGTATGTCACAGCCTCGGGTCTGGAACGGTTCTGCAGATCCTTCTTCTTCCTCAAAAATGAGTTAGTACTCTTCCTCCTCGTCGAGCTATGGTACTAGTTCGTAGTCTCTTCTTTCAGTCGCATTGCAACCCTTTCTCCCTATCGTAGTTCTCCTCCTCTTATTCAACCGAAATCGTCTCCCACTTCACAGAAACCCACACTCTTCGTCCGGTTCACTTTCTTCTCCCCTTATCATTTCAACTCATCCCATTTATTCGTATAGACCTTCCTCCATACAATACCCATGCCCTCCGTGCACATCGCTCTACTCGTCAGATTCCACCTGCATCACCCATTTTTCACAAAGTAGCTTCTTGATCGACATATTCAACGATTTTAGGTACTTACCACGTGGACCTTTGAAGAACTCTCGTTATGTTGCACTATATGACTTGACATTGGAGGAAATTTGAGGTCTAAAATGGGCCTTATAAGAAAACAAGCCAACCATAATTTCTTGATGAGTTGGAATTCAAGAACCAATAGAATTTCAGTAAAATGAGTCAACCATAATGGTTGACTTGAGATATTTGTCATAAAAAAACTATTTTTTGTTCATATTTTCAACATATCTCCCTGTGTTTTTACTCAAATTTCAAGCGAGAGCACTCATTGGATGCGGAATTAAATTCTGCATCCAATGAGTACCCACATTGCATACTTTTGACTGACCCTGCTGTCCCAAAAACAAGAAATACCTAGAAAACGTGATGAAGACATCATCATCACGTTTTTCAAGTATTTCTTGTTTTTGGGGCAGTGGGGTCCATCAAAAGTATGCAGTATGGGTACTCGTTGGATGCAGAATTTAATTCTGCATCCAACGAGTGCTCCCGCTCGAAATTTGAGTAAAAACACAGGAATATATGTTGAAAATACGAACAAAAAAAGTAGTTTTTTCTTTCTTCATCCAAAATTAATAAATATTATTTTATTATTTTAACTATTATTTCATTATTTCAACTATTATTTTATTATTTTCCTTAGGAGTCCCATTTTAGACCTCAAATTTCCGCTAATGTAGTGTTAACAGCAAATTTAGTAATGTACCCTTCCAATATGTTGTCCAACCAGTCGTCTATTGCACGTGAGATCTTGTGATTCACACCTTTCAGTCACTGTACCAGTGCAGGTGTCCAACTTCTAGGTTCGTCTCCTTGAAAATTTGTCTTCTTCTCATCCAATCTTGCTAACCATTCATGCAATATCACCAAAAACTCATCAAAGAAAGCTTCATGAATATTAGTAAAAATATACGTATTTAACCAACCTTCATTGTCTGATCGAGGATGCTTATTTTGTTCCCTCGCAAATTCTTTTAGCTGTTGATCTACCCAATCCTGGATCTTTGATTTAATCAAATGCCACAACATTCCCCTTCGTTACAAATCCCGGTCCCAGCAACGAAACCATTTGTTGGTGTACTTTTGCTTCGATCAGGGTTCAAACATTCAACACAACACAAACAAACACCACCACAGATACCGACCTGAAAGGGAGTTTAATCCCCTTTCAGCAACACCTGTGAAGTAGATGAAGTCTCACCCGAAGTACCTATGGAAACTGCAGGAACCATATTTATGCAGCGTAGAAGGGGAATAGCGCGACAAACACATCATACATTAAGCAACACATTACATTAACGATTTTATAACATTAACAGCTTTCGATCTTCGACACATCAGTCACTTCGGCATAACCCATGACATCTCCAGATTCATATAACTCATATTATATTGCATATTCATAACATTCTTGATTATCACACATAAACTTATATAAATAAATAACAGAGGAAAGAAACACATATCACATCACACAAGAACACCATATTTTAACATGGAAACCCATCATGGGAAAAAACCACGAAAGCGCTTTGTTTTTTATTATGAGTCGTAGCCAAATAATAAGCACTTCATGTTATGACTTACAGATTTCTCCTTGAATTTACAAAGGAATCTGTGCACACAGCCTGCAAATCAATGACTCGGCTCTTCAAAAATAGCTTCGACATACATAGGATAATGCTTTGTTACATACCCAAAATTAGCTTTGATAGCATACTCACTCTTCGACAATAGTAGCAACCACCCAAAATTTCCCTCTTATTACATATTTATAGAGCGCACTTAGCTTTCTCCGCTCCCAGTAACCCACTAACTGACTAACTGACTCATTAATACATGTGGACAAAATCTAACTAACTGACTCAACTCTGTCCTTTTGACTTGACCAACATAATCGTTTTTCCTGGTTTCTTGGCCACTTCGTCGAACCATTCCGCTTCGCCTGTGTTCACACCAAACTAACTCCGTGAAAAATGGTACCACAATCAACTAGGCCCAACGGGGTCCAAGAATCTTTTGGTGACAACAACAAATTTGTTCTTCATGTCCTTCGCAACAAACCAATCTGGCCAAAATTATATTTTCTTGTCAATTTGGGTTAGTTAAGGTATCAATAACAACTTTGACTTAGACTAGATACATGATACACATCAATGATCGCACCATTCTAACATTCAATCTTTCCACAAACAACAATAGTCAATGCATAATAATCAACTACAAGATTTATTTTTTGTAGCTTCCTTCAATGAAAAAAAAGAAGAAGCATATTAGCCATGTGATGGGTGCAACCAAAGTTAACTATCCATTCACTCTAAAAAGTATGAGAATGTAAGGCCTAAGAAGCACTAACAAAATCCATATAGTTATCTTCCTTACCTTCTAAAGTTCAGTTGATCTACCAATCAACACTTCTCATTCAAGTTTTTTCTCTTTCTCCTCTAGCTCCTTAGTCCTCTAGCAACAAGATTTCTCCATTTGTCCCAATTTCTTGCAATGGCAACAGATCTTCTTTATTCCTTTATCAATCGAAGTTTGATCACCATACTTATTCTTGTCTTTCTAGTTTACATGGTTGCAATCATTCTCATGTCGGCCTCCTTCTTTATAATTCTGTCGACCTTTTCCCTTCATCAAATGGGCTTGTTGCTTGACCTCATGTTTCCCTTCATCAAGCAATAATTTATCTTCTGCCTTAATAAATAAGCCCAAAAAAGAATCAAATGTATAATCCTTACCATCATATTTTTGTTTGGTCCAAATGGCATGAAACATTGAACATAACACATCATATGGCATCTTTAGATTCATCGAGATCAGTTCTATGAACTAACTGTCTTTCTTGGGAAAATCCTCTCCACATTCAGCCAATTTTAATTATAGCTACTTCACACAAGCTAGGTAGTCTTGAATTCTTCAAAAGAGAGAGGTTCCAAATAAATTGACTCTTTCTCAATCTACATAAAGAGATATAGCCAGGACTTATATTTTGTTAATCGATTAGATTGCTTTGTTATCTTCACTTTTGACAAATTTTCTTATGCCATGTGTTTAGAGAAAGAAACATTGTTGCAAATGGAATGTCAAAGCAAAGATTGGAGCTTTCGCAAGGACCTTGGATTATTTTCAATGACCTTGAAGGGGTGCTATGAATTTTCTCATGCCCCTTTTTAATATCTTGTTTCTTTCATTGAGGATATTGTTGGATCACTGTAATCCTAAAGTTGACTTTTGACTATGGACTATTCTGAAGAATATGTACTGCCCTATATTGGCAAGGACTAGAACTTGAAATTTTAGATCCTTTTTGTTTATGTCTGATACTCCTGCAATTTTATCATGATGGAGACCAATAATGTTTTAGAATGATTTTGTTTTGCTAGTTTATGTAAGTGAGTTTTACAAGGAAGTTCTTTTTATAACCCTAGGGGTGACAATGTTGTTCAACTTTCTACAAAATGTAATTTTTCCTTTTATGAATCTAAATTATGGTTTTCTTTTTCTATGGAAAATTAAATAAATAAACCACAAAAGGAATTAAAGGTATAATCCTTACCATCATAGTTTTAAGTGATCTAACTATCATGAAATGTTGAATAGTACACATATACAACGTCCTTAGATTCATCAAAATTAGTTCAATTATCTAACCATATTTCTTGGGAAAATCATTTCCACATTCAATGAATTTTAATTGAAGCTACTTCACATGAGCTAAGTAGTCTTTAATTTTTCCAAAGAGAGAGGTTCCAAAGAAATAAACTCTTACTCAATCTGCACAATTTGACTTCCATCGATCTTATCAAATAGAACTTCTTCAACTTCTTCTAAACAACATTCAGGAAATCAATCTCACTTGTATAAAGTGAATCCCTCTAGAGATGTAGATCATTATGACTCTACAGCATCATCATTCTTTCCATCAATGACAAACTTTTGTTGGTCATACTTTGGTTCTGGAATGACAATCTTGGAAAACTACCAAGATGCTCTACTCTTTAACAAGGTTTTCATACCCTGTACCCAAATTCCATAATTGTTGACATTTAAAACTACGGCTACCTCAAAACTCATAATGCTAATATATACGGCTAACTCGTATTCACTCTACATGTCAAAACCCAAAGTCAATCTACTAGACAACTCTGACTTGTTAAGAGCATCAAAAGTATCCATGGGACTCAATAAACATGCTAGATCTCAAACTACTATCTTTGATGCCATGTTGGAGAATTGAAGGATTCAGTAGATCAAATATCTAGTATTCCAAAAGATGTTGATGTATTTGTAAATTCGGAAGATATTCACTTGTATATTACATTTGTACTTTATTGTATCCCCAATGGAGATGTATTATTCCTCCGATTTGAAGTGTCGTCATTTGTATTTGCAAGTGTCCCAAGTATTATTGTAAGTGTCGTAACTTATATTTGATGGGTTATTAGACCACCTTAGAGGGGTCGGCCCAGCATGGGTAAAAGGGTTATTAGACCACCCTAGTGGGGTCGGCCCAATGACAAGTGGTAATGGGTTATTAGACTCTCCTAAGGGAGGTCGGCCCAGTTAGAGTAAAAGGCAAGTAAAGGTAAAGTATAAATAGAGAGGAGCACCTCTCTATTTATCCATTCACTCACTTACTTACTTCGCATTAGTGAGAGAGAGGAGGAGTGCGCACAAGTGGAGGAGGAGAAGCTGCTAGGAGACTATCTCTTGTTTTGGGGCTTGATCTTTGTGATCTTTGTATTGGTGCTCATTCTATCTCTGAGGAAGTTGCGGGGTTTTTCACCTTCTTGGTTTTCCCCGGTGAAATGTTTTGTGTCTCTTGTCTCTTGTGTTTGATATGTTGTACATGTTGTTCGCTCAGTTAAGATCTTAGATCATATTAAATTAAATGATGAAAAACTAACAAAAGAGAGGTGGCATTTAAAGCCATTGTTACAGCTCTTAAGCACAACCAAGCATAGCTCAACATACAAATAAGTTTAAGAAACCAAAAAAATCCATACACAACACATGATTCATAACATTGCATTTCCCTTACTTAGATCAATCCATAGAGCCATCTTATATGGCACCAAGATCTAACCAACTTCCTTGAAGTGAGCAAGTCAAGGTCTTCATATGAAGATTATAACATATAACAGCCTCCTTAATTTCATCCTTATTCTACATCCCAATCAATTGTTTTGTTCTAACTTCTCGACTAGTTGAAGGCTTAATCAATCTCCTAATTGACCTCCCAATGGACTCTCCTAACCAAATGTCAACTATCAATTGATAGTCTCTAGAAAATTCAGAAATGTGATTAACTAACAAGGCCTGCCGTTCCAGGTGCCAAGGACTTGTCAATGATGATGTTAGTTTGTTGAGGATTGATGGTGGAGTAACTCGCTTTGGTAAGAGTGACTCCTAGCTAAGAGAAGCTAGTAGCTAGGATTTTCTTGGTTTCTATAACAAGGGTTCGAAGAAATCATATCAACTTGTGATGAGTTGTTAGTATGTACATGTATGTTGTCTCTTATATATAAATGAAGAATTTAAGCTATCCATTATGTAGAAGCGTATTTGATTTTTAGGTTGTGTTGTCATTCCTAATGGGTAAGTTCTAGCACTTGTAATTTCAAGCACTTGTTGTTCATGTTAATTTGACATAACATGGGGCTACAATTGTTAAGAGACTTAACAAATATCTTGAAGATAAAATGGTAGATTCACTGCTATAAAATCTATTGTGATAAAAAAAAAAAAAAAAAATTATATGTATGGAAAAGTGTGTCATAAGGGTTTAACTTATTGACACTTAAGTACATGTTATGAACATAAATAAGATTAATATTAATAATAATAAATAATAAATAAATATAAACAATCAACTAAAAGTCAAAGGATGTGTCCTTATATTTAACTTATATTTAAAAAGACACGATGGGCTATATATAAAGAGACGATGGGCTATATATAAGACTCACATATTGTAATGTATCTTATCTCATATTTTATATTCTTATTCAATTATTATGTTATTCGGATGGATTTCTTTATAATATTCCAAATATTTTGGATGTGTGCAATCTGAAACGGGTTGGTTCACTACATTTGGCATGAGAGCAGTTGTTATGCTGGCATGTGGTTTATTTCGCTCATGACAAATATATTGAAAGTTCGTGGCTCCATTCAATTACTAATTATTTGAAGAAAGAAAGGAAGCTCATCATGGGAGAGAAGAAAAAGAAGGAAAAAAAATATATCTCCAAGCTTGTGGTCACTAACTTATCAAATCACCCTTCAAGGCTCTGTGGCATATAATCATTTGGGGCTCATGGCTGGCCCGAAATTCCGCAATATTTCTAGATAAGGTGTCCTCTTTGCAAATCGTGGCCGCAATGGAATCAATATTCTCTCATTCTTTTCGCAAAAAAAACATGGAGACTGAGTTCGCATTATCCAGGAAGAATTCACTGATAAATCAGTCCCATGGGCATTCTTCGACAAGGCAGCTGAAGGAGAGTCTCAACTCTGTGGAGGTGGCGCAGTTTTGTTTCTTAATGAAAATCATTATTTCCATATAAAAATGGGCCTTTGTCCGGGCACAAACAACTTCGGTGAACTCAAAGCATTAAAAAATCTAATATGTTTTGCCTTGGAAAAAAGGAACTCACAACATCAACATTTTTAGAGACTCTCTGCTTATTATAAATTGGGTGCGGGGAACTCAAAGATGCCAAAATTTTCTTCTTTCACCAATCCTGAAGGATATTTTTACATTAAAACAACAGTTTGATCATTTCTTTGTTCATCATGTCTACAGGGAGGGCAATTCAACAGTGGATGACCTGTCTAAAGCAGGTATTCACTTGGCTTATGGACTTTGGTTCATTTCAAAACTCAAGGAGGGCATCGGATATGAATATACTACCACGAGCCCTATCGTGACATTCAAGCACAAAGGCCTTCTGAAGATCCCGCTTAACTCTTTCATGTTCATATCTTACCTGTTGGCTGCTTTCGATCCATCTCAGCACAGTTCATAGAATATTTATTTGGGTTCATCCTTTTGCAGATCTATTATATGCAAACAGCACATAGCTTCTTTATGTCAATTCAAGCAGAATATATATATATATGCAAACATAAAAACAGCACATAGCTTCTTTATGTCAATTCAAGCAGAATATATATATATATGCAAACATAAAAACAGCACATAGCTTCTTTATGTCAATTCAAGCAGAATATATATATATATGCAAACATAACATTGCTTCGTTTTGTCATCTCAGGCAGAATGTATTCATTGCTTCTTTTTTTCATCTCGGGCAGAATGTATTTTTTCAACCGTATCTTTTAGAAAACGTTTTTTATATATGTAATCAGATCATGCAATTGGCATATGTTTTTCAAAGGCACTTTAAGTGTATCATCAAGGAGGACTAATGGCCCCTTGAATCAAAAGAATACATGCTCTCAACATGTTTATATTTGTAATTTTGTATTTTTTTTATAATAAAATTATGCTTTTTCAAAGGAAAAAAAATTACTGATATTAAAAATAAACCATTATTTTCCTACAGTATGAAAAAAAAAATCTATTTTTATTACAGCAAGAAAAAAATCAGTTTTTTTAATTATATCGATAAAACAATTATGCAATCCCAAAAGAAACTATTTATCACAACAATAAAGCAATTATGCAATCTCAAAAGAAATTAGAATGCCAAGATTCAGAATTGTACCAACTTCAACAACAAATTAAATATCTACAGCAACAAAATGATCTTAAAAATGCTCACAAATTAGAGACTGTAAATATCAATAAAACGATATCGAACAATAATGATGAGATCTTTCGGTTGAGAAATCATAATAAGATACTAGTCACAAAAATCAGAAGGTTAAAGAATATTTGAAAGACGAAACAAGCTAAAGAAGATATCGAAGGGAAATTGTTAGAAAAGGAAGAGAGTTGTCACCTTATAAATCATAATCAAGATCTTATGGAACAAATTAAGAAGTTAAACGATGACAATAAGTTGCGAGAAGAAACATTCAAGAAGCTTGAGAATGATAACAAGTTGTTGAAAAACAAGTTAAAGCAAATCCAGAAAGAGGCATCAAAACCCTCAAGAATAAAAATCCAAGTTGTGGAAAAAAACACAATTACAGATCCAATTCACATCCCATTTCAAGAAGATGCCAATCCATTTGAAGAAAATCATATACAGAAATTAAACCAAGAAGACACTACAAACATGATAAGGGAAAATAATGTTATTAGAATTCCTTATCGACAGCGAAATCATAAAAGCAAATATCTTAAACAATCAGAGTATCAATATCGAAAAATAACAACAAAATATTGCTACCAACGCAAATAAACCTCGTGATAACAGTTCATTGTGGAAGTACAACTTTCCACAAAGAATTGAATTGGGATGGATCGATTCTTTTTACGTTGGGAAGTTCATATCGTCTTGTATCGTCATCTACGACAGAACAAAGATTAATACGATAACATTACAAACAAAACTAAGGCGTAAGCCTTGTCATCAATATGTTTTGAGGACAAAGCATTTCTAAAGAGAAAGACAATGTTATGAACATAAATAACATTAATATTAATAATACTAAATAATTAATAAATATAAATAATTAACTAAAAGTCAAAGGAAGTGTCCTTACATTTAAAAAGACACAATGGGCTATATAAGACCCGCATATTGTAATGTATCTTATCTCATATTTTATATTCTTATTCAATTATTATGTTATCAAGATGGGATTTTTTATAATATTCCAAATCTTTTGGATGTGTGTAATCTGAAACAGGTCGGTTCACTATAGGAGACTTGCTCGGTATCTTTTCTCTTGAACTACCTAATGATTTGCATTGAAGTGAAATGGAATTTTTGTTGTTGTTCGTTGTGTAATCATATATTTCAAATCAACCCTAAAGCTAAAAACTATTAGAAATTAGATAATAAAAAAACCTCTAGTGACAAGAAATTTTTTAATCTACTATAAAAATCATATATGAAATTTCTACATGTAACTCATCCAAGTAGAGCATCCACGTAGTTGTTTTACTCCCACCTTGATTTTCCTCTTTTTTTTTAACCGGAACGCGAAAAAAGCTTATATTAAACAGAGAATAATTTACAAAATCCCTTCCTTGAAGGGGAAACCATAACCTGGGCATTAAGTCCTCCAGGGTTGAAAATATAAGTTGTTCAAACTTTGAGATTGTTCCTTCTATCTGTCCATTACTAATACCTTTAACCAAGTAAATCCTAACATACCGATTACATAATTTAGCACAAAAATACATTTAAGAAAAAACAGGGAGAGTATGCGGCTTCATTCTTAAATCTGAACTGAAGGAATATCTTATTGCAAGAGAGATTCATCCACCATTGAGGAGTTTCCTTCACGCTGGGCTTCTGGATCCATAAGATCGCTCTGCTTCCCAATTTCATCCTTCAAGTCGCTCAGCGTATCTTCCATTTGAGCCAAACGTGACTCTATCTTTTCGGTCCCTTTTTGCAGAGAATCAAACATCTGCCCTTTCAAGGTGAACAAGAATTGCTTTAAACCTTCGAAGTTGGCCTACCAATGGTCTTTAATGCCCTTAACATATTTCTGCAGCTCTTCCACTCACCAACATGGACGTGAACATTAGTTTACGCATCCTCCAGTCGAGAATCCATTCGGGTGAAGTCAAGGTGGATTTGTATGCATTCATCCATAGCAGCTTTGGAAACATCAAAAGAGTTGCGAGCGTTCTTCTTGATGTCCTGGTGCACCGCCTTTATCTCTCGGAGCTCCTTCATCATATTGTCCATATTCCTTCTTCTGATAACGCAGAGAGGCTAGAGAGGTAGGCGAAGGTCAACCCTGAGATACAATGCATCAAAAGTGGAGAATAGAGTGTCGAACACAACCATATGTAGCCCAGTCCTTTCTCCTAGATGAAAATCATGCGAACAGGAGCCTCAAGGGAGTGGCTTAATGTCGCATGCTTACATTTTCACACCACAACTACCACCATAAATGAGCGAAGAGACTGCCCGAAGGTGGGTTTTAAAGACCCGCCTCTTGTGGAATCCACCTGTACAAAAATCAAGAGGGATCCGATGCATGTTCGCCCCAACGATGAGGGGGATATAGTGAATGGTTAGAAACGAGGGGACCATTTGATAAGCGGGGGGTCTTGATTCAAAACTCTGAAACATTGTTTTATCTTAGCTCCTTGGTTTTCCATGTTATCAGCCTCCATGTTATTATGCCTTAGGATGTGAAAGAACTGGATCCTGGAGATATCATGGATGATTGAAACAATTCTTTTTTGGATCCTAGTCAGATTCTTATAGTTTCCTTCTTGGATGTTTATCATTTTCTAAATAACGATCTTGGAGTCTCCAAAAACAGAATAGTGATCTTTGTGCAAAGACACCATTATTTCTACCCCCTGGAGCAAGGCCGCCCATTCAGCTTGGTTGTTAGTTCTCCTTCCTAATCCCCACGCGTACTGGAATAACTTATTTCCTCCAGGGTCGTAAATGACCTCTCCCGCACCTGCCACCCCTAGATTGCCTTTCGACGCTCCATCAAAAAAGAGAACACATCGAGAGTGTTGTTCCCTCCAGGCCAAAAAGTCTTTTTGAGATAAATTTAGGGCCCAGGAGGGCCTAGAGGATATTTTGGACTGAAGAGAGCTCAAAACTATCAAATTTGAGACCCACATAGATTCAGGAGGAGAGAGTGCTTCTTGCTTGAGGAACCATCCCATAAAAGACATATATTCATTAATCTGGGATTGATATTCCATACCATTTTGCTCAAATCGGGTTGTTTCCCTTCGAAAATTTTCTTGTTTCTAGTTAGCGAGATTTGTCGGTTGATATACTTTGGTAGAGCATTCCAAAGATTGGCTAAAAGTTTTTTCTTGGTTGTTATCCCTGGGTAGCCATGTCCCCATCCTTTGAATAATTCGCTTATATGATTGGGGAGAGTGATATCAATCCTTAGGTCCTTAACCATTTATGCCCAAACTTGGAGCGTGAAGCTGCATTTCAAAAACAGATGTGGCACTGATTCTTCCTGAATTTTGCAAAGAACACATCTACTTGGTCCTGTTATACCCCTTTTTCTTAGGTTCTCCACAGTTAATATTTTCTGCTGAGAGAGAAGCCAGGAGAAAGCACAGAACTTGGGGGGGCAGTCACATTGCCAAACTTTCTTCCATTTTCGGTCCAGGGGAGACCTGGGGAGTTGGTAAGAAGAAGCTTATAACCATCCTTCACTCTATAATATCTTATTTCCCCCCACCCCCTCGAGTCTTTCTCACAAACATTTTGGGGGGGGCTACCATTGAGGGAAGACAAAAGCTCTTGTAGTTTGCCACAAAGGGTTATGGGCGGATCAAGGTCATTCCAACCCGCCCATTGCCCCTTTTCATCCCAAGATGAGAGATCATGAAGTTTTGATATATTGTTCTCCTGAAGCCATCGCCTGAGGCCACTGAAGGACTCATTGTTTTTCATAGGTGGAAATCCCATTATCCTATCTTCCCAAATATTGACTCTTTTCCCGCTTCCAAGGATACAGAATATATTCTCTCTTATAATAGTGGTTGAGGCTTTGTAGAGGTTCCATATCTTTGTTCCATCCCCTGAAAATTCTTTGTCGACACATCGGAGTCTGCTCTTCCTTATATATTTTTTTACTAGAATCTCCTTCCACCATTCACTCTTCCCAGTGACCAGCCTCCAAAATATTTTGGCTCCCATGGCTATGTTTTTTAATCTAGGTTCCCTTATTGCCAAGACCCCTCTATTCCTCTTAGATATGACTGTCTCCCAATTTACAAGATGAAATTTATTTCCTCCATTGAGACCTCCTTGCCATAAGAACTTTCGAATTTCTTTGCTTATCTCGCTCATTACTCCAATGGAAGCTAATGTAGATGGGTATGTGTAACAAAAAAATAATAATAAATTAATATTAACTATTAATATTAATTTATTAATTAAACAAATATCAATAGTCATGACCTTTTGTCGAAAAGGTACATGACGAGCCTATAAAATCCCCAAAACTATGTAACCATTAAAATCCACCATATATTACATCTTTTACGTTACTACAAGTCATTTATGGCTTTCTTACGTTACTTGTACTTATTATTCTATTAGTGGGAACTTTTGTTCCTTCAGTGGTATCAGAGCCCCTTCTTGGGCAATTCTAGCCATTGGTTATTATTGGGAGTTTCTCTCGTCAATTGGTTTTTGACCATAGATCCATTCTCCAACTCCAAAAAGTAAAAAAACAAAAGAGAAGAAAGAAAAAGACAAAAGTAAAAAATAAAAAGAAAAATAAAAAGAAAAATAAAAAGAAGAAAAGAAAATAAAAAGAAAAAGAAAAGAAGATAGTGAAAAAAAGAAGTAAAAATAAAAAAAGGATAAAAAAGAAGAAGAGGAGAAAATAAGTAAGAACAAGAAGTAAAATAACATTCATGAAACCCCACATGGTTTTATGAGAATGCACATGGTTTTGTGAACCCTTGGTTTTATAAACTGAAACCAACTCTTAGTTTAATATATTATTATAATAATATTAGTATTATTATATAATATTTTAATTTTATTAGAAACTTATTACTCTACCTTTATAATTAAAGTGTTTAAATATAATACTTATTATTTTTATTCAAACAAAAATTACAACATTATTATTATTATTTATAATAATATATATTGTATTGTTTCAAAACTCTATACCCCTTCTATTCACAAAAAATTATAATATTTATTATTATTGTTATTAATAATTAATATTATTAAATAATTGTAATTAATTACAATTATTTTATAAAAAAGGGAAGGAAGCCAAAAATCAAGGAAAATCGGCAATCATCAAAGAGTCAAACATCAAAAGAAGACCAGGAAGACTCATCAAGCAATCGAAATCCGCTATCAAACAAGAAGACCAGGTCAAAGTTGGAATTCATAAGTCATGGCAACGATGATAGCAGAGTTACAATCGCAGTTACGAGTAGTTTCAGCTCAACTAGAACAGTGCCAGGCAGCAAATAATAGTATAGTGTTTGAAAATCGCAAGCAAACACTAAAGATTACTAAGTCAGAATTGAATATTCAATTTTTGGAAGATAGTAAAAAAAGGCTATAGAAAGGTTAAGAGATAAAGATGAGAAAATATCACGTTTGGAAAGTATCATTCAAAAACTTGAAGACCAGATAAAAAAACCAAACAAAGTCGAAGAATATTTGTATGGAAATATTGTCGACTTAGAAGAGGAAATTAGTCGTCTAAACAAAGTCATCATGAACAACGAAGACAAATTGGCACAAGTACATGAAAAGCTAAAAAATTAGGAAACTGAGTCACGTCATCATCAACAACAAAAATAAAAACTCCAGCAGCAGTATGACAACTGTAAGAAGACACATAAGTTGGAACTAACAAAAGTGAACAATGTGTTATCAAGCAATACCGAAGAGATTTTTCGTCTACAAAATGATAACAAAACACTGATTACAAAAATTAAAAAATTAAAAAAACAATAGTAAGGGGGAACACTCTGATCAAGACCTCGAAGGAAGAATACTGGAAAAGCAGGAAGAAAACCAGTGTCTAAAGAATCGTAATCAGGAACTAGAGAATCTAATCAAAAAGTTAGAAATTGACAAAAAGTCGCAAGATGAAAGAATCGAAAAGATTCAGAATCATAAAAATCTACTGGAGAACCAAGAAGTGCAAATCCAGGAAGATGCATCCAAAAATCAAATTGAGGAAGTGAAGGTAGTCCTCGCCGCAGTTCAAAAGAAAGAAAAACAAACAACACATACGCCTTACAAACATCCCAATTATAATCGCCATTTTGACCAACGACAGGGTCAAAACGAGCACTCACAGAAGAATTATGTTGACAGGCGAAAAGATCGACATACTAAGCAACAATTGAAACGACCCGTCCCACAAAATGATCTCAGAGCTCTGATAAAAATAGATCTGGGATGGACCACAACAGATACGATGCAACAATTCTCCTTGGGAATCCGTAACTTGTATCGTCTCATTTCATCAAGTGTCGCAATTACAAAAAGGAAAGGACCCTGAGACAACAATTCAAGGGAATTCATACACTGTTTTCAATACAGCTTTGAGGACAAAGCTTCCCTTAAGGGGATGGCAATGTAACAAAAAATAATAATAAATTAATATTAACTATTAATATTAATTTATTAATTAAACAAATATCAATAGTCATGACCTTTTGTCAAAAAGGTACATGACGGGCCTATAAAAGCCCTAGAACTATGTAACCATTAAAATCCATCATATTTTACATCTTTTACTTTACTACAAGTCATTTATGGCTTTCTTACGTTACTTGTACTTATTATTATATTAGTGGGAACTTTTGTTCCTTTGGTATGGAATTGAGCACCAACTTAATAAGAGTTATTCTCGCTGCAAGATTCAACCACTTAGCACCCCAAGACTGAACCTTGTTCTTGATTTTAGTTATGATCTCCCCCCATCCTTCTATCTTTCCCTTTAATGTAATGGGTATTCCCAAATACTTGAGAGAATTCCACTTCCCAACCACTTTGAAATCCAATTTCTTGGATATGGTTGCGTTCATACTATTAGAGCAATTCCAAGTGTAAATACAACATTTCCTTTTGTTGGTTTTCCCCTTCAAGATACTGAGAAAATATGAGAGTTTTGAAAAAGAGATTGGCAGCTTCAATGGTGTCCCTTCCCAACGGGTTGGTTTCATCAGCGAATTACGCGTGATTGACTAGCCTTACTCCCCTAGCAACGAATAGCCCAAGGAGCACACAAGATACCACATAGCTATTGAGTTTTCTGCTAAAGGATTTTGCTGCAATAATGTACAAGAAAGGAGAGAGCGGACACCCCTGCCGAAGGCCTTTTGACACCTTAAAGAAGCCAGTAGGTATCCCATTGAAAAGAGGAGAGATCCACAATCCTCGAATGCAGGATCTGATCCAATTTACAAAGGGAGAAGAGAATCTGAAAGCTTGTAAAACTTTGAAGAGAAAACTATGTCTTACTCTGTCAATGGCATTGGCCAAGTCCAGTTTGATAGCCATCCCTTTTTCTTTCCTGTTATAGCTTGAATGAATATCCTCTTGAACGATGATAATATTGTCCGTTATCTGTCTAGCCGTCACGAACCCTCCTTGATTTTCCGAAATGAGGTTCGGAATAATCCTTTTTAACCTTCCTGAGATAATTTTAGTTAGAATTTTATAAGAAGCATTACAAAGAGAGATAGGTCGATACATGTCCAAAGAATTTGGCTTTCTGTCTTTGGGGATAAGCGCAATGAAGGAAGAGTTTGTTGCTCCTCCCAGTTTATCTATACCCATTGAGCAATTCAACATTCTGGAAAGATCCCTTTTTATGATTTGCCAGAAGTACTTGTAAAAGCTTATAGGAAATCCATCTAGACTATGAGCTTTATCTGGGTGCAAAGACCATATTTCCTTTTTGACCTCTTCCTCCGTGATGCTTTGGGTCAAGACTTCATTTGCTTTACTATTGACGAGCTTCGGGATACCCAAGAAGAAGAAATTTGATAGCGGTTCTGCCAGCTCTTCCTCTTCCATGTAGAGAGACTGATAGTAATTGAAGATTGCATTTTTTATCTGTGGTCTTGTAGTCAAAACCCCTTCCTCTTCATTTTCTAGCTCAAGGATGGTGTTTTGTCTCATTCTTTCTTTATACTGATTGTGAAAGAATTTAGTGTTCTGGTCCTCGGCCTTAAGCCAAAGGCTCCTGGACCTAATCCTCCATTCCTCCTCTTCATTTCTTTCATAATTTTGCACTTTCTCCTGCAGCTCTTGTTCGCTTTTAAGAAGGGAGTCAGTTATTCCACAAATCTCCATAGAGTCTTGAAGATCAATGACTTCCTTTTGAGCAATAGTCTTCAAGTTCCCTACCGAGGGTCTTTTTTTAGACCATTCCTTAAGAACTACTTTCGTAGCCTTTAGTTTAGATTCCCAAATGAAACCAGGTGAGCCTCGGATGAAGACTTTCCAAGCATTAGAAACCAAATTTAAGACATCTTCCTCTCTCGTGCACACCGAGAGGAACTTAAAGAAGAGAGAGCCTAAATTTATGGGAAGAAGAAATTCAAGCAAAATTGGCCTGTGATCTGACACTGCCGAGGCTAAAATTCTGGAGGAAGGGATGTGTAAAAAAATACTACTTACCAAAAATATGTCAAGACGCACTGCTATGTAACCTGGACCAACTCTTCAATTGTTCAACATGCAGATGCCTTTTCTTGGTTTGATATCAGTAAGATCCCAGGTAGCCATCAAGTCCTCGAGGTGTTCCCCAAAGGGGTTGCTTACCTTGGAACCTCCCCGCCTTTCTGCCCCTGATATTGTGGCATTGAAGTCTCCAGCAACTATTGTTTGAATATGAAGGTTTTTCCTTCTGAGATCCTCAAAAGAAAGCCAAAAATCTTATTTCTTGTTGTATATTATAGGGTCGTATACATTGAGAATTATAAACTGCTTGTTCTCTTCCTTGTCTTCGAGCTCAATAATGATCCAATTTGAGTGTCTCCATTCAGCGATAGGTCTGAATATTTTCTTATTCCACCATATAGAAATTCCTCCAAAATTGCTCATAGATCCCACGGAAACTCTGTCACTATTCTTCCATATTTTTTTCATGCATATTAGATTTTCTTCTTCAAACATCTTGGTCTCCTAGATTAAAAGGATGGAGAGTTTTTCATTCTTGATCATGAACTTCATTGCTTTCAATTTGGGCTTACCTCCTAATCCTCTGCAATTCTAGGAGACTACCTGCATTATTTTTTGATTTGGTGAGGGTCGGGCTTGACCTTTAGGTTCTCACATACAACTTCCGCTTGCTTGACTCAGGGGCCTTAGATGCTGATCTAAATAGGTTTGATTACCTTCCTCCTTTTCCTTTTCAGCCTACTCTTCTCTGTTTGTTTTGTTTGGCTTTCTTCCCTTCTTTCCAGTTGGCTCCTTTTCTTCTTCTTTGTAATCTAAGGACTCCTCTTGAGATATTTTGGATCTGGATCTTGTTACCGACACAGATGCCTCTAATCTGGTGTAATTCGACCTTACCTCAATAAAGGGTTTTTTGGGCAAGATGGGAACGAAGTTCTCCTTCTGGGTTATATCCTCTAGCACCGATCGTTCCCTTTACTCTTTTGCCAAAGATACTTCTCTTATTTCTCCTTCTTCTTCAGGTCCGTTCTCTTGTGTCTCTAGGACCTGGAATCTGTTATTGGTGACATTCGCCATGGGGTTGCTAGGGTTTGGCTTCTGCATCTCCTGAGACGGTGGAGTCGTCGCTGGAGCTGGCATTTTTCTTCCCTTTTTGGCTACCTTGTTCCATTCTCCCTCTTCATCTTTCTCTTCCTCTTGTTCCTTTCTTTTAAGGCAACCTTTGGCGAAATTCCCATACTCATGGCAAACTTTACATTTAAAGGGAATATGTTCATAATCAACTTTCTGGAGGTGGTTCCACCCATCCATTGAGAGATTGATTTCCTCTGGAAGACCTTTTTCCAGATTGACTTCCACACATTACGGGTGCAGGAGAATAGAGGGGGCCTAGGTTCTGCCTTGTCGATGAATCTCCCTAAGACATTCCTTATCGACCGCAGATCCTCATCCCCCCAACAATGCAAGGGAAGGTGGGGGAGTTTAACCCACACTGGAACAACTATTGGAATGTCTTTCTCAAGATCAAAAGAGGCATTCTACTGGTTCAAGTACATTCATCTTGGTCCAAATAAATACGGACCACTTCGAAAAATCAGATCCCTGTCTTCTTTATGTTCAAAAAGGAAGACAAAAAAACCCTTACCGCAGAAGTTTTGGATGACTTCCCCTTTAATAATAGGTCTCCAATTTTTGTTGAGCCAAACCTCAATCGTTTTTTGTGATGGCCACATACCAGTGAAATGCACGATCAAAGCCTTCTCTGAAAGCGCTATTATCTTGTGTTTAGAACAAGACTATGAAATTTTAACTTTCGGAGCAGACGCTAGTTTCATGAAGCGGGAGTCCTGAGTGTAAATATTAGATCCAGAGATCACTACTCCCTTTGGATCGCCCAGAGATATCAAGCAGTTTAAGTCTCAATGTAAGTAAATACTCATACAACATAAACTTAACAACTAGATCTCTTTACCACTTTAACACATATGCAATCATACACATAACAACTGATATACCCTGGAACCCTTATGGGAAAAACCAGCAATCTGTGGAGCTATCTTCTTTCTCGAGCCCAGAGCATATAAGAAAAGAGAGAAGTACAATACAGGGTTACCTCAAAAGTAACTCAGGCAACATCTGGATTTTACATGCATCCAGTTGATGCATGCAATGGAAGAATGTGCCCTAAATGCAAAACTTGATCTAAGTATCCCAGTAATCACCTCAACCTGATCTGTCTCTTTCTTTCCTCTGCTTTGATCTGCTCTGCCAACTAAAGAATCGTGCTGCTAAAAACGTCCCTCTCTGCATGCACATGTGTGCCCTCCCTAAATTGAAGAGCGACTCGTACTAAATTACATCTCACCAGATCTGAGCTATGATCATCACTGATCTTCCTCAATCACTGAGACGAAGATACTCTGCAAGTTACAGACACTCAATCGCTCAACCGGATGCGGTACGAGCTTCCTTCTCAAGTAGGAATGCGCCCTCCTTCTATAGGAAATTCGTCTTCCTCTCTATTGATCTATCTCAGATCAAATGTCTCAGTAAGTAAGAAAGACCCCTTCTGGCTCCATATAACATCTCACTAGTAAATTAGGTTTACCAAAAACCTAACAGCTGGTGCATGCAAAACTCACTTTTGCATGCATAACTGCAAACCCTAGCATGCATTCCTTCTCAACATTTTTCCTGGTTAATATTTTTAACGCTCCCTCTTAACCAGGAAAGGATTCTGCACCACTCCCATCTTCTCCCTGAAGTACTCAAACTTATTTTTCATCGTGGACTTTGTCGGAATGTCTGCAACCTGCTCATATGTGGAAATGTACTGGAGCTCAACTGCTCC
Organism: Larix kaempferi; assembly: GCA_027924585.1. Classification (NCBI taxonomy): domain Eukaryota; kingdom Viridiplantae; phylum Streptophyta; class Pinopsida; order Pinales; family Pinaceae; genus Larix; species Larix kaempferi. The sequence goes on from BSBM01000893.1 coordinate 17,684,543, forward strand.
CTTCTGAACATGATCACAAATGAAGTGATATCTGATATCAATGTGTTTGGATCGACCATGAAACACTGGATTCTCAGAGATTTTGATGCAACTCTGATTGTCACAGTGAATCACCGTAGACTCCAACTGCTGATCAAATAGATTCACCAACATCTTGAGAAGCCAGATGTATTCACAACTGGCTAAGCTAGCCGCCATATATTCTGCCTCAGCAGAGATCAATGCAACAGACTTCTGCTTCCTGCTGAACCATGACACAACTGTCGAACCTAGGCTGAAGCAACACCCGAAGGTGCTTTTCCCGTCACCTGCATTCCCTACCCAGTCTAAAACACTGAATCCTACAAGCTGGAATTCTCCCTGCCTCACATAATTCAATCCATACTCTGTTGTTCCACTGATGTATCTCAAAACATGCTCTGTTGCCACCCAGTGCACATCTCTGGGTTCTACCATGTACTGACTCAAGGTGTTGACTACAAAGCTTAAATCTGGTCTAGTGTTGACCAAATACATCAAGGAACCGATGAGCTATCGATGCGTCGTGGAATTGGCCAACTTACTCTCAGAAGCCACTTGCTTCTTCTAGTTGGTCGTCACAGGGGTAGTCACAGGCTTGCAATCCTACATCTAAAATCTCTTCAAAATGTTCATTGCATACTTTCCCTCACTGAGAAAGATATGCCCATCCTCCTGCCAGACTTCCATCACTAGGAAGTAATGCATCAGCCCTAGATCCATCATCTCAAACTCTGATGCAAGGTCTATCTTGCAATCACTAATAAGTTTTTCCGCCCCTGTAATAAACAGTTCATCTACATAAAGCCAAAGGATGAGAGGATCCCTTTTCACTACGATGAAGTAGAGATTTGGATCTGCTTCACTCTTCTGAAACCCTAGTTGCTGAAAATAGGTATCTATCCTAAAATACCAAGCTTTGGGTGCTTGTTTTAAGTCATATAGAGCTTTCTTCAATCTGCATACATGAGACTCTCTCTCAAGTACCTCGAAGCCCTTAGGTTGCTCAATGTAAACCTCCTCTATGAGTCCATTGAAGAAGGTTGTCTTGACATGCATCTGATGAATCTTCCATCCCATTTCTGCTGCAACTCAAATCAATGTCATGATGGAAGAATACCTGGACACAGGAGCAAACGTCTCCTCATAGTCAACTCCCTCTATCTGTGAGAACCCTCTAGCCACAAAACTGGCTTTGTATTTCTCAATGTTTCCATCTGTTGCATATTTAATCTTACAGAGCCATCTAGAGGTGATTACAGATTTTCCTTCTGGTCTGGGTACCACTTCTCAGACATCATTCTTCATGATGGAAGCATACTCTTCCAACATGGTATCTCTCCAAGCCTATTTTCCTACTTCTTGTTCGTATGAGGAAGGTTCTGACTCGCTCATGCTGCTTACTAGAGCTAAGTAACTACAGAATCTCTGTGGAACCTTTCTTTCTCTCACATCTTTCTTGGGAGTTCCTACTGCCTGAGCGTCCTTCAAGGTGTCCTGAAGCCACTTGGGCTTCCTCTTTCCTGAAGTGACATCCTGAGATGAGAAATCCTCATCCTCGTCCCAATATCCTGTATGTGAGTGAGTTCCTCCAGTAGAGGTTCCAGTAGTCGTTGATCCTGTAGTTCGAGAACCTGTAATCTGGGACCCTGATATCAGTTGATCACCAATCTGAGATCCTGTGCCAGTTCCTGCTCTTGTTCCCGTAAAAACCATATCTTGTGCCTTTGTCACTACAGACACTTGGGACCCTGTTGACTGCTAAGCAGTACTCTGTCTGGTGTCAAGTAGGGATGTAGCAACTTCTTGTTTTCCTTTCTCTAACTCACATAACTTCCAAAAGGCCAGATCCTCCTCGAACTTCACATCCCGCCTCACAGCAGTATTTTTTAGAGCAGGGATGTAAATGCGATAGGCCTTTGAAGTCTCATCATACCCAACCAAAATTCCTCTTTCTGTAGTGGGTTCCAACTTTGTCCGTTTCTCTGAAGGAACATGAGAGTAGTTGAGGCATCCAAAAATCCTGAAGTGCCCAACTTCAGTTTTCTTCCCATAGAATGCCTCCTCGGGGGTCCTGTCCCCCAAAGCCTTATGGGGGCTTCTGTTCTGAATGTAGGATGCAGTGTTGCATGCTTCAGCCCAACGAAAAAAAGGCAATCCCTGATCATGCAACATGGATCTCGCAGCTCCAATAATGGCCTTGTTCTTCCTTTCAGCCACCCCATTCTGTTGAGGTGTATAAGGAGCAGTCAGCTGCCTTTTGATGGCTTCCTTTGTGCAGAACTTATTGAACTCAGTGGAGGTGTACTCTCCCCCATTATCTGATCTGAAGATCTTAATATTCCTTTCTGTTTGCTTTTCCATAAAATCCTTGAACTCTTGAAGTTTCTACAAAACTTCCTTAGACTCTTTGCTCTTCAAGAAGTAGATCCAAGTCTTCCTGGAATAGTCATCAATGAAAGACACATAGTACTTGTATCCTTTCAATGATGTGGTGGACATCAAACCACAAAGGTCAGAATGAATCAAATCAAGAGCTCCTGTAGCTCTAGTGTCACTCTTGGGAAAATCAGTCTTGATGTACTTTCCGAGAGCACACCCCTTACACACATCGGTGTGCTCAGTGCTGAACTCGTGTACTACTGTCACAATCTCCCTCAGAATATTTAGAGTCGGATGGTGCAAATGAGCCATCCTTCTGTGCCAAAGCTCATAGGGATCACATCCCTCATCCCAACTGCTATGACTTAGGGCATGATGAAGTTGGAAGCTCAGTTTATATAGCTTCCCACTGCGGACTCCAATCCTCTCAGCTGAGGCAACATTGGATCCCTTTGGATGAACTAGCACGTTTCCATCTCTGAACATCACCCATAGCCCTCAATCTTCAATGATAGAAATGGAGATCAATTGTTTCTTAAGACCTGGAACATATAGAACATCGCGAACTCTCATATGTTCTCCAGAGTCTTTCTGGAAGGACACACTTCCTTGTCCTATAGCCTTGACCGTAGAGTTGCCTCCCAAGACAATCTCAAGATCCATCCCATCCTCTGCTAGGTCAGACAAAATATCCGCGAACACCTGTCATATGACTAGAAGCTCCATTGTCTATGTACCATATACTAGAAGTGGAGGCCATCAATGATTGACAGGAGTTAAGAGCCGTCTCCCTGTCAATCCCGTCGGTAGTACACTCATCAAAATCTATAGCGGAGCAAGAAGTACAAACACTTTTCTCCTCCCCCGTAATTTAGATTTGTTGCTGCAGCTGTAGATCTGATTATGAAAGCTCTCCCTGAACCTTACCAGGGCTCTGATACCATGTAAATATTAGATCCAGAGATCACTACTCCCTCTAGATCGCCCTGAGATCTCAAGCAGTTTGAGTCTCGATGTAAGTAAATACTCATACAAACACAAACTTAACAACTAGATCTCTTTACCAATTTAACACATATGCAATCATACACATAACAACTGATATACCTTGAAACCCATACGAGAAAAACCAGCAATCAATGGGGCTATCTTCTTTCTCGAGCCCAAAGCATATAAGAAAAGAGACAAGTATAATATAGGGTTACCTCAGAAGTAACTCAGGAAACATCTGGATTTTGCATGCATGCATTGGAAGAATGTGCCCTAACTGCAAAACGGGATATGAGTATCCCAGTAATCACCTCTACCTGATCTGTCTCTTTCTTTCCTCTGCTCTGATCTGCTCTGCCAACTGAAGAAGCCAGTTGCTGAAAATGTCCCTCTCTGCATGCACACGTGCGCCCTCCCTCAACTGAAGAGTCACTCATACTAAATCATATCTCAGCAGATCTGAGCTCTGATAGTCATAGATCTTCCTCAATCACTGAGACAGAGATACTCTGCAAGTTACAGACACTCAATCGCTCAACCGGATGCGGTACGAGCTTCCTTCTCCAATAGGAATAGACCCTCTTTCTCTAGGAAAGTCATCCTCCTCTCTACTGATCTATCTTAGATCAAATGTCTCATTAAGTGAGACAGGCCCCTTCTAGCTCCTTATAACATCTCACTAGTAAATTAGGTTTACCAAAAACATAACAGCTGGTGCATGCAAAACTCACTTTTGCATGCATTCCTTCTCAACATTTTTCCTGGTTAATATTTTTAACACTCCCTCTTAACCAAGAAAGGATTTTGCACCATTCCCATCTTCTCCCTGAAGTACTCAAACTTATTTTTCATCAAGGACTTTGTCAGAATGTCTGCAACCTGCTCATCTGTGGAAATGTACTGGAGCTCAATTGCTCCCTTCTGAACATGATCTCTAATGAAGTGATATCTGATCTCAATGTGTTTGGATCGATCATGAAACACTAGATTCTCAGAAAGTTTGATGAAATTCTAATTATCATAGTGAATCACCGTAGGCTCCAACTGTTGATCAAATAGACTCACCAACATCTTACGAAGCCAGATGTCTTCACAACTGGCTAAACTAGCCGCCATATATTCTGCCTCGGCAGAGCTCAATGTAACGGACTTCTGCTTCCTGCTGAACCATGACACAACTGCCAAACCTAGGTTGAAGCAACACCCGGAGGTGCTTTTCCTGTCACCTGCATTCCCTGCCTAGTCTGAATCTGTGAACCCTACAAGTTGGACTTCTCCCTGCCTCACATCATTCAATCCATACTCTGTTTTCCACTGATGTATCACAAAACATACTTTGCTGACACAACTACCAAACCTAGGCTGAAGCAACACCCGGAGGTGCTTTTCCTGTCACCTGCATTCCCTGCCTAGTCTGAATCTGTGAACCCTACAAGTTGGACTTCTCCCTGCCTCACATAATTCAATCCATACTCTGTTTTTCCACTGATGTATCACAAAACATACTTTGCTGCCACCCATTGCACATCTCTGGGTTCTACCATGTACTCACTCAAGGTGTTGACTGCAAAGCTCAAATCTGGTCTGATGTTGACCAAATACATCAAGGAACCAATGACTTGTCGATACGTCGTGGAATCGGCCAACTTACTCTCAAAAGCCACTTGCTTCTTCTAGTTGGTCGTCATACGGGTAGTCATAGGCTTGCAATCCTGCATCTAAAATCTCTTCAAAATGTCCATTGCATACTTGCCCCAACTGAGAAAGATATGCCCATCCTCCTACCAGAATTCCATCCCTAGGAAGAAATGCATCAGCCCTATATCCTTCATCTCAAACTCAGATGCAAGGTCCGTCTTGCAATCACTAATGAGTTTTTCCGCCCCTATAATAAACAGATCATCTACATAAAGAACAAGGATGAGAGGATCCCCTTTCACTACAATGAAGTAGAGATTTGGATCTGCTTCACTCTTCTGAAACCCTAGCTACTGCAAATAGGTATCTATCCTAGAATACCAGCTCTGGGTGCTTGTTTTAAGCCATATAGAGCTTTCTTCAATCTGCATACATAAGACTCTCTCTCAAGTACCTCGAAGCCCTCAGGCTTCTCAATGTAAACCTTCTCCTCTATGAGTCCATTGAGGAAGGTTGTCTTGACATGCATCTGATGAATCTTCCATCCCATTTCTATTGCAACTGAAATAACTGTCCTGATGGAAGAATACCTGGCCACTGGAGCAAATGTCTCCCCATAGTCAGTGGAGGTGTACTCTCCTCCATTATCTGATCTGAAGATCTTAATCTTCCTTTCTATCTGTTTTTCCACAAGAGCCTTGAACTCTTGAAACTTCTACAAAACTTCCTTAGACTCTTTGCTCTTCAAGAAGTAGATCCAGGTCTTCCTGGAATAGTCATCAATGAAATTCACATAGTACTTGTATCATTTCAGTGATGTGGTGGACATCGGACCACAAAGGTCAGAATGAATCAAATCAAGAGCTCCTGTAGCTCTGGTATCGCTCTTGGGAAAAGCAGTCTTGACGTACTTTCCGAGAGCACACCCCTTACATCGATGTGCTCAATGCTGAACTCAGGTACTCCTGTCACAATCTCCCTCAAAATATTTAGAGTCGGATGGTGCAGATGAGCCATCCTTCTGTCCCAAAGCTCACAAGGGTCACATCCCTCATCTCGACTGCTATGACTTAGGGCATGATGAAGTTGGAAGCTCAGTTTATATAGCTTCCCACTGCGGACTCCAATCCTCTCAACTGAGGCAACATTGGATCCCTTTGGATGAACTAGCATGTTTCCATCCCTCAAGATCACCCATAGCCCTCGAGCTTCAATGGTAGAAACGAATATTAAGCTTTTCTTAAGACCTAGAACATATAGAACATCACGAATTCTCATATGTTCTCCAGAGTCTTTCTGGAAGGACACGGTTCCTCGTCCTATAGCCTTGACCGTAGAGTTGTCTCCCAAGATAATTTCAAGATCTATCCCATCCTTTGCTAGGTCAGAAAAATATCCGCGAACACTTGTCATATGACTAGAAGCTCCATTATCTATGTACCTGTTATCACCAAACTTGTAGGTGCCCCTAGAGGTGGATCCAAGATGGATGGTAGAAGAGATGGGAAACCAAAGAGGTGCAACTAAGATGGCCTCGACTCCCAATGGATGGTTTTCACGCCAATCGAGGAAATATTCACTTTATGTTATCTAGCCCAAGACAACAAAGGGGGAGACCCAAACCTACTCCCGACAGTAGAGATCAAACCAAAACACCAGATCAAGTCAAGTATAGTTGAAGTACGTAAGGTGTATGGTGAACCCTAGATCTATAGAAGAAGTCATAAGATGAATAATAGTTTGGATCAAGGGGTTTAAACAGTGTACCTTTGGTCCATTATGGGTGGAAGAGTGACTAATGATGTTTGAAATAAGATCCAGGATTAGGGGTACTAGTCAATTATGAGAGAATCCTCAGGGAACCATGTCCAATGCAGGGTAGTTAAGGACTGAATTGGGGCTAACCAGTACCAGAGATGATCTTGATTGAGTGATATGACAATGTCAACAGGTTCAAGCAACCAAAACAAGGATCAAACCACAAGCTAACCCAACAATCCAGGAAAGTCGAATGGGCTTGGAGAAAGATCAGTGCCTTGGGAAATTGGCCAAATGAAGTCAGATGTCCACCAAATTACAGATCTGGAATGTTGAGGTATTGAGGTAGGTGGATCTAAAATATTAAGGTCATCCAATGGCTGGATCTCAGTAGATCTGAGATTGAAGTATGCCACAAAGTGACCCAAGTGGGGCACAACCCTCAAAATGAGTAATGGGGCCCACAAGGTCAAAATCACTGAAGTGACACACTAGGGATAGGTTATTGAATGTGTAGATTACAAATCAAGTGCAATCTCACCTACCCAAATGCTAGATCCTAGCAAACTCACCTCTCCCAGAAAGTGTGACCTCCCTTGGAGAAGCTTCTTTGCCTTGGGAAGTGGGTCAAATGAAGGCCAATCCTCACCAAACTATAGATCCAAATTGTCGTGGATGCTATAGAGTTGGGTTTTTAATTTTATACCCAAAAGCCAAGTGGATCAAGCTAGATCTGAAAAATTGTAAAATGAGGGTTTTGAAATAGTAAGGGTTTGAAGCATTTAGACAAATGGATAGATCATGGAAAGAGAAATTACCTTGAGATCATACCTGAGTGATGAGATGAGATGCCTTGTTGTTGAGGAAGACTCCCATAGAGATCAAATGAGATATTGTTGAATTTGCTTGTCAAAATGATGCCCTTGCCCAAAAGTGCGACCTCCTCTACCTATCAAACCAAGGAAAGCGATTCAATCAGTGAGATCAAGTATGGAGGAAATACAAATAAAATGCAATGATAACATGAAATAGAAGGTCATGGGACATTAATACTCCATGTTACCAACGAAGAGATCCAAAGAAGAAGTAGGGAGCTTCCTCCCCTACCAATACGTCCTCCTCAAACCAAATCGGCCTCCACCTATAGATGCAAAAAGGTGGTAAAAAAAATAGCAAGACAAAATCTCCAAGAGCCCAGTGCAAAGAAAGAATCAACGAACGAACTCCAAAAGCATTCACCACAAAACAACAAATAGATGCAATAATAAATCTCTATTCCAATAATCCAGAGCTAAAAGTCCCATTTACAATGAGAAGCTCTCTCCTTTAAATAGGAAGGAGAGAGTCCCACAATCTAACCACTTTTTAAATGAGTGGCTAAGATCAAAAGATCTAATCAATGGTTGAGATGAGCTCAACAATACAATACATGGATCACTAAGAAAAATAATACAATATGTGGACAAACTCACCCTAGGGAGAGGGGATCCCACCAAATCATGATGATAAAACATAAAAAATAGTTCATGGTGGATCCAAGGGGTAATTTCTAACACCCTTGGTCAATCCCCATGGCACAAAATCCAAGAATAAATGATCTATACACTAAATCGTGCCTCTCTGGGAAAGTCGTGAGCCTTAGGAGGCTCCAGAAATCATCAAAAAGTGCCATAAGTGATGGATGTGGGTCTCGATGAAGCTGAAACTGCTGGAGAAGGTGTGGAAGACATCCCACTCATCATCACGGATCATCCCATGCCATAACCTTTCCTCAGTAGCCCAAATCGAATTCCTCTGTAGCCATTTTTACCATTTATAGACTGCCTCGATAAATGTGAAACTACCCAAACTGCCTCCTAGAGTGCCTACGCTGTCAAGGTGAGCTCACCAATGAGTCTGGGAGGGGGGGTAATATGGCAATAACAAGTGGCTGGACCACCCCCTCCATGCACAGCGCCCTAGGTGAACCAAGAAAATCTCATCACTGCTCTGACAGGGCCTCTAACAGACCAAAACTGCACTAGGATAGCCAAATGAGGCTCAATCATCACTGTAACTGCCCGGAACTGAAAACAGACTGTCTCATTGGACTCAGAAGGTCCAAATCCATCTAAGATGTGTACTCATACACCATATAAACCTCTGCATGGTCCAAAATAAATACTCATCATATCCGGCAGACCAAATAATAATAATCTATAAAAATGCTGAAAAGCACAAATCATCATCATAAGCCTAAAACCACTGCATAAGCGCACCATGGTGACCTGTACTAGACCATATATCATCTATCTGTAACATCTGAGGTCTACCACCTCATGTCCTATGGTTGACTTTTGGTCAAACTGAGGTTTGACCAAGTCAACATGACCAAAATATGACTCAAACTGTCCTCAAGCTGCTGCAAGGTGTCCAAGGTTAAAACTTGCTTTACAATCCATTCAATTAGCAATTATAACAAGAAGTAATCATTACTGGCGATCTAAATCCAAATATAATAAGTCATAATTATTATTTATTACTCAGACAAGACTTTCAAGGTCATACTCACTTCATAGTTGTAATCAATTTGCTAGTGAAGGGTGAAGGCTAAGAAACAATTGGCTAGGTCAAAGGATGACTTACTGAATTAACACTGTGACACTTTGAAAATGGAAAAGGGAATACACACCATAGCATATAGTGGACAAGCAACAACACAGGGAATGGCAGTGTCTCACAAATGGATAAGTTGTTCAAAGAATGTTTATTCACCTTTCACAGATGTGCACAATCCATAATACAAATGAGGCCAACAATCTTTTTGATATAGAGTTTAAGTTCCATTTCTTTTGGGTCTAGATTTTCCATAGCTTTTGATCTATGTGCGTTTACAAACACATTGCATAGATTTACATTTATTTAGGCTTCTTGTTGCAGGTGTGTTTTTAAGGCACTTGTTTACCTGAGCACTTCTAGGTGTGTCACAGACAGCTTGTTTACCTAGGTATTTTACATTTCACAAAAGATATAACATTTGATATTTCATAGCCATTTTCATTTGGCTTGCCTTTCATTCATGTGTGTTTAGAAACACATTGCATGAATGGGCTTTTCATACAAGATACAACATTTTATTTCCATACTTTATATTCATGGCAACACTAAAAGTTTCAGGTTTAGCCAACAACATCTTTAGTGACTAGGGAGACTTCTCAAGGAAATTCAACTCACCAAATGTAAGTTTTGTCACCAACTCAGAGCTGAGACACAATAAACAGGGAAGCTTATCCAATATAGAGGCTACAATGGGGGGAGATCCTCCATGCCACTAGTCAAGTAGTAAGTCAAGGTAATGAATCAACTAGGTAAGTCATGGATGGATGAAGACAGTGAGTAGTGAAGCCAACACTAGCAAGCCAAAGTATGGTGGGAATGACCACCTCTATTCCCCCTAGGGAGGGTAAAACCAATGAGTATAGGCCAAGAACTTCTAAGTCTAAGTAGGGACAAGTAAGATACATATAAGTACAACCAGGTCCACATATCTATATGATCGCCAGATCATGATACTAAATGTTAAGACATGCTACGAGAATGGAGATAAAAACAATATAACCACAACACCACAATATGCCTGCTGAGTCATATACCTAAAAGATCATCATCTGAACCATCATCTGTCCTCTGAAACTACTACTGCAACTCTAGGCACTACTGACTGCTCTGTATAAATGGCTAAATAGCTACATCGGTCATCTCTCTAAGTGTCATGAAACTCAGTCATGGCATAGGAAATAAAACTGTTGTCCAAAATCTGATAATGATCCATAGTAGATGCTCATCTCAGCATCCCAATGCAAGGGAACTAGATGAATAGTGTACTGGAATCAGAAAAATAATGTATGATAGCCTGGCTATTATATATGTGATAACATCTGGCTCCGGCTGGGACAAGTGCTCTACTGAAAAGAGCGTTTGAGAACCTCGGAATCTCTGGTCCTCGAACTCTGCTACTCGAATCCTCGATTCAGCACTCTACCATTTTGCTTTCATCTTTTCATTTTATTTTGCACCTGTATCTGCATTGACAAACATCAAAATACCTCATGTAGCATGTATGGGAAAAATATAAAATCAAACTGAAATAAAATCTATTCTATATCAGAATTTTAAATGCATAGAATATAACAACAGAAAGTAAATTTAATCTACTATCATAACTTGCAAAGTTTGAAATTTATTGTGCAGGAAAATAAAAATGACAAGTACTCAATTTAACTAAGAGCTTCAAAAGGAGCTTAGAAAAAGACAAACAAAAAGATGCCAGACTCAATGGCTGAAAAGACTAACTACTGCCCAAGTAGGCTTATTCAGTTCCTACCTACTCTAAATTAACCAGTCAGCACAAATGTAGATAAAATCATAAATCCAGTGCAACCATTCATCAAACAGGTTAATGATTCTTCTTTAATTTTCGTTAATGAAATAAGTCATGATTGGATTAAAGATTAGGGAATTTGATAACACGATCTTCCTAGCTTGTTCAAAAATTGAAGAAGGGTTTAAATGGTGCAAAATGAAATCATGCCACGAGAAAGACCGACTAATGCAAACATCCTCCATCCAAGAATTGATAGGATCATAAAATTCATGCAAGTTATTGCATAAGATTGATGAAGGGAAAATATAAGGCTTGCAACTCAATTCTTTTTCACAAGATATAACTTCCTCATTTACTTCTCTTATATATTCAATTTGACTCTCCTTGGGACTGATGATCAAATAAAAACCAAGTGGGGATAAATTAAGGTTTAGAAGATGAAAGGTCAAAATCAAACCCACTTGATGCTCAAAAATGGAGAAAAGATGAAATTCATCTTTAAATGTCTTTTCTAGCCACAAAGAATGATTGATAACTTGAAAACAAACATTATGGTTCCAAAGTGACTGAAAAGGGAAACGAAGTGTTTTTTTTCCAAACATGTAATCATGCTTATACTTCCTTTTGAAAATTCCAAAGGATTTAACTATAGCACCAACCCAAAGATGATTGAAAGAGTTGGGAAGGGAGGGTGGATTGCAAATATGAAAATTCTCCCAAATTGGCAGACAAGTTCGACCTTAGATTTTGACAAAAGAAAACACTCTTTACTCTAGGAATTATTTCAAGCTTTTGATCAAGTTTAATATTTACAATCTGAGGACAAGATTGACCATAGCTATCTAATTGTAAGCTATCTTGATTAAGGATGAAAAAATGAACATTTAAAAATTCATTATAAGAAGTGGAACAAAGATTAGAATATCTAGTATGATTCACTAATTCATCCTCATCTTGAGATTGACTTATTGATTCATCATTAAATTTCTTATGAGGATAAATGATCATTTTTATTTAATTTGTCAGGGAGAAAATTAATAAGCTCATTTAAAACATCCTGATTATTTGCACAATGATCATGTGAAAGCACTACTAAAGGATCTTGGTTAATGTCTCCACTTTCTTCTTCTGATAAGAAATTGAATGATCACTAAAGATAGAATGACTAATGAGTTTATCCGAGGGAGGAACTTCAATAGATTGATTTACTAAAAGCTCATCCTCATAAATTTCCTCAGGATCAGGACTAGGGCTACCTAAAAAGAAATTTGAAAACTTATGGTTTGTACAATGATTAGAGATTTGACCTTTGAGTGACTCAAAAGTAGAAAACTTATCCTCAAAAGAAATTGGGAAGGAAGGGTCATCTCCGGATGTTGACAAATCACTTGATATTTGATTGTTAAATGATTCAATAATAGGATCGGAAAGGGGAAGGTTTTGATCTTGGATTTGATTTGAAAGATAAATATCATCGAATTCACTTCCTCATTCTTCTAAGAATTTATTTTCAAACATGTCATATCCGGAAATGCTATTGGGTTTCAAATTCGAAAGCCAGAGCCCAACTCTTTCTTTGAAAGACGAAGGCAATAGTTTCATACACACATCCTTATGGGTTATGGATAACTCGTTAAGAACTTCCCTAAAGCTTTCAAGGTGCCTTTTAGCAGAGATTTCATAACTTCCATCGAAAATAGGCAACCTTTCACAGGCTTGATGAGGAATATGACGAGGATACCCAACAATTTTTGAGAAGTCAAAAACTTTTAAACGACCGAAAGTTCTAGGCCGCTCAGAAGCAACCATGGATGGCAAATTTTATTTTTTAATTTATATATATATATATATTATTATATATTATTATATATATAATATTATTATTATTATTATTATTATTATTATTATATCAAGAACCTAAATACAAAATTATGCACCCCATGGGTTCTAGATAATGATGGGATCGATCACAAGTGGAGTCGCTTTTGTGGAGTCGCCATGTAGATTTTAAAACTCTTCTACCAAGATGTATGTCGTTAATATGCAGGAGAGAGTAAGTGACAAATAATATGTCGAACCTGAGTAGGCTTCTGCCCTCCCCGACAGCGGCGCCAAAATGTTATCACCAAACTTCTAGGTGCCCCTAGAGGTGGATCCAAGATGGATGGCAGAAGGGATGGGAAACCAAAGAGGTGCAACCAAGATGGCCTCGACTCCCAATGGACAATTGTCATGCCAATCGAGGCAATCTTCACTTTATGTTATCTAGCCCAAGACAACAAAGGGGGAGACCCAGATCTACTCCCGACAGGAGAGATCAAACCAAAACACCAGATCAAGTCAAGTATAGTTGAAGTACGTAAGGTGTATGGTGAACCCTAAATCTATGGAAGAAATCACAAGATGAATAATAGTTCAGATCAAGGGGTTTAAACAGTGTAGATTTGGTCCATTATGGGTGGAAGAGTGACTAATGATGTTTGAAATAAGATCCAGGATTAGGGTACTAGTCAATTATGAGAGAATCCACTGCCTTGGGAACCGTGTCCAATGCAGGGTAGTGAAGGATTGAATTGGGTCTAACCAATACCAGAGATGATCTTGATTGAGTGATATGACAACGTCAAGGGGTTCAAGCAACCAAAACAAGGATCAAACCACAAGCTAACCCAACAATCCAGGAAAGTCGAATGGGCTTGGAGAAAGATCAGTGCCTTGGGAAATGGGCCAAATGGAGTTAGATGTCCACCAAATTACATATCTGGAATGTTGAGGTATTGAGGTAGGTGGATCTAAAAGATTAAGGTCATCCAATGGCTGGATCTCAGTAAATCTGAGATTGAAGTATGCCACAAAGTGATCCAAGTGGGCCACAACCCTCAAAATGAGGAACGGAGCCCACAAGGTCAAAATCACTGAAGTGACACACTAGGGGTAGGAATTTGAATGTGTAGATTACATATCAAGTGGAATCTCACCTACCCAGATGATAGATCCTAGCAAACTCACCCCTCCCAGGAAGTGCAACCTCCCTTGGAGAAGCTTCTTTTCCTTGGGAAGTGCGTCAAATAAAGGCCAATCCTCACCAAACTATAGATCCGAATTGTCGTGGATGCTATAGAGGTGGGTTTTTAATTTTATACCCAACAGCCAAGTGGATCAAGCTAGATCTGAAAAATTGTAAAATGAGAGTTTTGATATAATAAGTGTTGGGTATGTTATATCTCTTCACATGGTCGCTGCGTGTACAACACAATCCCTACGGCACTAGTCCGGAAGGGGGGGTTAGAGGGGGGGGTAGCCCAACAGGGCCCACCCCCTTCGTTTCGGACCGTTAGGTTCCGAAACGAACACGGAGGGGGCCGTTAGGCCCCCGGAGTCCGCGCGGAGCGCAAAATTTTTTGGGTTGCTTTTTGCTTTTTCGCGATTTTCGACCCATTGTACTCTATCTAATTCCGGTAAAAGGAATTAGGGTTGTAACCTAATTCGGGTAAACGAATTAGGGTTTTAGATGCTGCAGAATACCATTTATTGTATTGTACATGTAAAATAAACATATAATGAGAAAGGAGCTATGCGGCTCTAAGTTTTGCTGGTTTTTTCCCGGTTAAGGGTTTCCAGGTGAAAATCTCTGTGTAATGTGTGTGCCATTGTGTGTTTTTTTCTGTTAATGCTTAAGAATCATATAAGTTTGTACTTCACTGTTAAGGTTTAAAACTTACAATAAGGGTTTGAAGCATTTAGACAAATGGATAGATCATAGAAAGATAAATTACCTTGAGATCATACCTGAGTGATGAGATGAGATGCCTTGTTGTTGAGGAAGACTCCCGCAGAGATCAAATGAGAAATTGTTGAATTTGTTTTCCGAAATGATGCCTTACCCACGAGTGCGGCCTCCTCTACCTGTCAAACCAAGGAAAGCGATTCAATCAGTGAGATCAAGTATGGAGGAAATACAAGTAAAATGCAATGATAACATGAAACAGAAGGTCCTGGGATAGTAATATTCCATGTTACCAACGAAGAGATCCAAAGAAGTACGGAGGGTCCTCCCCTACCAATACGTTCTCCTCAAACCAAATCGGCCTCCACCTGTAGATGCAAAAACGTGGTACAAAAACATAGCAAGACAAAATCTCCAAGAATCCAGTGCAAAGGAAGAATCAACGAACGAACTCCAAAAGCATTCACCACAACACAACAGATAGATGCAATAATAATTCTCTATTCCAATAATCCAGAGCCAAAAGTTCCCTTTACAATGAAAAGCTCTCTCCTTTAAATAGGAAGGGGAGAGTCCACAATCTAACCACTTTTTAAATGAGTGGCTAAGATCAAAAGATCAAAAGATCTAATCAATGGTTGAGATGAGCTCAACAATACAATACATGGATCACTAATAAAATAATACAATATGTGGACAAACTCACCTTAGAAGAGGGCATCCCACCAAATCATGATGATAAAACATAAAAAAAAATAGCTCATGGTGGGTCCAAGGGTTAATTTCTAACACCCTTGGTCAATCCCCATGGCACAATATCCAAGAATAAATGATCTAGACACTAAATCATGCCTCTTTGGGAAAGTCGTGAGCCTTAGGAGGCTCCAGAAATCATCAAAAAGTGCCATAAGTGATGGATGTGGGTCTCGATGAAGCTAAAACTGTTGGAGAAGGTGTGGAAGACATCCCACTCATCATCACTGATCATCCCATGCCATAACCTTGCCTCAGTATCCCAAATCGAATTCCTCTGTAGCCATTTTTACCATTTCTAGACTGCCTCGGGAAATGTGAAACTACCCAAACTGCCTCCTGGAGTGCCTATGTTGTCAAGGTGAGCTCACCAATGAGTCTAGGAGGGGGGTAACATGGTAATAACAAGTGGTTGGACCACCCCCTCCATGCACATCGCCATAAGTGAACCAAGAAAATCTCACCACTGCTCTGACAGGGCCTCCGACAGACCAAAACTGCACTAGGATAACCAACTGAGACTCAATCATCACTGTAACTGCCCGGAACTGAAAACAGACTGTCTCATTGAACTCAGAAGGTACAAATACATCTAAGATGTGTACTCATACACCATATAAACCTCTGCATGGTCCAAAATAAATACTCATCATATTCGGCAGACCAAATAATAATAATCTATAAAAGTGCTGAAAAGCACAAATCATCATCATAAGCCTGAAACCACTACATAAGCCCACCATGGTGACTTGTACCAGACCATATATCATCTATCTGTAATATCTGAGGTCTGCCACCTCATGTCCTATGGTTGACTTTTGGTCAAACTGAGATTTGACCAAGTCAACATGACCAAAATATGACTCAAACTGTCATAAAGCTGTTGCAAGGTGTCCAAGGTTAAAACATGCTTTACAATCCATTCAATTAGCAATTATAACAAGAAGTAATCATTACTGGCGATCTAAATCCAAATGTAATAAGTCATAATTATTATTTATTACTCAGACAAGACTTTCAAGGTCATACTCACTTCATAGTTGTGATTAATTTGCTAGTGAAGGGTGAAGGCTAAGAAACAATTGGCTAGGTCAAAGGATGACTTACTGAATTAACACTGTGACACTTTGGAAATGGAAAAGGGAATACACACCATAGCATATAGTGGACAAGCAACAACACAGGGAATGACAGTGTCTCACAAATGGATAAGTTGTTCAAAGAGTGTTTATTCACCTTTCACAGATGCGCACAATCCATAATACAAATGAGGCCAACAATCTTTTTGATATAGAGTTTAAGTTTCATTGCTTTTGGGTCTAGAGTTTCCATAGCCTTTGATCTATGTGCGTTTACAAACACATTGCATAGATTTACATTTATTTAGGGTTCTTGCTACAGGTGTGTTTTTAAGGCACTTGTTTACCTGAGCACTTCTAGGGGTGTCACAAACAGCTTGTTTACCTAGGTATTTTACATTTCACAAAAGATATAACATTTGATATTTCATAGCCATTTTCATTTGGTTTGCCTTTCATTCATGTGTGTTGAGAAACACATTGCATGAATGGGCTTTTCATACAAGATACAACATTTTGTTTCCATACTTTGTGTTCATGGTAGCACCAAAAGTTTCAAGTTTAGCCAACAACATCTTTAGTGACTAGGGAGACTTCTCAAGGAAATCCAACTCACCAAATGTAAGTTTGTCACCAACTCAGAGCCGAGACATAATAAACAGGGAAGCTTATCCAATATAGAGGCTATAGTGGGGGAAGATCCTCCATGCCACTAGTCAAGTAGTAAGTCAAGGTAATGAATCAACTAGGTAAGTCATGGATGGATGAAGACATTGAGTAGTGAAACCAACATTAGCAAGCCAAAGTATGGCGGGAATGACCACCTCTATTCTCCCTAGGGAGGGTAAAACCAATGAGTATAGGCCAAGAACTTCTAAGTCTGAGTAGGGACAAGTAAGATACATATAAGTACAACCAGGTCCACATATCTATATGATCACCAGATCATGACACTAAATGCTAAGAAATGCTACGAGATTGGAGATAAAAGCAATATAAACACAACACCATAATATACTTGCTGAGTCATATACTTGAAAGATCATCATCTGAACCATCATCTGTCCTCTAAAATTGCTACTGCAACTCTAGGCACTACTGACTTCTCTGTATAAATGGCTAAATAGCTACATCGGTCATCTCTCTGAGTGTCATGAAACTCAGTCATGGCATAGGGAATAAAACTGTTGTCCAAAATCTAATAATGATCCATAGTAGATGCTCATCTCAGCATCTCAATGCAAGGGAACTGGCTGAATAGTGTACTGGAATCAGAAAAATAATGTATGGTAGCCCGGCTACTCTATATGTGATAACAGTACCATATACTAGAAGTGGAGGCCATCAATGATTGACATGAGTTAAGAGCCATCTCCTTGTCAATCCAGTCGGTAGTACACTCATAAATATCTATAGCGGAGCAAGAAGTGCAAACAATTTGTTCCTCCCCCATGATGTAGATCTGTTGCTGCAACTGTAGAACTGAGTATGAAAGCTCTCCCTGACCCTTACTAGGGCTCTGATACCATGTAAATATTAGATCCAAAGATCACTACTCCCTCTAGATCACCCCGAGATCTCAAGCAGTTTGAGTCTCGATGTAACTAAATACTCATACAAACATAAACTTAACAACTAGATCTCTTTACCACTTTAACAAATATGCCATCATACACATAACAACTGATATACCCTGGAACCCTTATGGGAAAAACTGGCAATCTGTGGGGCTATCTTCTTTCTCGAGCCCATAGAATATAAGAAAAGAGACAAGTACAATACAGCGTTACCTCAGAAGTAACTCAGGCAACATCTGGATTTTGCATGCATGCAGCTGATGCATGCACTGGAAGAATGTGCCCTAACTACAAATGTGGATCTGAGTATCCCAGTAATCACCTCTGCCTGATCTGTTTCTTTCTTTCCTCTGATCTAATCTGCTCTGCCAACTAAAGAAGCCTGCTGCTGAAAATGTCCCTCTCTCCATGCACACGTGCCTCAACTGAAGAGTGACTCGTACTAAATCATATCTCAGCAGATCTGAGCTCTGATTGTCACTGATCTTCCTCAATCACTGAGATGAAGATACTCTGCAAGTTACAGACACTCAATCGCCCAACCGGATGTGGTACGAGCTTCCTCCTCCAGTAGGAATGCGCCCTCCTTCTCTATTAAATTCGTCCTCCTCTCTATTTATCAGTCTCAGATCAAATGTCTCAGTAAGTGAGACAAACCCCTTCTAGCTCCTTATAACACCTCACTGGTAAATTAGGTTTACCAAAAACCTAACAGCTGGTGCATGCAAAACTCACTTTTGCATGCATGCATGCAAACCCTAGCATGCATTCCTTCTCAACATTTTTCCTGGTTGATATTTTTAACACTCCCTCTTAGCCAGGAAAGGATTCTGCACCACTCCCATCTTCTCCCTGAAGTACTCAAACTTATATTTCATCAAGGACTTTGTCAGAATGGCTACAACCTGCTCATCTATGGAAATGTACTAGAGCTCAACTGCTCTCTTCTGAACATGATCACGAATGAAGTGATATCTGATCTCAATGTGTTTGGATCGATCATGAAACACTGATTCTCAGAGAGTTTGATGCAACTCTGATTGTCACAATGAATCACCATAGGCTCCAACTGCTGATGAAATAGACTCACCAACATCTTGCGAAGCCAGATGGCTTCACAACTGGCTAAGCTAGCCGCCATATATTCTGCCTCAGCAAAGCTCAATGCAACAGACTTCTGCTTCCTGCTGAACCATGACACAACTGTCGAACCTAGGCTAAAGCAACACTTGGAGGTGCTTTTCCCGTCACTTGCATTCCCTTCCCAATCTGAATCTGTGAACCCTACAAGCTGGACTTCTCCCTGCCTCACATAATTCATTCCATACTCTATTGTTCCACTGATGTATCTCAAAACATGCTTTGTTGCCACCCAGTGCACATCTCTGGGTTCTACCATGTACTGACTCAAGGTGTTGAATGCAAAGCTCAAATCTGGTCTGGTGTTGACCAAATACATCAAGGAACCGATTAGCTGTCGACAAGTC
This sequence comes from Larix kaempferi, assembly GCA_027924585.1. NCBI lineage: Eukaryota > Viridiplantae > Streptophyta > Pinopsida > Pinales > Pinaceae > Larix > Larix kaempferi. Next base: position 17,704,315 of record BSBM01000893.1, read on the forward strand.
GTGGAATCGGCAACCTTACTCTCAGAAGCCACTTGCTTCTTCCAGTTGGTCGTCATAGGGGTAGTCATAGGCTTGCAATCCTGCATCTAAAATCTCTTCAGAATGTCCATTGCATACTTGCCCCGACTGAGAAAGATATGCCCATCCTCCTGCCAGACTTCCATCCCTAGGAAGTAATGCATCAGCCCTATATCCTTCATCTCAAACTCAGATGCAAGGTCCGTCTTGCAATCACTAATGAGTTTTTATGCCCCTGTAATAAACAAATCATCTACATAAAACACAAGGATGAGAGGATCCCCTTTCACTACGATGAAGTAGAGATTTGGATCTACTTCACTCTGCTGAAACCGTAGCTGCTGCAAATAGGTATCTATCCTAGAATGCCAAGCTCTGGGTGCCTGTTTTAAGCCATATAGAGCTTTCTTCAATCCGCATACATGAGACTCTCTCTCAAGTACCTCGAAGCCCTCAGGCTACTCAATGTAAACCTCCTCCTCTATGAGTCCATTGAGGAAGGTTGTCTTGACATGCATCTGATGAATCTTCAATTCCATTTTTGCTGCAACTGAAATCACTGTCCTGATCCAAGAATACCTGACCACATGAGCAAACGTCTCCTCATAGTCAACGCCTTCTATCTGTGAGAACCCTCTAGCCACAAACCTGGCTTTGTATTTCTCAATGTTGTCATTTGCTGCATACTTAATCTTATCGAGCCATCTGGAGGTGACTACATATTTTCCTTCTGGTTTGGGTACCACTTCCCAGACATCATTCTTCATGATGGAAGCATACTCTTCCAACATGGCATCTCTCCAAGCCTGCTTTCTTGCTGCTTGTTCATATAAGGAAAGTTCTGACTCACTAATGTTGCTTACTAAAGCTAAGTAACTGCAAAATCTCTATGGAGCCTTTCTTTCTCTCACATCTTTCTTGGGAGTTCCTACTGCCTGAGCGTCCTTCAAGGTGTCCTGAAGCCACTTGGGCTTCCTCTTTCTTGAAGTGACATCTTGAGATGAAAACTCCTCATCCTCGTCCCAATATCCTGTATGTGAGTGAGTGCCTCCAATAGAGGTTCCAGTAGTCGTTGATCCTGTAGCTCGAGAACCTGTAATCTAGGACCCTGATCTCAGTTGATCACCAATTTGAGTTCTTGTGCCAGTTCCTGCTCTTGTGCCCGTGGAAACCGTATCTTGTGCCTCTATCACTCCAGACACTTGGGACCCTGTTGACTGCTAAGCAGTACTCTGTCTGGTGTTAAGTAGGGATGTAGCAACTTGTTGTTTTCCCTGACTCACATGACTTCTGAAAGGCACATTCCTCCTCGAACTTCATATTCCGCCTCACAACAGTCTTTTTGAGAGTAGGGATGTAAATGCAATAGGCCTTTGAAGTCTCATCATACCCAACCAAAATTCCTCTTTCTCTAGTGGGTTCGAACTTTGTCCTTTTCTCTGAAGGAACATGAGAGTAGGTGAGGCATCCAAAAATCCTGAAGTGCCCAACTTCAAGTATCTTCCCAGAGAAAGCCTCCTTAGGGGTCCTGTCCCCCAAAGCCTTATGGGGGCTTCTGTTCTGAATGTAGGCTGCAGTGTTGCATGCTTCAGCCCAAAGAAAAAAAGGCAATCCCTGATCATGCAACATGGATCTCGCAGCTCCAATAATGGCCATGTTCTTCCTCTCAACCACCCCTTTCTGTTGAGGTGTATAAAGAACAGTCAACTGCCTCTTGATGCCTTCCTCGGTGTAGAACTTATTGAACTCAGTGGAGGTGTACTCTCCCCCATTATCTGATCTGAAGATCTTAATCTTCCTTTCTGTTTGTTTTTCCATAAGAGCCTTGAACTCTTGAATTTTCTGCGAAACTTCCTTAGACTCTTTGTTCTTCAAGAAGTTGATCCAAGTCTTCCTGGAATAGTCATCAATGAAAGACACATAGTACTTGTATCTTTTCAGTGATGTGGTGGAAATTGGACCAGAAAGGTCAGAATGAATCAAATCAAGAGCTCTTGTAGCTCTAGTGTCGCTCTTGGGAAAAGCAGTCTTTGCATACTTGCCCCGACTAAGAAAGATATGCCCATCCTCCTACCAGACTTCCATCCCTAGGAAGTAATGCATCAGCCCTATATCCTTCATCTCGAACTCAGATGCAAGGTCTGTCTTGCAATCACTAATGATTTTTTCCGCCCTTGTAATAAACAGATCATCTACATAAAGCACAAGGATGAGAGGACCCCCTTTCACTACAATGAAGTAGAGATTTGGATCTGCTTCACTCTTCTAAAACCCTAGCTGCTGCAAATAGGTATCTATCCTAGAATACCAAGCTCTAGGTGCCTGTTTTAAGCCATATAGAGCTTTCTTCAATCTGCATACATGAGACTCTTTCTCAAGTACCTTGAAGCCCCCAGGCTGCTCAATGTAAACCTCCTCCTCTATGAGTCCATTGAGGAAGGTTGTCTTGACATGCATCTGATGAATCTTCCATCCCATTTCTGCTGCAACTGAAATCACTGTCCTGATGGAAGAATACCTGGCCACAGGAGCAAACGTCTCCTCATAGTCAACTCCCTCTATCTATGAGAACCCTTTAGCCACAAACCTGGCTTTGTATTTCTCAATGCTGCCTTCTGCTACATACTTAATCTTATAGAGCCATCTGGAGGTGACTACATATTTTCCTTCTGGTCTGGGTACCACTTCCCAGACATCATTCTTCATGATGGAAGCATACTCTGCCAACATGGCATCTCTCCAAGCCTGCTTTCCTGCTGCTTGTTTGTATGAGGAAGGTTCTAACTCACTAATGTTGCTTACTAAAGCTAAGTAACTGCAGAATCTCTGTGGAGCCTTTCTTTCTCTCACATCTTTCTTGGGAGTTCCTACTGCTTGAGCGTCCTTCAAGGTGTCCTGATGCCACTTGGGCTTCCTCTTTCCTGAAGTGACATCCTGAGATGAGAACTCCTCATCCTCGTCCCAATATCCTGTATGTGAGTGAGTGCCTCCAGTAGAGGTGCCAGTAGTCGTTGATCCTGTAGCTCGAGAGCCTGTAATCTGGGACCCTGATCTCAGTTGATCACCAATCTGAGATCCTGTGCCAGTTCCTGCTCCTGTGCCCGTGGAAACCGTATCTTGTGCCTCTGTCACTCTAGACACTTGGGACCCTGTTGATTGCTGGGCAGTACTCTTTCTGGTGTCAAGTAGGGATGTAACAACTTGTTGTTTTCCCTTCTCTAACTCACATGACTTCTGAAAGGCCCGATCCTCCTCGAACTTCACATCCCGCCTCACAACAGTCTTTTTGAGAGCAGGGATGTAAATGCGATAGGCTTTTGAAGTCTCATCATACCCAACCAGAATTCATCTTTCTCCAGTGGGTTCCAGCTTTGTCCTTTTCTCCAAAGGAACATGAGAGTAGGTGAGGCATCGAAAAATCCTGAAGTGCCCAACTTCAGGTTTCTTCCCATAGAAAGCCTCCTCAGGGGTCCTGTCCCCCAAAGCCTTATGGGGGCTTCTGTTCAAAATGTAGGCTGCAGTGTTGCATGCTTCAGCCCAAAGAAAAAAAGGCAATCCCTGATCATGCAACATGGATCTCGCAGCTCCAATAATGGCCCTGTTCTTCCTCTTAGCCACCCCATTCTGTTGAGGTGTATAAGGAACAGTCAGTTGCCCCTTGATGCCTTCCTGAGTGCAGAACTTATTGAACTCAGTGGAGGTGTACTCTCCCCCATTATCTGATATGAAGATCTTAATCTTCCTTTCTATCTGTTTTTCCACAAGAACCTTGAACTCTTGAAACTTCTACAAAACTTCCTTAGACTCTTTGCTCTGCAAGAAGTAGATCTAGGTCTTCCTGGAATAGTCATCAATGAAAGACACATAGTACTTGTATCCTTTTAGTGATGTGGTGGACATCAGACCACAAAGGTCAAAATGAATCAAATCAAGATCTCTTGTAGCTCTGGTGTCGCTCTTGGGAAAAGCAGTCTTGGCGTACTTTTCGAGAGCACACCCCTTACACACATCGGTGTGCTTAGTGCTAAACTCGGGTACTCCTGTCACAATCTCCCTTGGAATCTTTAGAGCCGGATGGTGCAGATGAGCCATCCTTCTGTGCCAAAACTCACAGGGATCACATCCCTCATCCTGACTCTTATGACTTAGGGCATGATGAAGTTGGAATCTCAGTTTATATAGCTTCCCACTGCGGACTCCAATCCTCTCAGCTGAGGCAACATTGGATCCCTTTGGATGAACTAGCACGTTTCCATCTCTGAACATCACCCATAGCCCTCGATCTTCAATGGTAGAAACGGAGATCAAGTTTTTCTTAAGACCTGGAACATATAGAACATCACGAACTCTCATCTGTTCTCCAAAGTCTTTCTGGAAGGACACAGTTCCTCGTCCTATAGCCTTGACCGTAGAGTTGTCTCCCAAGACAATCTCAAGAGCTATCCCATCCTTTGCTAGGTCAGAAAAATATCTGCGAACACCTGTCATATGACTAGAAGCTCCACTATCTATGTACCATATACTAGAAGTGGAGGCCATCAATGATTGACATGAGTTAAGAGCCATCTCCCTGTCAATCCCATCGATAGTACACTCATCAGTATCTATAGCGGAGCAAGAAGTGCAAACAATTTGCTCCTCCCCCATGATGTAGATTTGTTGTTGCGGCTGTAGATCTGAGTATGAAAGCTCTCCCTGACCCTTACCAGGGCTCTGATACCATGTAAATATTAGATCCAGAGATCACTACTCCCTCTGGATCGCCTTGAGATCTCAAGTAGTTTGAGTCTCGATGTAAGTAAATTCTCATACAAACATAAACTTAACAACTAGATCTCTTTACCACTTTAACACATATGCAATCATACACATAACAACTGATATACCATGGAACCCTTACGTGAAAAACCAGCAATCTGTGGGGCTATCTTCTTTCTCGATCCCAGAGCATATAAGAAAAGAGACAAGTACAATACAGGGTTACCTCAGAAGTAACTCATGCAACATCTGGATTTTGCATGCATCCAACTGATGCATGCACTGGAAGAATGTGCCCTAACTACAAAACTGGATCCTAGTATCCCAGTAATCACCTCTGCCTGATATGTCTCTTTCTTTCCTCTGCTCTGATCTACTCTGCCAACTGAAGAAGCCTGCTGCTGAAAACGTCCCTCTCTGCATGCACACGTGCACCCTCCCTCAACTAAAGAGTGACTCGTACTAAATCAGATCTCAGTAGATCTGAGCTCTGATCGTCACTGATCTTCCTCAATCACTGAGACGAAAATACCCTGCAAGTTATAGACACTCAATTGCTCAACCGGATGCGGTACGAGCTTCCGCCTCCAGTAGGAATGCGCCCTCCTTCTCTAGGAAAGTCGTCCTCTTCTCTATTGATCTATCTCAAATAAAAGGTCTCAATAAGTGAGACAGACTCCTTCTGGCTCCTAATAACATCTCACTGGTAAATTTGGTTTACCAAAAACCTAACAATTGGTGCATGCAAAACTCAATTTTGCATGCATGCATGCAAACCCTAGCATGCATTCCTTCTCAACATTTTTCCTGGTTAATATTTTTAACACTGAGTAGTCCCAGACTTGGGAGCTGCCACAACAGCTGAAGAGATGGCTCTTCGAAGACGGTCATCAACTGACACAACCGTCCCCTGCACTGAAGCCGAAGGCTCAACCATGGAAGCCGCTGAAACCCAACTGGCAAAAAACGATTCTCACAGAAAACCCTAGTTGCAGAGTGCTCACCTTCCTTCATGAGGTAGACAAATGTTCAAATGTTTGTGTTTGTTTTCCCTCTTAAGGTGGCAAAACAACACTAATTTCAAACTAATTTAAGTTATTTCTAACATAAATCATGTGAACCATGCTAAAAGGTGATCCCTACTACTTGTTTGTTTTCCCCATCAATTGAACTTGTTTTTCTCATTGTATCATATTCATTTATTGCAACTTTCATATTTGATTTCTTCTATAACCTCTCTGCACTTTCATCAACTATAACGCCAGAGCTAAGACATATTGTGTTAGTCTAATAAACTAGCCATGTCATGTTCATTTTTTGAAACTTTCAGATTTGATTTCTTCTATAACCTCTCTACACTTTTATCAACTACCACACCATGGCTAACATATCTACACTTTTTTTAACTACCACAGCACATCTAACATATTGTGTTAGTTTGATCAATTTTATGGTTGTCGTTGTATCCTATGAGCATCATTTTCTAGAATTTTACATCAAGTTCAGTCACATTTCTTCAAGAACCCATGCAAATACCACAACCAAAAACTTTGAGACGACTTACTTGAGGTTTCTTTCCAAACCATGCTTCTGCTATAATCCTTTTATGTATTATTTTTGTTGGAGATCAGTGAAAAAGATAAACTAATGATTGTATTGCTTCCACCCAATACTTGTAAGGATTAGACTTTCTATATATCATACGCCCTCCTATATCAACAATGGCACAACTTCTTTTCTCTACCACTCCATTTTGCTACAAAGCATAGGGTGTGCATTGTCTATGAATGCCTTCTTGAGTACAGAAATCAAGAAAATCCTTGTAGAGAAATTTGCCCGCATTATTGGTATGAGAACTTGAATTCTCTTTTCATATTAGTTTGTACCAAAGCTTTAAACTTATTAAACGCATCAAATTTTTACTTTAAAAAATACACCCACATCTTCTTGGAAAAGTCATCTACAAATAATAGAAAATACATGGCACTGGAGAATGATGTTGTCTTTATACACCCACAAATGTCAATGTGGGTCAATGAAAGAACTTCCTTATGTAACATTGTTATAGACCTAACAAGAACTATGATCTCAAAAAGAGAACCTTAGCCCTAAACAAAAACGCCAAAACTAACCTAGGATATGATAGGTGGTGCTTCCAAAATCACCATTTTTCAACATTAAAATTATAACATTTTGCAATCAACATTCACTGTAATATTTTGAACAAAAAACTTAAAATCAATCCCCAAGTTGAAATAAAGTGCTTTCAAAATCGCCCTTTTTCTTGAGATTAAAATTCAACTTGTTTGTAACCTTGGCTTTAACAACAAATACCATTGTGAACAAAACCATAAACTAATCCCCAATCAAAAATCTGTGCTAACATTAGCACTTCTTTCTTTTCAAAGTTAAAATTACAACATGTTTGCAACCATGGCCGTAGCAATTGGTCACATTTCAAACAAAAACCTTAAAATCAACCCCTGAACCCAAAATTAGAGTTTCCTGTAGCACTTCATTTTTTCAAGATTAAAATTGCGACATGTTTATAACCGTTGCCTTAACAATTGATAGTGGCAAACAAAACTCATAAAACCAACCCCCAAATCCAACAGCACGCCTCGTTTTTTCTAAAGGTTAAAACTTGTGATATTGTTTAAACCATAGCCAAAGAGAAAAGGTGCAATTACAAACAAAAACATTAAAAAACAAAAACAAAATAGGGGGCTAAAAAAGGGGAAAAGCCCCCAAGCTACAAGGAAAAAAAGTTTTTTAAAGATAATTTTTTTAAATATGTATATATCTACATATATGTATAACAAACAAACCATTTTAATTTATTATTAGAAAAATACAAGTTTTAAAAAAATTAATTAAAATGAGGGTAAATTAAATTTATTTGTTACCATCACTATAAAGATATTGGTGGGTGTTAATTGGGTGTAGTTTAGGTGGTTGGGAGGAATGATTGTTGCCCTCCCCAACCAAGATCAATTCCTGCAAGTGACATGTTGAGCTCTTAAATGAGCATGCTATTGTATTGGCCTTAAGCCCTGAAAAATTGGTTTACCATGGGTGCCATCCTTGAAACAAAGAGTACCTAGTAGGTTTCCCTAGGATATGTTTATTACGGTTTCCAACAAAAAATAAAGTCTAAGAAATGACTTTAAAAAAATCAAATTTCATACTTATATTGGCCTATCTTCAAAACCTTCATGATTTTTGGTCGTTTTTTCACGAAAATTTGAGATTTTTATTTTTTTATATCATGATGTAAATTTTTTTTTAGAAATAATTAATTTTTCCCTACATTTTCATTCCCTACTTGATATTGCAATTTTTTGCAATGTTGTTGATCTTTCGACAATTTTCTCAGCGAGGCTTTAAAGGCCCCTCAACCTATAAAGGAGATTCAATGTTAGTTATTTCACCTCTATAAGGGAAGGTTGTAGCAAGGAATTTGTTGTTAGAGAGGTCGTGTAACAAAGCCAGACTTGTACTCAAGGACTCAGAGTCTTCAAATCTCCTCAAGGTCAGCGGGAAACATAACACAAAAGCAGACAAACACGCAAATGAAAGTTGTGTGATGAAGGAAGGGGCTCCGAGCTGCAGTTTGCAAATGGACACAAGGAGCTCACTACATTCCTTCATTCATGATGAATTGCGATAGGAACAAAACCAAGTGTTTCGAACAAGTAATGGAGCTCTAACTCTATTTTGGTTGTCATATTATGTAAAAGTTGTAGTACCGGTTCCAAAAAAACATTGTTGGTTAAAGACATTACTATGCAAGTAGTTCAAGTACTTTTGTTGCAACCACCCAAATTTTGAACAATATAGGTAAGGTATTGTGAATTATGTGAATTATGAAATAATTCACAAGAGGACCTATGTGCATTTTTTCAACATTAAAATTATAACATTTTGCAATCGTGACCTTAAATGATTCACGGTAATATTTTGAACAAAAACCTTTAAATCAATCCGCAAGTTGAAATAAAGTGCTTTCAAAATCGCTCTTTTTATCTTGAGATTAAAATTCAGCTTGTTTGTAATCTTAGCTTTAACAACAAATACCATTGTGAACAAAACCATAAACTAATCCCCAATCAAAAATATGTGCTAATATTAGCACTCCTTTCTTTTCAAAGTTAAGATTACAACATGTTTGCAACCATGGCCTTAACAATTGGTCACATTTCAAACAAAAACCTTAAAATCAACCCCTGAACCCAAAATTGATGTTTCCAGTAGCAATTCATTTTTTCAAGATTAAAATTGCGACATGTTTATAACCATGGCCTTAACAATTGATAGTGGCAAACAAAACTCATAAAACCAACCCCCAAATCCAATAGCACACCTCGTTTTTTCTAAGGTTAAAAATTGTGATATTGTTTAAACCATGGCAGAAAAGAAAAGGTACAATTACAAACAAAACCATTAAAAAACAAAATGGGGGGCTAAAAAAAGGGAAAAGCCCCCAAGCTACGGGGAAAAATAGTTTTTTAAAGATGATTTTTTTAAATAAGTATGTATATATCTACATATATGTATAACAAACAAACAAAGAATTTTAATTTATTATTAGAAAAATACAAGTTTTAATAAAAATAATTAAAAAGAGGGTAAATTAAATTTATTTGTTACTATCACTATATGGATATTGGTGGGTGTTAATTGGGTGTAGTTTAGGTGGTTGGAAGGAATGATTTTTTGTATTAATAAAAAGATGGCAGAAACCAGATTACACAGTGCAAAAACATGCCTGCTACCCGACATTGGAGAGCTACCATATCTTAGCCTTCACCTTTTACATATCATCATCTAAATTCAACAAAAAGAAGACCAGGGAGAGACTTAAAAGTCCAGAAGAACTACATACTTCCGGCAACCTACGATAATTCATACTGACATCAACCTGACGAGAAAATTCAGACAAGACCTCGGGGAATTACAAAACATTTTATAGGCAGAGAGACCTAAAAACGCAGTCATATACAGAAAAGAGTCCCAAAAAACCGTGATTGCTTGCTAGTTGCGAAACTCAGCTTCCTTGTTTCCAGTTTCTCCATGGCTCAGGATTTCCAACTTCAGTTCCACAAGCTCCTTGCGCATGTTATCCACCTTTCCCTCAATTATATTGGCGATGACACGAACCGCCCTGATCTGGGCATCCAGGTTTTGACAAGAACAACCATCCAAAGCTGCAGAGAGCCTGTCCACCTTTGCACTGAGGTTGTCGTTACTGTTAGTAGCCTCCAGACAACCTGCCTGCTCCATGGCACTCAAATGTTGTAGAGCCAGCTTAATTTCATAGTTCTCATTTCTTTAGACACGGATTCAGGCATCCAATATAGTCAAATGGTCATCTACCACAGTTAGGGAGGCCGCAAGGCCCTGATGCTCATCCGAACCACCGCAAACTCGAAACTTCTCGCGATGTTGTTCACAAGCCAGACAATCCTGACCCCCTGGCCATGAGGGGAATTGTTTTCTGAAATCAGGGAGAACACTATCATAACGAGCAGTTTGCTTACCATGGAAACGATTTGCACCAAAGTCTGCCATGATCTCCCTCACGAAACAAAGGATATGCCAACCTGCTCGACAGCCAAACTCAAATAGCGTCCAGCCTCGAGAACCCTTGGAAGTGAGAGTTTGCATGCTTCCCATGTGGAAGCCATGTGATGAAAGCATCCAAGCGACCCTCAAATCGAGGCCCCAATGTGGGCTTTGAACTTTGGCTATGACAACCAATTCGAGCATTTGATTCAAACTATAAAATCCAGAAATCCTTCACTTGTGAAGTCGCTCAGCTGATGTTGAAGACATGTAAGAAATAATCAAAGACAAGGAATCCAAACCTTATACTTCACATTTTGGTTGCTAACTAGAACACCACAATCTAATTTAGCTCCGTTGTTTGCCATCACATCCACATCTTGGTTATTGTTTCTCAAGATGTGAAGAAAACTTATGCTTTTAAATTCGCTAACCAGATATTTTAGAAGATTGTGAGCTTTTGAAGCAAGGGTTTTTCTGTTCTTTTGCTCAAATTCCTAGCCTCCTTGATAACCAGCATAGAATCACCACAAACTGCTAATTCAGTGACACCTTCTTCCCTTGCGATCTCTAGGGCTTTAGTAAGAGCTGGCCATTCAGCGCTATTGTCTATTCTTCTGCCAATACCCTAGGCGAAGTCTTTCATCTTGTTTCCGTCAGAGTCGTAGAGGACTCCACCCGCACCTGCCAACCCTAAGTTGGGAGGAATGATTGTTGCCCTCCCCAACCAAGATCAATTCCCGCAAGTGGCATGTTGAGCTCTTAAATGAGCATATTGTTGTACTGGCCTTAAGCCCTGAAGAATTGGTTTACCATGGGTGCCATCCTTGAAACAAGGAGTACCTGGTAGGTTTCCCTAGGATATGTTTATTATAGTTTCCAACAAAAAATAAGGTCTAAGAAATTACTTTAAAAAAAAACAAATTTCATACTTATATTGGCCTATCTTCAAAACCTTCATGATTTTTGGTCGTTTTTTCACGAAAATTTGTGATTTTTATTTTTTTTAAATCATGATGTAAATTTTTTTTTAGAAATCATTATTTTTTCCCTACAATTTTCATTCCCTACTTGATATTGCAATTTTTTGCAATGTTGTTGATCTTTCGACAATTTGTTCATCTAGGCTTTAAAGGCCCCTCAACCTACAAAGGAGATTCAATGTTTAGTTATTTCACCTCTATAAGGGAAGGTTGTAGCAATGAATTTGATGTTAGAGAGGTCATGTAACAAAGCCAAACTTGTACTCAAGGACTCGGAGTCCTCAAATCTCCTCAAGGTCAGCAAGAAACGTAACACAAAAGCAAACAAACACGCAAATGAAAGTTGTGTGATGAAGGAAGGGGCTCTGAGATGCAGTTTGCAAATGGACACAAGGAGCTCACTACATTCCTTCATTCATGATGAAGTGAGATAGGAACAAAACCAAGTGTTTCGAACAAGTAATGGAGCTCTAACTCTATTTTGGTTGTCATATTATGTAAAAGTTGTAGTACCGGTTCCAAAAAAACACGGTTGGTTAAAGACATCGCTATCAAGTAGTCCAAATACTTTTGTTGCAACCACCCAAATTTTGAACAATATAGGTAAGGTATTGTGAATTATGTGAATTATGAAATAATTCACAAGAGGACCTATCTGCATTTTTTGGTGGATCAATCACCACAAGAGGAGGTAACTAAAACAACTTCAGAGGAAGTTGCTAGCTGCATTTGGGAGTATAGCAATTGCAAGAGGCAAGAAGGATAAAGAGAGCAGAATAGCTCCAAAAGAAGTTCAAGTAAAAAGAGACGGACCCAATATTATACCAACTTCCAAGACACCAATGGCAAAACGAAAGAAAATAATATGCTATCAAATAAAGCTAGGGAATATATCAAAAAGTGGAAGTCAATCGGTACAGGCAAAGGAGATAATAGAAGAGACATAAGAATGATTCCAAGTGCCATGTACACCAAGAGAACAAAGAAATATCTTAGGCTGAAACAGTCACTAGTATGCTTTTGTGTCTCACTTTACAAAGACAATGAATTTCCAAGAAGTCATCAAGGTGATTAAGCACTTATCAAAACGCTTATGCAAAATCTGAACTTCATCGGTGGGAAACGCCTACACAAACCTCATGTATTAAGTAAAAATGGTAGGGAATCTTCCAGTTTTTACTCGGTACAAAACTCTTAGAGATAACTCATCTGAAGATCGAGACACATCAAACTGCAACAATACCAGGCTGACCAGCAGCAAAGAGCACCTGCCAAACATTAAGGGGCTATAATGATATATCCTATGCACAATTCAAAAATTCAATAAAATTGTTTATTTTGACTCCATGTTATTTTATAAAGTCTTTGTTATTAGTCCAAACCGATGTATTATGTGCAATGTAAAAGGTGAATAAGTTGACCATGTCTTTGTTTCTTGTTCTTTCACCCAATTAATTTGGAATGAAATCCTTCAGCAGGTGGGTGTGCCCAATAAGTGGAATAAGAATACTTTTATGTAATGTTTTGAGGCCTGGATGACAGATTTCTTCAATCAAGTTGCACCAAGCTTTACCATGCTATGTTCTTTGGGGCATATGGCTGTGCAGAAATAAAATGATTTTTCAAGTATCATGGCTGCTGGTCTGGTGTCTCACAAAATCAGGCTCGCATATATGGAAGACACCAAAGATTAAGACAGTCAGATTTTTAAGCCAGTCATTGACTCTACCAAAGCTTGGGGAATCTTTGATGGTGCTTTCCAAAGAACTCCAGGTTTCTGTCGAGCTGGGGCAGTACGTCTTGATAAGCATCATTATTTCTCCATCACATATGGTGCTAGGCTTGGTACAATTACCAGAACTTTTTGCACTTTGGATTCTAATGAAATTTGCTGCAGATCAAGGTACAACCATATAAGGAACTTACAGGTATTGGTTGACTCCAAGCTGCTAATGCACTGATGTAACAAAGTGTCAAAACACCAATTTGGCTCTAAGACCTATAATGAACAGAGTTTTGGAGGCCAAATCCTGGTTTGATATTATTTCTTTCTCCCATATTTACAGAGATTTCAATCAAAAGGCAGACTCCCTCTCAAATAATGCTCTTTGTTTGCAGAAAGGTTTACTGGTCTACCAAGAATTCAGGGTAGATCAGGCCTTTAAAAGACTTTTCCTTATTCGTTTTATAACCTGAGAGCTGGGCTAAAAGTGTTTTCCTTATTCATTTTATAACCTGAGAGCTGGGCTGAATCTAGTAGACTTATGGACATGTGTTGTATTATTGATAGAAAATGTTTGATGATAGTCGGGGAGAACATTTTTTGTTCTGGGAATGCCTTTGTTTAATTGGATGACTGTAATATGTCGCTACAGGAAACATATTTTTTTTGATGGAAAAAGGGAGTCTTTGTTATTAAGTTAGCAAAACCAGATCAAAGAGGATTATACATCTGGATATAGAGTAGAATTACTAGAAGAGGAGATGTGGGAAATATGACAAATCCTGTATCCATCCAACTGGCAATTTTTGTAATGCTTAGTGAGTTTTTCATATTTTGGACACCAATGATATAAGTTTCTTTTTTTCTGTCAAAAAAATATAAATGCATATATAAATAAAATTATAAATATTTTGACAGCAGTTAAGAGCTTGAAGGAAATCCATATGGCCATGGATTATATAATAGCAGCATAATATTGAAAAGTAGCACAGAAAATGGTCACAAAGAGAAAATAAACAACAAAATGACCACAATTTTTCTAAAAATATATACACATCCACAACTGTTCCAGCAAGTCGAGGGCCTTAGATATTACATACTCGAACTGTAAAAATGACACACTTCCAACTATGAAAGAAGTAATTTCTCTCATTGCTAGTCACTACAACGTAGCCAGCAAAAGTTTAGATGCAACAAGCACCATCAGGAAGAGGAAATTTAATTTAATAACATTACAAAATCTTAACAGGTTAGGGTTTAATGCCCTGGCTAGGAAACCAAAAACACATAGGATCCTCTGTAAGTACGCTAGTTCATTTGCTACTGTGCTTTTAACAGATAGTGGTTCAGAAACACTCAAATAAATCTGATTCTCTCGTTTCCACAGTATCTTCTTTTTTGTGCTTAGCAAGAGGATAAAGCTCTTAAATGGGCAAAAAAAATAAAACATTTTGAATGAATCTGCAGGACTGATCATTATCAATTGAATGCAGTAATGCAACAACCAAAGCCAAATGCAGAAGAAAATTAGTGCAAGAGAAAAGGATCATATGATACATATGAATCACCTTTCAAGCCAAGACAACCTACAAATGAAATTCTACATGGCTCTAAACAATATCTAGATTCTAATCTGTTGCAATTTTTTATAGACAGGCAGGCTGTTTAAAATTTTCTCATTTTTCCTTGAATTACAAATTATGTCTCTTTCAACAATTCAGACAAAAATATCATTATCATCCAACACAAACGAAAACTTAACGAGCATGGTATTAATGGGTAAGGACTGAAGGGCAATGCATACCCATACAATGTTGGTCAAGCAGCCTTCTCCAATTTGGACCTTCACATTATTGCTACATAAAACTTGTTGATGTCAGATAAGGATTGAAAGGTCAATGCATAGAATTAAAACTAAATATTTTATAGATTGCTCATGTTTAAACATGAAACCAAACCTGATCAAACCATGGGCAAACAAAATAATACCTAGGGAAAAAATTGAAGAGAGGAAGGATCAATATGGAGTCCTTGAGGGGGGGGGGGCTCCCTCCTACAAGGAAGCCCTGAACAGCAAACACTCCAACCTGGACAAAGGCAAAGGAGCTATGGGTGAAACAAGCAGAAGCCGGGGAATGGGAGGCACAGGGAACAACTCCCAGGCTACGGAGAAAGGAGGGTCCGCGACCAAGGCAGAGTGCCAGAAGCCAGAAACTCAAGCAACAAGCCAATGCATCCCAAAAACAGAACGCTGCCCAGGTGTGAGGTTATCTCGAGCAAAATTGGGGCTTGCAAACAATACATGAATGAACATGCAATCATAGGGAAATTTAAGGGCCTATGGCCAACAAGAAAATCTGACATGGCGGATCACCAACAAATGGAGGCCAAAAGGGCAGAATGACTTGAAACTGGGCTCCAAGGGTTTTTAACTTTTTTTACAGCGATTTTCTCCAGCTCAAAAGATCGGCGGAGGGTTTTCGAGAACCGCCCTTATTTCTTCAACTCAGTAGGGCTATACCTCTGCTTTTGGCCTGAGAACTTTAGCCCGGACAAGACTTCTCAGCCACCCCAATCTAGATTAGATTGTACTCCCTGCCCCATTGGCAGGTACTGGTAACACGCTTGGCCCTTTGTAAGAATGTCCGAGGCAACCAGACAAGACAAATATACCAGACAAGGCAAATATACTTCGTATGCCCAGATTTGTGTTCACGTGAACATATCCCAAGCCTTACCAGAATCCATCTGCCTCTGCTACCAAGACAATGAATGGATCCAAACAGTCGACTACGAGCATATTCCTTTTCAATGTCGTCGTTGCCATGACCATGAGCACCTCTTCAGAGATAGTCCACTTAACAAATCAATCAAACCCATCTCAACTGAAGCAATTTCAGATCTAGACGGCTTTACCACGATGACTGGTAAAAGAAGCCAGGAAGAAAACCAAGTCAATTGTGTGCAGCACCAGAAAAAACCCCAACAATCGATTTGAAGCCTTGACTGAAAAGAGTTCAGGAGAACAAAATGGAAGAGGAAAGAATGGAGATCCAAGGGGTTCAACGCAGAACATCCCAGATCTAGGTTGGGGGGACCAGAACAGATTAAAAGAAGAGAGACAAGGAATGCCATCCCGCTCGACAGCCCTGTGAAGGACAATGAACCAGTGGGATCTGAAGAGGGGAAGGATATGGATCTAGGCGATTTGGATCTGCAAAGCATCATAGAAACCTACAACATAGAGGACACACAATAGGCCAGAACAGCAGATGCAACTCTTCCAAGAGGCAATCCTACGATCCATATCTAAACCTAGTAAGTACAAAAGCAAGAAGGAATAACCCCAAGGTTCACTGGGAATTAAAACCAACACCCCAAAAGGAACAAACCAAGATTCGACGCTGTTACCAACTTATTTGTACCATAGTTGGATTATCTGAAGAGCCGCCAGTTTCATGAACATGTTCAATGTTTATCGTCAGTGTTCAGAAGTCATTTTCAGGGCATTTTTGCCCCATTTGTAATAACTGCATGTTCATACCCCCATGGGGAAAATGTAAAAAGTTGGTCTAAACAGGGTCCTTCTATAAAAGACTCGGTTATCCGTAGGTTTAGCCATTTGGGGGATACTCTAGAGTGTTTTTTCCTTAGGAATTATGCGCTACTCATCGGTGGCGTATAATCCCTGAGTTTTTCACTCAAACCTCCAAAGTTGGAGTATTTTCCATCGAGGTCAAAACCTAAGGTGGTTATTAGAGTCTTGTGTCTAGGATTTTTTACATGTTAGCCATCTCGATTGAGTCGTATGAACATGCACTAGGTCCCTTAGGAGTTTCGTTTGATTCCGGCAAAAATAATTTTTTCCGTAATTTAGACCATTTTTAATGGTTTAAGTGGATTTTTTCAAAGTGTGATAAAAGCCTCATCCGGAGGCGGAATTGGGCACGGGGAAGCTTGTTTTGACGCTCAGAGCGTCCTCTTTACCCTAGCACCCTCGTTTGTCAGTTTCCGGACAGTTACGTCACCCCAGGAGCAGCTTTGGCTAAAAATGCATCATTTTGGCTTAAAAAATGACAAAAGTTCAAATAAGACAAAATATGATTATTTAAACTTTGGATGGGTGGGGCATATGATTTAATGAAATGTGCGACCCACATAGGAGTATTCAAACACATGCTAAAGCCAAAGTTTGGATTATTTTTTGAAATAAAAAAAAAAAAGATGACGTGAGCTTCCATTCACACTTTCCATGCGCATGGGTGATGGGCATCATTCCGTAAGGTATGAGTGATGGTTGAAATCTCATATGGTGGGCTCCATTTGACCATCGTTTGAATAAAAGAACTCATTCAATGAAAGGTTTGATTCTCGATTTGTTTCACGGGATGTCTCCTTTACACGGCCATCACCACCGTACGGCTTTCACGTCATCCTCTCATCGCTCGGCAGCTCACTTTTGGATGGTTGAGTTAGCATTCATCGGATGTTGGGCGCTTTCCTTGGATTGAGACCACATCACAAATGCTTAACTCTAATCAACTCAATGTCTATCTTCAATCGAGCTCCAAGCTGCCTCCTTAACGGTTCACGCATTCCTTCATATGCTCACGTCTTCCACATGGCATTCACGAATTGAGATGGTGATGTTTACTATGGAAGGGAGTTGGGTTCCTTTGCCTATGTGGAGGGCCACATCACAAATCATATCTACCACAAGCTCGAGTTAGTTTGATGATCAGCACTCCAAGCCCATCATTGATTGGAATTCGACTTCTTGTTAGGTGGTATTGGCTCTCTTCATTGCCAATTCGATTTAGGGTTTTGGGTAGCTACCTTTGCTATATAAAGAAGCCATTTGGGCTCTATTCTTCATGGAGATTTTAGGCAAGAACACTCTACCAAAATCATTGTAACACTTGTTTTATGCTATTGGACTAAACATCGACTTTGGAGGTCTATGCATGGTTCAAGGACTTGGTTCACATTGTTTTTGTGATATGCCTCTCACCTTATGTTTTTTTATGCAAGTCATTATTCAATATATGTTCTAACATAGCATTAGAAATATCTTGTTCGGATTTGTGTGCATGAATGTAAGGGTTTTGCAGAGATATTCCAAGGTGGAGAGTGGCTTGGAAATCAAGCTAGTCTTTATTCAAACATTGGTTTTTTCCTCTCTAATTTGTTCTTTTGCAGGTCCTCCAAGTCTTTCCATTCTCAAAGAAAGAAACACTACTAGAGACTAGCCTTCCCTCCATCAAACACAAAAATTCTACTTCAACTTGGTTACTTGTTTCCTTGGGCTTATCTCTTCAAGCTCTCCATACTGTACATTCTTTTGGCTGCCCACGGTCTACCATCCACCTTCACCTTTCCCATTTGTTTTCCTTCTCATTCATCCCTCATTCGTCCATCCATACTAGCTGTCTTTGTCCTCTATTGGCAGCATCTTTTCTTCATTTGTTTAGGTTGCCCATTACCCACTAGCTGCTGCTCTCCCTTCCCTTTGGCTGCCCCATTCTCCTACCTGTTGACTGTCCCGTTTACCTATTTGCAGCCATTTACCACAGTCATTTGTTTGGCTGCCTCTTTTATCCTCATTTCACTGCTGTCCCATTTACCTATTTGCAGCCACTTACCACTTCACTTGGGAGCCTTCTCATCCACCTTTGAGGTTACCCTAAAAACATACAAAAGCACAAAAACGAATAGACTCTTAAAGGTTTGGTTAATAGTAATAGTTTTATGCTTTAAAAGATTGATAGTTAATCATCATGGATCTATTTTTTCCTTGTTTCATTAGCTAGTTGCATTTACACTCATGTTATTGTTAAAATCTTGCATCCTAGATCCCATTGAAAGTTAGATTTGCATTATCTTTTTTAAATTCATTGTTTTTATCAATTCATACTTAGCACAAATCTCACATTTTATTTCACTAACACTAAAGGGTGCATTGAGTTTGATCTGTGTTGTAGGTGTGTGAAAGTAAAAAGGAGTTTGAAAGTCAAAGTGAAGGGATCCAATCCCAAAGTAACAAGAACTTCAATAAAATACAAGAAGGATTCAACACACGAAAATACTATTTGCTATCCTTTGTAATGGCTCTTAAGAGTTAGTTTGATTTTTCCCAAGTTTCATTTTCACATTAAAAGACCTTTCGTGGATTTCTCCCAAGGCATTTGTAATCAGATTAATAAAATTTTGAGTGGAGGAGTCCTCAACTCTTTTGGGCTTTTCTTCCCCATTTGGGGAAGACTGTTGTGGCGTGATTAGCTTAGATCTTAACTTTTCAAATTCGTAGATTAATTTTTCATTTCTTGCTTTAGATTAAATTGTTTACTTCTACTGCATTGTTTCTCTTCCAAGTTTTGACTTGAGGCTGTATCCTTGGGATTTCATCCCAAGGGCAGGACCACATAACTTTGTGGTTACTCCTCTTTCCCCGTTAGTTGCCTTGGTCGAAATTTCAGCTAGCTGGAAAGTTCTCAAGTGCTAGCGGTTCTTAGAGGTCGACCTTGTTCGGAGGTTGATCCCACCTTAGAGTAAATCTGTTTGGTAGAACACTAAGTCAATTTTTAATCTCATTTCGCAGGTAGCATGCTAGTTGTCCTTTATATCTTTTGAGCTATCACATGGTTTATTTTCACAACTGCTTCTACTTGCAATAAAATAAACAAAGCCTCTTAAACTTAGCCAAATCCAAGTCAAGAGCACTCTCTATCGGAGAGCATTTTTAGACTTGCATTTTCCCCCCTGCATTAGGCATATTAGATTAGAAAAGTCTCTTGAACTTTGGTCTTAAGACTAAGTCAAGAGCACTCTCTATCGGAGAGTTGAACGGTGCTCTTAATAAATAAAATACTTCAACTCACATTCCCCCTTTAATTAATTTATTTTGGTTATTTGTCCAACACCCGTATGCTTTGCCAACCTGAAAAGGTTGGGCTAGTACTCAGAAAGGTGAAGGATCTGCTAAGTTTACAAGTGATAACCTAATTAAAACTTTACCCCAAATCCAAAACCAGCGTCAAATCATTGAGGTTGCTTCCTGAAACAGGTGGTGCCGAGAATCCCACTGTCAGACTCGAGGGTGGTCAAGCCATTGTACACTTATCCTCTGAATATGGGTGCTCCCGACCTATCATCTAAGAGGTTGCCACTATTTTTCCTGGTTAGGTTTACTCTTTTGATATCCTTGTTCTTAGCTTAATAATCAAGACCATTAAAATATTCAATTTACCAAGATAATTTTATAACGATCTCACGAACAACACTTTTTCAAGACCCACACATTCAGCATCACAATCTTTACTTTTCTTTGACTCCATAAGGCACTGGTTATTTAAAAGTTTATATCTTGATCAAGACCATTTGTCCTTATGTTTATCTTCATATTGTGAATGCTTTATTTGATTATAAGTCTTGAAACGTACTGCCATCTTGTCATCTTATTTAGCAACGTGGATTGCATCTTATCTTGTTATCTCATCTTTTAATTTGGTCTCATCACAAGAAAACTCCCAAACAACACCCATCCGCATCATTTCACCAAAACACTTAAAAATCATAAGAGCCTTAGTGAAACTCTTTGTAGGGACTACCCCCCTTGGCTTCGTTAGGAGTTAGCCTAGACGGAGGAGCTGGGATTCAGGTGACAGTACCTGGCTCATTGCTTGCCCCCAAGGCCACACCTCTCCCCACTTCCAGTGAGGGAGACAGCTTTCGAAATATTTCCGCTGCCAGTGTGCAATCTGGCGGACAACAGACGCAAGGGCAAGAAGCAAGGGAGGAAAAGCAATCAGCAACTTTTAAAAGACCTAGGAGAGCAGCTGATTGAAACAGATAAATACATCCCAAATCGAACAGGTTCTTTTATTCCCCCCCCCCCCCCCTCTCAATAATTATGAAGCTCATGCCTTGGAATATTCTGGGTTTGAATGGGAGGAGCAAACAAAGAACTCTTCGAAAAAATGATTGTTATTATGTTTCAGGAGACAAAATGCTCTAGTGAGACTCAACAATATAGCTAAGTTTTGTTGGAAAGGTTGTCAATCGATAGTGATTGATGCCAAGGGAATGGCAGGAGGATTATCATTTCTTTAAGACCCAAAAGCCATCAGTATGATGGATTTCTTCTCCATAGCACGATCTATTTCAGCCAAGTTTCACATTATAGGCACTACCAACACAGGCTTTATCACCAATGTTTATAGCCCTTTCACAAATGAAGACAAACTCAGATTCCTTCATTTGCTACAAGGGTTCTAGAATATGCTAAACAATCAGCCATGGGTAATAGGGATGACTTCAATATGGTAACCTACCTTCTGGAGGAAAAGGATGGTATCAGGTGAATAGACACAGCTTGTGAAGCCTTCAAAAATCTTATTCATACCCTCAACCTAGTGAATATTGAGACCAGGAATGTTACCTATACCTAGAACAACAAGAGAGGGGGTTCTAATCAAGTGGCCTCAAGACTGGATCGATTCCTGCTATTTGAAAATTTGGTTACTCGAGGGCTTATTATTGATGCTTCTATCCTCCCACATGTTCAAGTTCCGATCATTGGCGAATTTGTTTAGATCTCGAATTGGGCAATAAACTCAGAAGCAAGCCATTTAGATTTGAGAAGTTCTGGTTAGAGCATCCAAACTTCCAAAACAATATGATCAAATGGTGGAATGAAGTGACCATCCACTCAAGGTCAAAAATGTATTAGTTTCAGCAGAGATTAAAGAAACTAAAAAGTCAAATCAAGGTATCTAATAAGGAGGTCCTTGGGAACATCTTTGGGGCACAGCAGGAACTAGAGGAGAAAATGGAACAACTTCAGCAAAGGATCATCCTGGAAGGGTGTACAGAGCAGACTAACAGTGAAGAAAGGGACAAGCAGGCTCAGCTTGATCTTTGGCACTGACAAGAAGAAACTCTTTGGAACCAAAAATTGAGAATTAAATCATAAATGGATTAAAGAAGGGGAGAGGAACTCTAAGCTCTTCCATAATTCAATGATTCAGCACAGAAATCACAATCGCATCACCTCCCTTCAAGATGACCAAGGAAGCACCACTCGGGAGGAACTCGTGAGTCTCCACGAGTGGGTCTCTGCCCCGAGTAATCGCCAAACACTCGTCCACCTACTCACGGACTCTACTAGACTCGTCCACTCGTCTGGAACTCGTAGAAAATGTCAACACTTGTGCGGACCCGTCCAGAAACTCGGCAAGGAAAAAGGCGGCGGACGCCAGTGCAATTGTGGTTTGCATCGGAATGTCTGCTGTCTTAATTGAGAGAGAAGTGCAGGAAGGCCAGTTTTATAATCTAATTGGAGGCGGCCATTTTTAAATACTGCTCCGCTCTCGAGAGACAAGAAGATTTATTCCAGCCAATTCCCGTAGTATGGGTCGAGTCCTATCTATTGGTCGAGTCAAGCCAACATGCATCGATCGTTATGACTATTTTCATAGCCATATGAATCGGCATTAGGGACCAAGGAAAAAGTCTCATACGTCTCAGGCCTTTCGCTGCTATCCAAACCAGTTTAGAAAATTGTTCAGTCGCTAGCTCGCTGGAGGTCATCATCAGTCCGCTCAGTCACTGCAGGTCACTCAATCGCTCAGTCGTGGAGGTCTGGACTCTATGCTTCATGTTCGTGATTCCTATCGTTCATTGCTTCCCGTGCTTCGTTGCTTTCTGTTCGTTGCTTGTTGTGCTTCCTTCGTTTTTTGCTTTTTTCTTTTTTTATGTTATAAAATATAAATTATATATATATTTTTTATTTATGTTATAACGTTTAACTCTATAGTATAGTATATACTATAGAGTTAAACTTTATAACATAAATAAATAAATATATATATATATATATATATATATATATTTTATTTATTTATGTTACAAAGTTTAATTCTATACTATATACTATAGTATAACTAAATATATTGTTTTTATTTTATTTATGTTATATATTTTGATTTATATATTATATTTTATTTTTATTTTTTTAATTTTTATTTATGTTATATATTTTTTATTTATTTTATTTATCTTATATATTTTTTATTTTATTATATTTTGTTTTGTAGCTTATATGGATTGAAATGCTTTTAAGTTTTAACCTCTGTTTTGTGCCCAAAATGTATAATATTTTAATTTTTTTCCTATTTGCCGAGTCTTGCAAAGTCCGTTCCGAGTCTTTCCCGAGTTTTTCCCAAGTCTACGAGTTTGACTACTTTCTATAAGAACCTTTTAACGGAACCACACGAAAATAGGAAGGAATCAATCAGCAAAATCTCAAGAAACATCCCGCAATTAGTAATTGACAAGCAGAATGAAAGCCTCCTCGGGAAGATAACCCTCGAGGAGGTGAAGCAGGCTGCGTTGGAGATGCCCCTCGGCAAATCCCCAAGACTAGATGGCTTCACGACTGAATTTTTTCACTCTTGTTGTCCGATCATTAAACATGATGTCTGGGAGGTAGTAGAAGAGTCCAGAAGTAGACTGAACATTCTTCCATACCTGAACTCATCCTTCCTAAGGAGGACAATGCCAATGTTCCTAACAAATTCCAACCCATTGCCCTCTGCAATGTTATCTATGAATAAGATTATCACTGAAGTTATTGCCAACAAGTTAAAACCAATTCTACCCTCTTTGATTTTGGAAGAGCAATCAGGCTATGTGGAGACTGTCACAGGGTTCGCCATTTTTTATCCTTCGAATTCGAAATTCAGCGAATTAAAAACAAAATTGCAGTTCGATAAGGTTTAGTGTACTTATAAATCCCTCATCCTCCCGAGTCGAGTCAATCCCTTCCACCGCTTTCCCTTACTCTTATTCTGTTGAAGGTCCGTTTTAAGTTCAGCTCCATAAAGGCGGCTATGCTTCAGCCGCGGGTTATTCGTTTTTGGTTCAGCTCCGAAAGGAGGCTATGCTTCAACCGCGGGAAACCGCATCTCCGAAACTCAACACTTAAACATTCGCTTTTTGTGGAGAATCGGGATACCATACCGCATCTCCTAAACTCTTTACGAGTAAGATCTTTTAGATGGGTGAAGGAGTCCATGTCCTATGGTTAAGAGTCCAAAACTAAAAGATGAGAGTATATTTCAAATTAAAATGTCTTATATAATTATATTTAAAAATCAAATATGTGGTATTTTATTTTAAAGAATATTTTATATATATTTTAAAAATTTATAAATCTGTATATCAGCGAACTTAATGGCGAACCTCATTTTGAATCTCATAAACAAATTCAAATTCAAACTGAATTTCAAGGTTGTCGAATTCGAATTCAAACCTGAACCATGTGACATAGTGTGGAGGGGTAAACTGATCCTAGATGGTATTATTTTAGCTCATGAAAGAATACACTCCCTCAAAATCACCAAAAAAGCAAGAACGATGGTGAAACTGGACATGTCCAAAGCTTTTGACTAAGCTAATTGGTGGTATCTTTTTAAGACGTTGCTCCTATTTGGATTCTCCGTTAAGTGGACAAGTTGGGTTATGTCCCTAACTTCCTCTACTTTCTTCTCCATTTTGGTCAACAGCTCACCCTCTAAAACCTTTGCTCCCTCTTGGGGCATCAGACAAGGCAACCCCCTATCACCCTTTCTTTTCATATCGATAGTTGAAGTTCTGGGTCATTCTCTAAAAGTAGCAATGGCAACAAGTAAAGTTAAAGTCATTCGAGTGCATGGAGAGGACCTAATCTCCTGTCATCTTCAGTTTGTGGATGATATAATGTTGATGGGGGAGCCAGCGGTAAAGGAAGCAAAATCCCTCAAATCAGTCCTAACTGACTTCATGGAAGATTCTGGCACCTCCATCAATCAAGGTAAGTCGCAAATCTTTTTTTTCAACACTCTTCTGGCTGTTTAGTTTAGGATTACAAGAATTATGGGTTTTCTAAAGTTGAAGGCATTCGAGTGCATGGAGATGACCTAATCTCCTCTCATCTTCAATTTGTGGATGATATAATGTTGATGGGGAAGCCAACAATAAAAGAAGCAAAAGCCCTCAAATCGGTCCTAACCGACTTCATGGAAGATTCTCGCACCTCCATCAATCAAGGTAAGTCACAAATCTTCTTTTTTAACACTCATTTGGCTGTTCAATTTAGGATTACAAGAATTATGGGTTTTCTGAGGAGCTCCCTTCCTTCCAAATACCTCAGAGCCCCATTGATTGCAGATGCTTATCGAAATTCGTTCTAGGAGAGAATCTCCTCTCCAAAATGGAGAAAAAGTTTTCAAGCTGGACTTTCAAATCGTTAAATCTTGCATGGCATTTGGTTTTACTGAAATCAGTTTTCCATGCAATGGCGCCTACCTACCTCTTCTCGATATTAGCAACTCCGAAAAACATCATCAAAGCAATCAAAAATCCGCAAAGAACCTTCCTCTAGGACGGGACCAAAACCATTCATAAATGGGCTAGTGTAGCTTGGGCCATTGTTTGCCACCCGGAAAATAATGGAGGCCTTGAAATTCGGGACCCAGAAGTGAGTAAAACCCTTGGAGCAAAAACCTGGTGAAGATGTCTTTAGAGTAATAATATCTTATGCAGTAAAGTTTGGAGACAGCGTTGAAAATGATTCCCTCATCTGGAACACAACTTGGAAAAACGGGAAAATAATCCAAAACCACAACTTCTGGGAAATTAGGGATGGTCGCTCAGCCTCTTCTGGGAAGATGCTTGCAGCAAAGCATAAAGCTGATAAATTTCCACAGTCAAGAATTTTGAAACCATCTCCATGAAGCCAACAAAACTTGTGTCCACCAATATTGGAACATCGATATTCAAACAAAAATATTGAGACAATGGATACCTAAAGAAAGTTGGCCTATTCCCCTAAACCACTTTGGTTGGGAAGCGCTCTAGCAAGAGCTACAATCCAGAAGGATTCAAATCCATCTTGTTCCCAATAAATTTAGATGGGTAGATAAAGGAGGAAGAAACTTATCTCAATGTTACACAAGACACATCCTCAAGGGTATGAAAAGCGCTTCCACACCCCTGCACATCCCAAAAACTTGGAAACTCCATTGAAAATGCCCCCCCACGTCCCCATTTGAAGGAAACTCAAGGAAACATAGAAGGGGACATTTCTTGGAAAAGGGGAAACACTTCCCTCCTATAAATGGCGTCCCCACATTTCCTTTAACTGTTTTTTACCAAAAAATAAAAAATTAAACGATAAAGGGCCACGCCTCGATTTCATTTCCTTCTCTCTAGCCTTGATTTCATTTCGTTGTTTTTTGTTTTTTGTAACTAGCGGAATCGGCAACTGGAGAGTGGGCTGGTACTCGCGTGACACGGGGTCCAGGGATCCAATCCCGCTACCACTATACCCCCAGGTGCCCCACACACCCCACAAGCATGGGACACGGGTAAAGTCGGGTGTGATTTGAACTCATGACCTCCATTTACAACTGTGACTTCATAACAACTGAACCGCCAATGAGCCACACCCGTGTGGGCAATTTCATTTCGTTGTTTAATATGGTTGTATTTCCGATTTATTTTATTAGTTATAGCTTATGTATGGTTGTATTTCATTTTATTTCACTTGATGTATGTTGTAAGCGTGTCTTAATCTTGCCCATAGGGTGTAGAATAGATGGTGAATGGGTGTAATGTTAAGGCACTCCTTGCGTAAGGTCATCGGCTTGAAACTCCGTGGGTATGAGCCTTACAAATAAAAACTTGTAATAATCTTTAGATTATTAAATTAAAGACTTTAATGACTTATGCTCCAACTTTCAGTTTTTATGTATTCTAATATAAATTTTGTAATATTTATGGCGGGGTCCCCTATGTTGAAGACCCCAACGTCCCCTTTGGTGTTTCCTAAAATTTGAGGGAAACTTCTATATAGGCCGCTCTTGCATTTCCCCACTCCCACGTCCCCACATCCTAGAAGCTTGTTGGAACATTGACTTATCTCTTAAAGAGACCTGCTCTATCCTCCCCAATACTGTTGATCAAGAAGAAGAGGACATTTAGAATCAAATCTAGAGACAAAACAGCTGGCCCAAAGTGTCCATTTCCCTTTGGTTGTCGCTAGGGGAAAAGTACTTGGGACCAAATAATCCCTCGTGGCTTTGAAGGACCCTCCTTTCGCTTTCTATGTTTTCAAGGAATCAAAACTCCGAAACATTGGGAATTTGGGACATCTTCTAAACCAATGTTTGTTTACCTCAGCACTCTAGGATGAGGGCGTAGCCATTTTCCATCAATGGGATCAAAGCAGAGACAACATCAAGGCCACCATTGCTACCTAGAGAAGAACAGCCTTCCATAACTCTATCCTAAACAGAACTTGGCAGTTGTTTCCAAGATTTCTCCTATGGGAAACTTGAAAGGAAAGGAATTGTTGAATTTTCAAGAATGAGACTTGGAGCAAAGAATAGGTTTAGCAGAGAACTCAATTTGATCAAAGAAACTCTCCAATCTACATCTTGGAATGAAGAGGATTGGAAGCCCTCCACAAGTGAGAAACCCATAATGAAATCCTAGGGATTGACAGCCCTGGAATGAATTTCCCAACGAATCCAACATATTCATCAAATCTCCAATCCCATCACACGGTCTTCTCCTCCAGAGGGATTTCTTAAATTAAACTTTGATGGTGCCTCGAAGGGAAATCCAGGACCTGTCGGGTTTTGTAGAGACTCTCTAGGAAAGGATAGTAGTAATGCAGTTGAGTTGCATGCTCTGGCCTACAGCATGCAGATAGCATTAAGGGAGAATTTCTGCAAACTGATAGTTGAAGGGGACTCCCAAATAATTATTCACATGTCCGACGCCTCCAAAATGGATCCTCTATTAGCAAAATCTCCCATAGTTGATGGCTTGAAGTGAAACTAGAATGGCTGAAATCCATCCTGAATCAAGCCAATGCCATCTTTCCCTCTTATGTCCAAAGAAAAGCCAACAAAGGGGCAAACAAATTAGCCAACGAAGGGGTGTGTTGGGTAAGCGAAGATCTAGATTTAGCTTAGACAGAGCTCCCCTCATACCCTTTGTTGTGTGAGAAGTGTGTTGCACTGGTAATGAAGGATCTCAAACCCCTGTATCAAGTGCCAGGGAGGCTTTCAATGGCTCACGAGGAGCCTAGTCATCTCGTCCCTGCCACTGCGACATCTCGCAGGGAGGGAGCGTCACATGGAGAAGGGGAGGATGCCCCTGTACCAGTAGGAGCGTGCCTCCTGCAACCACTCACACCTAGTAATCATGGGAAGACGACGTAGAGGATGGGAATGTGACCCCTGTCGAGCAATGGTTATGCAAAACGTCCTGGTTTTTATGGATCCAATTACTCCTCTACTCACGTTGATGATCACTCAGCTCAGCTGGAGACACTGGAGCATGATGAGTATGGGCGATAAGGATAGAGACAACGAGTTGTGGACCAATATTCATTCTTTTAATCTCTTGGAAAAGGGAAAATAGCAGGCTACTCAGGCCAAGACTGCAAAGAAAGCAGCCTCTCTCCCTGTTTGGCCTGGCAACATTGTGAGTGACTTGATTGATGGTAAAATGTTTCGACTGGTGGTAAGGTGTTTCTCTGCTTTCCTTCATTATCAGAGGCACACTACTAAGGGCTTTTCTTGCTGCCTCTAGAGCCATGGCATTGTGACTAGCAGGTGTCCCCAGCAAAATCAGAGAAGGCAGGGACAAACCCCTATGCCCCGCATGCTCTAAGAGAGGGAGGAGGCTAAGGAGGTTTATCACAAGGCAATCTCACCTTCAGCCTGGCAGGAAATTGCAAAGATGGAGACTTGAGCCAAAAGTGAACAGGCTTTAGGTCCGAATGAGATTTTGGAAGACTTAGGGCATATGGTTCCAAATGTAGGCACTTCCATGACCCATGACACCAAGTATATGAAAACTGTCACTCTCTACTGGCACCTGAAAACACTGTTAGGAAAAGCCATGATGGATGGGCACGAGGAAAGAAAATGAATCCTGCTTCAGTTGAACGAGATGCAGGAGCAAATCTGCAAAGTGGAAGCCAGCCTTCAGCTGATGACCAAGGCACTTTCAGGGTTGGGAGCCAAGTTTAACTTGTTCGCCAAAGCCACAACTGGAATGGTC
Source organism: Larix kaempferi (assembly GCA_027924585.1). Classification (NCBI taxonomy): domain Eukaryota; kingdom Viridiplantae; phylum Streptophyta; class Pinopsida; order Pinales; family Pinaceae; genus Larix; species Larix kaempferi. Next base: position 17,733,478 of record BSBM01000893.1, read on the forward strand.
TTCAAAGAATGGGTATTCATGGGGTAATCTACCACAGCTCCACCAGTGCCAAAGGTGCCAACCGTCTCTATTTCTGATGATTAGTTGTCTTGCTCTGTTACTAGATAATTTTCCTTTTCTGAGCATAGGAGATGATAGTTAAGATAGTAGTTTTATCAGTAGTTCAGACAGTTTTTTAGTAATTTCAACTGTCCTAAACATTGTATCAGACATTTTAGTTGCAATCCTAGACAGTTACCAAGTATTTTTTACTAAGAACCTTTATGGAAAACTGAAGACAAGCAGTGGTTCTGTGGCTGGTATGGTTTCCCTAGTGGCAGACCAGCCACTTAAGACTATATATCTTTTGTTCATAAAGTAATATAATGTTTTTCAAGCCTAAAAAAACATGAAAACAAACTTAATCTCACCAAATAAAGATTAAATAATGCACAGAACCTGTCCCCGAAGTATGAAGCAGTTTCTCCCACTTGAAAAAAATCAGTGCTTTGAGTACCACAGGTTTTTTTAGCAGAACAGAAAACAAGTGATAGTGTACCTATCCAAGCTTCACGGGTTAAAAAGCATAGGAAGGAAAGGTTTTAACTTTAACCTAGTTCTAGGGTTTATCGGGGTAAAGGGAAAGGGAAGGATTTAATACCATTGCCAATTGCCAATTGGTCTGAAAACACCTGAAAGGGCAACTGGCAAGTTCAGTCGGTATGTGTTTCATATGTGAGGTTTAAATGAGAATATTTGAACACCATTCTGTCAAAATTCAAAATGCTCAGTGCCACTGAAATATAACGTGTTTGTGCTTTACTAACACAGAATTGAACTCAAATTCAGTCATTTATCAGAACAAGAAATTGTTTAAGTTTAACAAGCAGTTAGAAAGCAATAAAGCTCATCAAATCTTGCTCTCTCAATAAAAAAAAAGGGAAGCAAAAATTGGGAGTAAACATACAAGTGATACAACTAGATTGGATAAAAAGACAACCAAAAAGATTATACGATGTAAGATAATAAAAGTAGATTGAAAAGCAAAGAAAAAACAAAACCTGTAAGGTTAATCATAATCAAAATAGATTTAGATTAACTTGTACAAAGGCAGAATTCCTTTCAAGCAAAAGACAGCCCATGAATAGGAAAATATTGACATGATTAAAGCCTGAGAAACTCCTCAGACATAATTAAATCTTATTTATATAGCTTTTGAGACCCAAATTGTCTAAAGTCTTCTACTTTTCTTAAATTTATATCACAAGGTTGGCCTTCTACAATTTTCTCATTTTTAGAATATTTTATTGATACCAAAAAATTGCTTTAATCTCATTATAACTGAGAAGGATATAGCAGTTTACTAGCAGGCATTTAAAATTAACTGGAACCAGCTACTTATTAGCTGGAGGGACTTCTTGAGCCTGTAGCTCCTGCCACTGTTGTGGAGTGACTGCCTTCTTTATGGAAAGGGCATGAATTTCTTTTAATTCTTCTGCAAGTGCTGAATTTACCAGGCGATGCCGCTCAAGCAGCTTCTTCCCTTCAAATTGGGCTGACACTATGTCTATTGAAAAGCTTGCGCCACATCTGATAAAGTCACAAGTGCCAAATAAACAGCATTCTATGGTTTAAACCGACTTAAGATACTATTAAGAATAAAGGTGAAAAAAGGTATATTTATTTTAATGAACAAATAAGCATATATTAGATATGAGGGAGATGCTCAAGCTACAGCAGGGGATAAACATATTCAAGGTTCAGGATAGTTACCCTCCAGATGTATCGATCACATTCTGCAACATACAAAAATGTATAATATGCAGTGAGTAGCATTAGAAAAAGTCACAATTATATTTGTAAAATTAAATGCAAAATTATATTTGTAAAATTAAATGCAAACTGCAATATTGTTGGTCTCTTCGTTTCCATTAATTATGAGAAAACAGATGGAGTTATCTGGCCAGAGAAAAGGCTAGGGATACCATAGAAGCATTCTCTACCTTCTTTCTCAATAAGATGGGGACTTGAGATTCTAAACAGATATTTTCAGAAGACATCAAATCTATTTTATCTCGAACTCAAAAAAATGTGAAACAAATCAAATTGAGAATGTTAAACTTACTACAAGATTCAGCATAAAACAAAAATAAATAAAAATACCCTTATTGTAATGCTTGACAGACACCCACCACAGGATTCTGAAATTTAGAAATCATTTTGATTATTAATCCTAAATGCCGATCATTTAATGTCTAAAGCAATGGAAATGAAACTGAAGAAAGAATACCACAAAACTGGTCATTCCAACCTGACATATTATGCATTAATACAAGAAAGAGTATACAACAAAACGTTGCTTCACAACACCCAATATCTAGACATGTGGCCAGGACAAAATTATATTTTTATCAACTTAAAATTAAAATACAGTGCAAGAAATCTTTTAATCTATGCCACTCATCACCAATTAAAAGCAAGATTGTAGACTGGCAACAACATGGTAGTTCAAACTTTAATTTGTGAAAGAAAGGAGAGAGGGGATATGGAACATCCTTCCTGGTTCTCACCAGCTGGTCCCAAATACACGAGAGCAATAATATTCTTTAAGGCAGTTATTGAATCCCAGTAAGCAGTCAAATACATGTTAGCACGGATGGTCAATGACCTACCCAGCTATATGGTGGAGTTAAAAGATCAAGTCCAATTTTTATCCTGGATAGCAAGGAGAAGGCACCTGATCCTAGGAATTCAAAGGAAACAGTGATTCTCAGAACCTCCAGGTGCTGGAGGAGGAAGTGGCTTCTCAATATGTCATTGGAGAGTAACTCCTCCACAAGATAGGCATCAAAAGGCTTAAGGGATTCCAGAATGATGATTATTGATCTGTAACTCCCATTGGTAAACTGCTGGACCACAGAACCACCGACTTTTTTAATCCCTTAAGGTAAACAGGGAATGGGCTTGAGTCTGTCATATTCAACCCCTAACTCTGGGTGCCCCTATGGCTACTACCTGATGTATATTTTAAGTTTTAACACTCTTATCCCAAGAGCTGGGCTTGACTCTGATATACAACTTTCAATAGAATCCCAGATACATGCACAGCGGAACTGGAAATGAAATACACATAAACACACTAATATACCCCGGCAAACCCCGATGGGGAAAAACCAGCAACTATGGGCTTTCCTCAATCTCGAGCCAAAGCAAAATATAGAGTAATACAATCAAAAATTATACAGGTAGAGAAACCTAGTGGGACAAGCCCTAGATCTGCATGCAGCTGCAACTGCTGCTCTAAGGAATGTACCCTCTACTCTACTATGTCTGAATCTCTGATAACTGCTTCAGCCAATCGCTGGAAGAAGTAATCCCTCTGTCTCTCTGCTCTGATCTGCTCAACTGATGAAAAACTGTGCCCTTCTCTCTCAAAAGTGCACCCCTGCTCTGGAAGTGCACCCTCTCTACTCAGAAGTGCGCCCCTCTCTGTCTATCTCAGTCAATCTCTGATTGAGATCAAAATGTGCCCTCCTCAGTCTCTGATGGAAGACCCTCTCTCTCTCACCTCTCCCGGCTTCAAGATCTGCACCCTCTATTCACAAGTGCACCCCTGTCTGGAGAAGTGCACCCTCATTGTCTCAATGATGTGCCTCTCTGTCTCTGCTCCTCAACCTATGAAGAGATCCTGTGTGATGATCTCTCACACAGCCAGAATGATGCGCCCCCTCAGTCTCAAAAGGAAGTGCGCCCTAACTCTGCCTAGAAGTCGCCCTCTCTATCTCATAAATGCACCCTTTCTCAAGACTCGCGCTCTCCTCTCTCTCTCTCTCCAATCTCTGAAGAAATGGTCGAGTAACCTTTTTCCTTTCTCTGAAGAAATGCTCAAGTAACCTTTTTCCTTTGCCCCTTGCATACTTTTAATTACTCAATGACTAATTAGGGTTTCCAAATTCCTAATTTGAGTGCATGCAAAAATAACATTTCGCATTAAGAAATCTCACATTCAAAACTTGCATGCAAAAGCAAAAAGTCTCTGGAACCTCTGCATGCTTCTACCACTGAAGCCATGCTAATTGGTAGAATATCTCTCATACCCTTCATCCATGCCTACTCAGATAATGTCCCTCCATGCAGAGCATGAGTGCATGAAGGACATCCCGAAATACAAATCTCAACACTCCCTCTTAGCGAGGGAAGTCCTTCTGGCACCCAGATCTATCACTCTCTCTGTTGCTGCAACTGCTCCCTCTGAACTGGCTACATCTGCTGCAATCTGAACTAATAATCTGTGAACCTCCTCCATCAATGTCCTGTCACCCTCTGCTGCTGCAACTACTCCCTATGAATTGGCTACATCTGCTGCAATCTGAACTAATAATTCGTGAACCTCCTCCATCAATGTCCCCTCTAGGAAAACCTCATGCTCTCCGACTATCACTGACACTGATCCATGCTCCATATTCCCTCTGGATCTCTACTCCAAACTCCCTCTAAAGCTATCCACAGGCTGATCCACCATCCTGTACCTAACTCTCTTGCTCCAAGGTGTCTCATCTCGCTCCTGAGCCTCTCTCAAAGTCAAATCGCATCAACTGACCCTCTTTCCAGAATTGGAAGAAGTAGCCTCGCGTTGACTCCCCTGAACTGAGAATGCTCCCTCGATTTTCTGAATTGTGGATTGATTTCTCGACGTCACTTCAATCCTTGGAGCCTCTCACTCTCTGTCTGTCTCAAACACTGATGTAGATTATGATATCCACCCAAAATCTCCTGATGCAGGTTGGCCACGCACTACATACTCTTGATCTACCCTATGAACCACCAACACTAGATCAATTGGCTCCACTCCCAAGACATAGATAAAGATGCGCTGCTCTTGAACAACACCGCATATCCTGCATCCTCCAAGGCTGAAACTGAGAGTCGGTTTCCCTCAACCCTGGAACATACATAGAGTAGTCCTGATACCTCCAGAAGCACTCCAAACTCAAGTTGGAACCTTACTCTTCCCACTCCCTTAACTGCATAAACTGTGCCCTCGACACTCTGTATAAGCTGATTTGAACTTGTCTCTAAATTGAGGAATGCATCTTGCCTCCTTGTCATGTGACTACAATATCCTCTCTCAACTATCAACTTCTCCTCAACCTCCTCCTCGGGTTGATTACTGTCACAGCCTGATACTAAAGAACAAAGGGAGAACTCTTTATCAAACTTTGCAGTGAACTCTACTATCTCAACAAAGGCTACAACCTGACCATCTTTCTCCTTCTTGCTCTTCTTCTTGTGAGGACATTGGCCTGCATAGTGGCCAAACTCGCTGCATGCATAGCAATAGACCTTATTTAGATCCTTCACACCCAGGGTTGAAATTTGACGGATAAATAGCCATAATTTGCCATTTTACGTGTCAAAATACTGCCACTTCATAAAATTAAATGTCATTAATGAAGTGTGAATTTTAATTTCACTCTTCATTTTGAAGTGCATTTTTATTTTTACACATCATTAATATCTACATCCCAATACCATATATATATATATATAACGGGTGAAATTAAAATATATATATATTTTTTTTTTCCTCGAAAAAAAAGCGTAATTTTATTTCATCTTGCGAGTACAAAATTACATTGAATCATCTTCACTCGTGCAGAGTGTATATGCTGTTGAACAGTACCAATAAAACTACTTCGAACTTACATCTATGAAAAAACAGATACAGAGAAAACTCTGGTAAATCCTACAGATAAAACCTAAATCTAGGCAGCCATTAATGGCTCTACAAGAAGCCAGCAGAAATGCCGTAGAAGAGAGGCAGAAAAAAAACATTTCCAGAAACCATGAATAAAAAAGCAGTGCCACTAGCAACTGCAGAAGAAAACCCCAAGCCTGCCGAAGAGACGGAACGTCGGCCCACGAAAACATTAGCCGCCGTGTTCTGCCGCCGCCGTCGAAGAACCTCAGCAAACCAGGGGCATTGGAAACCCCGTCGCGCACCATCCACGACCTGAGCGTCGTCTGAACCGTGGGACTAGAGCCCAAGCTCGATAGCCCACCATCTGCCGACGCAGCCTGCCGAAGAAACGCCCTGACCAGGAGCTGCGATCCTCTGCGAATAAGCTACCGCCGCCGCCACTGGGGAGCCGAGGCTCACAGCCAATGGGTCGCCGCGCTAACGCGCCACCGTTCGATTCATAGCGGAAGAAAAACCCTTTCAGTCGACCAGACAGATAGCGGACTCAGGGGAGAGTTGAGGAGGGCGGCCATGGAAGGATCCATGGCCGCCAAAACCAGTTTCAAAAATCGCCTATCAAAACCCTAGCTCCGGCCTCGCTCCCTCAGTATCAAGTTAATTTTAATAATGTCTAGTGATCCATATAATTTTTATTGATTCGAAATTAAAATATATATATATATATAACGGGTGAAATTAAAATTATATATATATATATATATATTATATATATATATATATATATATATTACTAATTAGTTATTAGTAATTAAATGTGTATGTGTTTCTATATTTTCTCTTTATGGTATTTTGGGCCCATTGTATTACTTGTGAATAAGCCTATTTAAAGGTTTCCACAATATACCTTCTTTGTCATTATGTGTGTGTTTGGTTTAATCATTACTTTTATCGCGAGTCCATGGTTTTCCCCAAAAATATGGCGTTTCTTGACTTGTTTTCCACCGCTTCGTGTTTTGGAGGGAAACACGGCCTTTAAGAAGGTGGGACTCACATCTATTGCTCACCACCTCTAAGCAGTAGCCTTCACGACTGGAGAATGCGCAGAGTGAGATTCGAGGAGCACTGGAGAGTGGAGACCAAGCTGAGGAGAAGAGGGGGTCCGAGCTGTGAATCCAACGAGAAGACCACGAGTTGAGACCCCGAGAGGAGGAGACTACAAGGAGAATACCACGAGCTTCAACTGCCATCGACCAGCCGACTTCAGCAGGTTGGTGGTTTCTTGTTTTTTTATTTGTAATATTGTATTTTAATTTTTTAATGTTATTTTTTTATATTTTAATTTCATTTGTATGGATCAAGCCTTTTGGCAACCTATGGAGGCTGCCATCACGGCCTATAGACCATGATGGCAGCCTCCACAAGCTGCCAAAAGGCTCGATCCATAGAAATGAAATTAAAATATAAAAAAAACATAAAATAACATTTATTTAAGTTTTAATTTCAAATAAATCTTCAGTAAAATTATTTACGTTTTTTTCTTTAATTTTATTTGTATTTTAAGTTTTTTATTTAAGTTTTTTTTTTTTTTTTTTTTTGGGGATCTTGGCAGCCTCCACAGGCTGCCAAGAGTCCCAAAACATTAAAAAAAAAAATAAAGCTTAAATAAAGAACATAAAAAATTTAAAATACAAATAAAATTTAAAAAAAAAAACATATATTTATTTTGTTTTTGGTTTTTAAGTTTTGTATTACTTTTTAAGTTTTTTATTTTTTTTTTTATGCCATTGGAAGGCTGTGATGGCAGCCTCCACGGCTTTCCAAAATGAATTAGATTTATTTAAAAAATAAATAAAAAATTCATTTTAATTTTAATTTATAATTAAAAATTCATTTTAATTTGTTTCCACTATCAGATTGTCATCCATGGCACCTAAGGGAAGACCTAGAAGGCGTCTTGATAAAGCATGGCAACATTGTGTTCAGGTGGTCCCAAGGCAAAACAATCTAGTCAAGTGCAACTACTGTCCAACAACTATGTATGGGGGCATAAACAGGTTAGAACACCACCTAGCTCGAGTTGTGTGCAAAGATGTTGTTTGTGATGGATGCCCTGAAGAAGTCACAGCGGAAATGCACACTGCTTTGGAAAGTATCAAAGACTAAAATGCCAAAAGATCTAGGCTAAGGTTTGAAACTGCAAGGATGGGCAGATCTCCAATGGGACCTCCAAGTAGTTGCTCATCAAGTTTTGCACCAAGTGTTGCACCAAATCCATCTATCACCTCTCCTTTCTTCCTTCCTCGTACAACCCCGGGATCTCAACCAACCTTGGACAGCTTTAATGAAAAGAAAAGGGAGGAGGCAGATATGGTAGTGAGGAGGTTTTGGTACCATGACAGCCTCTCATTCAACATTGCAAGGTCTCCTTTTTATCAACCCATGCTAGATGCTATTGCAAGCACTAGCCCTGGATACAAAGGCCCCTCTTACAGTGCACTTAGGGGGAAAGATCTAGATGACGAGTTGCAGTGTGTCAAGGCACAATTGGAGAGCATTAAAAGCTCATGGGAGTTTACAGGTTGCACAATCTTGTCAGATGGGTGGACAGATCATAGGAGTAGAACAATCATAAATTTCCTTGTGGCTTGCCCTAAAGGAACCATGTTCCTGAAATCTATTGATGCGTCTTCACATATGAAAGATGCAAATTTGATATTTACATTGTTAGCAGAGGTTGTGGAAGAATGGGGGCCAAACATGTTGTCCAAGTAATCACGAACAACGCTGCAAATTATGTGGCAGCAGGTAAATTGCTTTGTGCAAAATACCCTACTATTTTTTTGACCCCTTGTGATGCCCATTGTATAGATTTGATTTTGAAGGACATTGGGAAGTTGGAGTGGGTGCAAGATGTCGCTCAAGAGTGCAAACAAATAACCAAGTACATGTATAACCATGCTTGGGTGTTGAGCCTTATGAGAGAGCACACAGAAGTTGAGCTCAGTCGCCCTACTATCACACGGTTTGCAACAAACTTTCTCTCCCTCCAAAGCCTTCTAAATGAGTACCTAGCATTGAGACAGATGGTTAGCAGTGGGGAATGGATACATTATAAGGACAGCACAAAACCATATGCAATGGCTATGAGTTTGTCTGTCCATAGAGATAGATTATGGGAGGAAGTCACTGAGATTGTCAACATTATAGAACCACTTATGAAAGTGTTGATGATCGTGGATGGTGACAAACCACCAATGGGGTATGTTTATGAGGGGATAGACGGGGCCAAAGAGGCCATCAAAGTCTTCTATGTTAATTTTTTAACATAGATCTGAGATTTATAATAGACATAAAACTTTTTATTCTTAGCAGCAGTAGATTATTAACAATAAATAAGATAGAAGAACAATCATCCACAAGAACACAAATTTTTCACAGGGAAACCTTTCAAGGAATAAAACCCCAAACAGTGATAATCTTCCTCAATATGAGATGACTGAAATTGTACATGAGCAAATACAAAGAACACACTTTTACATTGTAATTCAACTTGCCTCAAAGGCACATGAACCAATATACCAATTCCAGATAACTGATGACTACTATCTAATCTAATGACTGAAGTTGACCAATGAAAATTGTTGAGCTACTAAAACAAGGTACGGTCAAACCCTCTTAATTGAAAGACTATGTTACTGAACAATAGATACCCTAACTAGGGCTTGACCTGAATTTCGTTGCAAAGAGGTGATCCTAATAGACAACTGCCATCACATAACCATCTGCCTGTTGAGTAGTGATAGCCCTAGCAGACTCAACCCTCTTAGAATTTTTAGATCAAACCCTGACTGAGAGAGATAGGGGTTCAGCCCTCCTTGAAAACGCCAGATCAAACCTCAGCTGAGATGGATAAGAACTCAACCCTCTTGGAAAGCTTCTGAGCAGAATTCGGGTGAGAGAGACGCCTTAAGGGAGGTTTGGTCTACTGTTGCCCCACTGATTTACTTCTGCGACTGTCACAGTAGACCTCTAGCATCATCAGTTCACATCGCCTGGAAAAGATCCTTAAGAAGAATTCGCATGGTGTCATCGCTCAGCTCCACTCCATTCAGATGCACCCATCAATGGTTTCTACTACTTCCTTGGATAGATATGCAGGTGTCTTTGCTGAACCAGTGGGCTTGTCGCCTTCAAGAGACCTTTCCGATAAGAGTTTAGCCGCATCTACATCTCAGAAGGAAATGATGGCTATTTTGCATGCAGTACAGAAGTGGCACCCCTACCTATTAGGGACTTATTTCTGCATCAAGACTGATCTCCAGAGTCTGGAAAATTTCCTGGAACAACGGGTCTCCTCCCCAGCACACTTAAAACGAGTTATCCAACTCATGGGTTATGCCTATGCGATCACTTACAAGAAGGGTAAGGACAATACGGTGGCAGATGCTTCTTCTCGCACATTTGATGACCCAGTTTCTCTTACAACTATTTCTCTGCTTGTTCCAAATTGGTTGCCATCTGTTCAACAGGGCTATATCTTCTATGAACTCCGTGCTTCGTCATCGGTAGGGCACTCTGGCTTCCTCAAAACGTATGACCGGGAACAATGTAACTTCTTTTGGCAGGGACTGAAAATGACAATTCAACAGATGGTGGTTGACTATGATACTTTCCAGGTCAACAAAAGTGAAACGACACTCCTTTCGGGACTGCTCGAACCCTTGCCCATCCCTACACAGATTTGGACAACTATTTATATGGATTTCCTAGAAGTGCTCCGATGGTGCAATACCACATCTAAAAGGACACCATATGAAGCAGTCTATTGACAGGCACCGCCAGTTCTTCTTCCATGCACCCTTAACAGCTCCCCAAGTTCAGGAAATTGACTCGGTTCTTCGAAACCGCGATCAGTTTCTTCTCATTCTGCAGGACAATCTTCACACGGCAAGAATTCGACTGAAACAAGAAGCCGATCAACATCGTTCTGAGCGCACTTTTCACGCGGCTGATATGGTTCTTCTTCATCTACAGCCTTCCAAGCCATCCTCCCTGAAACTCAAAAGGCGTCAATGGCTCGGAATGCAACCTGAGGATGCTTCAGGGGAACCACTCCTTCAGATTCTGCATCAATTTCCACATCTAAAGCTTTGAGGACAAAGCTTTTTCTAAGGGAGAGGGGATGTTAGGAACCCGTGGCAACCCTTCTCTTTACTTTGTTAGTATATTGTTGTTAGACGCATATGCTTTGTAAGTCATCCCGTAGTACTTGTTGATCCATAGTTTGTATTAGCCCATGGTATTGACCCATAGTATTGGGACGCATATGCTTTGTAAGTCGTCCCGTAGTATTATATGTCCCATGGTATTGACCCATAGTATTGGGCATATACTTAGTATATAAGTGTGTGTTGAGGCCAATGAAGGTATAGTGAAGTTATTTGTATTGAGCTTGCTCAAAGAAGGTTGCCCCCTCGAAGTGGCCTACGATCAATAAAGCGATTCTGAGTTTTGTTATTTCTGCTATCTCATGTATTTTCATTAATTAATTGTTGCAGGTTCTTCACATGATCCCCCTCCAAAATTCTTCTTACCTTTTCCCTTGCTCCTACTCACAAGTGCCACGTCCTCCTCGTCGCCAGTCTTGTACTCTATCTGACTCGACCACAATCTCAACTCCTCTTGGGTGAAGTCGTCCCACAACCTGTCCCAGGTGGGAAGATTCTCCCTGGCGAGTATACAACGAACAAAGGTCTCCCATGGCTTGGAGAAGCCTTTTAAGGCTGCCCTCACCAACTCTACATCTGCAATCTTAAACTCAACTACAACAAGTTCATCACGAACTTGTGTCACCCTGGTCAAAAATGCTACAACTGGCTCATGCTTGAGCATCTTGATACTCTAAAGTTTTTCCTGCAATACCATCTTCTGATTTTCATTGCCGCTCTGGAAAAGCTTCGTCAACGTTGCCCACGTCCCATAGGCATGATCCTTTTCACTTGTCACGTGGTAGCAGTACCAACACACCTTCATATGTGCCCCCAGGGAGAGGGGGTCATTGTTTTTAGACCAAGAGGGGTGATATCCAGCATTTTCTGAGTGGTGGTTATGGCCAAACCCTTTTGTCCTTCTGCTAGGAGTAATATGGCTGTAATGTCCACATTCAAAAAAATCTCAAAAAGAGAAAATTCCACCAATCTACTAGTTTCCTAGGTCGGGGTGGAAACATTAGATTTGGAATAAGGGAATTATAAAACCCCAAATGGACATTAGCTTGACCAAATATATTAAATGGGGAATAAATAAATAATTAAGATAGGAAAATAAGGTGGCACTTGGTCATGAGGGCACATGGGAGGTGTGGGGCCCATTTAAGCAAGATTCCCCATGCCACATGGCATTCCACTCTCACCCATTTGAATCCTAGGTGAAGTACACATTCTTGGGGGAGTTGGAAGGTCAATATACTTGGCATGACTCAATGAACGTCGAATTGGAGTGGAAGAGTAACTCCCATGGAAGAGGAAGAGGCATTTGAGAAAAATTGAGACACTTGGGCTAGATTCCCTAGCTTCTATGACAACAATGATGAAGATGCTATGACACCTATGACACAAATCAGACCTGATTGCTGACATCTGACATATATGACATGTCAGGGCTAAGAATAGCCTCCAAGAGGGCGTAAAAGGAAGTTAGGGCAGCCAAAGAGTCACCCATTCGAATTGAGTGAAGGAGGAGGCTACGAATGGAGGGACAAGTGGCACACATTGGAATCTCTTCCCAATTCGAGTTGGCACGAAGCTCATGGATGGAATTCGAGTTAAGGAAGCCTTTGGAAGTTTATAAAAGTCAAGAACAAAGAAGGAGACCAAGCTTTTGATCATTTCTCATTTTGCATATTGGAGAGCATAGCTTGTCCATGCTAGTGGAGTGTTTACTCTACTTGCCTTAGTACCAATTTTGAGGGTGAAAGATTCCCATCCTAATTGGCAATTGGAGAGGCCATTCAAACCTTTCATTTGGAGCTACAATGGAGTCATTTGTTGCAAGTTGAAGCTACTGGGTTGCTCGTGACATTCTCATCCTCAACTTGCTTCCACACCTTTCTCACTTTTCTCTTCATATTTTGGCTCTTGGAGGAAGGGCGCACTTGGTGAGATGTTGTTCTCTTTGGGGGAGCTCTTGTGGCCCCATTTATTTGTAATTTGATGTATTTACTCTGTATTTGTTGCTCAAAAGATCCTCAGGTCGAAATACCAATTGAAACCATGTCAAAATACCAAACAATGTGTAAATGGTGCCATTTTCCTCATATCTTGTTATGAAAGCTTGAAGTTGCTTTATTTCGACTTGTATCAGCTGATCTCTGTTATTTTTATGGTGTATGGAGAGTCATTAATGTCTTGAGGAAGTTTCATATACATTGCATAAACATTTGGAACATAAATCTTGAATTTCATTGCAAATGGTGAAGTTTCCTATGATTTCCCCCTATGTGAAGACATGTCCACAAACCTCTGATTTATGGGAGTTGCAGAAGCCTATAGAAACTGATTGATGATGCCTTTCAGAGCCCATTGAAGTCCTTTATCAGTACCATGTCTCTGTTCTGAAATTTGGGAAGGTCGTATAGCATTTGGAAAGCCATCTTTGTCCCCTACCCTTGGGGGTTTCGAATCTCGATTTGACTAGTAAAGTTCCCTATTTTTCCCTGATTATAAATGATTGTTGCAGAAGTGTTTTGAGAGTGTCCAAGCATCCATCAGCCTCATTTTTATGTCTTAATACCTTCCAAACACATTCAGACCCAATTCAGAAGCATATGGAGCCATTTGGAATCATTTGAGTCATTACTAGTCTAAGGTTTGAATTGGCCAAAAATTGCAATTTTTCCTAATTTTTACAAATTCATTAAAAGGGACACTACAAGTGGTACCAGAGCATGATCCTTGCACCTGATGTGGTTTACCATTCATGAGGACAAGAATTCAGGGACCACCCTTAGAAGATGAACCTAAAAGTACTTTTGTCGAAGAGGAAGAAGTAGGAAAAGAAGTGCATTTTGTTGAAACTATGGCTAGGGATGAGAAGGGAACCTCATAGGAGAATGAGGAGTTTAGGAAATTCATGAAACCATTCTTTGAAGACACGACAAAACAGATGATGAAAGCAAAGGGGCAATAGGAGGCAGCAGTAGTTCTCCTTTCAAGGAAAAGAAGGCAATGGGTGAAAGTATTTTCTCAAAGACAGGACCTCATAATCGACCTCATGAATTTCAGAGTTCAACAAGGCCTACTACACCTAAATTTCTTGAGGCCAAAGAAGAACCTAACACCCAATATGATATGCAAGAAGTTCTAACAGAATGGCAAAATTTGAGTGAAGATTGTAGAAGGACCCTACCATTTGATCAATACTTTACTGTCTCAAACAAACTCAAAATGAGGGAAGGTAATAGGACTCCCTTTCAGAATAAAGAATTGAATTATGCCATAGGTAAAATGCCCCTTCCTACTTTTGATGGCTCATTCTCAAAGTTTTGCAAATACTTGGGTACAAAAACTAGATGTGTATTTTCAGCTGAATCCAATGGTTGAAGAGGATGCTCTAAAAATGGCTATTTTGCATCTCGAAGGAGAAGCCAATGATTGGTGGTTCCGTGGAATTAAAACTTTGGGACATGATCAAGTTACAACAGGTGGAGAATTTGTTGACAGGGTATTAAAAAGATTTGAGCAAAAAGACCCAGAAATGTCTTTCAAACAACTAGCCCAATTCAAGCAAGTTGGAACCCCTACTGAATATATGTTGGAATTCCAAAAACTATCAGTTAAGGTGGCTGATATATCTATGGTCAGATTAGTATTGCTCTTTACTGAAGGTTTGGTTGAACCTTTGAAGGGTTTAGTTAAGGCCCACAAATCTACCTCATTGAAAGATGCCATGAACTTGACAAGAGACCTGCAAAATGTGCTACCCAAGACAAGGTTTCCTCCCAAGCCTAATTTTCCTTCCAAGTTCAGATTTGAAAAGAAGCCATGGCAAAAAGATACATATGGAAAAGGATAAAAAAGAGGGACCAAACAAGGAAGAACTCAGAAGGAAGAAACTATGTTACACATGCTTCCAACCATGGGTACCAGGGCATAAATGTGCCAAGGGGAAAGCACAATTCATTGAAGTATTTTTTGATGATCATGAGTATGAAGGGGGTATGGAGGAAGGACATCTTTCAGCCCAAGAAGAGGGATATGACACAGTAGAAGAAGATCACCCATCACCTGACAAAGGGAGAATGGCAGTGCTTTCAGGAGTGCCTCGTTTTCACACTATTCGATGCAAGGGAGTAGTACAAGGACAAAGGGTTTCGGTATTGGTAGATGGAGGGGCCATGGTGGAGAGGAGAAAGCTACCTACTGAACCAATCGATGGCTTCACAGTCATCATTCCAAGTCACAATACTATGGAGTGCAAAACATGGATTCCAAAGCTACAACTCACCATAGATAATTACACTTGTTTTGATAGCTTTTATGTGGTTGATGTTGTTGATACTAATGTGGTATTGGGAGTGCAATGGTTGTACTCTATAGGGGAACATACAATGAACTATCAAATTCCTGAAATGAGATTCAAAGATTCGGAAGGAAAACAAAGGGTTGTGAGAGGAATGCACACCTATCTGAATCAAGTAGTGTCCTCCCACAGTATGAGGTCCATATTGAGGCATGGAGATACTGAATGGGCTGCTGAATGTTGCATCACTTCACCCAAACCAAAAATAAAGATTTCAGAACATCCAAAAGAGATAAGGCAGCTACTACACAAATACAAAAAGGTTTTTGGAGACCTTTCTCCTCGAAGGCCACCTAATACAAGAGTTTAACACAACATTGTTTTGGAGGTGGGCACTTTACCTATACAAATCCCACCATATAGACATCCCAAAAAGTTCAGAGAAGAGATTGAAAAGGCTATTCAAGAGCTCTTGGAATTGGGACTCATTAGACCAAGCTCTAGTCCCTATGCTTCTTCAGTTGTTTTGGCAAAAAAAAAAAGATGGGACCTTGAGAATGTGCATTGATTTTAGAGCTCTAAACAAGAAGACAATCAAGAATAGATATCCCATTCCAAGAATAGATGAGCTCACGGATGAGCTAAATGGAGCAAAATTCTTCTCAAAAATTGATCTTAGGTCTAGTTACCATCAAATTTGAATGAAGGAGGAGAATGTACAGAAAACAGCTTTCAGATGTCACTATGGCCATTTTGAGTTTCTTGTCATGCCTTTTGGTTTGACCAATGCTCCAGCCACATTTCAATCATGCATGAGTCAAATATTTCGCAAGCAACTCCGTAAGTTTGTTTTGGTTTTCTTTGATGACATTTTAATTTACAGTAAAACATGGGAGGAATACTTGCACCATCTAGAAGTTGTCTTTAAAATTTTGCATGACAATCTTTGTTTGCTAAGTTATCCAAGTGTGAATTTGGGTTGAAAGAAGTTTTATATCTTGGGCACATCATTGGGCAAGATGGAGTGAAGGTGCACTTGGAAAAAATAAGAGCTGTTCTTGAATGGCCATCACCCAAAAACATCACAGCATTGAGAGGCTTCATTGGAATATGCACTTACTATAGAAAGTTTGTGAAGGGGTTCTCCAAATTGATTGCTCCACTTATTAATTTGACGAAGAAGGATGCTTTCAAATGGGATGAAGAGGCTGAAAAGGCTTTCCAAAGAATGAAATAGGTAATGAGTAGTTGTGCAGTACTTGCATTACCTGATTTTTCTAAACCATTTGTCTTGGAATGTGATGCATCAGGAGAAGGGATAGGGGCGGTCCTAAAGCAAAATCAACACCCCATAGCTTTTGAGAGTAGAAAGTTGTAGCCACATGAGAAGCTCTACTCCATTTATGACAAAGAAATATTAGCCATCATGCATGCCTTGGCCAAGTTTAGACAATAGTTGGTGGGAAACAAGTTTGTAGTCAAAACTGATCATAACAGTTTGAAGCATTTTCTCACACAAAAGGACCTCAATGAAAGGCAACAAAAGTGGGTAAGCAAAGTACAAGCTTTTGATTTTGACATTGAATAAGTTAAGGGAAAGAATAATATTGTAGCAGATGCATTATCTAGAAGACCATCATTTTCTCTTATGGACATTTCAAAAGATTGGAAAAATATGCTAATAGTTGAGTATGCCAAAGATAGTTTTGCTTGTGATGTGTTAGATGGGGTCAAAGGTGATGATAGGTACAAGATTTTGGATGGTATAATCTACTATAAGGATAGAATATTCTCAGTTCATGGTTCGAATCTCAAGCACAAGATTTTGAAGGAAGCTCATGATTCTCCTTTAGCAAGCCATCCTGATTTTTTCAAAACATATAGGCAATTAAAGGAAAGGTTCTTTTGGAAAGGGATGAAAGAAGATGTTCTAAAATATGTGAATGAATACAAGTTATGTCAGCAAAACAAATCTGAACATACACATCTTGTTGGTCTATTGCAACCATTGCCCATTCCACAACAAAAATAGGAAAGTATCTCCATGGATTTCATCACAGGTTTGCCCAAGGCTTTGGGTAAGGATTGCATTTATGTTGTGGAGAATAGACTCACCAAATTTGTTCATTTCTTTGTTGTTACATCATCTTTTACTGCTGCACAAGTGGCTGATCTATTCTTTAAAGAAATTTTCAGATTGCATGGACTTCCCAAGAACATTGTGAGTGATAGAGATAGTAGATTTATGAGTGCCTTTTGGCAAGAAATTTTCAAATTGGTGGGCACTCAATTGACTCCAAGCACAAGCTATCATCCTCAAATTGATGGCCAAACAGAGAAAGTGAATCAATGGTTGGAGGGGTACTTGAGGAACTATGTTGGTGAGCAGCAGAAAACATGGGTGAAATGGCTACACTTGGGTGAGTTTTGCTACAACAATACTTTCCATATGTCCATTGGCATGTCTCCTTTCAAAGCACTTTATGGTTATGAAGCACTCACATTTGTTGAGCACATCTTTGGTGATAGTAGAGCCCCAAAAGCCAAGGATTGGGTGGAGGAAAATCAAGAGATTTTGAAACTTCTAAAAGACAATTTGCAGGTTGCCCAAAATCAACAGAAACAGTATGTGGATCAACATAGGGTGGAAAGAACTTTTCAAGTGAATGATTTGGTCTATTTGAAGCTACAGCCATATAAACAAACATCCTTGAAAATGAAAGGATCATAAAAGCTCAAACCAAGATATTATGGTCCATATAAAGGTAGTTCGAAAAATTGGGGAGGTGGATTATGAGTTGGAACTTCCAAAAAGAAGCAAAATCCACAATGTATTTCATGTTTCATGCCTTAAGAAGGCTATTGGTCAGCAAATCTCTGTTTCAGAAACCCTCCCTCCATTAGATGATGAAGGACAACTCATACTTATTCCAGAAAAAAAATTTGAAGACAAGAGACAGGAAATTGAGGAGCAGAAACATAAGGGAGGATTTGGTACAATGGAAAGATTTGCCAAGTGAGGATGCCACATGGGAGGAGGAACATCCTAATTTGGAATTGCTTGAAGGCAAGCAATCTTGGATGGGGAGGACTGTAATGAAATAAATCTCAAAAAGAGAAAATTCCACCAACCTACTAGTTTCCTAGGTTGCGGTGGAAACATTAGATTTGGAATAAGGGAACTATAAAACCCCAAATGGACATTAGCTTGACCAAATATATTAAATGGGGAATAAATAAATAATTAAGATAGGAAAATAAGGTGGCACTTGGTCATGAGGGCATATCGGAGGTGTGGGGCCCATTTAAGCAAGATTCCCCATGCCACATGGCATTCCACTCTCACCCATTCAAATCCTAGGTGGAGTCCATATTCTTGGGGGAGTTGGAAGGTCAATATACTTGGCATGACTCAATGAAGGTCGAATTGGAGTGGAAGTGTAACTCCCATGGAAGAGAAAGAGGCATTTGAGAGGAATTGAGACACTTGGGCTAGATTCCCTAGCTTCTATGACAACAATGATGAAGAAGCTATGACACCTATGACACAAATCAGACCTGATTGCTGACATCTGACATATATGACATGTCAGGGCTAAAAATAGCCTCCAAGAGAGCGCACGAGGGAGTTAGGGCAGCCAAAGAGTCAACCATTCGAATTGAGTGAAGGAGGAGACTACGAATGGAGGGACAAGTGGCACACATTGGAATCTCTTCCCAATTCAAGTTGGCACGAAGCTCATGGATGGAATTCGAGTTAAGGAAGCCTTTGGAAGTTTTTAAAAGTCAAGAACAACGAAGGAGACCAGCTTTTGATCATTTCTCATTTTGCATATTGGAGAGCATAGCTTGTCCATGCTAGTGGAGTGTTTACTCTACTTGCCTTCGTACCAATTTCGAGGGTGAAAGATTCCCATCCTAATTGGCAATTGGAGAGGCCATTCAAACCTTTCATTTGGATCTACAATGGAGTCATTTGCTGCAGGTTGAAGCTACAGGGTTGCTCGTGACATTCTCATCCTCAACTTGCTTCCACACCTTTCTCATTTTTCTCTTCATATTTTGGCTCTTGGAGGAAGGGCACACTTGGTGAGATGTTGTTCTCTTTGGGGGAGCTCTTGTGGCCCCATTTATTTGAAATCTGATGTTTTTACTCTGTATTTGCTGCTCGGAAGATCCTCAGGTCGAAATACCAATTGAAACCATGTCAAAATACCAAACAATGTGTAAATGGTGCCATTTTCCTCATATCTTGTTATGAAAAGCTTGAAGTTGCTTTATTTCGACTTGTATCAGCTCATCTCTGTATTTTTTATGATGTATGGAGAGTCATTAATGTCTTGAAGAAGTTTCATATACATTGCATAAACATTTGGAACATAAATCTCGAATTTCATGGCAAATGGTGAGTTTCCTATCATTTCCCCTATGTGAAAACCTATGTTGCACGAGTTTCTAGAACACGGGTACATTGGGTACGAGTATCCGGTACGGCTAGAAGCTTCGCCCAAATTTGGGGGAAACGTCAGGTTGGAAGCGACAATAATATATATTAATTTTTTAAAATATATTTAAAAAAATTAAAGAGTTAACAAAACATAATTGATTAATTTCATAGCTTTAACTAGTTTAGCCTCTTAAGCCTCTACTAGTGTCGTGAAATTCAATCCTTTTAAATTTGCTCACTCCTCTAGGTCCGCATTATAGAAAGATTGGTGTGTGACCTGAAGAAGCCTAACCACGCATGACTCTAGTGCCATGGTATGTTTTGTAAATTTGGCCTGCAACTTCATCCCATTGTACAAGTTTGTAAAGGAAAATTGCATATATATGTGTGTGTGCATATATATGTAAGGGATTTTCACCGTTGTTGGGGTTAGATGGGGCATGACATTCCCCCCTGCCAACTCCAACCTTCAGTTTGGATTATTTTGCTCATTTCCAGTCATTTTAGTCACTTTTGGGTAAACTCTGGGCAAAATGCCCCAAGTTACCCACAAATTTCATTATTTTATATTATTTTATGTTTTAGGTTTAAATTGACATTTAAAAGCATGTTAGCTTGGTTATTTTGTAAAAAGTGAGTGTGAGATCATATAAATACAATCTCCTCACTTCATTTTTAGACACAACTTATGGGATAAAATTCATCATGCTACTTATTTACCCTAGAAGGGCCTTATGAAGTGATGCACACCTCTTGGAGGGATGATTCTTCTTGTTCTTGGATGAAGTTGGATGCTTTCTTTGTCTTGCTAATGCTTTGTGGATGCTAAAATGGTTGGAATAACTCATGCTCAAGTAAGTCTTTTACATTTTTAAGGTCTGTTTGATGAATGTTACATAAATTTTGCATCTTGAATAGGGCTTTTGCCTGTTGTTCTATCCTCATTGCATAATAAAAATGCTTGGCCTTGGAGCTCCAACTTTGCCCTAGTTTAGGGTCTTGAAACCAACCCTAGAGGTTGTTTCAAGAAGCCCTAACCTAGTAGCAAGGAGAATTACCTCCAAGAGGAAGGTTGGTCACCTTCCTCTAAGGCTACGGTTTGAGGTAACATACATTAAAACCCTAAGTTATTAACTTTTACTAAATTTCACTTACATTTTCATGTGTAAATTTGCATTTTCATGGTAGAATCAGGGTTAGAATTAGCTTTGCAATTTTATGTTAAAAACCATAGAAAATCAAAAAAAAAAAATTGATTTTTTGGCCTTCCTAAAATTTCGGCCCTCTCTCCTACAATTTCTCCCTGCCTTCTTTAGCCCTAAAAACCCTAGGGCGAAATTTTAGGAAGCCCTAAAAATTTAAAAATATCAAAAAATTCCTAAAAACCCTAAATGTACATGTGTAAATATTATTTAGGTTAATTTTTTATTTTTATTTTGTAATTAGGTTTTTATTTTTGTTTTTGTATATAAATTTCAAAAAAGGAAAAACCTAAATCTAAAACCCTAGCTGTAGCCCTAACCTAACCCTAGCGAACTCTACTACCTCTTCTAGGGTTCGCTCCTCATCTTTCTAAGCTCTCCTTTCCCTCATTTCCTTCTTTAGACCCTTGCTTCCCTCTCTCTTCAACCTCGATCCCCTTTTCTCTTATTTCCCCTTCCTTACTCCTCTCCTCTTCCTTTTTTTCCCCCTTTCCTCCTTATTTCTCCTTTCCTTCTCCTCTTTCCCTCTCTTTCCTCCTTCCCTTTTTCCCTTTCCTCTTTCTTTCCCTTCCTCTCTCCTGCTAGGCCTTCCTCCTAAGGAGCTCAGTCTACCCCATTTGGGCCACCCTAGACCTCGGCCTCGGTCTGTAAGGGTTGAGCTCCCTTTGCGAGGTCTTTACAAGGCTGAAAGCAGCCCTACTAGTCCACTGTTCTGCTATCAAACAGTCTGCTAGGGCAGCAGATTGCCCCTTTCTGACAGTCACCAAACTTGTCCCTTCCCCTACACAAACAACCATACAAGGTTAGCTATAAAATTACATTGACTTACTGCTTAAAGGCTGGTATATTTGTTGATAAAAGAGGTCTGAAAAACACTTTGTTACTGTATGAAAAATTGATGTTAAATGCATGAAAGAAAGTGGTTGGGAGTTGAGTGTAAATAATTCATATCTTACTACATACCTTGAACCATTTTATTGTTACAAGCTGCTATTTACTTGACTGATATAACACTGTAATACTGCTATTAACAGCTTGCACAGGGTCTGAAACTCATGGTATTAGGATGTCTTAAAAGTGGTTAGGTTCATCATTTGTTTAAAACACATTTGTTGCACTTTAAAGGCCTCACTGTTGTTACATCTGATAAAGATGTCTGTAAATACCTCTTCCACTCATTGCTATAAAGTCTGAGTTTGTGTCTTGTTGGAAATATTGTTGGTGGCATATTCATTGCACACCTTTACGCTGGTGGATGATTTGAATGAAAGCACTGCCATAACTCTCTCATACTGCCAGCTTACCAAACTGATATAGTGGTTTGACTGTCATATTGTATTATATCAGTCCTTATTTGAGAGCATAATCTTCTGATCATTGGATGATCCATGTTATATTTTTATATGCTAATGTGCCATTAATATGTGCAATCTTCAAACCTAGTTAGGCACTATTGGTTGATCAATGTTCCATGTTTGTCATTTACAAATGACTTCTTTCATATAATAAAATACCATTGACTTGCTTCTATCATTTAATCGTTGTATTGAATGTTCGTGTTGTTATATCACAATTGCTACATCTCTTTTGGCATCTACAAGCACTAAACCTCATAGTATGTCTTCTTCATTCGCGTAAACATATTGATTAAGGCACTGGTCATTAACTTGGATATCCTAGTAGGCATAATCTTCTTGTTACTAGTGTCTTACAGGTCATTAAAGGGCTCTCCCCTAGGAGGTTCCGACTCTCCGAAGCAGTTGGAGAAATGTCTAAGGTGACAGTGGTCACTTTCTCATACATTTGTTCATCGAATACTAGCCCTGCTAGTTCATCCAATAACACCACTCACATGCAGAATCACATGATCCTTCACGGAATCAAGAAGGATGTGTTTGGCCTTCACTTTCTTTTTGCTATACACGGCCAAACCTACTGCATCTGTTGGAACTGTCACGGGCTTTGTTGTAGTGCTATTCACTATATCCCATAACTCTTGCTCTTTCAACAACAGCATGATTCTCTCCTTCCATGCACTGAAGTTGGTTAACCCATCCAACCTGTCTTCGAACCTCAGTCTGGTCGCCATGACCTTGTAGATCTGAAGGACTGTGATTCAACCCCTGAATCAACCTGGTCTGACACAAATCTGGACTTTGCTTTCACAGATCTGATAGATCTGGCCTCTATACTCACAGATCTGATAGATCTGCCACAGATCTGGACTCTGCTCTCACAGATCTAATAGATCTGCCTCTATACTCACAGATCTGATAGATCTGCCACAGATCTGGACTCTACTCTCACAGATCTAATAAATTGTGCACTCTCTGCAATACCACTATGTTTAAACCTTAATTTCTTCTCAGAGACGATGCTCTAATACCACGTAGATATTAACACTCTTATCACAAGAGTTGGGCTTAACTCTAATATACTACTTTTAATAGAATCCCAGATACGTACATAAATAAATCAGATCTGATCTATAAAAAGCAATACAATAAACCCAATCTACTCATCTCTAAATGCTCAGCAGAACTGGAAATAAATACACATAAACACACTAATATACCCTGGAAAACCCCAATGGGGAAAAACCAGCAACTATGGGCTTTCTTCAATCTCGAGCCAGAGCAAAACATAGAGAGTAATACAATCAAAAATTATACAAGTAGAGAAACCTGGTGGGACAAGCACTAGATTTGCATGCAATTGCAACTGCTGCTCTAAGGAATGTGCCCTCTGCTCTACTATGTCTGGATCTCTAATAACTGCCTCAGCCAATCTTTGGAAGAAGTACTCCCTCTGTCTCTCTGCTCTGATCTGTTCAACTGATGAAGAACTGTGCCCTTCTCTCTCAGAAGTGCGCCCCTGCTTTGGAAGTGCACCCTCTCTACTCATAAGTGCGCCCCTCTCTATTGTTGAATATTGTAACTTCTAAGAATATTATATTTTGTACTTTATTATTCCGGAGATGGTTCATCCCTCCGAGGTTATTCTATTATGTATCCAGAGATGTTTATTCCTCCGATGGTTTGTGGTAACCAAGGTTATTAGACCCACCATGTGGGGGTCGGCCCTGAGTTTGTTATTTAGGGGTTATTAGACTTCTCTAGGAGAGGTTGGCCCCATTAGGGATTTTGGTCAGTGGGGAACTAGTATAAGTAGAGGAGGAGAGCTCCTCATTTGACACACTTCCACAACTCAGAAAATAGCGCACTTGTGTCTGGGAGGTCTGCATGTGAAGTAGAGAAGAAGGACAAGTCTTGGAGCACATCTTGTATCTTGGTTTATCATCTTATTGAGAAAAGCTTTGCTGGGTTTTCTACCCCATGAGGGTTTCCCAGGGTAAATTATGTGTCTATCTTGTGATTATGTTTCTTTCAGTGATCTTGCTAGTCTATTTGGTTTAAACTTAACATGGTATCAGAGCTATCCTGAATAGAACATCTCTCACAAGGTGAAATTATCCTTCTCTCTCTTCCAAAATTAGGGTTTCTGCAAAAGTTAGTATTTTTTGTTTTTGGTTGCATGGCTGAATAGCCCTTGTCAAAATCAATCTTTTGAGCCCTAGATCGAGATTTTTGGTTGGGTAGAACTCCGGGAAAGTCAAACCCTAGTTTTACCAAAAGTACGATAAACCAGAAATTCTGTTGCAGATCCGGAAAAGTGAAAAGTTAAAGTTTCTGGGTAAGTACTACTCTATCTCTTATCTCTTGGACTCCCCCAAGAGAAGATGGCCCCAAACACTAAGCTTGAAGACAAGCTAGAAGGTATAGAGAATTTCCGGGCATGGAAATACAGAATTGGTCTCATTTTTGAAGACAATGATCTTGCTCATTATGTCAAGGATGAAGTTGCAGAGCTTGAAGGAGATGAAGCCAAAGAGAAGCATAGGAAGGATTTGATTATGGCAAAGAGAATCATAGATGATTCTATTAAAGACCACTTGATTCCCCAAGTGGCTTCCAAGAAGACTCCAAAGGAAATGTATGATGCCCTAGGAAGAATGTATGAAGGAAAGAACATCAATAGGAAGATGAACCTAAGAACTCAGTTGAAGAGTACCAAGATGCACAAAGGAGAATCCATTCAAGACTACTTCTCAAGGGTCTCCCAAATCAAGGAGGAACTAGATGCCATTGGTGATACCCTTGATGAAGATGAACTTGTGATGACTGCTCTAAATGGTCTCACTAGACCTTGGGAGTCATTTATACAAACTATGTGTGCCAGAAAAGAAAGTATGAAGTTTGATGTAGTATGGGAGGATTGTGTTCAAGAAGAGGCTAGGGTAGCCAACAGAGAAGCCCTTCTCAAGGAGGATGACCAAGCCTTGGCTACTCACACCAAAAGAAGAAGAAAGGGTCACTTCAAGAAAGTTGACCACAAAGGATCTCAACCCTTCTCTAGATTTAAAAAGGGAAGAGGACCCAACCCAGAAAGAGACCTCTCCACAGTCGAGTGTTTCAATTGTCTTAAACTAGGACACATTTCCAGATTTTGTCCTTCACAAAAGAAAAAGAAGTTTGTCCACAAAAGACACCATGCACATATGGCAGAAGATGATAGTGAAGAAGAAGAAGAAGAAGAGGAAGAGGAAAGGCCTCGAAGGAAAAGATCTATAGGAAAGAAAGAAGATCCAAAAGAATATGTCCTATTCTCCGCACCCTGGATTTGTATCTCCTGGAGAAGATACATGGCTCGTTGATAATGGTGCTTCAAAGCACATGACAGGTCAAAAGAAAACTCTCTCAAAACTTGAAGAAAAGTCTTCTCCACAAAAGGTATCTCTAGGAGATGATTATGAATATCCCATCAAGGGAATTGGTGAAGCAAGCTACAAGCTTGATTCTGGAACACCTTTAAAGATGAAAGAAATTCTATATGTACTAGGTTTAAAGAAGAATCTACTTTCTATCTCAGCACTAGATAAGAAAGGTTTTAGAGTTGCATTTATTGATGGACAAGTACTTATGTGGCCCAAAGGAAAATCAATTGAGGATGCAATTGTTATTGGTGAAGAAGAAGGTGATCTTTACAAACTCAAAGGTCACCCAGAAGCTGCCCTTGTCCATGAAACCACTAGCCCCAGTGAGCTATGGCATAGAAGGCTTGCTTACATCAACTACAAGGCCCTACCCTATATAAGCAGGGTGGTCATAGGATTACCAGACTTAAAGGTTGATCATAATGGCACATGCAAAGGATGTAAAACGGGGAAGAATGTCAAGAATCCCTTTCCAAAGAGTGAAACAAAGACTAAGAATATTTTGGAGTTAATACATTCAGATGTATGTGGACCAATGCCCACCACATCCCTAAGTGGGTTTGAATACTATCTCTCTTTCATTGATGACTATTCAAGGAAGACTTGGATATACTTTCTAAAAGGTAAGAATGAAGTCTTTGAAAAATTCAAAGAGTTCAAGGCCTTAATAGAAAATCTCTCAAAAAAGAAAATCAATATTCTCAGAACAGATAATGGCGGAGAATATACTTCCAAGGACTTTGAAGACTTTTGTAAAGAAGCTGGAATCAAGAGGGAACTAACCACTCCCTACAATCCCCAACAAAATGGGGTTGCTGAAAGAAAGAATAGAACTATCATGGAAGCTGTAAAGACTATGATACATGACCAAGATCTACCCATGTATCTATGGGCTGAAGCAGCCAGGACAACTGTCTATGTACAAAATAGACTTTCTCATAGTGCTCTCGAATTTAAGACTCCAGAAGAAGTGTTCACAGGAAAGAAGCCCGAGGTAAGTCATCTAAAGATATTTGGGTGTCCTATGTACATTCACATTCCAAAAGAAAAGAGAACCAAGTTGGATCCCTCTGGTAAGAAAGGAATATTTGTTAGATATTGTGAAACATCCAAAGCTTTCAAAATTTACATACCTGGTTTTCATCATATGGAAATAAGTAGAGATGTAACATTTGATGAAGAAGCAGCTATCAAGAAATCTAGGAAGTGCCAACTTGAAGAAATCTATGAAGAAGATACACCTCCGAGAATCACAGAAGCTGTACCCATCCCTGAAGATGATGCACCAGAGGACCATGACATGATAGAACCACAAGAACCCCCCATTACAAATTTATCTAGGTAAAGAAGGCCAGCATGGGCTAGAGACATTATTCAAGGAGCTTAAAAATATGGAGCTCCTGAAGGTTCCACTAGAGAGAGAAAGAAACCCAAGTTAGTATCCAACTATGTGGTCTTGATATGTGATCTTGTGGATCAACAACCTACTAGCTATGAAGAGGCGGCTCAGAAGAAAGAGTGGGTAGAAGCAATGACAGAAGAATACCAATCAATAATGAAGAATGATGTTTGGGATAAAGTTCCCAAACCAAAAGATAAAAGTGTGGTTTCTTCCAAATGGATATTCAAGATAAAACATGCTGCAGATGGTAGCATTGAAAAATATAAGGCAAGATTTGTAGCCAGAGGATTCTCTCAAAAGGAGGGAATTGACTATGAAGAAACATTTGCACCAGTTGCTAGGTACACTTCAATTAGAACTATCATGGCACTTGCATCTATGATGAAGTGGAAATTACACCAAATGGATGTTAAAACAGCCTTCCCGAATGGTGCAATTGAATAAGAAGTGTACATAGAACAACCACAAGGATTTGAGGTTAAAGATGGAAGAACACATGTATGCAAGCTGAAAAAGGCTTTGTATGGATTAAAGCAAGCTCCCAGAGCTTGGTACGGAAGGATTGACAGTTTCTTAACAAGCATGGGCTTTACCAAGAGTAAAGCTGATCCAAATCTCTATCTCAAGGTTATGGATGATGAACCTGTTATATTACTGTTATATGTAGATGATCTATTTCTAACAGGAAATGAGAATCAAATCATCGAATGCAAGAGGAAGATTTCTTCAGAATTTGAAATGAAGGATCATGGGTTAATGCACTACTTCTTAGGTCTAGAGGTATGGCAAGAACCAAAAGGTATCTTTCTAAATCAAGGTAAGTATGCTGTGGGGATTTTGAAAAGATTTGATATGTTGGAGTGTAAAGCCATGGCCACTCCCATGGACTCCAACTTGAAGTTATTAGTTAATGACTCATCAAAATTAGTAGATGTAACTCTATATAGACAGATCATTGGGTCATTAATGTACTTAACAAATACCAGACCAGATATATGCTTTGCTGTGAATACCCTGAGTCAATATCTAGTAGAACAAAGGAAGGTTCACCTAATAGCTGCAAAGCATGTAATAAGGTATCTAAAAGGTACATTAGATTTTGGTCTATACTACCTTGGAAATAATGACCTCAGGTTACATGGTTACTCAGATTCCGATTGGGCAGGAAGTGTTTCAGACAGAAAGAGTACATTAGGTGGATGTTATGGTCTTGGATCTGCCATGATCTCATGGTTCAACAAGAAACAATCTAGTGTGGCTCTCAGTTCTGCTGAAGCAGAATACATAGCTACCTGCTCTACTAGCTGTGAAGCAATGTGGCTTCGGAAATTATTATCTGGAGTGTTTGACTTAGAGATGGATCCCACTGTGATCATGTGTGACAATCAAAGTTGTATCAAAATGACAGAAAATCCTGTATTCCACGATAAGTCAAAACACATAGAGATCCGATACTTTTATATACGAGACATGGTGCAGAGAGGAGCTATCAAACTCGAGTATGTGAGTACTGAGGAACAAATTGCTGATATATTAACCAAACCTCTGTCTCGTGTGAAATTTGAATACTTCAAAGACAAGCTTGGTGTAGTTCAAAAGGACCCTCCTCGAAAGGGGGAGTAGTATCGTCACTGATGATGAGGATACCTGTTTACCACTCTTAGATATTTATGCTTATTTAGATTTAGGTTTCTTACACTTAGAATACTTATATTACTTTTCTTTTACTTTGATGATATATGTATTGATGAGGATACATACTTTGATGATATATGTATTGGTGAGGATACATGCTTTGATGATATATGTATTGATGAGGATACTTGTACCTGTATTGATGAGAGGATTGGATCATCCTTGGACTTCAGTCCTAAAGAGAGCCATAGACGTGTGTCTTCGAGAATGAAGTCCTTAGTGGACATGAGAGGATTGGATCATCCTTGGACTTCAGTCCTAAAGAGAGCCGTAGACATGATGTCTCCCAGAATGGGGATTGGATCGTCCCCAGACTTCGGTCCCTTGAATTGAGCCGTAGACATGATGTCTCTGAGAATGAGGATTGGATCATCCTTGGACTTCAGTCCTAAAGAGAGCCGTAGACATGATGTCTCCGAGAATGGGGATTGGATCGTCCCCGGACTTCGGTCCCTTGAATTGAGCCGTAGACATGATGTCTCCGAGAATGGGGATTGGATCGTCCCCGGGCTTCAGTCCCTTGAATTGAGCCGTAGACAAGAGGTCTCCGAGAATTGAATGATAGGACTGGATCGTCCCTGGACCTCAGTTCAAAAGGTACATGATAGGACTGGATCGTCCCTGGACCTCGGTTCAAAAGGTACATGATGAGACTGGATCGTCCCTAGACCTTAGTTCAAAAGGTACATGATGAGACTAGATCGTCCCTGGACCTCGGTTCAAAAGGTACATGATAGGACTGGATCATCCCTGAACCTCGGTTCAAAAAAAAAAAAAGTACATGGTAGGACTAGATCGTCCTTGGACCTCGGTTCAAAAGGTACATGACAGGATTGCATCATCCATGGACCTATGTCCTAAAGAGAGCAGGATTGATCATCCTGTAATATGATCGTGTGTATTGCAGGGTATACGATGCTGATGATGATGACGATGCTGATGATCGTATGATGACGATGCTGATGATCATGTGATGACGATGCTGATGATCGTGAGATGACGATGCTGATGATCGTGAGATGACGATGCTGATGATCATGCGATGATGATGAGGATGATGTTGATGTTCCAGTAACTGGTTGAGTTACTGATGATGATGTATTGAAGAAAGCTTCCGATGATATATAGATGTATTATGATGAAGTCGATAACTCCTTGCTCCTGCAGACGTTGTTATAATATCCTTCTCGTTAGGGGGGAGTGTTGAATATTGTAACTTCTAAGAAATTATATTTTGTACTTTATTATTCCGGAGATGGTTCATCCCTCTGAGGTTATTCTATTATGTATCCGGAGATGTTTATTCCTCCGATGGTTTGTGGTAACCAGGGTTATTAGACCCACCATGTGGGGGTCGGCCATGAGTTTGTTATTTAGGGGTTATTAGACTTCTCTAGGAGAGGTCGGCCCCATTACGGATTTTGGTCAGTCGGGAACTAGTATAAGTAGAGGAGGAGAGCTCCTCATTTGACCCACTTCCACAACTCAGAAAGTAGCGCACTTGTGTCTGGGAGGTCTGCATGTGAGGTAGAGAAGAAGGACAAGTCTTGGAGCACATCTTGTATTTTGGTTGATCATCTTATTGAGGAAAGCTTTGCTGGGTTTTCTACCCCATGAGGGTTTCCCAGGGTAAATTCTGTGTCTATCTTGTGATTATGTTTCTTTCAGTGATCTTGCTAGTCTATTTGGTTTAAACTTAACATCTATCTGTCTCGGTCAATCTCTGATTGAGATCACAATGTGCCCTCCTCACTCTCTGATGGAAGACCCTCTCTCTCTCAACTCTCCCAGCTTCAAGATCTGCACCCTCTACTCACAAGTCCGCCTCTGTCTAGAGAAGTGCGCCCTCACTGTCTCAATGGTGTGCCTCTCTGTCTCTGTTCTTCAATCTTTGAAGAGATCCTATGTGATGATCTCTCACACAACTGGAATGATGTACCCCCTCAGTCTCAGAAGGAAGTGTGGCCTCACTCTGCCTGGAAGTCGCCCTCTCTATCTCACATAAATGTGCCCTTCCTCAAGACTTGTGCCCTCCTCTCTCTCTCTCTCTCTCTCTCTCCAATCTCTGAAAAAATGCTCGAGTAACCTTTTTCCTTTGCCACTGCCTCCTTTTAATTACTCAATGACTGATTAGGGTTTCGAAATCCCTAATTTGAGTCCATGCAAAAATAACATTCCGCATTAAAAAATCTCACATGCAAAAGGCAAAAGTCTCCAGAACCTCTGCATGCTTCTACCATTGAAGCCATGCTAACTGGTAGAGTATCTCTCATACCCTACATCCATGCCTACTCAAATAATGTCCCTCCATGCAAGGCATGAGTGCATGAAGGACATCCCAAGATGCAAATCTCAACACCTGAAGTTTGCAGAACAGCCCATGGGAATGGAACCCGGTCAAAGTATTGGGTATAGTCTAAGAGATTTGAACCTTGATCCACAGTGTGACCTGCACCGCCAATCCCAAACCCACAGGATGCCAAAAATGGTAGGCCTTAAGGAGAACATAGGGTGGTGTTGGATTTGAAATATATGCATGCCAAGGTCTCTGACATGTCCAAACATGCTAAAGCAAGGTGTCGGTCATGCTAGGGAAGCATGTCATGCATGTGAAGGCGTCCATCACATGATGCAGGAGCATCCCTGACTCAGAAAACTATCCTGCATCTCGCTTTCTTTCAATAGTTTATTATGATGATTGATTCCAAAATAGATATCTGCCTCTATAATATTCCCGTGGATTTTTATGTTGCTACAGAAATATTTGGCTGCAGAAGAGATAGCATTGGAAAAGACAGAAATCTCAAGGTTTTTGCTATGGAAGGTTTTATGAGAGTGCTTGTTTATTGTTTCCAGCCCAGTTCTACCTCCAACTGAAACTCAGCGAGCTAGAGTTTCTGATGATTGGTCATATTCAGCAGAGTCCTAAAGTACACCATCAAGCTGCGGATCCAAGAGTTAATTTCCGCTGTCCATGGTGATTGCAAACTTAGGAAATGAACTATCGACTGAAATCATGGGGACAAGGATGCTGTTGGTGATCTCATCGTAGTTTGAAATATGTGTATCATTTCTTGGAGGGAAGCATCTTGTGGTCCAAGGAGAAGTGGATGAATCCTGGCTGGGTGCCATTGTGGCTGCTGCAGAGACTTGTGGTAGAGTCAAGACAACCACAACCACCGAAAATTTGCAAAACCAGATGTATGATCCTCCTCAAAAAGACGAAATTACTGAGTGAGATGTGATCCACGAAAGAGAGCTTTCCTTTTAAATAATATAAATCAACCTTGTTATCGCACAAACTAACACCCCTAAAGTGCAAGGTTTTCACAAGTCTGTCTGAGGGCAACTCTTAGATGTGTTGCCACAGTCACCTCAGCAACAACATCTATTCACTTCAGTGCTTAGATAAAGATCTGACACTGGGGGGGTTCCCTGATCTCAACTAAGTCTCAAAGATGGCTCTATGGGAGGATAACTTTGGAGAATTGATTTTAGAATTAATTCCCTAAAAACACACTTCAAAACTAAAAAAAATTGATTTGAATTTCAGATCTGGATTATGATATATGCAAGATTGATTTAGGTTCTTGAATGTCAATTGTTACCCTAAATTTCCAGATTTAAAGTGAAATTAGTTTGCTGTTATATAGTGCAGATTTGACCAGCAATAAGAGTACTATAAGAGCAAAAGATTCGAGCCCTTTAAAGTGAATGAAAGTAAGTGTACATTAGGCTAGAATAGAAAAAGCAACTAGATTTTAGATGCAATAATTCAGGGAACCATTTAGTTACATGTATGTACCATCAACTTGGTTTATTTTGTGAGATTAATTAGGTTGATAGTGACAGCAGATCACAGATCTATTATAAACAGTTAAATGCAAGAAAAAATGAGAATTAAATGCTTAAAATCATCCCAAAAAATTTACCAGATCTGAATCTACTTCAAAGACTTATAAAAGTGTTTCTTATGATGACCAGCGAACCACTCTTAAACAGTTAAGAATTTTAACCCAGCAAAAGATAGATGAAAGGAGCAAAAACAGGGCTAAATTCTTAAGCAAATCTAGAATTAAATTCATCTTTAATTTTCTGTTTATAACCAGTAAACAGAACAGACCCTAGACTGTCCTAGAAATCATATTTAAAGGTGCAAGGTACAGCTCTAATGGTACAGCCTAAAAAGAAAATGAGATGCGGCCCTAAAAGGGGTCCTGATGATGCAAATTTTCTAGGGTTTTGAAAAATAATTAATGCATAACATTAATTAAATTCCATATTGCAAACCAAAAAGGGAACAAAAGGGTTTAAATTAAATTTAAAACGGCTAGAAATGTGTGACTAGTGCCTAGGATTGAAGTTGGGCAAATGGGGTCAATCGAGGCTAGTGATGAAGAGCCTACAAATATTCAAGGATAGCTAGGGTTTGAGACCCAATTTCTACCAAGCTAGATCTATCCTTGGATCTACAAGGGAAAAGACAGGAGCGGTAATTTTAAACTAACTTGGGCATAATATTCATCAAGCATGGAATCCTAGGACACACAATCAATAGCTGAAAATTCACCACCTACTCAACCATAAACCAAATAAATTTTACCTTACAAAGTAAAGAGCTTACTTGCAAATCATCAAATAGAAATAATTGTTGATCCAAGAATACACCATAGCATTAACAAGACTTCCTCAAGATAGCGCTAGCATCAACCATCCATAAGCATCCACCACAATAACCAAGCACAAAACCAAAAGATAGAGTTCTCCACAAGTTTCTAACAAATTGTATAATGAGAGGAGGGTCTCTTATACAGGAAGAGAGACTAACTAACTCCTCAATAGAAAAATAATAAAACCTCCTCATGAAATGGTCAAAATACCAAAATCTTAACCAAAAACCTAACCAACTTTCCCAAAAGAGGGTGTATCCATCAAATGAGGGTGAATGATGACAACTACAAGAAGTCGTCAAACCTTACCTCCAAAGGCTCTTTAAAAGTAGCGCTCCCAGAAATAGGCCTCAAAAGATGGAGCGCTTACTCAAATAAGGTGATCACTCTCCATGATGGCATGAAGAGCGTCCAAAAGGCACACGTGGCAAAAATACAGTGCGGCTCTTTAAATGCCAGTTCTGTAAATGCTAACTTCCTCAATATTTATCAGATTTTCTATTATAACCACTTTTCAAAAATCCTACGGCCACTCTATATGAAATGGAGTTAAGATGGGCACAATTCTAGGTACTCTGACAAAAGATAACTGCCCCCGAAGCCAAAACACCCCTAAAAAACGTCCCATCAAAAATGCAAAAGGTACCACCTGTGTCTCCAAATGTGTGTATAAGGAGGGTGCTCACCACATACATCATCAAGACAATCCCATACAATTGTTATACCAGGGAAAATATCTTCATTGTTAGCTCTAGGAAGTCCCAGCAATGTATGACTGAGGAAAATACCATCAAATATGTAGAAATAAAATGAAAAGGTTAGCATGTGTACTTTTATAATAACTCAATAACCTTTTAATTAATTATCCTAGTAACCTTAGACTCACCATGGTGTGACCATAATTTAACCCCTATTACATGTTAGACCCCTAAAGACAAGGTGCATTTCCTAAGTTTTTAAGTAAAGAGAGAATGATGAAGTGAATGCGGTGCTAGAGAGAAAGTGTTCGCGAATTGACCATCATAGAAATGTGATTGAGTGTTAGGTTTGTTACACCCTAAATTCTCTGCAAGGCACCCTACTAGATGTGCCAAGGAGGGGGGTCCTTTTGCCATTGTAAAAGGCCAAGTTGGGACTGCTTCATGTAAAAGTGTTGGTCTATCGGTGCTCCAAACCCCTTGGTCAATCATGGCAAGTCTTCTTGGTCCTCATTTCAAGGTTTATTGGTTTTGTGGCTCTGTTGACTACCCCTTGATGATTGGTAACTCCTCATCATGTCAAGCATTTATGCCCTGAGTAGGTATTGGTGCACTTTGGGGTGACTCCCTTACAACACATGACTTAGGGGCCCTCTAGCCACACTTGTGATTTCATGCTTTGTAAAGGTGATTACGATTGTAAGGGTTGTCATATATGCTCTAGCACACCTCATTTATACTGACTTGGACCTTGCTTTATTGTATTACTACTACCCCTTTCCCTTGGTCATCTTAGTCAAAAATGCAAATCGCCCACCACTAAAAGCAAATTTTGAAGGTCGTACCA
The DNA here is from genome assembly GCA_027924585.1 of Larix kaempferi. Classification (NCBI taxonomy): domain Eukaryota; kingdom Viridiplantae; phylum Streptophyta; class Pinopsida; order Pinales; family Pinaceae; genus Larix; species Larix kaempferi. The sequence goes on from BSBM01000893.1 coordinate 17,768,412, forward strand.
AGCAAGATGGAGGGCGTTGAGGGAAAAAGACACTTTGTTGGGGTGAGATGGGGCATGACGTCCTCCTTCCAAACTCAACTTTTCACTTTGTTGAGGCTATCATCACTTTTTAGCATTATTTTTATTTTTTATGAGGTTTAGTCCACAGATTGTGGGTGAAAAACCCTAAAAATAATTTTAAACTCAAAATTAGATAGGTCAAACTAGAGAAGGGAATGTTGAGATATTGTAACTTCTAAGAATATTATATTTGTACTTTATTATTCCGGAGATGTTTCATTCCTCCGTGAAGACCTTATTGTATATCCGGAGATGTTTATTCCTCTGTCGGAATGTGGTGACTTGGGTTACTAGACTTCCCTAGTGGGGGTCGGCCCTGTATGTGTTATGTGGGTCAAAGGGTTGTTAGACCACCCTAGTGGGGTCGGCCCAGTCAGTTGTAGTGGGGTGTTTAACCCAATGGTAAAGTTGGGGCCGACCTAGTTAATATAAAGTACAAGTTGGAGATATGTATAAATAGAGGAGGTGTGTTCCTCATTAGACACACACTTCCCTCACTTGGAATGTAGCGCACTTGTGAGAGAGAGGTCTGCTATGGAGGAGGAGGAGATCATGTCTTTGGTTTTCATCTTTGTATATTGCTGGTCATCTATATTGAGGAAGCTTTGCTGGGTTTTCTACCCCATGAGGGTTTCTCGGGATAAATATGTGTCTCTTGTATTTATGCTGTGCTTGTTGTTTCTTCAGTGATCCTGTATATGCTATTGTTGTGAAATGAAATGAAATGCTGATATTTTCTGTCTTAGCATATTGAATCTTATCATGGTATCAGAGCTAACCTGAAGGAAGGCAATGTATGGCACTTACGACACTTGCTTCACTTGCGACAATTTGAAGGTTAGGGTTTTGTATAGCAAAAACTAGTCATCGTGGAACTTTCACTATAAATCCATTTTGGCGAAGGTTCAGGATCTGAAACCTTTACAGGTCGTAGATAACATCCCCAGGCACCTTGTGTCCAAAGGACACCCTCAGATTTGTTGTACTTTGTGAGTTATGATCAATACAAGTTAGGGTTTCTGCCTCTTCCAGATCTTATAGTCAAATTCAGGTGACCTAGGAAAAAAGTTCATAACTTGGGCTAGGAAGCTCCAAATGAAATTTCGTAAAAAGTGACAGGTAGTACACAGACTATACTATCTCAGAAAACTTTTTCAAAGGCCGAAGTTGAACCAGTGACACGTGGCACGCCATACAAGTTCGCTCTCCTATTTTATCCCATAAACAGGTCACGTTGCGACACTTGGCATAACTCTCTCTCAGAAAATCCAATTGAGGTCAGACCTGTCGGGATGGAAAGATGACAGGTCAGGCTACCACAGAAAAAGTTTTCAGACCCTATGGATCGAAAAGTTCAGAGTTACAGCAGAAACAATCAGGTACATATTTCTGTCAAAACAGAATTATTTTTGGAGCACCTTCATTCATGGCTTCCGGAATTTAGGGTTTTGGAGAAAGTTAGAATTTTTGGAATCGGAGTCCACGACTGAATTCTACTCGGGAAAATCGAAATTTAGAGACCAAGATCGAATTTTTTGGTTGGGTAGAAGACCGGGCTTGATCAAACCCCAATTCGGGATTTTGATCGGAAAGATGGAAAATTAGGGCTTCAGCAAAAAGTTGGAATTTTTTAAGTCTGTGACCATGGCTGGAAGCTCCTCAGAAAAATAAGAGTTTAGAGCCTTGGATCAAACCTTTTGATTGGGCAAAAGGGTGGGCTTCATCAAACCCTAGTTCGGGATCCTGTCCAGAAGATCCAAAAGTTTCGAAGGCAATTTTGAGGGGTCAAATTTTGGAGATTTCAAAATTGAAGTATGCAAGTTTGATCAGCTCAGCAAGACACATCTTTCCATCCATTCAGAAGTGTGAAAGTCAAAGATTGAATTTTTAGGGTTTCTCTAACAAACCCTAATCAAGCTCCAGATCAAGTTTCAGGGGGAGTTGAGGCTAAGGCCTTACATAAGAAGACTACAAGAAATCTCGACAGGTATGACTTAAGGAGATACAGGTATGTCTTATATGATTCTTGATTAAGTTCATAATATGTTTGTCTTCATAGTACAATCTTGATTAATGTTAGAATTGTCATATCACCCTAGTAAAAGTATGTGAATGATAGAAGACATTCATTGATTAGGGCTATATGATTGTACTAATGCATTGTGGTGTTGTATGAGGTTGATGTTGTCTGCTAACAAGATACATGTACATCACGAAAGACAAATCAAGTTCCATGACCATGACAAAATGAAGACAAAGACTCATCCATAATCTTTGATCACATAGAAGTTCTACTCACGAGGTATGTATGACTTTGTTCTATTATGCTTAACCTATGAGATATGCAGGTTCCAACACAGGATCTCTAAATCATTGAAGAGAACAAAGAAGATATTGATTAGGTATGTTAGACATAACTAAGCAGGTATACTAATCCAGGTATGTTTTCCTATATCAAGTTAGAATCTTACCTTGTGTTAGGATCCCTTATATAAGTATACTTGGTATGATTGGTTATGCTTATTCATAAAGTTAGTAATCAAGGGTTTATGAATATTATGTCTCTTATCCTGATTAATGATTTAACTAACCAGATCAAACAAGAATATGCATGAGTAAAAGAAGACTTCCCTAAAACCTTGAATACTAATGTTTATTATCTATGATCATGGCTATACATATTCAAAATTATAATATACTAATGAATGTATGTTTGTGTATGAGATCATGAGGATGACACTAGTGCACACTTGAGCATGCACAGTGGTACAGAATGAATAGAAGTTCAAAAGACATATAGAAGATCAAGCGGGAGGCAACCACACAAACATAAAAGATAAGTATTTGAGTTGTTATTTGAAATAGTAAATGATATTGCTTGTAATAGTTGTATACATATTTGTATTCCTAGAATATATCATGCTAAGTGTAAACATTCATATAGCATTGAACAGTATACTACTAATATGCATATGATTGGTAAATTGGACAAACATTCCACTGTTGCTTGTCTAGAATGAAACCTCTTTGCTGACATGATGAGAGCTGTGCACACTCTCGATAGTATGTTCTGGTAGAGATAAAAGGCATCTAGATAGCCACTGTATGCATACAGGATATGGAAAAGTGTTGTACCAAAGTATTGGTCAAGATAGTTGCATAACTATGTAAATGATATCTGTATGCATAATAGGTTATCGTGTCAACATGATTTGATGATTATGAAGCATTAATAATCATGTACTTAATCTTGATTTGTAGGAAAGACCATGAAGAATGATGAACACTAAACAAGTGATGGATGTTCAACAAAAGGATTTACAAATCAAACATAATATAGAAGGCTCATGGCTAGAAGATTCTCTTAGAAAGAGAAAGAGAATCATGATGAGATGTTTGCTCCAAGTGGCTAGATAAGACCATTATCTTTATGATATAATTGAAGAAGAAGTGCGAATCAAGGATTCAATTGAAGAAAGCTCTGTTCGGGTACCCAGGATCGATAGTCAATTGATGAGCTTAATGATCACCATGGGTGATGTGGATCTCAACCTTTGCTACAAGGATGAATATGGTTTCTATACACAGATGACATAGATGCAAGAAGGAACTCACCACAGAGTTCGAATGATATTGAGGCTCATATCAGTAGACCCATCTGACGAGAGATGGCACAGATAGATGGCTGCAGAAATGAAAATGAAAGATCTCAGATTGATGCATTACTTCCTAGGTCTGGAAGTATGGCAAGGCTCAGAAGGAATCTTTCTCAACCAGGGAAAGTATGTCGAGAAATATTAAAAGGCCTTGATGTGTTGGAATGGCCACTCTCATGGATTCCAACTTGAAGCTGTTAGCGGGTGACTCATCAGAGTTAGTGGATGTAACTCTGTACAAACAAATTATTGGGTCATTGATGTATCTAACGAATACTAGGTCAGATATATGCTTTGCTGTGAACACCTTTAGGAAATATCTAGTGGAAACTAGATGTGTTCACCTGATAGTTGCAAAGCATGTGATGAGGCACCTAAAGGATACGATAGACTTTGATCTATGCTATCTTGGAGATCATGACTTCAGATGGTTACACAAATATTGATTGAGCAGAAAGTGTATCAAACAGGAAGAGCACATCGAGAGGATGTTATTGTCTGGGATCAGCCATGATCTTGTGGTTTAGCAGGAAGCAATCTAGTGTGGCTCTCAGCACAAGCGGAATATATGGTTGATTGCTCTGCTAGTTGTAAAGAAGTATGGCTTTAGGATTGTTTGACTTAGAGATAGACCCAACTGTGATCCTATGTGACAAACAGAGTTGTATCAAGATGGCAGAGAATCCAGTGTTCCATGATAAGTCAAAGCACATAGAGATCTGACATTTCTATATATACAAGATATGGTGCAGAAAGGAACTATAAAGTTCGAATTTGTAACAAGTTGTCGATGTACTAACCAAACCTCTACCTCAAGTGAACAAGTTACCGATGTACTAACCAAACCTATACCTCAAGTAAAGTTTGAGTACTTCAAAGACAAGCTTGGTGTAATTCAGAAGGACCCTCCTCAAAAAGGGGAGTGATGTGGTCACTTATTATTAGATTGCCTGCATCGACAGTGAGGTCAATGATGTGGATACCTATATTGGTAATGCCGACAGAGAGGTTGGTGGATGGTCCTTAGACAAGGTCTAAGTTGACAAGGGGATTGCATCATCCTTGAACACATGTTCTAAATTGATTCGTAGACAGTTGTCTCCGAGAATGAAGTCCCTAGTGGACAGGATGGGGATTGGATCATCCCTGGACTTCAGTCCTAAAGAGAGCCGTAGACGTATGTCTTCGAGAATGAAGTCTTTAGTGGACAAGTGGGGATTGGATCATCCCTGGACTTCAGTCCTAAAGAGAGCCGTAGATGTATGTCTTCGAGAATGAAGTCCTTAGTGGACAAGTGGGGATTGGATTGTCCCCGGACTTCGGTCCCTTGAATTGAACTGTAGACATGATGTCTCCGAGAATGAAGTCCTTAGTGGACAAGGATGGGATTGGATCGTCCCTGGATCTTTGGTCCCTTGAATTGAGTCGTAGACATGATGTCTCCGAGAATGAAGTCCCTAGTGGACAGGATGGGATTGGATCGTCCCTGGATCTTTGGTCCCTTGAATTGAGCCGTAGACATGATGTCTCCGAGAATGAAGTCCCTAGTGGACAGGAGGGATTGCATCATCCCTGGACTTCGGTCTCCTGAAGTGATCCATAGACATCTGTCTCCGAAAATTGATGATAGGACTGCATCGTCCCTGAGCGTTTAGTTCAAAATGTACGTGATAAATCCTAGAATTGATCTAGGTTACATCCAGCATGAAAAAGGGCTGGATCTGTAGATGTGATACATCCAGCATGAAAAAGGGTTGGCTCTGTAGATGTGATACATCCAGCATGACAAAGGGTTGGCTCTGTAGATGTGATACATCCAGCATGAAAAAGGGCTGGCTCTGTAGATGATGAAGACCTACAGGTGGCAGGCCTACATCCAGTATGAAAAAGGACTGGCTCTGTGGTGGTAAATCCTAGATCTGATCTAGGTCACATCCAATATGAAAAAGGACTGGCACTGTGGTCGGGATTACATCATCCCTAGACATGGAGTTGTCTTAAATGGATCACGGACTACATCGTCCCTAGACATGGATTTGTCTTAAAAGGATCAAGATTAATCATCCTGTAAGTAGATCTGGATTGCATCGTCCATAGACATGAGAGGTGTCTTAAAGAGAGTGGGATTGATCATCCTGTAATTGGATCGCGTGTATTGCAGAGTATGCTACGATGATGATCCAGATGCTATAGATCAAGATGATGATCCAGATGTTGTAGATCGAGATGATGATCTAGATCCTATAGATCGAGATGATGATCCAGATGCTGTAGATTGAGATGATGATCCAGATGCTGTAGATCGAGATGATGTGATGACGATGCTGATGATTGTGTGATGACGATACTGATGATCGTGTGACGACGATGCTATTGATCATGAGGATCCAGATGATGATGATGTTGTAGCTGTTCGAGTGCTGCAGTAGACTCAGTACTGAAGATGTTGATGTTCCAGTATTGAAGATATTCCGATAACTGGTTGAGTTACTGATGATGTTGAGAAAGCTCCCAATGATTTATAGATGTATGATGTAGTCGATGACTCCTTTCTCCTGCAGATGTTGTTATAATATCCTTCTCGTTAAGGGGGAGTGTTGAGATATTGTAACTTCTAAGAATATTATATTTGTACTTTATTATTCCGGAGATGTTTCATTCCTCCATGAAGATCTTATTGTATATCCGGAGATGTTTATTCCTCCGTCGGAATGTGGTAACTTGGGTTATTAGACTTCCCTAGTGGGGGTCGGCCCTGTATGTGTTATGTGGGTCAAAGGGTTGTTAGACCACCCTAGTGGGGTCGGCCCAGTCAATTGTAGTGGGGTGTTTAACCCAGTGGTAAAGTTGGGGCCGACCTAGTTAATATAAAGTACAAGTCGGAGATGTGTATAAATAGAGGAGGTGTGTTCCTCATTAGACACACACTTCCCTCACTTGGAATGTAGCGCACTTGTGAGAGAGAGGTCTGCTATGGAGGAGGAGGAGATCATGTCTTTGGTTTTCATCTTTGTATATTGTTGGTCATCTATATTGAGGAAGCTTTGCTGGGTTTTCTACCCCATGAGGGTTTCTCGGGATAAATCTGTGTCTCTTGTATTTATGTTGTGCTTGTTGTTTCTTCAGTGATCCTGTATATGCTATTGTGTGAAATGAAATGAAATGCTGATATTTTTTGTCTTAGTATATTGAATCTTAACAGGGAAAAGTTGGGACTCTTTCCCTATAAATATAGTGCCCTCCTCTCATTTGTAAACAAGATCATGGGATCAAATTTGACTAAAATTTTATTTCTCTTCTGGAATATGAGAACTTGATGTGGTGCACACCTCTTCTTGGCGCACACCTCTTCTTGGCTCTTCTAGGGTTTCTAAGGATATTTCTTGGTTTTTGAGGCCTCTTTGCAAATCTTTCAAGGGAAATTCAAGGAGAAAGGATTCTAGTGTCTCTTTATCTTGTCTTTTCTCCATTAAATGTGGTAAGATCTTGAACCTCTTGTCTTGCATTACTAGTGTATCCCATGCAAAAGTAATTTATGGTTTCATTCATATTAGCTTAGTCTTGTTGATGAGGCATTTCGTTTTGAAGGATCCCTCTTGTTTTAGGCGTTGACATCTTATTTGTCCTAATCAGGCCAAGTGCTAACATAACCTAGGGATTCTTAGCCTTGCCCTAATTCAATCAAAGCATTGAATTGCTAATTCTTGGGAGAATGTTAGCCCCAATTTTTGTCATTGCCCTAGGGATAAGACCTAGGTCTAGTTCCTTCTTCTTCTCTTTTTTAAAATTACAAATTTATGTGTATTATATTTGAAAAAATACAAAAAATAGATATATAGAAAAACCCTAAAAATATAAAAAAAATCCAAAAAATATTTCATTCTTGAAGAATCTAATCCGTCAAATTGATGTGCCTCCCTTGATTTTATGGTAGACCTTGAAGGGCATCACCTTCTTGTGGATGATTTTGGGAAATCTAACGGTTATGTGCAAGGATGGTATGTTTTTCAGATCTTATTTGACAGGTACAGCCATCTAAATTCATCTTTGAAGAGTCTTACAAGCTGAAGACGAGGCCTATTATCAGCCCAATTCACTTGGGCGTCCATCTAGTGATTCAAGTTGGCTTTCTTGAGATTTTGGGGGGTTGTTCAGGGCTTAAACCAGATCTGGTAAGTCGTTTCTATTTGTCTTACTCATTTATTGGCTGCCCCAAAGGTGTGATTCTTATCCCTCTCCATTGGGACTTGGTATGTCAGCATTATTCCAAGTGGTTTCCATCTATCTTTGAGCACATATTTGTTGGTTGTCCTCTTACAGCAGCAACAAGGCTTTTAATCATTTGCCATAATTGTGAGCATTTATTACTTCTAACTCCTATCCGCTTGAAGTATATGGTAAACATCCTTGTATTCATTGCTATGAACTCCATAAGGCACTAATCTTTGTCAAGAGGTTGCTTGGAGAGTGCATTGTGGTGACAATGGGTGCATCTCCTGATTAGTTGCCAATCTTAGCACCGGCCTTCAAGACCTTTTGGAAGGATGCTAACTTGTGTGGTAACAAAGTCTACTTCTTAGCTTTCAAGAGCTAGGGATTTTAGATTTTTCTTCCACATGTGTGCCTTTGAAGGGAGCATTTTTCTTGAATTACTCTTTCCTTGCACCTCTTTTTTGCAATCCTTTGATTTTGTTTTTTTTTTGTATTATTAGCATTTTTTGGCTTAGTCCCCTTGCTTTAGATTTGGATTTGAGAAATTGGGAGATAGGGAACTTGACTTTTTTGCAAAAGATCATTGCTTACATATATAACATTTATAATTTAGCTACATCTACCTGAGAGTACTTTGACTCTTTTGCTTTGATTTCAACATTCATACACGGGAATACTATAGAGAACTTAGAACATAACATATGATAGTTCAATTACAAAAAGGGGCATGATGGAAATGAGTGAAAGGGCTAGTGTAATGGCATGGCATGAAAAATGGCTAGGTCAAAAAGTGTAATATGACGTGAAATGAGTGTTACACCAACTTAAATCCCTAGGGGTAAACTTGACTCACAAGGTGATACACTTATCTAAAGGAAATTATGACAACACCATGACACATCTTTAGCTATGAAACAACAATTTAAAGTACATGAGCCACTATAGAGACAATAGTTATCCCTCATGGTCATATCCCACATACATGAAGGAAATCCCCATGTGTCAACAAATATAGCATATGTCATAACACTGGCATCAACTGAGAAATCCCCATCAATCTCTCGCACATAACATGGTAATCTGAGCAAACTAGAAGTGTTTCTAGCAAATATCCATGGGAAAACCATAGATCTCATCTATCGAACTGATAGATGTGATAAAATCACAAAGGCATTGATCATCAAGTCACCCCTACATGTCAGGGGGTAACGAACCTAAAGCACCACATCACATGTACACAAGAATGGATGGTTGGTGGTTCGAATGTCAAAAATGCTTAGATCAATTTAATTCTCTAAGCTATGTGTATAAGTTTTACGGCCACAGAATGATTAAGTTTGTTTAGCTCTCATAGAAGAGAGCCTATGGATGACTAAGGTGGTGAGAATCTTTAAAGCACGGCTCTGCTGAGTGTAATGGAGGCCCGAGAGCTTGGAAAATCTGTTAATAAATTGTGCAAATTTGTTGTTGTGGTATTTATGATTGCTTTCAATTGAATTGCAGAATTGTGTGCTGATTTCTGCTAAGTGGTTTAATGTTGTGGTGCCTTTATGCTTGCTTTCCATGTATTGCAAATTATGGTAGCTCTATGTTTAATACTAGAATTGGGTTTGTTCAGAGCAATTGTGGAGAAATTCTGGTGTGTGTGTATGATATTGCTGGGGGTCGCGACCTACCATAGCATGTCATGTTACTTAAGTGCACTCAGGTCATGACCACCAGGTTTACGGCCTAAGTGCGCCTAACAGTGAAGAAAATGTGTTTCCTTCTTAGTGTACAGCGTGAGAGTAGCTAACAATGAAGAACATGGGTTTCCTTCTTGGTGTACAACCTAAGTGGGCCTAACAATGAAGAATATGTGTTTCCTTCTTGATGTACAACCTAAGTGGACTTAATGGCTAAGTCACACAATTTGGAATGAAATTCGAGTTTGATGGGAATGAAATTCAATTCGAAATGAAGATTTTACATGAGGTTTGAATGAGGTTCGCCATTAGGCTCGTCAATATAAATTTTTCAAGTATATATATATATCCAAGAAAAACAATACAGTGGTCTGGCATTAAAAATTAAAATTATACTTTATAATATAATAAACAATATACAGTGTAATATTACCATCATTGACCATCGTAAAAAGGATTGTAGCTGTCGACCAGACTCATTGTGGCCCATAGCAAGTCGTGGTGGCATTGGCCCTACCACCATCGGCTCGTAGAGGGAGTTTTCCGCCATTCTAGCAAACCGCAGCAAGTTTGTGGCCTGCGGCAAGTCACAGTGGCCTTGGCCCTAGCAACACCCAATGCCAACGAGAATGGAGTTGCTCGTCGCCAACAATATGAAGTTGCCTTTCACAAAGTGCCAGAAACTTGAGACTGCATCAATTTCAACGAATCTTAACAAATTTCAGATTTTTTTAAGGATTTGCTGCATCTTGAGCTTCAACCTTGAAGTTTGGCAAAGCCCATGACTTAGGCCAGCAGTGAAGAACATGTGTTTCTTCCTTGGAGGTCAGATAGGATATGTTCACCTATGTAGACTACGGCTAAGCAGTCAAATTGCTGCATGGAGAGAGTCCCTTATCGTATACACAAGGGGGACTAATATGTCAATTGGGCATCAGACTAGGCTGTAACCTTAAATTAGATTATCATTTATTATTATTGATAAAAGGCCTCTATTTTTTACATACCAAAAGAAGAAAAAAAATACAGCACAAAGAATTTCTCAAAGTACTATCAGGGTACTTCAAGCACTAACTTCAATTGACTCTAATGAAAGTTATCCTTAACAGATCTCTTTAACAAAGCAAAATTAGTAATTACCTATCTTAGCTGCTTTTCTTCAAATTTTATGGGGGAGCTTATATTTAGCTTCTAGAATTGGTCTGCTCCTGAAATTTCTTGGAAACTGCTATAACATATTCAGGAGCCCTAGATCTTCGGCATATAACAGACCGCTTTGCAAAGCAGCAAAATTAGGAAATGCCTATCTTAATTTGCCTGCCCTGATTCAAATTTCATGGGATAGGTTATATATAGAAGCTGTCTGCTCCTGAAATGTCTGGGCGACTTCTATAACATACTCAGGGGCTAGAACATTAATTGCAGCCTGTACCACTCATTGGGCTACGGACAACAACGCTGACCAGCACACGGGCCCTTTTAACTAGGGAGAACGGAAACCATTAATGAGCCACACGTGGCAATACACCACGCAGTGTGGGAGCATGCCCACTGAGATTTGAACGTGGGTCGTCACTCCGTGTTGCTGCCAGTGCACAGCGCAACAGTCAGAAAAAATGGCTGGCCTCGAGGGCAGACATGAAAGTGGACTCTGATATAAGTGCGTGGGTGGGTGTGCAATGTAAACTTCACATGCACAACCATTACCTCCAGGTGCCCAACGGCATATAAGGAGCCAAGATTTGAACTTCGATTATTATTCTTACGGCAGCCGCTCCAGGATACCGCAACACCACAGCCCAAGGTTATAGATAGACCCACTCGAAAAGAGGTTTCAGGGTTTCAAAACATAACCTAAGAAAGACAAAAAACTAAAGAATCGGCATAAGTCCACAGGCAAATTTCATGGGTAGCTCCATGAAAGCGGTCTTAGACCCCCAAAATAACAATTTATAACAGCCAAAGCGCCCCCGAAATACCATCGAGCTGCATCTTATCGAAGAGGGGGTAAATGAAATAAAGAAGAAAATTACGAGGAATTGCGATACCCCATTACAGAGAACAAGCTCAAACAAGTACAGCGTAAGATTACAATTTACATAAACACCAAAATGAAAAAGCAAAACACTGACCAGGTAAGTTGGCTGCAGCTTGGTGGTCAAGGTCGTCTCTACCGTCTCCTTCGTGATGCCCATCTCTGCGATTCAGGCTTTGGATTGGTACAGAGTCGATTCGTTCAATAGAAATGGTCACCTGAAAGGATTTGATTCCATTTCAATAATACATAGCCAACTTTTCGGTGACAATGAAAAACGCACAAAAGAAAATTCAGATTCCCTAGAGTTTCAAAAATACAAAACAAAATGGATTTTACCTTAATTTATTAGTGCCTCGGTTATGCACGCAGAATACTATATACTATGTTCAGCTATTTTGAATTAGTTTAAAAACACTACATTATAAAACATTATACAATAGAAATAATATTTTTTTGAATAATTTTTATTATGATTTATCTCAATGGTTAGTGGTTAATGACTGAAGATTTAATGTGTTTTTATCATTATCCACATTAACAAAAAAAATTAAAAAAACACACATACCTTGTCACTTTGCAAAGTTTGAAAAAATATTAATCTTACAACACACGTCTACAAGTGTGAGGTGTGAACTTTTGACAGCACAAGTCTGCAAGTGTGAGGTGTGAGCTTCTCACAGCACAGGTCTACAAGTGTACCGAGCTCACAGCAAGTAATGCTCCCGAGTCATGATGCACATCATGTCGCCCTTCTATCACAAAACACGTCGTCCTTATGTCCTGAAGCCTAGCAATGCTTCTGCAAGAACCGCCATTAGAGGGCTCAAATCAGCTTTCAATAGGGCTCTCAGTTTGACACAGTCTGTTCATGGGTTAGGTAAGTCACGCCTCTTTGGTTGTACCAAGAGAAGACTAGGCACGTTCACTAGCATAAATGCCAAAGTCTATGTATGTTGTTATTTTCCATGGAGAGATTGATTTTTTTTTTAAAGAGAAACATGGGGACAGTAGACTCTAAATGTCGATAGGCATTACTTGCAGTCAATATACTTGCTAACTGCATGCTTTATTGTCCTGGTTTTGTCCATGCAACTCTAGGCAGTGGTCAAGGTGATGAAGCAAAGAAGAGGGATTTGAGACAGATAAGTGTTTAATCCTCATGAAAAAATGGTGTTTGATATTTTTTTTGTAGTGACTTTTGCAAGAGGGATTTCTCCCTACTTCTAGAGGTGGAACCGGATATTTCTTGCGTTGGGCACTCAAATTGGAGGGAGCGTGTTTATGGGCACTGCTCTCATGCACTTTCTGAGAAATTCCAATCAGACATTTCAAGATTTGGGTCTCAAAGAGTACCCCTTGGTATTCATGTTGTGCAATCTAGGATACATCTTGACAATGCTAGGTGATTGTGTTCTTATGTGGGTTAATCAGAGGAATACTCAACATTGCAAAGCTATAAAGAAGATCCAATGAAACAAAATGATGCCCAGTGTCAAGGCATGGGAGTGGCACACTTGCATGCAGAAGTTGTTGACTAAAACGATGCCCAATGTCAAGGTATGGGAGTGGCACACTCTAATGCAGAAGCTGTTGACTTTGCCAAGGTTTTGGACGAGGCAAGAGTGGTTTTGATCTTCCGCAATAAGGTTGTTCTCCATCCTCATAAGGTCAGTATCTTCCAAATCTATTGACTTTTAACTAGTAATCTAATGGTCTGTTTGGCAATAATTGAAATAATCTGCAATAACTGAAAATCCATACGCCTTTAATTCGTCTAGATATTGAATTCCAAATCCAATCCCATATGGGACCGGTATTGGCATAATTAATAATATCTAAAATAGACAATAAGAATTTATTTTGACATAGTATGATGGAAAATCTCAGGGACTATCCTTTTGTTGAAGAGGTTGTATTGTTGTTAAAATTTCAAGATCATCAGATCCGGTAATGAGAAACATTGAAGCTTTTGCTTCTGTCAAAATTTCAAGATACCCAGATCCAGTAAGGGTAAATTGAAAAATTTGTTTATGCCAAAATTTCAAGGTAACCATTATGAGCAACATTCAGCCGAATGTCGGAATTATGAAGAGTTAAGTTTATGTTAAACATTTTATGTTTTAGAAATGTGCTTTAGCCAATGCATTTCAAGATAAAACATTGTACATTTCAAGTTGAAACTCGAAAATTGTATGCTTTTGTGGATAAACTTTTGTTTCTATCAAAATTTCAAGATAACCAAATTTGGTAATGAGCAGCATTGAAGCTTTTGTTTTGGTCAAAATTTCAAGATAACTCGGTAATGAGCAACATTCAGCAAAATGTTGGAATTATGAAGAATTGAATTTAAATTAAACATTGTATGATAGGGAAATGTGCTTTAGCGAGTACTTTTCAAGATAGACATTGTACATTTCAATTGAAACTTCAAAATTGTATGCTTTTGTGGAGTAACTTTTGTTTCTATTAAAATTTCAAGATAGACATATTTGTAATGAGCAACATTAAGCCAAGGTCATAATTATGAAGACTTTAAATTAAACATTACATGCATTAGAAATGCACTGTAACCAAATTTAGAAATGATTAGCAGATAATGTTAAAATTTGATGTCGATTCGTTGACATTCAACTTTACAGCTTACAGTTTGTTCTAAAGTTGTCTGACTACTGCAAGGGAATGCATTTTTAGGTTGCAGAGCTAGTGAGGAATGCAGTTCTTCTGGCATTGACAGCAGAATATGATCCTAGAAAGTAAGAGCTAGAAAGACCATAGAAAGAAAAAGAGGTGATTGGTAGAATTGTGCATAGGCATGTTTGTCGTGTTTTATGGTCAGGTTTAGGTTACCTATTTGTGTTGACCAATGTGTTTTTCCGTTTGACATTTTGGCATTTTTCCTAGGATGTCATGGAACCCATAGCATTTTTTAGCACCATGGGTGGACTACTTATTGCCTATATGTATTTTCTTATTACATCAAGAGATCTTACTTATCAAGATTTCATGGAGAGAATTTTCCTTCAGAGGCAAAGGAAGCTGTGCAATAAGAGAAATTTTGATGTGGAAATGCTTTTGGAACTACACAAATAGTGTCAATCATCTCTATTGTAATACCCCTAGTTTTGAGTTGGAGTGTATTTATCCAAAATTATGTAAATGATGTAAATATGCTAGTGTGAATTCCTAGTGCGAAGCTCAAGGCCAAGGCCCGACTAGTGAATGTCTAGGCATGTATGATGTTTATATTTTATTTGGAGTGTTTGGTTGGATTTTATGTTGATTTAGAATATTATGTAAATATTATGTGCATAAATAATAAAATGGTCCAACAATGGTTGTGTAAAGAGCACCAAATGGGTTATGATTCCACGAGGGGGGAAGAGGAAAGGGGGTCCATGGGTGACTAAATACTTGCTGCCAAGTGTCAACCTTAGAACTCACCCAAAATTCTGTCATGTGATGAAAATAAGCCAATTATCTCCTTTTTTTACCTTTTTCCAATCACTAATGCATGTGTGTGGTTGGTGGAAAGTCACCTCATGTAGTTATTGAAGCATGGGACTAACTGCACTTTTGTAACAGTTTAGTCATGACAGAAGTCAGTCTGCAGCTTCCAAGAGTCCTTTCTTCTACTGTCAGAAGTTATGTCAGTTGTCTTTTCACCATTTTCTCATATCACTTGGAGTCAACCCTATTTATTTCATTATGGCATGCAAATTTAGACTATGCAGAGCTCTCCATTGTTGTCCATCAACTTACAATGTTGTTTGGAACCCAGAAATTCGAATTTGGAGACCATGTTGTAGATTTGGAAGTGAAAATTGATGGTTGTAGGTGAGCATAGAGGTTGGGAAAGCTAGGAACGCTTACCCATCAAATTTTGTTGCTCATAGGTGCTTGAGAACGATCTGAAAATGACAGGATCTTTATAACCATTATTTGCATATGAAAGTTTGAATGCTAAAATCCATTAAAAAGGCTTTAAATGATAAAATTAAAGAGCATAATTGAAGCACACAAAACACATAAAAGATATGCAAACCATGAAATTTTGTAGGCAAGAACTGATAACGGAGTTCACCCTTCTTGGGCTACGTCTCCAGGCCACTTTTAATGAGAAGGTAGATCTTATTTAGTCTTCAAAGCTTACAAAAATGGGTTTCTGAAAACACTTTTGTTTTCCGTCAGTTATCAGCAAAAAAAAACAGCACCACTGCGATCCTCTCGAAATTTCGAGAAAAATGAGTATAAACTCGACTATGTTTACTTGAGGCCTCCTTTGGCACGCAAATCGAGAAACTCTACGTGCATAAAAGACAAAATAGTATGGATTCCACCTCAAGAATTGTGCCAATCAATGGTTGTACGGACCTTGTGAACTGTGCATAAAACTGCCTCGGAATCCGTGCAATACCACCTCGGGCATGTCGAAACTACCTTGGTAACTATGCAAACCACCTTGGGAAGCGTGTCGTGTACTTGCCTCAAACTCCATGCCAAGATGTACTTGTTCTGTGTCTCAAAAATTGTGCCCAAACGTGGGTTTTTCTCTGTTGAAATTCGTGCAAAACCACGGTTTATATAAGGTTTTTGCCCAGGTTTTTGGCCCCCCCTATTTCCGCCTGCTAACTCTTAACCAATACCCGCCACATCCCTTAGCATGTGGTGTCGTTGGCACGTTGGTTAAAGCATTGGCCATGAGGGGAGGAGGTCGCAGATTCAAATTTGCAGACCTTTCCCCACAACACGTTTCTGGTGGCATATGTATTATATGGTTCGTTTGGCATGTGGTTTGGATATATATTATGGTTTGGTGTGTTGGCAATATAATATATGTTGATAAGGTTTGGATACGATATGGTTTCGTTGATGTGCTAGCCATCCACATTAGCCTCGGTGTTGGCATATGGGTCGAGGGATAAAGCCCTCGACCTCCCCCCTTTTCCAAACTATTCCTTGCTCAAACTTATATAAAATCTTAAGGAACATTGGTGGGAATGATGGCTAGTAGAACTGTGTGAAGGCTTTGGGTGGATTTGGAGGTATTCCTTGCTCAAACTTATATAAAATCTTAAGGAACATTGGTGGGAATGATGGCTAGTAGAACTGTGTGAAGGCTTTGGGTGGATTTGGAGGTCTTGGGTTTGATCCCCTAGACTCCACCAATTCTTTTTATGAAACATTACATTGATAATTTTTGCCCAAATTACACATTTTTTTGCCAATTTAACCAAATTTGCCAAAACTTCAAACCTTAATAACTTCTGCATTCGGAGGCCTTTTTGCGCGAAACAAGCGTTGACGGAAATCTCTTGATGAGCTCTTCACCACTGTGAGATTTATTTTACTGTTTGAAGACTTTAATTTCGATCGACTATGAGATAATCCTCCTAGATCAAACCTTCCCACTAAGAAGCTTTTGAACCACCAAAAGCTTGAATCATTCATAATTCAAGTGAGGACATGTTCGTCTCACTTGTCCAGTATCACTTGTCCATTCTTCTCAAAACCTGTACATTTGACTTATCATAACAACAATCAACGTTGCACTGATGTTGTTAAGTACATTAAACCCTTTTTCAACAAAATCTTCATTTAATATTGTTGGAACAGACCATATACTATTGATCAGTAGTAAGCTGAATACCAAAATTGAACACGTGAAAGAGATTGTACTCATATCACGCTTATGTTTTATCATAGGGACACTATTAATCATAATAGATTTATTGTGATGCAACAACACTTTTTTTTCATGCTTAGTATTTTTTTCTTCCTTAACTTGCATAGACATAAGTGCCAAATTCTGACTTGCATTAACAACCATTTTCAATTGTTGTGTAGTTCCCAATGATCTGTCATTTTTAAATGAATGTGAATGTACTATGTACTCAATTCCTTCCTTAAACAAATTATATTGATTATGTTCTCTATAGAATATTGCCTTTCGATCATATAAGTATGGGCTTCCCAACATAATTCCACGGATATTTAGTGGAACCACATCAAATTCAACTTCATCTACAAACTTGAATGTAATTGCAAATTTTAGATCACATTGCTTTGTTACTTGTAATCTTTTATCTTTGCATACCCGGCCTAATGGATAAGGTTTCTTGTGTGGTTTTGTTATTAATCCCAACTGCTTAACTACTTCTTATGAAATAAGATTAGCTTGAGATCCACTATCTATGAGTGTGTCGATCTTAGTTTGTTTTGTGATTACCCTTATATGAAACAATGTGTTCCTTTTTCTATCCTTAGAATTGCCATGATCTTTAGAAGTAGAAGCACATGAAGAACCAATGTTAGAATCATTACCAACAATATATTTACCTTTCACACCTACGATTGATATCTTTGTTTCGTCCTCAGAATCTGATCCAAGATCCTCAACGATAACCATAGATTTTTGCTTTCCTTTTCGATCCTTGAACCATTTCGGTTCAATTCTGGATGTAGCTTCCAACAATGTTCTGTATCATGTCCATATCTCTGACAATGAGAACATGAAAGTTGTGTATCCCCTTTCTTCACAGTAGCTGTATGCTTGCTCTTCCCTTTGTCCTTACCTTCTTTCAACTTACTGGATTCAGCTGAAGAAAATTCATCATGAACATTCTTCCCTTTGGATTCAATATGTGTGGCTTGAACACATACTTCATCCAAACTAGTAGGATTAAGTATAAGTATTGTATGACACAAATAACCATGTAATCCTCCAATAAGCTTGAGAAGAGTTTCTTGAGTGTAGAGAGGTATACCCAAAATCAAATCTCTCTTTATGAATTCCTGAGTGTATTCTTGTACACTCTGACCTTTACCTTGCCTTAAATTTTTCCAATCCATCATGGCTTGTTGTATGTAGCCTAATGGATAAAATTTCTTCTTTAACACAACAGTAAATTCATACCAGGAAGAAATAACTTTACCTTTTGTAAGGATGCCTTCCCGTGTCTTACTCTCCCACTAGATGAGTGTAGTACCTCCAAGACGGAGAGTAGCCAACTGGATCTTTGCACTATCATCTGCAAGATTTTGGATCTTGCAATACACCTCAATCTGCCTGATCCAATCATCCAGATTTTATGCATTAAGTTCACCATTATATGTAGGAAAATCAAACTTAATATCAAGTTTCAAATAAGGTAAATTAGACTTAGCCTTCTCAAGTTGTTTCTTTGGATTTGAAGAAGCAGTATTGGAACTTTCAGAAGAGGAAGAAGATGGAGAAGAAGGTTCAGAAGGGTCTCCTCCTTTTTCTAAAGCATTATCCTATGCTTTCTCCTTCTTTATTTTCTTCTCTTCCAACCTCTCTTGAAAATTTGCAAACAACTTTTGACTCTATCTGCCATCTGATAGAAAGCTTTGCGAAAAGCCTTTTCATCTTCTTCTCGGTAGTCTTCATCTACCATTTTCTTTCTTCTTCTCGAACCAATTTCTGGATCAAACTCTTCAAGTTCTCCTTCACCTATTTGAAGCCTTTCTCTTGTCAACATAAACAAACTCACAATGCCATGGTTAAGTTGCTCTGATACCAAACTTGATCCGAAAATGACAGGATCTTTATAACCATTATTTGCATATGAAAGTTTGAATGCTAAAATCCATTAAGAAGGCTTTAAATGATAAAATTAAAGAGTATAATTGAAGCACATAAAACACATAAAAGAGATTCAAACCATGAAATTTTGCAGGCAAGAATTGATAACGGAGTTCACCCTTCTTGGGCTACGTCTCCGGGCCACTTCCAATGAGAAGGCCGATCTTATTTAGTCTTTAAAGCTTAAAAAAATAGGTTTCTAGAAACACTTGTGTTTTCTGACAGTTATCAGCAAAAACAGACAGCACCAGTGTGCTCCTCTCGAAATTTCGAGAACAATGAGTATAAACTCGACTATGTTTGCCTGAGGCCTCCTCTAGCACGCAAATCGAGAAACTCTACCTGCATAAAAGACAAAACAATATGGATTCCACCTCGGGAACTATACATAAAATGCCTCGAGATCCATGCAATACCACCTCGAGAAGCATGTCGAAACTACCTTGATAATTATGCAAACCACCTTGGGAAGCGTGCCTTGTACTTGCCTCGAACTCCATGCCAAGACATACTTTTTCTCTGTCTCGAAAACTGTGCCCAAACGTGGTTTTTCCTTTGTTGAAATATGTGCCAAACCATGGTTTATATAAGGTTTTTGGGCAGTTTTGGGGCGCGGGCCGAAAGGCTACGCACCCTTTTGGGCCCCCGTATTTCCGCGTGCTAACTCTCAACCAATACCCGCCACATCCCTTATTATGTGGTATTGCTGGCGCATTTGTTAAAGCACTGGCCATGAGAGGAGGAGGTCGCGGGTTCAAACCCACGGACCTCTCCCCACAACACGTTTTTGGTGGCATGTGTATTATATGGTTCGTTTGGCATGTGGTCTGGATATATGTTATGGTTTAGTGTGTTGGCAATATAATATGGTTTGCTCAAACTTATATACAAGTTCTGCTCTATCACTTATAAGAAACACCAACGGGAATGATGTCTAGCAGAACTTTGTGAAGGCTTTGGGCAGATTTGGAGGTTGTGGGTTTGATCCCCATAGACTCCACGAGTTATTTTTATAAAACATTACATTGATAAGTTTTGCCTAAATTATTTTTATAAAACATTACATTGATAAGTTTTGCCTAAATTATTTTTATAAAACATTACATTGATAAGTTTTGCCCAAATTACCCACTTTTTGGCAATTTAACCAAATTTGCCGAAACTTCAAACCTTAATAACTTCTACATCCGGAGGCCTTTTTGCGCAAAACAAGCATTTATGGAAAGCTCTTGATGAGCTCTTCACCACTTTAAGATTTATTTTATTGTTTGAAGAATTTAATTTCAATCGACTATGAGATGATCCTTCTGGATCAGAGAAGCCACAAATTGAGGCTACAGGTGGTTATATAGCAGCCAATATTAGGTTGGACTTCTTCTATGCACACACTAGAAGCACCCAGCAAGATGGATCGCCCAAGAGAACCATGGATCGGTGAAGGGGATTCCTGAGCTAGAAGGGTGTTGTGTGGGGCAGGTATTGTGGAATACAAGGCTGTGAGGGATGAGTGAGACCCCTATAGAGCTCTGTGCGAGCATTTGGCTAAGCATAGAGAGAAGAATGGGTTGTGGGCTTAGAGAGAGAAGCCTGTAGGTGTTTCCTTCGCCTTGGTGGCCTCATAGCCTAGCTTGGGAGTGGCCTCCCAACATAAAGAGTATATGTTGGACGGAGTGCATATGGTTGGGTGGAAAATCGCTCTTACACAACCAATTGCTTGGATCTGTGTTGGATAAAGATAAGTATTCTCATGCATTTGATTATGAAATGCTTTCATTTCATGCCTGTAACGTTTATGCTTGTGTATTTGCATGCTAGATGTGTGTGGATAGATTTTAATTCCGATGTGCATGTTTATTTAAGTTTCTACAAACATTTTATTTGTTGAAATTTGTATTATGGAATTGGGGTGAAATTTGAGAGCTCGAATTTAGATAGCATCCCCTCCTGATGGTCGGATTGGGTGAGGGGGATGTTACATATGTCTTCCAAACAAGGTCTGGAAGCATTGGTCAAGGACTAATTTTAACTGTCTCCTTACTTAGTGAGCGAATGTGTGAATTATTCTCAAGTAGTTGTAAAAGCTTTAGTTATAAAGTTTAAATTATGCAGTTTCTCATTTGTTGAGCAAGATCGCTTTTGGCATAAAGTTGTAGAAAGAGTAACCTGTAAATTTCCATGGACATAAATTAAGCTAATTATATATTCTTGCATCTATTCTAGAAGGGACCTTGTCATCTAGAATTTCAAGTTGGAAGCTTATGGTACTTGCTGAGAGTTGAGGGTCTTCAATTTTGATAGATGCAAAAATGGAAATGGATAATCACGATTGGAAATTCATATAGGGAAATTCAAGTTGTAGATTATATAATAAATTCCTTATTTTGAAACAGTAAGCATCCTGATCTTGGTGTTGATGTTAATAGTGTGGACTCGTTAAGTGTAACATTTTATCTGGACATTAAATTTTCACTAGTTATGGCATCACTCAATTTATGTTACGCTCGTTTTGGTTGCATATGCATTTAAAATCTCGCATATTTGTTTGGCTTCATGCGTGGATTGTGGTGCACAAATCTAGAATTTCCTATATCGATTCCTTAACACAGGGTACATGCAAGTTCCTATAATTCTTTCTTCTGCAGTTCCAATATGCGAATTATTCAATGGTCAACTACACAAAGACATGAAAAGGATCATTGAAGCTTCGATTGATCAATCAACGAGCCGACTTTGACTTTGCATTGCTTGCAGACGAATTGTCTAATGTATGATATTTTTGCTTTATCATATTGCTAGCTAGAATAATAAGAATAGTAAGTCCTATTTTAGCAATGTAGAATATTAAAATATTTTATGAAGATGAAATTTGATAGAGTTTTCTCAAAAGACACCTTGCATATATGACACTTGTGAGCTTACTTCCCGAGTAGACTTATGATTAGTACTACTTGTCATTATCCTGATAGTCTTTTATTTCAATTGCTTATTCCCAGCTACAGTTAGGGGTAAAAATCCAAATTTGATGTAAATCATTTTTTACAGTAAATAATATTTTTTTATTGAAATTAGCTATTCCATTATCAAATTGGCAATATAATACAATGCGATTTAGAATAAAAAACCAGGCTCACTCTAGGAAAGTGCGTGCAATTAGGCTAGTCATATGCCACATCAAGTGGGTTAAATGCAAAACTATGCCTATAAGAATAAATATCGAAACTACTATATCCCATGGTCTCAACTCTCCGTAGTTTATAATGGTTAATTGGTATGATATAAATGACTGAGTAACCGCAATAAAGACATGATACGTATGACAATAAATGAATAATGATTTGGAAATCAATGATCTACTAGCAAAGGGATTTCTAACCATGGTCATTATAACCATCCCATCCATTTATTGTTTTTGCCTTGAGCATCAGGGAAACCTAACAATCACCTTTCTTCTCATTCTAATGACCACTCTCCAATATGTGTTCATTCTTGGTGGTAGTTGGTTCCATGTTGTGGTTGAATTGTTTCAGCCTCCATAGGGCGATAGGGGTGAGAGAATGAGCCTCGCCACAAACCTTGCTTCAGAACTTGCATCTAGACCGACGTTTATTGTGAGCTAAATTTGACATCCACAATAAAGAGTGCTCATTGAAATATGGTTATTTTGGATTGTTAATGTTCGATGCCAGGAATCATTGTTGTACAGTTTCTAGTCATTCCATGCCTTGAAATATAAACAATTCTCGAAATACCCTAGGGATGGCATCATTGAGGGGTTATGGAGATTTAGAACTTCCACTTTGGCTTGCGATATGGCAAAACTTCTAGGATGGTGCACATAATAAGCATCTTTCAAGATTTGTCACCCTTGATATCTTTCATTATCTATTTCGCACATAAGCCTACTCCTTGCAACTTAACATCAATGATACCTAAGCCTCCTAACTCCTCATGTGTATTATAGGTGTCTCCTTTTACTTTTATGGAAACCTTTTTTCCCTTTGGCATTGGTCCATATGAAGGACTTGAGTAACTAACTTTGTGTAAGCTTGATTTCACATAATCCAACATTAGGAATAATGGACACGTGCTACTATTAAAAACTTAAAACCTTAGTAAATTTGAATCTTGATCGTTGATGATGGCTTTATGAGAAGGTATGCTATAATCTTGTCAACTTTGTTAACATGTATTGCCATAAATCAACTTTGTTGACAATACAATAAATCATATTGCAACATCATGAATCCAAATGAGATGTCAAGGAATTTAAGAAATTGTCTTGATTTGTTTGTGGTCCACTCAAAATCTACCAGCCAACCAGGGCATGTAAATTGGCTTTGTCTAAGACATTTTGTCTTTCTCTAATTGCTCTTCAAACTAAAGGCCTTGTTGTAAATTTCAAGCAGAGCTTACCCATGCTTTCTGCCAACTTTGTAGTTACATCCAAGGCTGGATGATTACAATTCATGACCCCCAACTTTGCTTCAACTTTAGATCTTGATGCCCTTGATGAACCAAATAGATCAACCTTTCCTAAAGTTGAAAGGTTCCTCTCTATTTTCACTACAATGTCCTGAGCTCTTTCCAAATCCTTTGGATTTTTGTCTCTTATCATGAAACCAAAATTTCCATGAAAAGCACCTATGTAATGGATATGGATGGTCATACTTGGGGGTTTGATTTCTTTGTGAACCTTTTGAACAATCTTACATAACCTTAGATTGAATTCTTCAATTGTTTAGTTTTCCTTTCTTTTGACGTCATTCGAAGTAGCCAATAAGAATTGGGTATCCTTCTCTTCCCATCACTCAATGAAAACTTATCTACATTCAAACCATGTGCTAATGTTTTGAAAATGACCCATTTTCTAAGAATTCATCTTGCAAAGGCAAATATGGTTAGCCAATCTATGTTTTTTGATGTGTATGCACAAGCAAACAAGCAATGCTTAGATGCCATTGTGAACGTTAAAATGATTGTGTTTACACATTTTGGAGTAATTTTCCTTAAATTAATGTTCAAATGTGATATTGTTCAAAACTTGTTGTGATAGTAAAAATTCGAAGAGAGTTATTTGAAAATATTAACAATGATTTTTATTATTTCTAATATTTTATATATTGTGATTAATTTAATATATTTTTTTTTATTTCATAATAATTTATAAAATTTATGTTTTTTTAAATACATATTTTATAATTATAAATTATTTTTAAAAGTCAAGGACTATGCTACACGCAACTCTTATTTTATTATTGATATAGATTCATCCAAAGTCAAATTCTATATTAAAAGAGTTCAAAGTGTTAAATTGAGTAGTTGAATCCCATTTCATCTCATTATTCCAAGGAGGGGATGAATTTAGGCTTTCTTTTAAAAATTATGATTATTATTAAGAACTTAATGTTATTATTTTTAGTTTTTTTTATTTAATCTATTAATTATTAGTATTTTATTTTATTAGTCCCTGCCAAGGCAGGGATTATAGCAATCCGTTGTGTGCTACTTTTGTATTAATAGCAAAAAAAAACTATACTGTTTTCAAATGTTTTGATATAATTTTATATTAAATTTAATATTTTGAAATTAATTTTTTTTTTTAATATTTGAAATTCAAATTCTTGTTTTATCATTGGCTGAAACTGATGAATTGACAATATATCCCTGGTGGGATGTAAAATTGTTCGAAAACAAAAATAATTAAAAATTTTAAATATTTAAAAAAATTGTTAAAATGTCACTTGGTCTTTCGTACCACTATTACATTAATTAATCAAAGTACAAATCAGATAAATAGATATCTATTTGCATACAATCTGTCTGACATGACACTCTTCTGCAGAGAGAGTTCTTTATTTCTCCGTCTTAAATTCTTTGCAGAGATTGAAAAGGTAAATATACGATTCTCTTTAACCAAACCTCCCCTGCATCATGAGAATCGTTTCAGTGCTTTTCCATAAACACAATGGCGAAATATTACTCTCATTTTATACTTTTCTTTTCCAATTAAATATCGTACCAATAATATTTTTAAATTAATAATTTAGAAGCATAAAATATTAAATATCACATTGACGAAGTCATATTATCAGAACTAACACATAGTAAAAGAAAAAAAATTAAATAAATATTTTTTTATTAGATATATAGATATCAAATCCTTACGTGTTCCATTTTTATTCATATTAAATTTATCATTTTTTTTTTAACAGGAACAGAGAAATATATGTATATATAAAGGCTGTGCACAGCCATTCATTACAACCTTGTCCAAAAATTTGACAGAGATACAGGAGCTTGAGTCATTATGAGCTCTAAACAAAACCCTGCTTGAGTTCTAAACAAAACCTGTCCAAGACTGTTCAAAGTAGTGCAGGAATAAACCCTTACAAACTGCTGATTTAAATATATACAGAAAAACATAATATCTTAAGCTTCAAAAATGTGGAACCTGAACTAAAACTGCATATTAACCATGATTTTTGCGGTAGACCGAGGCCGCATCCGGCTTTTCCTGATTTATCTCCTGGTTAACAGTCAGACTGCCATGGACGCAGCTTCCCTGCGACTTCCCAGTGAGCACTGCAATGTCCTCCTGCAAATTATCCACCTTGCCCATCAATTCGAACAGGTTTCTCTCCAGGTCATCGATTCTGGTATCCTGGCAAGCGAGCTGGTTCACCGTGTAGCTCAAATCCCTGGCCATATCCGCGTTCTGGTTAACATTTGTGCAGACTTCGTTATATGTATTACGCACTGCCAGTTTAACCTCGACCATGGTGCGGCTCAACGCAGCGATTGCCGCCATTATATTCTGCATTTTGCCCGCCCTGTGGTGAAGTAACAGAACAGGACGGGAGGAAGGGGAGCCTGAATCGCCCAGGGTGAGCCTATGCATCGCGCAGTGGAGTGAAGGGTAAGCCATTGCGATATACGTCAAGGGAGGGGCAGATGGCCCATTAAATTGAGTTTCGTGGGAGCTGACAGCACCACGAGGCCCCGTATGCCGAGCGCCGTGTGGCAGGGGCACGCGTTTCCTTGGTCACGGAGGAGGGCGGGGATGGGGGGAGAGGGACCCTCAATTCCCTTAGCCCCTTAAAACCCATTACCATATAGTTTTTGACCATTACCAAAATTTAAGGAATAAATTGGAAATCCAAGGCACCTTCTGAGTTCACAGTGTGCCCAATATCAAGCAATGTCCCTTTGTTGGCTGCTTCATCAGCTAACTTGTTATTTGATCGACAAATATGAAAGAAAGAGGACTGAGAAAAGTGAGGATAAGATTTTATTCTTTGCATGTACCTGTAGGCTCTAGAGCCATAAGGGGCGGTGCTCCTTCTGATCGTTTGAATGACATGTCTGGAGTCCCCATAAATTCTGAGATTGCCGATGCTGAGGGAGGATGTCATATTGAAAGAAAGAACGAGAGCGAGCCATTCAGCTTCATTATTAGTCTTGATTCCTAATCCCCACGAGATTGATTCAACTTTATTTCCACCGGGGTCAAATAAGACCCCACCCGCACCTGCCACCCCGGTAAATTTATCATTAATATGATGATTATAATTTATTTATTTTTTTACATAATGTTTCTGAAATAATTAAGTATTATTTTATTTTATTTTGAAAATATTTAAAATTAAGATTTAAATACTTGGAATAATTTTAAAAAAATATAAATTTATTATTAACAAGATAAAATTAATGTAATTTAAGAAAAAAATCAATTATATTATCAACTTAATTTAACTCATCATTACATTTGAATAATAATTATATATTTATTTTTATTTTATTTAAAAGAAAAAACATTTATTATTAAAGGCCGACAAAGCCAACCCACTCTATACTTCATTAAAATATTTCTTAAACTATAAATCTAAAACTTCTTATGCAAATCATTTCAAACCACTCCAACCTTTTTATCTAGATGATAATTCAAAAATGGTTTAAAACAACAAAGGGATATTAAAGTTTAAATATTGTGGAATATTTTTTGAAAATGAATAAAATTCTGATGATTAATGTTATTATCTAGGTAAAGGTACAACCTCTTATTAATTGTAGGGGTAGAGCCTCTTAGGCTCTCCTAGAAGGTGCATACATCATCTTATGATCGGAGCTAGGCATAAGGATTTGATGTTGGAGCATTCTCTTCATTATCATATTCTTCCTCATCTTCATCTATCTTCTTCCTATGTGAATCCAAATTTTTCGAAACATAATTAAAATAAAATAGAATTACAATTTAAATTAAGATTTTGGATTTTGGATTTCTAAAGAGGTTCCGAGTTAACCATCATCATCATCACTAAGTAGCTTTAATGCTAAATCCACTTAGTAAGATTACAAGGTGGGCTGATCTTTACTAAGATTACAAGGTTTGTTATTTTTGCTAGTAAATTGCATTAATTTACACCTACTTCAATACAAAAACTCTTATGCACTATGTAATATTGATCAATATTTTTGTATGAATATGTTTAATAATAAAATTAGGATACATTTTTATGTTTTTACGAAGTGTATTTTTATTATACTATATTAAGTACATAAAGTTATATTAACTTCTTATTAAAATGGTTAAGTGTCTCCCTTACACATACATAGGGCTTTTAATATTATGCACCACTTCATTTTCATAATTTTAAATGTCAATATCATATTCTTATCAACATGTTATTTCTTATTCAACTAACTTTTATCAAACTAGACTTTTTAAATATTTTCTGTTATCTAAAGTTATTTTTCAATGTTTTGGAAAAATAATTATTAATTTTAATAGGTCAATAAAACAAAAAAACATAGTCCCAAGGCAGGGACTAGCTGCTTTGCAGCTATTGTGTTTGTTTACCAATTTATCTATGTCATGTCAGAGTTAGGACTTCAAATTTTTCTTTCATTTTAATTTATTATTGGTATGTTATTACATTTTCATATACATTTGAGTGTAGATGAGATGTGTAATATAACGTAAAGTTGATAAACTAAATTAAAAAGAAAAATGAACTCTTTGAAATTAAAAAGAAAAAAAATTAAAAACTAAAATTGTTTTTGATTGGCTAAGAGCTCATCTTCCTTGGATGGAAGGAAACATGTTAACGACTCAAGACCCTGAGGCATTTGACAGGAGTGGGAGTATGCCCCTTTATGGACCATCAACGAGTTATTTCAAGTGGCGTGATTTTCCTTTAATAACAATGACAAGTTAATCATCATTTACAGATAGTAGTCAATGATGGTTGTCCCACTACCAGCTTGGTAATTGAGTTATGATAAATTTTGTCATCTTCGAAATATATATATATATATATATATAGAGAGAGAGAGAGAGAGAGAGAGAGAGAGAGAGAGAGAGAGAGAGAGAGTTGCAACTCCAAAAGAAATGAGAGGGTGGGGATTAAAAAATATCTCACACTTATAAATCGATTATCTCTTAGATGGCATGGATAACAATAACTATTCAAAATCAATCGTCCATTTATTCCTCTAAGCATCGAGATCAATTACCATTATGAACTAGTTGTTGAAATGGTTTGCCCAAACTTCTAATTATAACTTTGATTATCAATCATCCATGTCTACTAAGGTTGTTGACATTTAAGCAGTATATACAATCTCATGGTTGATAGCTCTTGTGGCTTGAGGGTTTAGTAAGGTGATTCCAAACCCAATTCAACCCTTACAATGATAAAAAAGAGGTTGGAGATATACCACAGGGTATTATTGAAGCCAACTACAAAACTCGAGTGTATTGTTATTCACCAATGCCCTAAATCAACTTTAAGTTTTCATCCATCAATTATCTTCAATTAATTCAGAGTTAGTTGCCCTCTACGTAGATCAATGTGTTGGGTTCATTATGCATATCAGGCAACATACATCCTCTCTCTCTAGTCTCTACACTGAGTTAAATGATGATGCAGGGGCATCTAAGCCCAAGGGAAACCGTTGGGCATGACCAACAAAAGACGCCCAGAGAATAGTCGACGACCTCTAGGACGAAGGGCGATAGTCGATGAAAGGTAGATGAGTTGTGGGGTTTCCGACCAACTGAGGTCGATGGCCAAGAATCAGACAATGTAATGAAATGGTCAAAGGTGATATCAACCAGACGAAGAAAGTAGTCAGGAGTCGACAATGACCAAGGAAGATGGTTTGAGGACTGAGAAGAATAGTTGACAACAGACAGTCGATGAGGATTGGTCGAGATGGAGGCTAGGGAGAGTGACAACATGAGTCACTTGTAGAGGATGAATTCCTTCTAGTTGAAGAGAGGGATAGTTGGTCCAGATGGTCAATGAATGGCTAAGAGTAGACTTCGGTTGAAGGGCCAAGTTGCAATAGAGACGAGGCTAGTCGGAGGACTAGACAAGTCGGTGATGACACTGACGTAAAAGAGGCCAACTACATCTGAGTGGTCGAAGGAAGAAGACAACAAAGACCAAGAGGGATCGATGGTTGAGTCGTTGAGCTGGTTTGATGTAGAAGAAGATCGACCAGAGGAAGTGTTCGAGTGCATGAAGGAGCCGACGTAGCATGGCGACGACTGAGTTACAGTCAAGGGCAAGACTGACTATAGTTGGGAAAGAGGTGACGTCCAACCGTCAGACCAAATGTGGCTGAAGGAGAGGCGATGAAAATTGAAGTCACGGAAGAAGTGTCGAACAGAGGATCAATGTGGTTGGTCGAGTGCAAGCCAACAAGTCAGAGTATAGTTCGGTCAACGGAGTACCGACTGAGCATAGGAGAACAATCGAAGTTGATCGACAGGGGAAGTCGACCAGGGGGATTTTCGACGACCACTGGTGCAAATGAACACTGGTTGTCGAATCCAAGTAGTCGAGTAGAAGTTGTCGATATGTGGTCGGCAGGGAGAAAGGTCGAGAGTCGACAAGTCTGATGTTGACAGACGACGATATTTCAACGAAAGAGGTCGGGTGTCGATGAGTTATCGGACAACGACACTGACTGATTGCGGCGGAAGCCAAGCGTGGAGTACAGGGCAGACTAGAAGTCGTGGAAGGGAAGTAAAGCCGACAAGTAAGATCGAGGGATGACGAAGTGTAGTATGGTCGAAGCAAGAGATGGTGCTGACAACTGTAGCAGATTCAAAGAAGTGCAGAAGTCAAGATGAAGTACTTAGCAGCCATTCGAGGTTGTTGAGGAAGTTATGAAGGTGGTTGGGATCATGACAGATGTCACCACAGGAAGAGGTTGTGAAACATGACCAGAGGGCGCTGACAACTATAGGTCTGCAAGATCTGGAGGATTCAGTGGACAAAGGAAGAGTGTCTTGCGGAATAGAGTAGACCTCGAGAAGAGAAACAATAGAGTAGAAGAGCAGTGCGAAGGAACAAAGGAGGGGATCGATCAACAGAGGATCGAGAAGATCATTCATCCATAGCTCAGCGAGCACTTTCATTCAACAAAGGCCGTCAGAGGGAGGAAGATCACGCACAGCCGAGAACACACAGAGAGAGATAGATTTTCATTATGTATATTGTAATAGGTTAAGGCCGACCAGTTTCATAGATTGCTTTGTATTTCACATTGTAATTTAGATTCAATTTAATAGAAGCCAACTTCTGGCATTCAATTCACATCCAGTCTATGTGAGCACCCGTGTGTTGTTGTGTGTAATAGTTAAGAAAGAGGCCCGTTGTCGGGACCGACCTTGCGCCAAATGAACAACTAGCAATTAATTTTACTAAATCAATTTCATGTAGCTTTAATCTTCATTCCAACAAAATGTTGGGCATTTTCTATAACAAAGCTCTGATTATAACTTTTGGAATGTTGTACTAACTCCATGGGACTTTGAAAGTGCTAGAGTGATATGTATGCATATTTCCTAAAGTATGGCTCGTCTTATTTTGTGTTGGAGCAAGCTACACTACTTTTTGCCTGAATTTCATTAGAGGGTAAAGCATATTGCCTATTGTTGGTACTGGGAGCATTCATTCCTCACATTCCTTGTGTAATACACATAAAGTGAACTTCCTAAGATTCATTTGATGTTACAATAGGGAGACTTAGTGAGGAACCAAAGAGTTAAGAGTTGTCTTGAAGGGAAAATTTCATTGGGATTTCATCATATACTTAATCAATATACATAGTTGGTCATTGATTTAATAAATAGGGATATAAGTCTCAAGGGTGCATTAGATATAGAATGGCCTTGACTAAATAGTCCTCCACCCATAACAAGAGTTATTCAGTAGGGTGAAGTAAACATTGATTCAAGTAGTACAATACATGGAGGAAATTAATAATAGCAAGTCATAAATCTTCCTTTACCACAAATGTAGAGTGTTGGTTGAAAATTAAGTAACAATCATTATTGATTGGCATATTGCAAAACATTCGTGTGTTTATTTTAGCATTGACAAGTGTAATATCCCGGATTTTTGGACTGACCATTCTTATGTTATATTGGGCCACGGCCCCGACATTTATGTTTTGGTTACAAGTATTGGGCATGAGCCCTAGCACATGTGATTTATCCTTTTATATTGATATACTGAGTATGGACCCTGACTGACTTCTTTATTGATTATATGATTGGGCGGGAAGGCCCTAATGTTGTGTTTATGTTCCTTAGCATATGATGTGGGTACAAGCCGTAATATATATATATTGAGATGACCTTCTGTTACTTATTGTGCAAAGCTATGATTTTACATGTTTAGCTTATATGATGTGTTGAGCGTGGACTCAAAAACACACAAGAGACCTACGTACTGGGCGTAAGCCCTGATGTACCTAGATGAAGGTTGATGTACTGGGAGTAAGCCCTGATGTACATCGAGTGTTGGGCATAAGCCCTGGAGCACTCCAAGCTTGAAAGAGAATGAATACCGGATCCGAGGCCACTTAAATATTCTATCTGTGCCTCACAACCACATTTTAGCTCAAGTGTTGAGCAGAGGCTCTGGAATTGCACTAGCGTAATGCCCATGTGAAAGTGTTGAGTTAAAAGGCTCTGAAGAGCACTCGAAGTTACTAGATCTCAAGTGTTGACTCGGAAGGACTCTGAATAGCACTACTGTGTCTTATCACAACTATTCGAATTGATTAAATCAATCTTATTATCATCAAGTACTTCGGGAACTACCATGTTAAAACGAGGGAATCTGACCTGCAAAGGGAGAGACTAGAGGTGCCTATCCTAGCTTACCGAGACCGTCCAATAAAGGGGACCTTATCCTTAAAAAGATTAAAAAGAAGTATCATGTGAAGATACATAAAAGATAACATCACCACTTAAATCATAAATTAACTAATAGTAGTTTCCTATGGTTAAACATGCATAAAAGCCTCAAGGCTAATGTCATTATTAATTATTTTAATAATAGTGATTGTTACTATTTATTTATTAAATACATTTATTTATATATAGTTGATGCATTGAGTTAATAAATCAATAGTGCATTAATAAATGGATTGAAATATTAAGTTGATCACAAATGATAGAAAGGCTTAAATAAAAAACACTTTAGTTAAACAAATAGAAAAGTCGTAGTTCCAAAAGAACTAGTAATTAATTAAAACAAATATTCTTTTATAAATTAAGTTATTTAATTTAAAGAAACTAATTATTCCAACAGTCCTAATTCAAGATTTCCCCTACATAAAGAGGACGGCCCCCAAAGTTTGGGGATCATCTTTTTATATAATTCTCTTAGAAAACAAAAGAGAACCTCTCTGCTCCAAGAAGTGAAGCATTCCCACATCAATTTCCAGATCTGAATCAACTATGAACCTAGGACCTCTATCTCTCAGTTTGCATGTCAGAACCAGCTTGGGGGGATCCATACTCAACCAGGAACGGTTGTAGGATCATGGTTGGGAGGAACGTGGTAGTCCCAAGGTTATCTGGTTCCAGGATCAATTGTCAGGTCAGTTAAAAGTTCAACAGTTTTCCACTAATTATTTGACTGAGTGTGCAGGTCATTATAGTCAGGAGAAAGCTACAGAAATAAGCAGTTATACAAAACTTACAAGACCTTCAAACAAATTTTTTTTAGAATTTAAATTTATGTCAATATTAAGTCAAGATTCTGCCCAGAATCCAGTGGCGTTGTCTAGCAGGTCTAGCCCAGCTAGCCTTTGCTAGCCAAACGTATTTTTACTTTCTAAAGTTAGGGTTATCACTAAATATTGTTTTTAAGTAGTTGTTCCTATTTCTTTTTCGCTCTTGTTCATTAAATTCTTTTAGAAACGAAAAGTATTATCTTAGCTACTGTAAATCTATATTTATTTTTAGACCAGGCATCGAAACTTCATCTACACCTTTCAAAACGTTTTGCAACAACGTTACACAAACATCTCTAGCCAAAACTTACAAAAAAACACATTCTACAGGCTTCACGATTGATAAACGTAGCATACAACATTCTAATCTTATACCAAACAGTTCAACGATTACATGAAACTTTATACAGACCTTTCCCAAGAAACACGATTTCAATATAATAGATTTCATTCTACTTATCCTACGCTATAAGTTCATAACCCAAGTTAGGAGTCAATAGCACTCTTCGTGCAGGACCCACAGTAAACAAGAAAGCCCAAACATGAGTACATTCTGTCAAACATAGACGTCAACAAATCGAAACCACTATTTCTTAAACCCTAGATACATCTCAGAAATAGAGGCGCATGAGACCCATTAGCATTCATCTAAATTTGCACGACAAATTCATAAATCACACAAAATCACCATAGAACTAGAAATCAATCCAACGCAGACATAGGATAAAAACCATAGGGTTCCTCGATTTCTAGCTACAACACAGGAGTAGTTGTGTTATGAAACCCTGACGCATTCATCTACTTTCCACATCAAAATCGTGAACGCCCAGAACGAAAATCGAAATAAGAAGTTAGTACAACCACATAAATCGACTGAGCCACATCTTCATTCTTTAAACCAAAAGATTACATTGATAGGAGATAATAGTAGAAACATTGTAGTCTTTATTTCACACCCAAAACATACGTTCGAACACCATACATTATACAGGAGAGAGTCCCCTGTGTAAACCCCAATTTCATAACAGGCCTCAATATTACAACATTTTTGCCAAACAATGGTTTTCAAAACCAAGCCCCCAACACTTTAGTCTCAGCATCAAAACAAACAAGTATTCATTGAGCCTTAACTTCATAAAAATTACATAGGAGCCACATTCACAAAGGTTATCACCGTTTACACAGTCCAACCATTAAGGCGACTTGTAGAAAGCCAAAAAAAAGGAAGCCCTGTATCGTGCTCATCAAAACCCCACCACGAAAACACACAGTACACCAACAGGGATGCGAGAAGCAGAGTAGCAGGGATGGTAGCTGGACTTACCACTACCAACGACCATGCCGATGAATCTCCTGAACATGCACAAGCAAACCACGCCAAGACTTTTACTGCTTGCCAAAACAAACAACCAAACCATAAGTGAAAAATCTGCTACCTGTGCATATAGGAATTTGATAATGCAATAGATCAGTGAGCGTTGCATGTCATACCTGAGCAGGAGGAAAGCATCTCTACACCATCAAGTAAAGCTACCATCGTCAAGGTGCATTGACCATGAGTGTAGCTTAGGTCAGGGCACAAAGCCACCTCCAGAAAAACACGAAGTGCAGCAAACCAAACTAAAAACACAGGAGTCGTGGTCATAAGGCAAAACCCCAATTCAAGTGGTTGCTCTTGGTGTTCGGTCCTTTGGTAGTACCCTGTGTACCCGAACACTACTGCTCGTGGGTACCCACAGGATTTCCTTCGACAGTAGCGTGTAACTCCAAATTTTGTTGGTTTATGGCTATTAGATGTTGCTGGGTGAGTTTGGTTGGTTCCTGAGTCATTGTTGGCCTCTTTCTTGACTGTTACATGCCTTGGTTGTGACCGGATATCTTCGTTTCTCTTGGTTGAGCCTTCTTGGTATTTTCCTTTTGAGCTCTTTCCTTTGGCTGAGTCTTGCTGTTTAGGATCTGCTGGGTTATCTTAGTGATCTTCTCGGCACTTCAGTGACTGAATAGTAGGATTTTGCTTGCTTTTTTTCATTCCATTTATATTGAAAAAATACAAAAATATTCATCTAGTTTTTTGCATTTTCCTTCTTGTTTATAAGCGAAAATACAAAAAAATATTTTACTTTCATGTACTGCATCTTGCATTGAGTGCTTGTTGCCTTCATTTTAGGTTCTGGTAGTGCATCGAAAAGATAAAAGATTGCATCTTTATTTCATAATTGTTAGTTGATTTTGCATATTAGTGACATTGTTTTATTGGATAGATGAGTCTAGGATTGGATGATTTTGCATACTATTGAGTCTACACATCACTAGTTTCACGATCATATCCCATGAGTAACCACAACCACTAAAATTAATGCTTAATCATTAAAATTGATTAGATTGATTTTATTTATAGGGTACACCAACTAGCATAGGTTTAGAGTCTTGGAATAAATCATTGTGAGTTAACAATCCAAGACTACTAGACAAAACCTTAGATGTCTGACCAGGGAGTGGAGGAATCCATGGTATAGATCGATGTTCTCAGGAAGCTCTACTCAATCCAGAGTTAAGCACGAGGTCATGGGAGGTTGGTTGAGGAGATATCCCTCTGATACCGGCTGAATGTTGGAGATATATCCAGGATTTGTTCGTATCGGGGGGTACCGAAAGTTTGTCCTCTTGTGCTTCGGCCTTAGCTACCCTGCCCATACGACAGGTCCCACCTGCGACTGTCCCCCTGAGCATTGGTTATATTGTGGTGAACATAGTTTCCT
This sequence comes from Larix kaempferi, assembly GCA_027924585.1. Taxonomy (NCBI): domain Eukaryota; kingdom Viridiplantae; phylum Streptophyta; class Pinopsida; order Pinales; family Pinaceae; genus Larix; species Larix kaempferi. The sequence goes on from BSBM01000893.1 coordinate 17,804,465, forward strand.
TACCTAGGTACCGCATAGGGTACTTGCAGTGGTTATGCTGTTTGTGTCGTGAGTCAGATAGGGATTGGATAGCACAGTTGTGTTCATGCAGTGGACTTGACCCTGTCGACACAGTGAAGCCTGGGTGTCTCTATAACTAATTCTGTTACCTCCGGCTATAGTTTGGGAGTCTCAAGCCTCTCCTAGACGAGACATACAGGCTCTAGTGTTGGGAGCTCATTTAGCCACTTTGTTTGTTTGCTCTTGGCTGTAGTTTCTCTAAGTGTGTGCTTTTGATTTATTGTTTTTGATCGATAGTTGGCCTTTAGGAGACGCTGTGTCTCTCTCCAGAGATAACATGGCGCTGATCCCTACTCTCTGCTGGTCCTGTCAATTGGCTGGTTTAAAGCCAGCTTTGGTTACACACCCTATTGCTAGAGTACGTCGGAGGGCTCCCTCTGAGTCTTCAGATTCTTACGTGACTTACGTTGAAGACTACATGACTGCACATCCCGATATCAGGAAAGATCCTTCTACTCCTTCGAGTGGAGTTGAACATACTTTCGATCCCCATACTCCTCGAGAGGATTGGGGAGGTGATCCACCTGAGACTCAACCTAGTTTTGTTTGGCTTAATCCACTTGACTGGGATCCGTTTGATCCTTCGAATCCGGACAATTATCTTTATGGGATGCCTGACTTACCCGACGAAGGAGAACAGGATGAGCCTTTCATTCCTTCATTTCCACGTGATTTTAGATACGGGAGACCTGAGACTCATGATGATACTGGCCCTATGATCAACCCCATCGCACTCTCTTTTGGTATGCCTAGTCATAATACTGTCGAACCTTCCACTATGGTTGGTACTCACGCTGGCACTAGTCAAAGTGTTAGCCATACTATACCCACTGGGGGCACTACCCTTGCTGGGGTCACTACGTTGTCCACCCACTCACATAGTATGGGGACTGGTCAAATTCCTAACCATGCTAATGTTGGAACACGACCACCTCCTAGGAATACCTAACCTAACTGGAATGTTGTTCGGAATATGACTCGCCATCCAGAACCTAATATACGTGTTGCTACTCGTCAACCCAGGACTACTTTTGCACATGATACTGTTCCTCCCAACCACGGGGGTGGACACATACCGCATACTTTTGCGTCCACTGCTACCATTAGTAATGCTAATGTATGGGGTGGGAATATTTCCTATCCACATGGACATCACACCACCAACCCTACTACTGGTCACACCCATATTAGAGCTGGGGATGCTTCTCATGGTTCTGGTCACCACACGACTGCTCAAGCTAATCCTAATGCTGGGGGTGGGAACATACCATACCATTACGGTCATTACAACACGGTTCCTGCTATGAATAGTACATACATGCCCCATACTCATGGTGGCAACCCTTACTACAACACAGTCGGTGCTGGCCACCAGTATCACCCACCACCCCAATATGGTGCTCAAAACGTGCATATACCTGCTTACTCTCAAATGGGTCTAGCAGGGGGAGGTTTTCAATCTTATGGCCATGGGAAAGCTTATGGGCCATTAGGTCCTCATTATTAGCAGTTTAATCCTCATGGTCAAGCTTTTGGTCCATCCTATAACACAGTTTCGTTTAACCAACCTTTTATGGGAGCTTATAATCAAGCTTTCCAGCCGCAGCTCCTATTCCTTGCACGCTTGAATCTCCCAGATCTTTCGAAGCTCACGAATGATCCGGTGTGTCACGACCCTACTTGGCCCTCGATCCCTACCAAGCTCCCTTCGGACATTCCAAAGTTTTAGGGGAAAGGTGGTGAGGATCCAGGCAATCATGTCACAACGTTTCACCTTTGGTGCTCCTCCAACTCTTTGAATCATGATTCCGTTCGATTACGACTATTTCAACGCACCCTCACCGGGGCAGCCGCGAAGTGGTATGTGGAGTTGCCCGAAAATACCTATAGGGGATTCAACGAGATTGCTTTGGTTTTCTTAGACCATTTCCAGTTACCGGTTCGTTATGATACTGGTACTGAGTTGTTGTCCACCTTCCATCAGAATAAGGCCACACATATTTCTTACCACGTTCAAGAGTGGCGTCGGCGGAAGAGATTAGTAAAAGCCACCATTCCTCTAGAGTTCCTATTGGAATGTTTCCTCAAGTCTTTACTTCCATACATTGCTAAGGATGTTTCGATGTTCGACATTGTGACTGAGGAACAAGTTATCTTGAAAGTCCAGCAGTTAGATCTACTTTATTCTAAGTCTGGCATTTTGTATGACATTATTCTTGATGCACCAAGAACAAGACATGAGCCTACGTCAGTTCCTGGACCACATGCCGATGGCATGGGGTCTGCATGCACTTTCCCTGTAGACTTGGTAGCTAATCAAACGCAAAATTTGTCGCTAAACCAGTCTGGTCCCGGACAGGTTCACACCTTGTCCACTTCCACTCCATCGTTTGATGTACACAATGTGCAATCAATGAAATCGTCGGGTAACCAGCAACCTGGTGGTAAGGAAAAGGGGAGAAATAATCGTAGGGGTGGAAACAATGGAAGTAACAACAATATAAATTGTAATACTCCTCGTAAAGAGAATGCCAACCCTCCTCGGGAAGGCGGTAATGCTGGCGAGGATCGTAAACCTAGGAGTAGGGTGAAATTCCCTTGCAAGCTTTGTGGGGAGGATCATCTTACTCACTTATGTCCTCGAATTGAAGAAGCATCGAAGCATTTGGCACAGAGCCCAGCTGTGTTGAAGGATCCCCTTCCTCATCATCAAAACATGGCTTCACATGATCCCACCACTGGTTATGGTACTAATGAAACAACTTCTTCCAATATTAGTGGTTATGGATGTGTGAACATGGTTCAGTCGGAGGTTTGTATTGCTACTCGTCAACGCGATTATGGTGTACCACAACCGAATTTGGGGAATGAGCCTCCCCCTCCTCTTGACAATTCCTTGCATATCGAGAATCCTTCCATTATGCCGCGAATACCAAAAGGTGTTCTCAAGCGCTCCACGCATAATCCTAATGCTCGAGCCGCCCATAACTACTCCATTGTAGAAGATTTTGGCCAAACTCCATGTGCCATGTCGGCTCTTGAAGTTTTGCAAGCCTGTCCTTCTCAGAATCATGCCCTTTTGAGTGCGTTAGGAGTCCAGGATGGGGGAAGTCCTAGTGTTATCAAGTTCGATACTATTGATGTCCAACATCGCTTACCTTACCACGTGGCTTTTCAAATCCAGGTGGTTTTCCTTAAGAGCTTCGCCAAACGTACTATGGTTGATGAAGGTGCCTCCGCGTCAGTAATGTCGCTAACTTGTTGGAAAGCTCTTAGCTCTCCTCCTCTACTCGCGTCTAGAACCACACTCACTGCATTCGACGGTAGATCTTTTATGCCGCATGGAATTATCCCTTCCCTTGTTGTCTCCTTGGGAGGTAAGTCCGTGCCTATTGAAATCGAAGTGGTCGATGCGCCCATCGACTACAACCTTTTACTGGGAAGAAACTAGATGTACGCTATGAAGGTTGTCGCGTCTACTGTATTTAGAGTTATTTGCTTTCCCCATGAAGGCAAGATTGTGACGATCGATCAACTGGATTATGTTGGCACTCCTTCCACAGCATCCACGGGATCTGTAGTCCCGCAAGTTTCTGATTCTCAACCGGCAACTGGGAACATAGGTGTTGGAATGTAACCCTCATTGATGGGAACTTTTAATCTTTCTGCACCTATGAATTTTATTGGAACCATCACTGATAGTGCATCTCCTCCTTCGAATGATATGTTATGTCGGACCTCCTATTCAAATGATCCATGGATTTTACCGTCCATGAGTTCCACGTCTGGAGACATTGCGCACGTCGGGATGCCTATGCCTTTATCTGTAGCGGAGCTCGCTTACGATCATATACAACAAACCACTGCAGATACGGATCTCTCTTCTTCCCACACAGTTGAAGAAGATCCCGTTACGCTGCCAGTTTGGGCAGCCAACTCATCTTGCTCTCATGATTGCCTTGATGATACTTTACCATCTGATGAAGCTATCCTCGAGGCTATGTGTGGTAGTGAGAGACCTTGGGAAGATATGCACCATCGCTCTTATTTCCTTCCCAACCTCGAGCTCATTGAGCAGGAGGAGTTTAGGATGACTCTAGCTGAGATGGTTGGTCACCCTGTGGCTCTTTTGGAGTCGCATGATGTTTTTGCGGAGGGGAATATGGCCAATATTTCCCCAACCACTTCGATCTACGTCTCTCGTACTCCCGAAAAAGTGGAGAATGTTTACATCGGTGCCGGTTGCACTCCTGAGGAGATTGCTATTTACACTGAATTGTTTACAAAAATCCAGGAATCTTTCACTTGGTCATACGAGGAGATGCCAGGAATAGACCCCCGCATTGTTGAACACGAGATTAGAACATATCTTGATGTTAAACCGGTTCGACAATGCTTACGTGCTGTGAACCCTAGGAAGGCAGCTGCTATCAAGGCAGAGGTGGAGAAACTGCTCAAAGCTGGTTTCATCTACCCTGTTCCCCTTACCGAATGGGTGTCAAATCCTGTTCCTGTGGATAAAAAGTAGGGAACGATCCGTGTATGCACTGATTTCAAAGATTTGAACCGTGCATGTCCGAAAGAAAACTTCCCCATGACATTCATTGATCAAATATTGGATGCTTGTGTGGGGAGTGAGATTTTTTCATTCATGGATGGATTCTCGGGTTATAATCAGATTCAAATCAAACCCGCGGACCAACATAAGACAACATGTATTTTTCCATGGGGAACATTTGCATATCGGAAAATGCCCTTCGGCCTCAAGAACGCTGGAGCTACTTTTCAGCGAGCCATGACCTATGCCTTTCATGATCTTAAGATGATTATGGAAGTTTTCTTGGATGATCTTGCTGGCCATTCTCGCAAGAGAGTGGACCACCCCAAGCACCTCCGTATGATTCTCGAACGATGTATCCACTACAAAATTTGATTGAATCCAAACGAGTGCATATTCGCTGTTAGGACTGCTCGCCTTCTAGGATTTATAGTTTCGAGGGAGGGTATTAGAGTCAATCCTCTCAAAGTTGAGGCAATACTTCAGTTGCCTCCTCTGCGTAATCTGTTACAACTTCAGAGCCTCCAAGGGAGAGCTACTTTTCTGCGTTGGTTTATAGCTAACTATGCTAGTATTACTAAAGGTTTCGCATGCCTATTGAAGAAAGACACACCTTTTATCTGGGATGAGCAAGCCTAGCATTCTTTCGACACCCTTAAGAAAGATTTGGTATCGGCCCCCATGCTTAGTTTGTCGGACTTTACATGAGATTTCATTCTTTATGTGGCCACGTCTCAAGAGACTATTGGCATGGTCTTGGTTCAGGTAGACGATGCGCTCGTCAAGCATGTTATCTATTATCTCAGTCGAAATTTAGTAGACGCTGAACTAAGGTACACCCATGTAGAAAAGCTGGTGCTTGCGACTGTCCACGTAGTCCAACAGTTATGACATTACATTTTTCTTCGAACAACAACCGTTGTAGCTCACATCAATCCATTTCAGTTCGTGTTATCACGACGCCTTATCAGGGGTAAGTATAATAAATGGATTGTGATCCTTTAGGAATTTGATCTCGATTTTGCTTCGGCAAAATCGGTGAAATCATTGGTATTCGCTGAGCTTATGTCGGACCTCCCATGGCTTGATGAGGATGTCATTCACGAAGATTCCTTTGTGGATGAACACTTATTTCTTATCTTGACCGAGGACCCTTGGTATGGGGATGTCATTGTATATCTCCAAACTTTGAAGTTTCCTCCGCATTATTCACGAGATGAGCGACGGCGTGTGGGACATCACGCTAAAGATTATACTATTGTCAGTGACACTTTGTATCGTCAAGGAAAGGATTCCATCCTTCATCGTTGCTTGACTCACGGAGAAGCGGAACGGCTACTTAATGATTGCCATGCGGGGGTGTGTGGCGATCACTTATCCGGGCTTGCTACAGCCCAGCGTATCATGCGAGATGGTTATTTTTGGCCTACCATATTTAAAGATTGTATTAACGCTGTGAAGAGATGTCACCCTTGCCAGGTGTTTTCTCAGAACGTACATTCGCATCCAGCGCCCCTCCATCAGGTCGTCACTGTCGGTCCCTTCACTAAGTGGGGGGTAGATTTCATGGATTGCAAACCAGCTCCGGTGGGGGGCATCATCATATTATCGTGGCTGTGGATTATTTTTCCAAGTGGGATGAGGCCATGCCTACTGTAAAAGCCGACGGTGCTACTGCAGCCCATTTCGTGTTCAATTAGACTATCACTTGATTCGGTATCTTGAAGGAGATTGTCACCGACCATGGCAGTCACTTTCAAAACAAGATGATGGAGGATTTGTCTCTCAATCTTGGGTTTCATCAGGAACACTCGTCTTCCTAATATCCTCAAGCGAATGGTCAGGTTGAAGTAGTAAATAAGTCTTTAAAGACCATTCTCCAATGTACCATCCAACAAAGCAAGACCAATTGGCATATCATGTTATATCCTGCTTTGTGGGCATATCGAACCGTAGTAAGACTGCCATCGAGTTCTCACCATTCCAGTTAGTTCATGGTGTGGAGTCACTTTTACCGATTGAATGCGAGATCCCTTCGTTCAAGCTAGCCATAGAGCTCCTCCCTGATACGACGGAGATTGAGCAACGTTTAGTACACCTCGAGCAACTTGATGAGCACCGTCAAGATGCCGCTGTGGCCATTGATGTTAACAAGCATTGTGTCAAGGTTCAATATGATAGGTCTGTCTGTCCCCGACAATATGCTAAAGGTGACTTGGTTCTCCTGTATGACCAGGATAAAGAACCCCTAGGGGCAGGCAAGTTCAATCCCATGTGGCACAGTCCTTACATTGTGAGGCGTGTCCTTGAAAAAGGATCTTATGAGTTAGAAGACTATGAGGGAGTTGCCTTGAAGGAGCCTAGAAATGGGCTCTACCTCAAGCGGTATTACGCTTGAACCTCTGGTTCAGGATGATACTTTTGTACACTATTGTATAGTTTTTCTTATAATTTTTTGGACCCACTTTTCTATAGTTTTTGCCATTTTGAGCCGTTATGAACTAATATCGTGTCATGGAGTAGTGTTTTTTCAACAGATTTCCTCGCCGAGAGTTGTTATGAACCATTTCACACCTACGACAGGTACATTCCACACATGGCATATAGGTTAGATTCCATTTTCACATGCATTATGCATTTGACCTGTTGACCATTTTCATAAACCCTAGGTGAAACCCCGCTTCATGACTGACACAGAACCTTCACACTGCTATAGAAGTGTCGTTATGTGGCGATAGGGCTTTCCCGAACATGGGTACCCTAGTTAGAACCCATTTATGCATTATGGTGCCCATGCCATTGTTTGTCCTTAGGATTGGGAGTCCTTTGTAGTCACGCCATGACGTTGTGATAAAGACTCATACTCTCTTTGTCTTATGCTGGCTATCTCCCTTAAGGACTCCCCTAAGTTATATCATGTTGTGATTGCATTGCATCATCCTGCTTGTTGCTTGAGCCTTGTGTCGGCTCCCACTTACTCAATTGTTAGCCTAGTGCCTGAGCACTTTTTCCCCTGTCGAGCCCTGTAGAGCTTATATTTTTCCTTTGCAATTTGATGACCTTTTGACCCTAAGGGAATGCACCCCCGAGTGTCCACATCCTGCATGCATTTCCTTGCATTGAGCATAGGTATGTTCCACTGCTCGGAACTAGTCTGCTAGCTATTTGACACTCATTCCCTCACCTGTTGTACTATAAGCAATTTTCTTCTTTTTCAAGCTTTTCCCAAAAAATACCAAAAAAATCAAAAATCAAATATGAAAAAGACCAAAAAAATCAAATATTCCAAAAATCCGGATGGGATTATGGTAACTATTTCTTGTTGGCAGCCGTTGTGTCGCCTTTGAACAGAGCATTCATTCCACTCCGTACATTATGAGTTGGGACTATAGTTGGGCCTTAGGAGATGTACTTGTTTCTTAGTTTTCTCCACCGATTGGTTAAGCTTCCAGTCATTATGGAGCCCTCTGTAATGCCTCCTGCATTGCACAGTTTATGTCAAGTCTATGCTTCCTGAGTCTATCCATCTGCTAATGCTCTTGTTCAAAGGAAGTACTGAAACCATTGTCGGCCACTCCTTAGATCTCTTGACTATTGCATGCCGGACATCCTAATTGAGTCAGTCTGTTTCACCTAAGTTCTTCCAAATCTTTCAGCATTGTTGGTACCTCGTGGTGGTTGATGGGGGATGCCTTAATGCCCTCCTTCCAGCGAGTCTCGTTCTGTTGAATTCAACTCATTTATTCCGGAACTTGAGGCTTAGAGTTCAGTTGAGTACCTTGAGGCTTGTAGTCATTAGTGGTAGGTTCTCTCGCCATCGACAGTTTTGGGAATACACAATGTCCCCTGATCGATGGATTCATCCTAGTGTTCGACTTCAACCCATTTATTCACACTCTGATGATTGTGCTATGTGCCTTGATGCCCATTTTCATTATTGGTGGGTCATCTCGCGTCTGTTAACAGTATACATCATTGACCAGTAATCAGAAGATGTCCCATCAGGTTCGACCCCAACTCCTTTATTCACTTGATGGGACTTGCACCATCAAAGACTTGTGTAGACGACCCTAGGTGATTGTGGCATTTAGTATGATACATATGACTTTGACTTTACATCTGAGATATCACCTCTCAGATTTCAACAGTTTGTACCTCCAGTTTTACACCAGTTGTCTTCTTTTCAGCAGAAGACCGTATCTTACTGTAGAGGGATCATGGCTATGATCACTTATGACAGGTATCCATTGTATATTGCCTATTCATGGCCATTGTATCATATTGTTGTACTATACCGACATGTATTCAGAGATACTATTGTATTATGATGAGTGAGTTGTTCTTTCCACTTGTGTCTCCATCACTCCACTTCTGAGTTTTATAATGTATTTCGGCCATCGTAGCACTTTCAGTCTCTCACCTCACACATTAGGGGGCATCTGTTACACAGAAATCTTCTACCCTGTGAGCATCAACATAATTTGGCCTTTAGGATCCATTTCAGTGACTCAGATCCATTTTTATCCTTCAGTGATACCAGTTTGCCCTATTTTTATTCCTACCCGCCTGTTGCATCTGTATAGCAGGCATACCTGCGAGTTGCATCCCTATAGCCCGCGGGTAGCATTTAAAATGGTAAAAACCACTATTTAATTACTTTTTACTCCCAAAAAGCGGTCATTGGGTGACCTTTGGCTCTCCATCTTCCCAAGTAACGCCTCGATGTGTCCTTTCACTTACCTTTGAGAGGACTATATATTGAGCACATATGGCTTATGGACGGGGGGAAGAGGAGAATCGTAAGAGAGCTCTAGTGGACTTCTGCCCTATCTTGAGTCTACACTCATTGATCCTTGTAGTTATGAACCATTTAAGTTCACCTTCCAAACTCCTTTCTAGTTTGAGTTTTCCATTCATGGAGGATTGAAGTGGTGGAGGCACAAGTGGATTGATCTAGATCTTGGTTTAGATTGGTTGCAGGCAAGAGGTCGTATCACTTTGTACTTCTTCTTGTTCATTAATAGAAATACTCTTATTCTCATCCATTCATTGTGTGAATGTCATTTATTATACATTAAGTTACATTTGCTTGTGATATTATGGACCATTGTCATTGATAATGTTAATGTCATTTATATATTATACGTACTTGTTGGATATTGGTTGTCAAGACTAATTTGCAGATTTCAAGTGCATGGATTGAAATCTCCAACAGGGATCTACATCAAACGTTTGATCGAGGTTGGTTACATTTCTCCATTATCTTAACATTGTCATTTATAATAGCATTGCTTTGAGAATTGAGTAGATTTCTGGTAGTCATCTGTCTGCTGTGGTATTCCCAAGCCATAGTGAGTTTTCTCCAATACAGAAATGGCGACTCCATTAGGGAAAACATCCATGTTTGGGAAATTTTTTGAGCATTAGTCCATAATTAGAGTTGCTGTTTATCGAAGATCTGTGTCACTGATTGGCTGTTAAGATATACTATAGAAACCTTGCTTTTTTCTAAGCCTCTAGACTCTTTAATTTCCCATTTACCTTTCCTCACCCACGGGCTAGCTTAGTTCTTCCCGTGTCTACCCGCCTCTGTTTACTCTACTGCTTGCGGGTACCTGCAGGATTTCCTTCGACAGTAGCGTGTAACTTCGAATTTTGTTGGTTTATGGCTATTGGTTGTTGCTGGGTGAGTTTGGTTGGTTCCTGAGTTTTTGTTGGCCTCTTTCTTGATTGTTTCATGCCTTGGTTGTGACCAAATCTCTTCGTTTCTCTTGGTTGAGCCTTCTTGGTTTTTACCAATCTTTGGTTTTAGCCTCTTGGTTTTTTCCTTTTGAGCTCTTTCCTTTGGTTGAGTCTTGCTGTTTAGGATCTGCTGGGTTATCTTAGTGATCTTCTCGGCATTTCAGTGACTGAATAGTAGGATTTTGCTTGCATTTTTTTGTTCCATTTATATTGAAAAAATACAAAAATATTCATCTAGTTTTTTGCATTTTTCTTCTTGTTTATAAGCGAAAATACAAAAAATATTTTACTTTCATGTACTGCATCTTGCATTGAGTGCTTGTTGCCTTCATTTTAGGTTCTGCTTGTGCATCGAAAAGATAAAAAATTGAATCTTTATTTCAGAATTGTTGGTTGATTTTGCATATTAGTGACATTGTTTTATTGGATAGATGAGTCTAGGATTGGATGATTTTGCTTACTATTGAGTCTACACATCACTTGTTTCACGATCATATCCCTTGAGTAATCACAACCACTAAAATTAATGCTTAATCATTAAAATTGATTAGACTGATTTTATTTATAGGGTACACCAACTAGCATAGGTTTAGAGTCTTGGAATAGATCATTATGAGTTAACAATCCAAGACTACTAGATGAAACATTAGGTGTCTGACTAGGGAGTGGAGGAATCCATGGTATAGATCGGTGTTCTCAGGAAGCTCTACTCAATCCAGAGCTAAGCACGAGGTCATGGGAGGTTGGTTGAGGAGATATCCCTCTGATACCGGCTAAATGTGGGAGATATATCTAGGATTTGTTCATATCTGGGGGTACCATAGGTTCGTCCTCTTGTGCTTCGGGCTTATCTACCCTGCCCATATGACGGATCCCACCTGTGATTTTCCCCTTGAGCATTGGTTATATTGCGGTGAACATAGTTGCCTTACCTAGGTACCGCACAGGGTACTTGCAGTGGTTATGCTGTTTGTGTCCTGAGTCAGATAGGGATTGGACAACACAGTCGTTTTCGTGCAGTGGACTTGACCCTGTCGACACAGTGAGGCCTGGGTGTCTCTATAACTGATTCTGTTACCTCCGGCTATAGTTTGGGAGTCTCAAGCCTCTCCTAGGTGAGACATACCGGCTCTAGTGTTGGGAGCTCATTTAGTCACTTTGTTTGTCTGCTCTTGGTTGTAGTTTCTCTAGGTGTGTGCTTTTGATTTACTATTTTTGATCGATAGTTGGCCTTTAGGAGACGCCGTGTCTCTCTTCGGAGATAATGTGGCGTGGAGCCCTACTCTCTGCCGGTCCCGTTAGTTGGCTGGTTTAAAGCCAGCTTTGGTTACACACCGTATTGCTAGAGGACGCCGGAGGGCTCCCTCTGAGTCTTCAGATTCTTACGTGACTTATGTTGAAGACTACATGACTGCACATCCCGATATCGGGAAAGATCCTTATACTCCTTCGGGTAGAGTTGAACATACTTTCGATCCCCATACTCCTTGAGAGGTTTGGGGGGTGATCCACCTGAGACTCAACCTGGTTCTGTTTGGCCTAATCCACTTGACCGGGATCCGTTTGATCATTCGAATTCGGACAATTATCTTTACGGGATGCCCGACTTACCCGAGGAAGGAGAACAGGACGAGCCTTTCGTTCCTTCGTTTCCACGCGATTTTAGATACGGGAGACCTGAGACTCATGATGATCCTGGCCCTATGATCAACCCCACTACACTCTCTTTTGGTATGCCTAGTCATAATACTGTCGAACCTTCCACTATGGTTGGTACTTACACTGGCACTAGTCAAAGTGTTAGCCATACTATACCCACTGGGGGCACTACGTTGTCCACCCACTCACATAGTATGGGGACTGGTCAAATTCCTAACCATGCTAATGTTGGAACACGACCACCTCCTAGGAATACGCAACCTAACCAGAATGTTGTTCGGAATACGACTCACCATCCAGAACCTAATACATGTGTCGCTACTCGTCAACCTAGGACTACTTTTGCACATGATACCATTCCTCCCAACCACGGGGGTGGACACATACCGCATACTTTTGCGTCCACTTCCGCCACTAGTAATGCTAATGTATGGGGTGGGAATATTTCCTATCCACATGGACATCACACCACCAACCCTGCTACTAGTCACACCCATATTGGAGCTGGGAATTCTTCTCATGCTTTTGGTCACCACACAACTGCTCAAGCTAATCCTAATGCTAGGGGTGGCAACATACAATACCATTATGGTCATTACAACACGGTTCCCGCTATGAATAGTACATACATGCCCCATACTCATGGCGACAACCCTTACTACAACACAATCGGTTTTGGCCACCAGTATCACCCACCACCCCTATATGGTGCTCAAAACGCGCATATACCTGCTTACTCTCAAATGGGTCCAGCAGGGGGAGGTTATCAATCTTATGGCCATGGGAAAGCTTATGGGCCATCAGGTCCTCATTATCAGCAGTTTAATCCTCATGGTCAAGCTTTTGGTCCATCCTATAACACAGTTCCGTTTAACCAACCTTTTATGGGAGCTTATAATCAAGCTTTCTAGCCGCAGCTCCCGTTCCTTGCACGCTTGAATCTCCTGGATCTTTCAAAGCTCACAAATGATCCGGTGTGTCACGACCCTACTTGGCCCTCGATACCTACCAAGCTCCCTTCGGAAATTCCAAAATTTGAGGGGAAAGTTTTTGAGGATCCGGGCGATCATGTCACAACGTTTCACCTTTGGTGCTCCTCCAACTCTTTGAATCATGATTCCGTTCGATTATGACTATTTCAATGCACTCTCATAGGGGCAACCACGAACTGGTATGTGGAGTTGCCCAGAAACACCTATAGGGGATTCCATTAATAAGATCAGAGCCATACTGATAGAGCTGTATTATTAAAATGAGCTGCTTGTTTACCATACTGGAAAATAACAGATATCAAGCATAGTAAGTCATAGAGGATAGTAGAGTCGAATAAGGACTCTATTCCTTCTTTGAAGGATATGGAAAACAGAGTAAGAGTTATATTTAATCTATTTGAGTCATTTAGATGGATAGCTTAGCTTTAACTTAAAGAGATTGTTAGCTCGTAGAAGCTTTTAGGTAGCTTAGTGGAGCTTAGTTAGCTCGAGGAAGGTTTGATCAAGAGGAACAAGCTCAGAGTTTTGAATCTTGGAGCTTACACAGAGAGAGAGAGAGGTCTTTGTTTTTAATGATTGATCCATTGTATTTAGGTTCAAATAAAGTACCATTGTGAAATAAGATCGTATGCCTGTATTTTTGGCTTAATTGAGTTTATTGATTGATTTTGGAAGCAATTTCCCATTTGAATCATATCTTGTGACCATGTTGATTGAAGAAATGTCTCGAGTATTGACATTTACACAAAGTAGTCAATGGGCTTGCTAACTACATTACGTAAAATTCTTTAATAGTGGTCATGGCAGCTTCAGGTTACCTATAGGTGATACTCCCAATGCCTAAAAGGAAACCTATAGGTGATACTCCCAATGCCTAAAAGGAAACCTATAGGTGATACTCCCAAATAATGTTGAAATTGTATTGATAATAAGGATCTATACGTCTTAATCCCAGCCCGACCGGCTATGGGTTTGTTCTCAGGCATACAGAAGGGTAATAGTCAGCTTCAAAATTGGCCATCTGGGGCATGAGACTAATAATGCAGCTGAACTGGAAGGTCATCTTCAGGGAATCCAACTGGCTTGCACCCATAATTGTACTCCCCTTGTTGTGGAGGGTGATTCCCAGATTATTCTCCACATGGCCAAATGCAGCTCAATGGTGGCGACGTCGTGGCGGTTGGAGGGAAAGCTAGATAATTTGGCGTCTCTTCTATCTCTGGTGTTGGCTATTTATTTCTCCCATGTTAAGCGCAATGGGAACAAGATGGCGGACCTGCTCGCTAACCTTGGGGAGGTGAATCACTTGGACCTAAGCGCCCAAACGTGGGAAAACCTGTCGAAATCGGATATTCTTCCCCGCGATATGATGAGTTACCATGCTGATGATGGAGGGTGACGTCAGGCGAAGGATCGTGCTGCCACATTATCGATGAGCAGTCTTTTCATCCCTTTCCTGTGGAGTTTGCTGTCTTCTCACTAACTCGGAAAGGTACTTCTACCATGATTACAGGAGGGAAGGATTTAAGTGAAGCATGATTTGCCATTAATGGACATTGCGAAAGGTCACCACCTTCAGTTGTTGTACGATTTTCCATTAATGGATTGTGCGAAAGATCACCACCTTCAGTTGTAGTAAGATTTTCCATTAATGGACAGTGGGTGGCAGAACTCTTTTAAAACCCAGGGAAGGTGGTAGACATGAACGTAGAGTTCAGAGATTTAGTTGCATGCACCGCCGTTGTTTTCTTGTTAGATAGTATGGGCGATCATGGTAATTGGGATAGACGCAGTGCCACTGTAGGCCGTTGTCATTATCGGGTGGTCGAGACTTCTCAGGGTGAATCCGGTGGGAATTTATCTCGTGCCTAGCAAAAGGCACGTTGGGAATCCAGTGCCTTTGTTCAGGATGTTCGCATGGATCTCCATAAAGAGATTTGCATTATAGAACAACAACTTTGGAACCAGCTTGATAAGGCGACTTTGGATGTCAAATGTCGTCAGACTGCAAATTGGGTTATGGACCCAGGAAACACCGCGGGTCATTTCATCCTGTATGAGCGCACCATTGCGCTCTATTGGGCAGTGAAAAATATTATGGGCTATGCTCTCCGGGATAGGATGGAGCATCCATTTGTAAATGAGATGCTCAACTATGAAAGAGGCATTTTGGAGGAAACCAGGGCCATCCACCGTAAGCTAGATTTTCTCCTTTAGGCTATGCAGCTTCAACCTGCTCTTGCGCAGCCGACAGCTTCTACGGTTCCTCCTCCTGGGTGCTATTCTGATTTCCCCTACATTTTGTTCTAGGCTGGCATGGGGGATTTTTAGTGTCTGGTTTGTTGGGTGTCTGTTTATCGTCTATTTTCTAAGCTATCGGATGCTTATGGTTTTCATTTCTATTTCATGAGGTTTTGTTGTGTAAAGGAGTGATAATGGGAGTCAAAAGGCCTGTGTGCACATGTTTTGTTTTAGTTTTGCAGTATCTGTAGTATTCATCTCTATAGTATGTATGGTCAGGAGAAGTCCTCTTCAGAGGTGATTTTGTTCAGTTAGGTGACTCAGTGTGATGGCTGGGTTATGAGCTTTTTGGGTTCAGTTGTAAATATTTCTCTTTTAATATAAAGTTCTCTTTTCTTACTTCCAAAAAAGAAATAAGGATCTATACGTCAGATGATCTTGGCATCCTCTGTGCTTTACACAAATATTTCACACAAATTAGTTGTTACGCCATCAATCTGGTATACTTATGGTTGTAATAAATGTGCTGTAATTAAATTTGTTGTAATCAAATACTTTCAATATTGTTCATTACATTGCCTACCCGTTCTCAATAGCTATCCCGCAATCAACTTTTTTCCTTCAACAAATGTGCAACAAAATCAATTCATAAAAAAGACAAGTACAATTGTACTTAAAATGAAGAAATCAACACGTTATAATCAATGAAACAACAATAAGATATCTAATTGACAAATTCGTTATGGTGATAACTTACAAATATGCATTAGAGAACGATACAAATTGTCATTATATTGCTTTCCATTGCGAAGACCTGCATATATCATGACAAAATGGTATTTTCATATAAGCAATTGATAGATATGTAAAAAAATGCATAACATATATGAAATTCTAAAAAACCGAAATGAAAATACCTGAATGAGCTTCTCTTGGTTTCAAGAATATCTTATTCTCTACTAAACAGGGCCAATCGTGTGAAGTTTGAAGCTCATATGGCCCCTCCCCCCCCTCACATCACTCTCAATTCCCCACACCCAATCTATCTACTGTAAAAATAAATGAAAGTTACATAACATAGTAAAACAGATCAGATCCATATGCATAAATAGTAGCAAAACAAAAAACATATGCATGAAAGGTAAATCCAAGTAATAATCTAAGATGTATACCTCATTTTCAAATCTGTCCAATCCCTTTTTTTGGCCATTTGAAAATAAAACAACCCAATTTCTCGAATTGGCTCCTCGAGAGTTGGCCTCTCAACTTCCTTCCAATATATGGTTACACATTATTTTGTAGTAAACCCATATGCTTTCCAAATAGCCTTTACCAGCACATAGCAACCATATATTACACCATACAAGCTTCCACCTTATAATAACCAAATCCAAACATCAATTACATAATATTTTGGTTTTAACTTGGAGCCGAGATAAGAATTTTGGGGAAGCTACAGTCTTGATGCTGATCAGAGGATTAAGTATAAATGAATGTGTCTGCAGCGCTGATTAACACCTATAGACGGTTTAGATCAAAAGCGGGGGAGATCAACGGTCATGAGCCTCCTTCGCGAAAAAAGTTGAAGGCCTTTTAAACACTGGCGGGGTGCTAGCCTACGGGTAGGTCAAGGAAGATCAACGGTGGAAGGCTTAGATCAACAGTCAGAAAATAGTTCGCGATTTAAACATGCTCGAAAAGGGTTATTATTCAAATCCGTGAACTTTTGATAAAGTTCGGCATCTCCCAATGGTGCAGATCTAGTGAGATGAAGATCGATGGCTCGGGATTAGTTCGCGGATATGACTTGTGTGTGAAATCAACAGATCCAAAATTCATGAACTCGATAAAGGGTGCATCTGGGGACGGTAAAGATCCAGGAGGAGAGGGGATCGATGGTTGATTTTTTTTTTGCAGATTAAAGGTTCGATCGAGTTTATATGTGGCAGGTAAAGGTCAAGGAGATCTACGGATGAGAGTTGATCGTATGGATAAACGGCTGATGTGAGTCCGTCGCTGTCATAGCTGTAAGGGTGATCTGGCATGTTTATATTATAAAATGCCCATCTGCATGAAGATTCACATCCCATTTGAGTTGTGTGCATTGGAAAGAGAAAGGAGCGGATCGTTCAGAGCCGACCATCCAACCAAATACCTAGAAGCTCCACCTAGTTGTCAACCGACCAGGTAGGCCATCCACCTCCACCCTAAACTATTTAAATGGCCGGATCTGTGGTACCCCCAGGCTTTGAGCCTCCAAAGATAATTGACCTATTAGAGGATAAATACTGTGAGGTTTACGATCCCATGCTGATAAATAGCACCATAGAAATTGCCAAAGAAATATTGGAGGTCATAAGGGCCAGACAAGTGGATGTCCATAAGATTTATCAATCCTTTTTCCATTTGTTTACAACCAGCCAAACCCCTAGTTGCCCTGAATTTGTAGACTGGTGTGCCAGCCATTACTCCTAGGACTAAAGAGCAATCATGGATGCCTCAAAATCTAAAATCTTGTGCTATGTAGATGCCCCTACTATTAAGAAAGCTTTGGCCGTTCCAGAAGAATTTTGCCAAAAATCCCAAAGTTACAGAATGGGATCCCTTATCCAACATTTCTGTCAAACCCCAGATGACTTCAAATAGAGCTTTTATCATGCTTCCTTACTACCAAATACCTCCTCTTAGGGCGCACTTTTTCCTGGTGAGGCCAACCTTTTTAGGGAAGATTCGAAGTGTGTTATCTCCATGCTGGCCCAGTTCCTATGCTTAGACAATGACCTATACATAACTGAGCCATTAATAAGTTTGATATTTGTTCTAAGCACTTGTTCTATCGAGCCAGCAGACCCAAATTCGCTTACCCAATGTGAATGCCTAAAGTTTGATGAAGCCTTGGCTGACAACATCCACTCCCAGCTCATAGACTTCCCTAAGACAAGAACTTTCAGGTTCCAGTCTTACTTGTTAAAAATGTTCCTGGTGGCTAATGAAGAAAACTTGCAACCTCCAAAGATGAAGTTGACTAAGGAGATGTATTCAGACTACAAAACCTTCATGAATGTTCTTATGGCAGAGATATATTTCATCTTTTTCCAGAAGAGACTGACTAGGGTACTGCCTGAGATGAAAGACCTACTGCAACCATCCGTGGAGAAGAGGGTTGGGGATTGGCTCCTGCTGGAGCATGGGATTGTGATTAGAGTTTATGGCTACTCCCATGCTCCCTATGTGCTACCTACCTTCCTAACCCCTAGAGTACTCACCTTGGAATTTATAAGACAAAAATTGAAGGTGGAGTGTGAACATTTCTTGGATGATAGGAAGTCTTCGGACATCAGATTTCCATGGACATTGGGCTCCTTCATTGTAAAAAAAAAAACAACTCTCCCAGCTATTGAGCAAATGATGGGTGATCTGGGATTCCCATCCAAAGTGGCCATAAACTATGAACCTCACCAAATTATCTCAGAAAGAAGGAAGGAAAGTAACAAGAAAGGATATGAGCACTTCGAACTGATAGGTCTAGCTGAGATGGCAAATTGGTTAGAATACATTGACAAAGGCCAGTTGGAAGTAGACCCACCAGAAGATTCTTCATCTTTAGCATTCATTTTTCAAAGTAGCACATCAGTAGTGCTTGGTTCACCTGGTAAAACCCCAACAATATCAGCAGCCATGTCCCTTACCATTCCTCTAGAAAAATCTATAAAGGAAGGGGGTAGTGAGACCATGGATGTAGACAGTGATGCTGAGAGAGCCTCCAAGAGGCAAAATGTAGAGGATCCTAAGCAACAATTAGTATAGGTACAAGCAAAGCAACCCAAGAAAAAGAAAGTCAGATCCACGGTGCCATCCTTCGAGGTTAAGCAACATGTGTTCAACATAACACCTACTGGAGTTGCAGCATTAAGCCTAAGCAGGGATAAGTTACTGGAGGGATATGAGGAGAGACCAGATACAATCTCAGAAGAAGCTAAACTGTATGCCGATGCAAGAAAAATGTCCAAGAAGGATGTAGCCTTGGTGGCAAGCAAGAAATTTTCCCAGAATACCCTGAGTCTTGCCTTAGCCACTAAGAGTAAGGCCATAGAACTAAAAGTAAATCTGGAAGACATCCCAGTTCCTGATGTGATCAATTTGCACAAGGAGACAGGTGAATTCATCTATAACAAGTTGTTGAGGGCTGCCATAGAGCTATCAAAAGTGCAGGCCAACAAAACCTAAGTGCAAAAGCATTTGGAAAAGGTGGAGAACAAGAGCCTAAAGGCACAAGTGAAAAAGTTCCAAGCTTCACTATTGGTCACTGAAACTCAAGAAGATAAAAGGGATAGCATTCATAAGCTATTAGATGAAAAATATCAAGAAATTCTGTCACTAAAGAAGAAATTGAAGATTCCAGCTGCCCAATTGGTGAATGCACTAGAAATTGCAGAACTAGAAGAGGAAAAAGAAGAGCTGCAGAGTAAGTTGACTGATTGTAAATCCATGCTAGTAGAGTTTGAAGAAAGAGAGAAAAAGTGTCAAGTATATATGAAATTGATAATGGACAGTGAGGAAGCTTTGAAGGCTAAAGTTGAAGGGCTTGAGAAAAAGTTGAAATACAAAGAACAAGAGATAGAAGCCATGGTCACACCCTTGGTGGAGGCTGGAGATTTTTCTATTGTAGAGAAAATAGCCAAGGAAAGTATGGATGATGTAGAAGTGGCAAGATTGAAAAAGCAAAATGCCTACCTCAAGACCATGCGGGATAATGCCGAAAGGGACAAAGAGGCTGCAGAGAAAGACAAGAAAGCTTGGGAAACCAAGTACCAAGCGATGCACGGTGATTATGACAAGATGAAGTAGCAAGTTATAGGGAAAAGTGCATTGCAGGAGGCAAAGAAGATAATCTGGGATGATGTTATTGTACAGGCAGAGGAGCTGAGGCCATATTTGGACTTCATGGTAGATAAGGAAGCTGTAATCAAACTGGCAAGGTCAGTTGTCATAGTGGCAAATGAGAAGTTAAACAAAAAGCCTAAGGATTATGCACAAAATGCAATAGAGTTCTTAAATGGTCCGTCTGAAGAGAAAGCTGAAGCAACCAATATAAAGGACATAGTGGCCACAATCATCAGTGCTAAGAAGGTAATACTCAAGCACCAGCAAGTGAGCGCTGTCCAAGCAGGGATAGATGTCCTGGCTAACCAAGTGAAGCTATTCAGGGAGGCATTTGATCCATTATTTAAGAAAGGTATTCCTATGTTTTGGGAAGAAGATGGAGCCATGAGGACAAAGGAGGTATATCATGGAAAGCTATGGGAGTGCAGGTTAGACTAGGAGTGCCTTGTAGATATGGAGCAGCCTTTGGCAGGAAAGACGATGGTGGAAAAACTGACGAAGGATTTTGAGTTGGTCTCTACATTTAAAGAAGCTCTTACACTCCTCGTAGGCTATTCATACAAAGAGCATACCGAAATAAGGGTGTGGCTTAAAGAGCTTGCCGCCTTGGATTTACCAGCAGTTGAGCAATGGAAACTCATCTTAAAGTATTGGAAGGAAAAACTGAAGCTGAGTGCATGAATTGTCAAAGATAGTGGAAGAGGCCGAATGGAGGAGTAGTTACTAGAACATTTTGTCTTTTTGCTAGAGTCAGTTGTCATGTGGTAACTAATTTTGTCAATGTAACTAATTTTGATGTCCTGTTTCGAGATACGTCTTGGGGGTAAACTGCACTATAAATGTAACCTCAATGGAGGAGGAAGGGTTCGACTTTCATTTTTGAAGCCTTTGTGCTTGGATTGTAGCTTTGTATATTTTCTTGGAAGTGTTAATGAAAATTGTTTTTTTGAGTTTTTGAGATTCATCACAGTGTTCATATTCAGTTTGTGTTTCCTCTTTGCGTCATTTTCATATGTGTAAATTTTGCTAATGCTTTCTAGAGAAAACCATGACCTGTCTTGAGCCTGCTAAGGGCTGTTGTGACATGTCTTAAGCCCACTAGGACTATCGTGACTGGCTGAAAGTGCCTTGAGGATTGTTAAGGGTCCCAATCCCTTGTATGAAGGTACCATGACCTACTGTGGGTTACTAAGGGTGTTGTGAGGTTGTGTAAATGTGTTGGAATCCTAATTGTGTACTGCTTGACTAGGTCGTGATCTGTTAGTATGGATGGCAGTCCGTGTGAGGTCTAGTATGTGGGTCGCTACCCTTTATTGGACTAGTTGTGCAACTAATGAACCCCTGAGGTATGCCTCTCATCCATGTGTTGCCTACCAAGCTGGGAGAAAAGCTCACAGATGTCAGAAAGAATGGAACCTACTCCTGGTTGAGGCCTGATGGAAAAACAAAAGTAACCATTAAATACAAAAATGAAAGTGGTGCATGGTTCCTCTACGCATTCACACAGTTCTCATCTCTACTCAACATGATGAGACAGTGACCAATGAACAAGCTTTATCTAAAGGAAGTGAGAGGGTTCGATTTTTATACAAGGGGGATATGCTTTGGATAGTAAATTGTAATGACCCCCATCAGATCCTGCTGATTGTTTTGGCTTATTTGCTTATGTAATTTGGTTAAGGGATTTCGTAAAAACACTTGTCAAAAATACCACTGAGTTGTGCCAAATAGTCTTAGTTGGTTTTTGTATTCAATGTACTACTGATACGTTGATGCAGGAGCATAGGCTCAAGAGGGCGAATTCATTCATGACTTTACAAGGTCAAGGGAACTCTTAAGATACCTAGGGTCTCGTACATTTGTAATTTGCTTTATTTTGTAAACGCTGAATAAAATGGATAAGGAATCTAGATCCTTTTCCACATTTAATAGTTAGGATTGAGTTAGTTGTGAGTCATCCGGTTAGCAGAGATCAATAAGGACTATACTCCTTTGTTATAGGATCTGGAAACATAATCCTCTTGTATTTAAATTAGTTCGAGTTATTTTCTTAGCATCTTAGTTAGCTTACAGAGCTTGTCGGGTTGCAGAAGCTAAGGTTAGCTCACAGATCTTAGGATAGCTCATAGAGGTTTGAGGATAGCTCAAAGAAGCTTTGATTAACTCATAGAGGTTTGAGGATTAGCTCATAGAGCTTGAGAGGGAGGAATGAGAGGTGTGTGCATAGAAGAGTGAGCGAGAAGTGAATGGAGGAATGAGAGGTGTGTGTATTTGAATTTTCGGTGAATTGAATAAAGAACAGATGATAAGACTCTACGTGTGGTTTTGATGGATTAGAAGTATGAATTCATCCCGCTTTCACTCCATATAACCATGTGTATAAACTCTGTGGCTTTGGATTGCCATAGTTTCTGAATTGTATAGAAGAATTGATCCTGTCAGTGATCAATTAAGTGAATCTTTGTAGCCCTAGGGTTAAACCTTAACCATTCACTCAAATAAAACAAGATCATAGAGTGGGGATTGATCGTGGGGAAAAGATCGACGGTTTATAGTGATATCGCCGTGAGAAGTTGCAAGATTTGAAAAACTTTTCATGTGCGCGATATTCTATGGAATGCTCTTAATAAATTTTGGAATCCACCATTGATTTGGTGGGGACATTGATTGAACGATCAGAAAGCCATTTTGTTGCGAAATTCATAGATCGACGACGGGGAAGAAGCGTTGTGCGGAAACTATATTCCCGCCTTCTGGAAAGAAATCCGTTGTGGAAGAAAGTGCGGAAAGAGTTTGTTTCGGGTATCAAGGGTTTCAGATCTTGATTTTCGTAGCGCTAACAATGAACAGTAAATTCAATAGAGATCGATTTGCATAAATAACAAGGAAAATAAACCCTAAATATCATATTCATATAAATTTGAGTTTACAATGACTGTAACGATAGTTCTAAGGTGGAAAAACAAATCTGAAATTACTTTAACTCTAACCTGTAGCCTTCTTTGGTGTCTCGATTTTTCTTTGGTGTCTGCAGCTAGCTCCTCAAAACAAACCAAAGCATTTTCTTATCAGACTCCCTTATTATGCTTCAGCGCCCTCCTTCACTACCCAGAAACGTTATGCACAGTCATAACAAGAAGGAAGACTACAATGAGAGTACCCAACAACGCTGTAGGTGTCAATATGGATTGCAACTCCCTTTTTCGATGTAACAACCCTTGATATTGTCCCAGATGAAGCATGGAGATCACTGTAGATGTGGATATGCGCCCAACAGAAAGTAAATCCTCCTCACAAACTAGACTGTGTCCTCTCCAGACGATGTCATGGCCCACGCAGTCCAAACTCAGCCAGCAAATCAAGAATATGGCCTCCACAAGATGAAATCAACCCCTTTGTTACTCTTTTTTTTTCAAAAACATAAAAACCAAAAAAGACGAAAAAATGAATATGCATGAATCTATAGCATGTTATATCTAGATGGGCCTGAAAATTTGTTGTATGTATAACCATGGCATGAGCCTATAATCCTAGGTATAATATAATATTGTTACTTGTTAGACTCATAGGAAGACCCCCTTGGGCTAAACCTTATTATAGAATATGCTATGGGGATGGCGCTAGGAGTGCTAGTTTCTTATAATATTCTTATTTTACTTATTGCATAATCGTTTCTAGCTTTTATTCTATTGCTTGTCAAGGATATTTATAACTTACATCATAGGGAGGTATCTCTATGGGTTAAATATAAATATGTTTCTAATGTGGAGATATCCCAACCTTTAGACTAACTAATATATGTTGTATGTTGTTAGTATGATAGCAGATCAAGATGTTAAAGTTGTCACCACCATTTTAACATATCAATGTATTTTTAGGAGGAGTTAGAACTGGCTTCGATCACCTTGTTTAATGGCTTTCAAGGTATGGGAAACTTCATTTCCTTTAGATCTCAAGAAATCTCACTTGGGAGTGAGTAAATTACTCAAAGGTGCAGTGTAATGGCCATAAAATTATTAGAGATCACTTGGTTCAATAATTTTATATGCCACCTGTCGTTGACTCTCCAATGAACTAAATAGAAATTCCCATGTGTTGGTCACCCTATATGTCAATTAATTAAAGCTAACACACAGGATGGTCAATATAAATTGTCAAACCCAGGGAGGTCTTTTTGTTTCAATGGAAATAAGCATAATCTGTGCATAAACATGTCAAGCAGTTGATTAACTAAATGGAGATAATGATCCTACCAGTCTATCCAGTCAAACTCACTCCAGAAAGCAAACTAATCTAATTCACACATCTAGGAATTCAATTGAAACTACCTTCCTACAGAAACCACTCAGCAGTTATAAAATTAAGAATAGAAATAAAACAGATTGCTTTTGCAAGAAGTTAAATCCTATAATTATATAACTACAATATTCAATCTTTACTAAAATGATCCATCTAGTAGCTACTGTTACTCAGTCATAATCTGCCTACCTTAATGAACCAATTGAAGATAAAACAACAACCAGAATCTAAATATAAGCTTAAACTCTAACTAATAATTACTAGAAATCCTAGAAAGCATAAACAACTGAAAGATATTGGAATTGAGCTTGGCTGTTACAGCTGATTCAAACACACATGCATTAACTGAAGTATCCTACACAGTCGACTGTCACACCAATATGCTACAGCTATTCAAGATACAATCATGAACTACCAAAAGGAAAGCTAATCCTTGTTGCAGCTAACAGTACATCTGCAATGATTCCACACCACACAATAGAAAGAAAGCTAAATTGCCCTACCTACTTAAGCCGGCTATCTCTGTGAGAAGGCGGGCCCTGGACTTCTAACAGAGACGCCGAGAATCACAACAAATTAAGACACAGAAATGAAGAACTCTGCTCTCATATTAATGATGGAAATTGACAGTATCAGTGCTCTGTTACAGCTTATACAAAATAGTAATTGTCCAACCCCCAGACTATAGAAACCTTCTCATATTTATACATTGAAAGTACAGACCCCGATCCACTAAAATCGTGCAGCAATGAAGATCTATGATCTTCATGCTCTGGAGTTACAACTAACTATTACAACTGTATTTAAACGAGGTTGTTACTCATGAAGGAGTTGTTACTCCAGTAATCAATGGATCAATGGATTTGGTAAGCTGGAAGGTGACCTGTCTGTTGTAGCTGGGTTCTATTTCAGTGGAGGCCTGTTATAGATTCTCATCGAGGAATGCGTTGTCCCTTGGAGTCATGAGGAATCGGGATTTGAAAAGTAGCAGCTGGCGTCATTTGGATGATACACCTGCGCTTTAGACCTTGAATAAATGAAATCACACATATTAGCATAAACCAAGGACTAGGATCTAGAATCTTAACAATCTTAGGCATAAAATAAATAAAGCAATAACGAATTATACCTGTCAATATCATTGGTTGATCTGGAGAAAAGGCATAGATATAGCTTGTGAAAATAGGATGTAATCAGGGCAAAATGATGTAATAAGGATGGCCAGAAAGGGACATTTCCTGGACCCAACATATCCCCCTAACTATCTGATTGCATGTCCTCATGCAACTACCCCCCTAGTACGAATCTGAGTCTGAGTGGAATCTGTGAAGATTTGTAAGATTGTAGGCAAATTCTGGTGTTCCTCCTCGAGGCACAAACCCATAGCAGGCTGTCCATTCCTCCCAACACAACTTTTCTTCTTCTACAATCAAAGCATAGCTGGTTCTATAAGGACTCACAGGCAACCATATGAGAGGGAATCTGAATATGAATCCAATCCACCAAGACCACATTTTTCCATGCACTGCACATATCTAGGAACCCTTGTCAAAGCTTTCCTGAAATTCTCAAAGCAATATGGGTCCTTTTCCTTTAGAGATGGAGAAGAGTATAGCCACCTGTATTCACTACCTTCTAGAGCACTCTGTTGCATATTAAAAATCATCGGGACACATGTGGTGAGGATTTTATATCGCAACAATTCAAAGTATTGAGCAATTGCAGGAACCCTGAGAGATTTAGCATGATTTTCCATGAGCCTGTTTGGATTATGAGGTTCACCCCTAATCCAGAGAGTGGAATCCTCCTCATTCTTGAGGATGGTTTGGAAAGCATCTCACCATCTTACATGGTTAATGACAAAAGAGGCAAATTCCCTCAGCTGAATATCCCCCAAACAAGGTAATGGACTAGATGGAAAGTCAATATAACAAGCCCTGTCATGTAAATACAATTCACATAACAAATGCCAATCCTCAAAATCACTTTTCAGAAAAGTTTCAAAAAACTGAGTAGCTGTTGCCAAATCAAATGATCTCCCTTCTTTCAGAGCCCTCAATTGAAATAAAGTTGTTTGCTCATGGAGAAAGACAGGGTAAGAGGGGGATGGAGCCCTGCAACTCAATAATTCTAGGGAAAGAGTATACATTTTGTCTTTTTCTTGTTGCAGGGACTTAAGTTTCTTCAATCCTTCCAATTTTTCTTGAAGTTTCTCCCATCGGAGTTTCTGGAAGAATAACTCCTCAGCCCACTTTTCTCTCAACCCCCTAATGGAATTTCTATGTTCTTAGAGAGAAATCATACCTGTCCTGAACTGATCAATCCATTTGTGCCATTTATCCAACTCGAGATTTAGCCAGAGAATCTTTTTCTCTAGCCGTTGAAATCTTCTGTTCTCCACATCCTTCTCATCATCAGAGTCCAGATAAATGACTTCCTCGTTTTGCTTTGGCACTGTAACAGTTTCATCCTCCATTGGAGTTGCAGTGGTCTGTGCCTGTAATGTAGTCTCAACCATGGATTTTGGGGATGCTGGTTCTTGTGTAACAACATCCTTTATTCCCATATCAACCTCATCCCCCTTAGTCTGTGTTACAGTCTCAACAAATATTTTTAGGAATGTTGGTTCTTGTGTGACAACATCCTTCCTTTCCATTTCAACCTCAACCATCTTAGTTTGTGTTGCCACTTCAGCAAATGATTTTGAAAACACTGGTTCTTGTGTAACAGTGTTCTCTTCTTGGTCCTTGATATCAAATGTTACTGTCTGAGTTGCAACCTCACTAAATATTTTCAAGGGTACTGGTTCTTGCGTAACAGTCCCCTGTTCTTCAATTTCTTTGAATTGCTGAGATTGTTTCTAGTTTATATCAAATCTCTCTAACTGATGAGACTGGTCCTGAAGAAGCTCAGTATCCCCTGATGGCTGGGACTACACTGTTTCATCTCCTAAATTCGAATCAGGAATCTCTTCAATTCTTGGCTCTATTTCTGGCACTCCTTCTTCCACCTCCTCTATCTATACATGCCTTTGTGATACAACTCCCAACACAACAACTTTGTGTCCTGCTACAAAAAATATATCTCCACACTCTGGACAAACAGTCTCTCCTTGCTCCTCATTTTCAAATGCAAAAGATTAATTTTCTACTAAGTTTGCAGCATTTGCTAATATGCTCAAATTCTTCTCTGCTTGTTTTCCAACTACTCCCTTCCATCTCTCTCTCATTTCACAATGTCTGCACATCTTCCTTTAATAATTCATTTTCATGCAGGAGATTTTCGATTTGAGGTTCTTATATGGAAGGCTCCTGCATGACACCAGGTGACTTAGGGTTCAAAATAGGAATTTCTATGTCTACCCCTGTTATAGGCGCTATTTCTGCCATAGGTGACTCAATATTTTCTCTAACTGCTCCTGCTGTCTCTGCTGAAGGTGCTTCATTATTAACCCCTATTGCATCCACTGTCTCTGCTTCTTCTACCGTCTCTGCTACCTCTGCTGCTGTTGCTATCACAGCTGCTTCTGCTGCTACAGTCGATCGAGTCCTTCTCTTCCTCACCATTCCTATTAGGTGTTCCTCACTGCTTACTGCTACTGGTGCTGTTACATCTCTGGTTTTTCTTTTCTTTGCTGCAGTGGATATATAACCCTTGTTCCCTAATATTCCTCTTCGTTTCTTTAACACAGGGGTCTTTTGCTCGGTCTTTTCTTCTTCAATAATGGTCCCCCTTATCTAGGGAGAGGACAAAACCTCCAAAATTTCCACAGTCCCTTCTCCTGCTATCTCTGCTTCTGCAGTTGCATCCTCTACTGTCGCTGCTTCAATAGCTGCTCCAGTTTCGGCTTCCTTCATTTGAGTATCTACTTCTACAGTTGCATCTTCTGATTTTTCTGCCTCCTGCGCCATGGCTTCCACTACAATTTCCTCAGCAACAGGATTTTCTACTAGTGTTGCTTCTCCCTTATTTACTTCCTCTTCGTCACTACTTTGATTCCTTAATGCTCCAATCTCCCCCCCAACTGCATTTGAGGAATGTCGGTCCTCATTACCTTCGCCAATGTTAGATTTTCATAATTTACTTCAATCTGATCTAGGATCTTAACTGAGAGAACAACATGTACATCATATCTATAGCATATCAATCGTGGACACAATAATGCATGCACACAAGAGACACAGATTTTACTTGGGGAAAACCATAAAGGTGAAAAACCCCAATAACTTCCTCAGAGATAGATAGAGCAATGATACAACCAGAATACAAGAGATAGTATTCTCCTATCAGCAGAGCCTCCTCCTCCACAAGTGCGCAACTTTCCAAAGTGTGAGTGAGAGAATAGAATCGATCAAATAGAGATCTCCCGATCTCTATTTATACTAGACTTGACTTGCCTAATAACCTTTACTAGGTAGGCCTTAACTTAACCACATAACACAATGCTGACTGGGCCAAAACCCAATAGGGTAGTCTAATAACCCTTTGACTCACATGGCCGACCCCCCACTAGGGTGGTCTAATAACCCATCACGTATAAGTTATGACACTTACAATATAAATGATGACACTTCCGTATAGAGGAATAATAACATCTCTATAGGAATACAATATACATATATGTGAAATACATTCCAAAGTTACATATACATCAACACTCCCTCTTAACTAGGAAGGTATTTCTCGACACAGTTATTCTAGTGCAAGTTTTCTTCTCTGGATCATCATCAGCGAATCATCATCCTCGTCACTGCTGCTGCTATCTCAATCAATCTCTGAATCTACTTGTCATAGGAAGTTCTACAGAGTCAGTCCTTTTTCATACTAGATGTAGGCCCACCACCTGTAGGTCTTCATCATCACTGGCCATACTGTGGAATCCTCAGGACTTATTACGTGCGTCACAAAACCTTAAAAGAGTCTCTTGACTAGCAAGAACCCTAAAGAGCATCTGAGGCCTTTTTCATCCTGTCTAGATCTCCAGGACTTATTACATGTGACTGTCACAAAACCTTAAAAGAGTGTCCCAGGAACGTTTATGTGCATAGCACGACCGGCAAGAACTCTAAAGAGCATCCCGGGAACATTTATGTGCATAAGCATGACTGGCAGGATCTCCAGGACTTATTACATGTGACCTCTGTGACAAACCCTCAAAAGAGAATCCCAGGACTCATTACAGGAACACAGCCCAACCTATCGGATCTCCCAGGTCTTACATGTAGCAGCCCACCACAAACCCTCGAAAGAGCATCCTAGGACTTATTACGGGCACACAACCCAACTTATCGGATCTCCTAGGTCTTACATGTAGCAGACCACCACAAACCCTTGAAAGAGCATCCTGTGACTTATTACAGGCACACAGCCCAACCTATCGGATCTCCCAGGTCTTACATGTGGTCCACTATCACAAACCCTCGAAAGAGCATCCCAGGCTATTACGGGTACACAACTCCAACCTATAGGATCTTCCAGGTCTTACATGTGATACACAGTGCCAGTCCTTTTTCATACTGGATGTGACCTAGAACAAATCTAGGATTTCCTTTGCACAACCTGTCCATGACCACAGAGTATCATCCTGATACTCTCCATACATCATCTTGATGTACACATGATCATCCTGATCATCATCACTACAACATCCTGCTGCATGTCATCTGGAGCAACATCCTGAAGCTCGTCATCTATGATCATCCTAATCATACAATGCATCCAACTAATGCATACCAAGTATCGACCTGATACATATCATCATACATGATCCACCTGATCATACCTGATACATATCAACATACATGATCTACCTGATACATATCAACATACATGATCTACCTGATCATACAATGTATCCACCTGATACATATACAGATACATGGTCCAAGCATCCAACACGATGCATATACAAATACATATAAATGATCCAACTGATCATATCTAGCATCCAACATGATGCGTACATACATATACATATAAATTATCCAATTGATCATACAGAGCAGAAACTTGAACATCGTCTTGATGCTCATCATCTAGCACTTACATCCACATCCATGGAAGGATCCTCCTATCACCATGGCCTCGTCCTCTTCATATCATCTCATCGTCCACGAAGCACAACCTAGATCCACATCATCCAACACTTACACCACCGACATGGGAGAAGACATCTACCACCATTCGGGGAAGGCTCCAGCCCTTACTTTTTCACCATGGGAGAACACATCTACCACCATGTGAAAAATGGCTTCAACCCTTACATCTACACCATGTGAGAATGGCTCAGCAACTACATCACGACCATGGGAGAACACATCAACCATGTCAGAAGAGCTCATGTGCATCTGCATCTTCCGGACTCATCACTTCCCTTTGGAAGGAACCTCTATCTGAAGTGCACCAAGCTTCTCTCTGAAGTACTCAAACTACACTCTGGCCAATGACTTGGTCAATATATCTGCAACTTGCTCATCCGTCGCAACATACTCTGCTTCGGTTGTACTTAGTGCTACGCAGAATTGCTTCCTACTAAACCAAGAGATCACACTTGATCCCTATCTGCAGCACTGCCTTCCCAATCTGAATCAACATAACCCTACAGGTTAAAATTTTGATTTGCATCATACTTGAGCCCATAATCAACTGGACCCTTCAGGTACCTCAGAATATGCTTTACAACAACCAACCAGGTGAACATCTCTTAGATCCGTCAAGAATTGGCTCAATGTGTTCACCGCAAAGCAAATATCTGGTCTCGTGTTCGTCAGGTACATGGAGGACCCAATCATCTGACGATACATAGTGACATCAACCAGATCAGATGAAGCATCACACAAAAGCTTCAGGTTTGATTCCATAGGTGTGGCCATGGCCTTGCAGTCCATCATCCTGAACCTCTTCAGGATCTCTACTGCATACTTCCCTTGTCCAATGGAAGATTCCATCTGCACTCTGCCACACCTCCATGCCTAGAAAGTAGTGCATCATCCCCAAGTTCTTCATCTCGAACTTGGCAGCAAGCTTCCGCTGCATGTCGGAAATCAATCTATCTTCACCTGTAATAAACAAGTCATCCTCATACAAAAGTAGTATCACTGTATTGCCTTCCTCAACCTTGTAGTAAAGGTTGGAATCCGCTTTACTCTTGGTAAAGCCCAAACTGGATAGAAAGCTGTCTATCCTACCATACCAAGTTCTGTACATATATGACTCCCTGTCATGTGTCCCAGAACCAAGTGGCTGCTCCACATACACTTCTTCTTCAACTACACCATTCAAGAAAGCTATCTTGAAATCCATCTGGTGTATTTTCCACTTCATCACTGTAGCCAGAGCAAGTACTGATCTAATGGAAGTGTATCTGGCTATAGGAGAAAAAGTCTCTATGCTACCACCTGCAGCATGCTTGATGTTGTAGATCCTCTTGGAAGTCACTACAGACTCCCCTTCAGGTCTTGGGACTGCATCCCAAACATCTTCATGATCGACTGGTACTCTTCGATCATGGCATTCTTCCCAGATCCTGGGAACTTCAATATCTTCAATATTTTCAATAGATAACTTTGTTGTTGAACAAATGTTGTAGTCCTTATTTTGTAGGTGATGGTATACGATCTTTCCTACACAACAAGTTAAATTGCATGATTGGAAAACATCTCATAGTTTTTAGAACAAATTCTTACACATAAAGAAATATGTCATACACTCATGCAATTATCTTAGCCAATGCTTCAATACAACATTTATCCATATCCTGTAACTTTCTAGATGCCTTCCAATCTCTACCAGAACATTGTTAAGAGTTTGCACTACTCTTGTCATGTCAGCAAAGAGGTTTCATTCTAGATAAGTAGCAATGGAATGTTGCATAGTGCCATAGGCCACTTACCCATCACATGGATATTAGTAGTATATTGTTCATTAATGCAATTATTCTAATATGCATAATACACAACCTAAGTCTAGGAACAAAAGCATATACATCATTGAATAACATTATTTAAACAAACAAATATGTAAGAAATGACAATTCAAATACTTATCTTTGTTTGGTTGTTGGGTTGACACCCTCTCAGTCTTTGCTTCTTTTCTGCAACTCCATTCTGATGTGGATTGTGAGAAGTGGTCAACTCCCTCTGAATATCTGCATCCTTGCAGAAAATACTGAAGTGTGCTCCTTCTTGATCTTTGCTTCCTTGTAGGAACAACTGGAGTGAGCTCCCTCTTGATCTTTGCTTCATTGCAGGAACAAATGGAGTGTGCTCCCTCTTGATCTTTGCTTCCTGGATTACCTGTCCTTGAACTTATATCTATCCTTAATCACTATGCATGCTTATTAGTATCATCATTGTGTTATCCTCAAGGTCTCATACATAATCATACATTCATTAGTATATTCTCAATACTATCAAAACACAATAATCTTAAGCATGTATAGTCATGATCATTTCAAATAGAAATAATAAGCATTAGTATTCAAGGTTTATATAGGACTCTTATGGTTAGTCATATCATAAATTAAAGTAAGAAACATAATATGCCTAAACCCATGATTACTCAAACCTATGACTCTTCTGGTTAGTCATATCATCAATTAAGATAAGAAACATAATATGCATACACCCATGATTATTCAAACCTATGACTTCATGAATAATCATTATCAATCATGCCATGTATACTTATATAAGAGATCCTAACACAAGGTAAGATTCTAACTTGATATAGGAAAAACATACTTGGATTACTATGTTAGCTAGTTATGTCTAACATACCCGCATGATGCCTTCTAGTTTTCTTCAATGACTTGTGCTAGTAACCTGCATGTCTCATAAGTTAACCATTGTAGAACCAAGTTATACATACCTCATAAGTAGATATTCTAAGTGATCCATGACAATGGATGAATCTTTGTCTTCATGTCACCATGATCATATGTTCTTGAAGTAGAACATGATTTGTCTTTCTTGGTGTACCTTTTATGTTAGCGGACAACATAAACCTCATACAACACCATAATGCATTAGTACAATCATAAGTGTCAACATCCTAACCATAAACTTAATCATGAACAAATCTTGAAACATACCTGGATGAGTCATACCTGTCGAGATTGCTTGTAATCTTCTTATGTAAGGCCTTAGCCTCATCTCCCTCTGAAATCGGAACTTCTTCACTTATGCAGGTGACCGATCCATTCTCTTCTAGGATTAACCCAATCCACTTGATTTGCAGGAACTGGATCTGGAGCTGGATTAGGGTTTGTCAAAGAAACCCTAAAAATTCAAACTTTGAATTTCAAACTTCCGAAAGGATAGAAATATGCGCCTTGATGAGATGATCAAGTTGGTATACTCAGAATTTGAAAACTGCAAAGTTTCACCCCTCAAATTTGCCTTTGAAACATCTGGATTCACTAGACATGACCTCGAAATAGGGTTTGATAAAGCCCACCCTTCTGCCCAATCAAAAGGTTCGATCCAAAGCTCTAAGCTTCTATTTTTCTAAGGAGCTTCCAGCCGTGGTCACAGATTTCAAAAAAATCCCATTTTTGCAGAAGCCCTAATATTCCACTTTTCCGATCAAAGTCCCGAACTAGGGTCTGATCAAGCTTGGCCTTCTGCCCAACCAAAAATTCTGATCTTGGTCTCTAAATTTCGATTTTGATGAGTAGCATTCAGTCGTAGTCTTTGATTACAAAAATTCCAACTTTCTTTGAAACCCTAAATTCTGGAAGCCATGAATGAAGGTGCTCAAAAATAATTCTGTTATGACAGAAATATGTACCTGATTGTTTTTGGTGTAACTCCAAACTTTTTGATCCACAGGGTCTGAAAACGTTTCTTGAGATAGCCTGATCTGTCATCTTTCCATCCCGATAGGTCTGAACTCAATTGGATTCTCTGAGAGAGATTTATGCCAAGTGGCCTATTTATGGGATAAAACAGGAGAGCGAACTTGTACGGTGTGCCACGTGCCACGTGTCACTGGTTCAACTTCGGCCTTTGAAAGAGTTTCTTGAGATATTTCAATCTGTGTACTACCTGTCGCTTTTTACGAAATTTCATTTGGAGCTTCCTAGCCCAAGTTATGACCTTTTTTCCCAGGTCACCTGTTTATGACTGAGATCTGGAAGAGGCAGAAACCCTATATTGTACAGATCATAAATCACAAAGTACACCGAATTGGAGGTTTTCCTTTGGACACAAGGTACATGGGGATCTTAGATTCGACCTGTAACAATTTCAGATCCGAAAACTTCGCCAAAATGGATTTATAGTGAAAGTGCTACAATGACTGGTTTTTGCTATATCAAGCCCTAGCATCGCAAGTGCAACAAGTGTCATACATGCCATATCATGCCTTCTTTCAGGCTAGCTCTGATACCATGTTATATTTTCAGAATTTACTTCAATCTAATCTAGGATCTTAACTGAGGGAACAACATGTACAACATATCTACAGCATATCAATCGTGGACACAATAATGGAAGCACACAAGAGACACAGATTTTACTTGGGGAAAACCATAAAGGTGAAAAAACCCAATAACTTCCTCAGAGATAGATAGAGGAATGATACAACAAGAATACAAGAGATATTCTTCTCCTAGAAGCAGAGCCTTCTCCTCCACAAGTGCGCCACTCTCCCAAGGGTGAGTGAGAGAATAGAATTGATCAAATAGAGATCTCTTGATCTCTATTTATACTAGACTTGACTTGCCTAATAACCTTTACTAGGTTGGCCTTAACTTAACCACATAACACAATGCTGACTGGGCCGAAACCCAATAGGGTGGTCTAATAACCCTTTGACTCACATGGCCGACCCCCCACTAGGGTGGTCTAATAACCCTTCGACCCACATGACTTATACAAGGCCGACCCCAACAAGCTGGTCTAATAACCCATCAAGTATAAGTTACGACACTTACAATATAAATGATGACACTTCCGTATAGAGGAATAATAACATCTCTATAGGAATACAATATACATATATGTGAAATACATTATGAAGTTACATATACATCAACAGCCAACACCCTCCATTTCTAATACAGGTTCTCTGATTGGCCCATCTCCAGCAAGGAATTGCTCCTAGGCTAAATTACAATTTGCAATGGCTCTTAAGACTAGTAATTTAATTAGGCCATGATTGGTAAGAGAGGAAACTGGGTGTTGGGCAGTTTTTGCATATCCAACCATGGTTTGTAGGGCTTTAAAAAGATAAAATGGTATATTCACCAAATTGCCATGGCGTAAATGAGACAATAAGGGAAGTTTAGAGAAGGACACAGTTTGGTACCTACCTTCACAAGAGATATAGCGCTTGACGAAGACTGCTACTTGATTCTAGGGTCACGGTAAAGATTCCAATTTCAACCCACGGCGCTTTGGACTAACATGCTCCCCAACTGCCAAAACTTCTCTCACAGCATTTGCATTATGTGCTTTCCGTCCAAATGACTTCTTCCCAACCTGGGGTAATCTAGTCACCTCTGCTGTTATTTCTTTTGTAACATCCACGCGTAGTCCTGTGACCTCAGAGTGGGTATTGGTCAGATTAAGAGAGAATTGTAATGCGGTTTCTATGTGGAAACCGTTCAAAGTATTCCATCCAGCGTGTTGCTGTGAAAATGTTAAGAACCTCTGCATTGGCATGTATAGCTTCTGTATTTACTGGTTCATGCCGGACCAGGTTTCCCATATCGACCTTTCCTGACAATTCAAAATGAATACAACAATTTACCAGTATCAACGTGGAAGTTTGAAGTTTTACGAACATGCAAGGGATCGTTGGGGTTCAGAATTGGGTTGTAGGCAAGTCGGCG
Organism: Larix kaempferi; assembly: GCA_027924585.1. Classification (NCBI taxonomy): domain Eukaryota; kingdom Viridiplantae; phylum Streptophyta; class Pinopsida; order Pinales; family Pinaceae; genus Larix; species Larix kaempferi. The sequence goes on from BSBM01000893.1 coordinate 17,840,736, forward strand.
TCGGTATGAAAATTTCGTTGGAACAAGGAAGTTGGAAGAATTGGGGTATCAGGTGCAAATCGGGTAAGGTGATGGGAAATAAATACAACCATGATCCTGACATATTCCCTGGAGGTTAATTAGTATGGGTTCGCTAATCGAGGGATACAACAGTACATAATCATTATTCCCATATTTAATTTTCTGCCAAATCATGTAAAAGGTGCGATCCGTACCTTTGCATTTATGAGTTTAGCTGTGAATCAATCATTACAACCGGCCTTCATCCTCACAAGTATGAATGCACATGTGCTAAAGTGATGTGGCCACCGCCACCCGAGCTGACAGCTACCCAAGACACCCAAAATTTTCCTTCATGGCAAACCGTGACTGGATCTTGTGGAGCAAGCAACAAAACTCACGCCTAATTGAATCATCATTGGCATCATCATTCGAAGAGAAGGCAGACTGGCAGAGTTACAGCTGCTAGATTTAGCAAAATAAGCAAGACTGGCGGAGTCATAGCTATACGGAAAGAGCGAAATGGGGAAAAAAAATAGTGGAGTCACAGCTGCTAGATTTGGAAAAATAGTCAAGAATAGCGGAGTCGCAGCTGCTGGATTTAGCGGAATGGTTAGGAATAGCGGAGTCGCAGCTACTGGCAAAGGGAGAAAATGAAGTGGAAATAGCAGAGTCGTAGCTGCTACATTTGGCAGATTGGTCAGGAATAGAGGAGTTGCAGCTACTGGAAAAGAGCGAAAATGAAGTGGAAATAGCGGAGTCGCAGCTACTGCATTTGGCATATTGGTCAGGAATAGCGGAGTCATAGCTGCTGGAAAAGAGCGAAAATGAAGTGGAAATAGCGGAGTCGTAGCTGCTGCATTTGGTGGATTGGTCAGGAATAGCGGAGTCGCAGCTGCTGGCAAAGAACGAAAATGAAGTGGAAATAGCGGAGTCGCAGCTGCTGCAATAGGAAGATCGAGCAAGGTAAGGAGTCGTAGCTGCGCAATAATGAAGTAACAACAAATTTTCAGTTGAATGCTGAAAGGTAACGAATCATCCATCTTCTTAAAAAGAGATTTATCAGGTCAAGAACAATACAAGGTGCCTATAGTCGTCTGGCCCAGTCACGACCGTTGTTCCTCCAATTAATTCCTGCAAAGAATTTTTCAAAACAAACCCGATCAAATGCAAAATGAAAAATAGATAAAATACAGAATGAAAAAACGAAAATGAATTATTTATGTACAAATCATGTGGAGGTTGCAGTTCTTAAGAATTAACAGGGTTTGAGAAAAATCCCTGTCCCGACGTTAACAGATAATCTGGATTGTCTGCAACATGTGAAACAAAAGCTTCCCTTGGGATAGGCTTGTGATATAGTTGCAGCCGATGACCATTTGCGAATAATGGTATTTTTTTTTCATCAATGGTGATCAACCGAACTGTTCCATTATCAAATACCCGATCTATCTGATAGGGGCCCAACCAACGGGTATGCAACTTGCCTTTAAAGTCCCTCTTAAACCGTGAATCATACAACAGATCCCAGTCCCCCTCTTGGAAGACTTTATTATTTATAAATCGATCATGCCACTTAGAGCATTGTTGTTGGATTAAAGTTGTATGATGTATTGCAGCTGTGCACTTCTCATCCAACTCATTGAGCTGATTTAGTCAGTCCCTCTGTGACTCTGATAAAACCAGGTTTGCTTCCACGGCTTTTTTCAAGGTTTTGATTTCGAATTCAATTGGAAAAACAACATTTTACCATACACTAATTCGTATGGGGAAAAATCTGTGGTGTTATGCCATGTAGTACAATAGGCCCATAGTGCCTCTGAAAGCCTTTCAACCCAATCTTTACGATGGCTCTTCACTGTTTTTGTCAGAATAGCCTCGATAACCTTGTTTGTACTCTCCACTTGGCCATTGGCCTATGGATGATATGGCGAGGTTATTCTGTGCTGAATATGAAATTTATGTAACAGTGCTTCCAGATTGTGAGACACAAACTGTGGTTCACCGTCCGTAATGATTTCCTTAGGTACTCCAAATCGAGTAAAAATCTCTTCATATAGGAAATCAATCATAGCCTGATCGTTGGCCTTAATCAAGGCTACAACTTCTACCCATTTGGTCATGTAATTTGTGCAAACCAAGATGTGAAGTTTCTGTTTTGAGGGAGGGTTGATAGGCCCTACAAAAATCTAGAGTGCACCTATCAAATGGTTCAACCACAAGCTGTGGCTGCAAAGGCATTTCATCTAATCTGTTGGGTTGGCCCATCCTTTGGCAACTATCACATGCTTGAACCTACTTCTTTGCATCCCTAAAAAATGTGGGCCAGAAATATCCCATCCTCAAAACTTTATGACCTGTCCTTTTGTGAGCAAAATGTCCCCCACAGGGCTCATCATGGAAAGCTTTAAGAATGCTAAAGATCTCATCTTCTCTAACACATCTTCTGATCTCTAAATCAAGCCCGGTGTAGAAAACATGGCCATCAATCCAGATGTACCTAGCACTCTGTTGTATGATCTTCCTTTTTTCTCTCTTTGACAGATGTGATGGGAGCTTACCTGTAGCCAAAAAGTTAGCAATATCTGCATAGCATGGGGAATGAGTTGATACTGCAAACAAATGTTCGTCAGGGAAGGAATCTTCGACTAGTAAATTGTCATAACTGTTAGTAAGTCGAGATAAAAAATCTGCAAGAACATTCTCCTTCCCTGGTCTATCAATAATTGTGATATCAAATTCCTGTAATAGTAACAGCCATCTAGTAACTCTAGCATTCGTGATTGGTTTATTCATTAAATACTTGATCGCAAAATGATCAGTGTGCACAAAAGTAGAATATCTAGTAATATAATGTCTAAATTTGTTGATGGCATAAACAATGGCAAGAAATTCCTTTTCTGTGACAATATAGTTTAGTTCAGCAGGAGACAAGTTTTTACTAATGTAATAAATGGCATAAGGAGCATTACCTTCCTGTTGTCCCAAAACTGCCCCAATGGCTGTGTCTGAGGCATCTGAGGAAATATGGAAAGGCAAATCCCAGTTGGGGCCTCGTAAGATGGGTGTTGTAGATATCTTTTTCTTTAGCTCAGTAAACACTGTTTGACATGCATCATTCTAGACAAACTGTGCATCCTTCATCAACAAAGTGAACAAAGGAGAAGCTAGTTTGGAAAAATTTTCTATGAACCTTCTATAATAGCCAGCATGCCCCAAGAAGCTACGTACATCCTTCTGTGTCCCAGGAGTTGGTATGTTTTCAATTACCTTGATTTTGGATGGATCTACCTGGATACCATCAGAAGAGATGAAGTGCCCCAGCACTATGCCCTCACTCATCATCATGTGGCACTTGTCAGTGCTTAAAGAGAGTTGGCTTTTGTTCACAATGTTTCAAGACCTTTTCTAAATTTTTCAGTGCTTCTTCATAAATATCACCATATGGAGTAAAGTCATCCATACAAATTTCCATGCAATCGTTTACCATCTCTGAAAATATTCCAATTACTGCTCTTTGAAAATTTGCTGGTGCATTACACAAACCGAAAGGAAGAACCCAGTATGCAAAATTTCCCCAAGGACAGGTGAAAGTGGTTTTGTCTTGATCTTCTGGAGCAATCTGGATTTGGTTATAGCCACTAAAGCCATCTAGAAAGGAAAAATACTTTTTCCCAGACAAGTTATCAAGGACCTGATTGATGAAAGGTAAGGGGAAGTGGTCCTTTTGCGTTGCTTTATTCAATTCTCTGAAATCCACGCAGACTCTCAATTTCCCATTCTTCTTTGGCACAATCACGAGTGGATAAACCCACTCAGTGTCTGAAATCGGGTATATAAATCCTGCCTCCAAGAGTTTTTGTATTTCCTCCTTCACTATGTTCCTAAGGTTCGGTTTCATCCTTCATTGTGGTTAACACACAAGCCTGGAGTCACTTTTAATATAGATGTCGTGGGTGCACAGATTAGAAGGAATCCCTTTCATGTATGTGTACTCCCAAGCGAAAGCTCCTCTACGTTGTTTCAGCAAAGTGATCAGCTGTTCCATCTCACTGGGCGCAAGGTTTGGATTGATATTCAATGTTTTCCCTCGCTCGATTTCTACTGGAACACTCTTCGAATTTTTGAGTACTAGAATTATACTGGCATCGCTGGCTAGAGTTTCTTCTGTAAGATTTTCTTGTTTTGTTACAGCTAAAGTACTATCCAAGATTTGATAGACACTTTTATTGACTGAAGTGGGATCATTGATGAAATTATTAATGGCATCGTACTCTGTTTCATCTTTAAATGTTAAGGCTCTCCCTATGGTTAATAACGACTGCACACCTTCCTCCTCCTCCAAATCTGCCCATAATGGAGTTTCAACTTTTGTGCTTGGTCGAGCTGGAGGATATAGGGTTAGGCTCTTGATCTATGTCCCATCTGAGATGGTCATAAATCCTGACCGACAGCTGATGCAAGCATCTGCTGTGGCCAACCACGGTCTTCCCAAGATCAGTGGGTGTCCCCCCAACTGGGATTTTGGCTGTAGCACCAAGAAATCCGCAGGGTATTCCCACGAGTCAACTAAGATCACGAGGTCATCTAAGATCCCTTCAGGCTTGATCATCAATCTATCAGCAAGTTCCAAAACAGTAGGGGTCAGTTGAAGATTAGTGAGTCCCAATTTCTTCACAGTCTCTATGGTCATAACATTAATGGCTGCGCCTAAGTCTACCAAGACATTGGGGATTTGTGTGTTCCCTATGTGAACTGTAACAGTCGGATTTTCAGGGTCATTGTATTTTTCCATAGGGGCCTTCCCCATTATTAATTCAGAAATTTTTCCCAGTACGTGGATAATGGGAGGATCCCTGGGTCTTTTTCCTGGTTTCTTGACACATAAATCTTTAATAGTCTTGGCATAAATGGGCACATCATGGAGGGCCTGTAACAATGGAATTTTAACATACAAATTTTTCAATTCTCCTAAAAGGTCAAATCGAGGCTGTTCCACTATTTTATGCAGGGCCAATCATTCAGGGTATGGCGGTTCTCTCATCAACTATGTAGGCTGTGATACATCGTGTGTTACTCTCTGATTTTCAGCTATTGTTTCAGTAGGAGTATCAACATCCTCAATGATGGGGCTTGCTGAATTCACCATATTCTCATAGTGTTGATTTACTGCGATTTCAATCACTGGGGATGAAACATCCTCAGTGATAATAGGTTCCACCACCTTTCCTGATTGTAATTGTATATCATTGCAGGGAATCTGGGTGATGGAATACGCAGGCATGTTGGCAGTCTCGAATTGATGGACTGCTTTATTGTTTGGGTTTGGGTTAGGTTGTGCAGGTAGTTGTGGTCGAAGTGGTGAATTCATAGGTGCGGCATTGTTTTGGAATGGGAGACGTGGTTGCTGATACTGTTGAGAAGGATATTGTTGATATTGAGTCTGGTGATGGGGAAATTTATTTCCTTGGTAAGAATTTCTCCAGTTGGAATTCCAAGGAGCTTTGTTGTTTGAATGCTGTGACCATGGTGTCCATGAGTTAGGATTATGCAATGGGTTTTGAGATGGATGCCACTGATTATTAGAATAGTGGAAAGGAAATTGTGTATTCATATTATGCATATTGTTCATTCCATTCATATTATTCAGAAAAAAATGATGGGTCTAGATTCATACCTTGATTGCGAGGTTGCCATGGTTTCTTTTGTGCAATGAAGTAAGCTGGCTCCACATTAGGAATGGATTCCTGCAGGACTACTTTGACCTTAGGTAGTGAAGGACATTCCTTGGTATCATGCTCTAGTTCACATATCCTACATACCTCTTCTTTTTCCAGCGGGTATTCTTTCAGTGGATGCTTTTTCCTACATTTAGGACATAATACCCCAAGTGTAAGATCTTCTACTACTTGCCTCTACTTTGCTCTCATGACATCTAACTCTGAGGAAATGGAGCTCATCATGTTTGTTTTAAAATTCTCCAATAAATTTCCTATTTTTGCTCGAGTGGCCCCTCCATTAGCTAACTTCTAAGTCCTAGTGAAGACATCCTGATCTCGATCTTTGTCTTGTTTGTTGGTTCTAGAGGATCCCCTTGAGTACCTTCGGCATAATTCAACAATATTCTCGAAAGGTTCCTTCGAGATATCCCCTTTTCCCAGCAAATTGAACATATCAAGGCAATCTTCTCTAATTCCTCATAGTAAAATGATCTTGAGCACATCCTTTCCAATCTCAGCATGACCAGATCTTTGTAAATTGTACAACAATCTTTCCACAAAGTCTTCGAATCTTTCTTCATCATTCTGAACCATTTTAAACAAATCCTCCTTCCTCTCCCTAGTTCTACAATATTCCTGGTACTTGGAAAGGAAGGTGTTTTTCATTTGGTCAGTAATGGTCTCATGACCCAGACTCATGAACCAATGCAGAGCATTACCTTTCAAGGTGGCTGGGAATAACTTCAGCTTCTGAGCACTAGAGGTGTAATCAGAGCTACGACAGAGGATATAAAACTCAAAAAGAAACTCATCAGGATCGTTAGAGTACTTACCATGAAAATTCAGGAGAACTGATGGTGAGATATTTTTAATGGGAGTTGCTCCAGGTGTCTGGAGGATAGGGAATTATAATGTAGCCACAGTATTACCAGGTTGATTATTTTATCCTTCTTCTTCCTGGTTCTCCCCATGTTCATTTTCCCCTTCCTGTTCTCTACCAGCCATGGTTCTAGTCCAAAATTCAATAGCTTCCTTTATGCGTTTTACCTCTGCCTTGGCGTCTTCTTCTCTTCTCCTCTCTTCTTCTCGCCTTCTCTCTTCCTCTACTATTCGACGAGTCTCCAACCACACTTATTTAGTAACTTTGGTTCCATTGATATGATAGATATCCTCTCTATCTGGTGCACCCACGACACTTCCCTTATCTTCAGGAGGTTTTATTTTCTGCAATAGGAGTTGAAGGTCCCGTTGTATTCTCCATTGTCGATGCTGAATTCTCAAGGTTGGGAGGAACAGAATTTTCCCTGCCTGTAGATGTCTGCGGTGGTCTAGTATAAGAATCAGCTCTAGCAATTATCTCATCAATGTATGTATGTCTCCCCTGACCTGCGATACGACCTCGACCTCTTCCACATGCAGTGTTAGTATTCAAATGGGGTTCTCGATTTGTTTTTCTTGTATTCATGCATGCTGTAAATAATTAAACCAAAATGAAATAAAATGAAACCAACTACTAACTCTATCTATCTATTACCATCCCCGGAAACAACGCCAAAATGTTGGTCACCCTATATGTCAATTAATTAAAGCTAACACATAGGATGGTCAATAAATATTGTCAAACCCAGGGAGGTCTTTTTGTTTCAATGACAATAAGCATAATCTGTGCATAAACATGTCAAGTAGTTGATTAACTAAATGGAGATAATGATACTACCAGTCTATCCAGCCAAACTAACTCCAGAAAGTAGACTAATCTAATTCACACATCTAGGAATTCAATTGAAACTACCTTCCTACAGAAACCACCCAGCAGTTATAAAATTAAGAATAGAAATAAACCAGATTGCTTTTGCAAGAAGTTAAATCCTATAGTTATCTAACTACAATATTCAATCTTTACGAAAATGATCCATCCAATAGATACTATTACTCAGTCATAATATGCCTACCTTAATGAACCAATTGAAGATACAACAGCAACCTTAATCTAAATATAAGCTTGAACTCTAACTGATAATTACTGGAAATCCTAGAAAGCATAAACAACTGAAAGATATTGGAATTGAGCTTGCCTATTACAACTGATTCAAACACACATGCTTTAATTGAATTATGCTACACAGTCGACTGTCACACTAATCTGCTACAACTATTCAAGATGCAATCGTGAACTACCAAAATGAAAGCTAATCTCTGTTGCAGCTAACAGTACATTTGCAATGATTCCACACCACACAACAGAAAGAAAGCTAAATTGCCCTACCTACTTAAGCCGACTATCTCTATGAGAAGGAGGGCCCTGGCCTTTTAACAGAGACGCCGAGAATCACAACAAATTAAGACATATAAATGAAGAACTCTGCTCTCATATTAATGATGGAAATTGACAGTATCAGTGCTTTGTTACAACTTATACAAAATAGTAATTGTCCAACCCCCAGGATAGAAAAACCTTCTCATTTATACATTGAAAGTACAGACCCCAATCCACTAAAATCGTGCAACAATGAAGATCTATGATCTTCATGTTGTGGAGTTACAACTAACTGTTACAACTGTATTTAAATGAGGTTATTACTCATGAAGCAGCTGTTACTATAGTAATCAATGGATCAACGGATTTGGTAAGCTGGAAGGCGACCTGTCTGTTGTAGCTGGGTTCTGTTTCAGTGGAGGCCTGTTACAGATTCTCATCGAGGAATGCGCTGTCCCTTGGAGTCACGAGGAATCGGGATTTGAAGAGTAGCAGCTGGTGCCATTTGGCTGATACAGTTTCGCTTTAGACCTTGACTAAATGAAATCACACATATTAGCATAAACCAAGGACTAGGATCTAGAACCTTAACAATCTTAGGCATAAAATAAATAAAGCAATAACGAATTATACCTGTCAATATCATTGGTTGATCCAGAGAAAAGGCATAGATATAGCCTGTGAAAATAGGATGTAATCAGGGCAAAATGATGTAATAAGGATGGCCAAAAAGGGACATTTTCTGGACCCAACACCATGCAGGCATCTGTAAAAACTACTACACTTCCACCACTAAAATAGTTCATTGAACAATGCAAATACATAAATGAGGTGGAGGCTATAGATTGGCATCACATGATATGTGGTAGATGTAAGGTAGGCACCATTGAAAATCGACTAGAGGGATATCTTAGCAAGTAATCAAATTTTCATTAGGAGATCAATAGTTTCAATGGTATAATACTGGTCTAAAAAATCTAGGTTAATGGTTCAAATTCCTTTTATATTTATAAGAATTTCTTATTGTTGGAAGAGGTAATGATAAAAATTCTTAATATTTAAAAGGATTGTATAGGTTCTTGTAGGTTTTCTCCAAGTAGGACCTTAACCAATGTATTGAATTGTCAAACTTATGGAGAGCATATAGAGAAAATGTAGCACCGTATATCTCTTCTCATTATTCTAATATCCCTAGTTACCTAATTGATATGTCAATTAAGAAAGTAGATTTGTAAGGAATACCACCATAGAAATTTTAGCTCATATTATTTCCATAAGAAGAGAGATCATATTGAGTCATAATTGTTTGAATGCATATGATAGATCTCTTTGTAAGGCTACAAGAAACAATAATGAGTCATATCATGCCAGTAGTTAAAATTAATAACATAAAGAGGAAATATCTTGTGTAGAATCATAAGAGAGTCTATGGAAATAGACTAATTTAGTACAATTATTTTATCCTTATGGTATCCTTACTTATTGGCATGGGACCTTGAATGATATATAAGTAATTTGATCAAGTAACCGATAAATCCACCTAGCTAGGTATAAATGCAGTAGATACCGACTAGAAATAATACAATGTTTGGATGTAACCTCAACATCTAACCTCAGGTGAAAATGACATGATCCCTTATGTGGTAAGATAAAATTGATTACTAGTCATGCACTTGAATCCATTCAAATTAACAAATTCACCATCCCCATCCTTCTAGTACAAATAAACCTCACAATCAATGCCTTAGAAGCATGCTTATTACATTATTTAACTTCATGTCATCCACCACAATAGGTTAATATACATGGTCGATTCCATGGTATACCCTCTCAACCTCCTTATTTGTATCAAGTCATTTTCCTTGTGAAATCCATTCATCAAAGGATTGTAAGTATGAATACTTGCTTCACAACCATTTTCCTTCATATGGTGCTCCACTAGTACAAGAATATAAATTTTAGGCCTAAAGGTCTAACAATGATGTCTCCAACCACCAAAGATAACCTCTTGAGGGGATATTTGTCCTTATAGTTAGAATATGGGAATTGTTAAGAAGTTTATGAGCATTAGATATGGGCCTTGGGGTTCTAGACATGGTTAAGAAATGGAAACTGGGCCTAATTAGGACCTAAAGAGAGCTTCTATGTATCTATAGCCAAGAATGATATGTTGAAATACCACAATAGACCTTTCCACGGTATCTTTGGCCTATGAGTGGGATTTTTGTGGCATAGTGAGAATTTTAAGGCTAATTATAGGTTTGAACACCTTGGATATGGTCAGGGAGAAAAGAGTGGGGACTTAGGTCCTAATTAAGAAAATTCCAGGCATCTTTGGCTAAGAAGAATTCCTACAATCACCAAACATGACCTCCCAATAGCATATTATTCATATAAGTGGGGATATTAGTGCCATTAGAAATTTTGAGAACCTGGTATAGATATTGGGTTCCCTAGACATGCTTGAGGGAGAAAAATTGGGCCTTAATCCTTGGAAAACCTTTTGAGAATCCATGGCCAAGAAGAACGACGTACTTGAACAAACACACATGGATTCTTGAGAGTAGCTTTAGTGTTTGAGTACGGATGTCTATGTCATTAGATGGTTTTGAATAGTAGTTAGGGGTCTTGAGGCTCTATACATAGTTAAGGAAGGAAGTCGAAACTCCAAAGGTCTCAGCTTCACAGAATCGTGCGACCTCCAACTTCCGCAATCCGCAATACGCGACACGGGAGTCGGAAGTTCGAACTTCAATGCACCACACTGAGAAATCATGCCTCTAAAAACCGAAATCAGCAATCTGCATTGTGGGTTCGGAAAGTCGGAAGTCTGATCCACTTTGCCATGTCTCCTCCCTTCATCTGACCCATAGAGGGAACATGAACACATAAGGGGTTTCTATTTCTCCTCCAAAGTCATGACTGAACATTCTGAACCTCCTGGGCCTCAACAAGACTTGGCCCTATTCATCAGTGAACAAATTCATAAAAACACATGATATAAACCGCAGAGAACAATTACCCTTTTATTGAAATATCTAAGTAGCTAGCTATGGAATACAATGTTCCAACCCAACCATAGGTCTCTGCCCAACCTATATTGTTTCAACGTCACTCAGAGACTACCCTCAAGATGGGGTTACGTATCCATTAAGGATGAACTACTCAAGTCCACTCATAGCCTTAGGCACAGTGAATCAGGGTCATACAACACACAACTGGCTCTGGAAAGCAAGTGGCCAGGAGACAGGGTAGGAGGTTTCTAAGTTAATGAGCTCAACACACAGAGCTATAGGCATATCCAATTGACTTCAAATCACAGTCCAGGAACCCCTATCCTTCCTATTTTACCGCAGCTACAACACCACCAAGTTGCCCATATTTCCTATTTCGAGCAGCTGCGACACCTCCAAAAGTGCCTATTTTTCCTATTTCAAGCAGCCGCAACACCTAAATTTGTCCATTTTCCCTATTTTGAGAAGATGCAACACTTCCAAAAGTGCCTATTTTTCCTATTTCGAGCAACTGCAACACCGCTAAAATTGCCCATTATTCCTATCTTTAGCAGCTGTGACTCCGCTAAAGTTTCCTATCCTTCCTATTTTACCGCAGCTGCAACACCGCCAAGTTGCCTATTTTTCCTATTTTGAGCAGCTGCGACAACTCTAAAAGTGCCTATTTTTCCTATTTCAAGCAGCTGCAACACATAAAGTTGTCCATTCTTCCTATTTCCAGCAGTTGCGACACCTCCAAAAGTGCCTATTTTTCCTATTTCGAGTAGCTGCAACACCGCTAAAATTGCCCATTATTCCTATCTTTAGCAGCTGCACCTCTGCTAAAGTTGCCTATCCTTCCTATTTTACCGCAGCTGCAACACCACCACGTTTCCTATTTTTCATATTTCGAGTAGCTCCGACACCTCCAAAAGTGCCTATTTTTCCTATTTCAAGTAGCTACAACACCTAAATTTGTTTATTTGTCCTATTTCGAGCAGCTGCGACACCTTAAAAAGTGCATATTTTTCCTATTTCGAGCAGCTGCAAGACCTAAATTTGTCCATTTTTCCTATTTCAACCAGCTGCGACACCTCCAAAAGTGCCTATTTTTCCTATTTTGAGCCACTGCAACATCGCTAAAATTGCCCATTATTCCTCTCTTTAGCAGTTGTGACTCCGCTAAAGTTTCTTATCCTTCCTATTTTACCGCAGCTACAACACCGCCAAGTTGCCTATTTTTCCTATTTTGAGTAGCTGGGACACCTCCAAAAGTGCCTATTTTTCCTATTTCAAGCAGCTGAAACACCTAAAGTTGTCCATTCTTTCTATTTTGAGCAGCTACGACACCTCCAAAAGTGCCTATTTTTCCTATTTCGAGCAGCTGCAACACCTAAATTTGTCCATTTTTTCCTACTTTTGGAAACTGTGACTCCACTAATTCCTCATTGAATATTGATTATTTATTTTCTCATCGATATCAGCGCTCTCCATCAGCGATGTGACCGTGGAAAGGCACCACCTTGCAACACAATGATTTGGCATTACATTTAAAGGTACGATGTCTTAATCATAAACATCATTAGGCATGACTAAATGAAGTAATCGATAATGAATATATTTTGTCATTAGTCCATGTCAGTTATCCTTAGCCAATCCGCTGAGACGGAAACTACATCTAATTCTTCCTTCGGTTTTGGTTTTTTACCGCCATTCGAAAATCTGTTACCACTTTTTACCAAAAATACCCAAACCAACCTTTGGCTATCCATCGCTTGTTTTGAATGTAGTAGCTCGACGTCTGAGACTGTAACTCATCCCGCTGGTAGCATAATTTACAGACAGCTTTGCAATATGGGTATCCTGGTACGACACAAGCCTGTCAACATAGAGCCTCTACGTGCAAACAGAGAGGTTTTTACTATCTTCCAGGAAGCTGGATGGATTGACTATTTCCGGCATTTGAATGATTTTCAAGTAGAAACTGCACTTGAGTTTGCTCAAAATCTAACCAGCACTCATTCAGAGGTCCGGGGTATTCGAAATAGATGTTTCAGAAGCAATCATGGCGGAGGAAACATGATTTCCCAGAACTGGGATGCAATGGTTTGGTCGGAAGTGCCATAATCCAACTGTAGCAGAAGAAGTTTTCGTAGGCGGAGAAGTTGTTCGGCCGCATGGCCGAGGAATAGCGTTGGAATCCTTGCCAAATACTTGGAACTAGGTGGCCACCTTCATAAAGAAATACATTTCCTGTGAAGGTAGGTACAAAGTGGTTTACATATATGAATTCTTCCTCCTTTCACATTTACGCCACTGCAGATTGTTAAATATGCCGTTTTATCTTTTACAATCTCTGCAAACTCTGGCTCGGTATGTCAAGGGTGATCGAAACCCCTTATCTTCCCTCTCAAACCATGGGTTGATTAAAATCTTAATATTAAGGGCCCTTGTGCACCAGAATTTTAAATGGGAAGAGTTTGTTGCTCGGCCAAGGGTGCCTCAAGCACCTGCCGTGGCAATAGGAGGTGTTGAGATGGTAAATGAGGACTGGAGTTCCTCCAATTCAGTTGGGGGGAGGGATGGATCATTGGCAGAAGGGGATATGATGGACCCAGTGGCGAATGAGGCAGTGATACTGGAAGCTACAACAACATCAAATCCTATAGAGGAAGAAGCAGACCCAATATAAATTGCAGTTAGGGTGGCAACTGAAGCAGTAGGGATGGCGGCATTAGCAGCTGCAACAGAGGAAGATGAAACTGGAGCAGCTGTTAAAGCTACGACAGTGGAAGCTGTAGCTGCAAGAGTTACAATTCAAGGGGAAGAGCATTAAGCAGAGGTGGTAGAAGGAGGAAATATGGAGGTGTTAGATGTTGAATCCTCCCCTGAAAGAAGGAGAACCATCATTGAAGAAGAGGAAATGACCCCTCTTTCTGAAAAATTTAGAAACCCCTGTGTCACAGAAAATAAGAAAAAGGTTAGGGAATAAGGGTCAGACATCTAGCTCATCAAAGAAGAGAAGAAACAGAGCTGTTACAGTAGCAGTAGCAGTATGCAGTGAAGGCCATCCATCGGGAGTTGCAAATAAAAGAAGGACTCGGTTTGTTGCAGCAGCTGAAACAACATGTGCAATTGGGGAAAATAGTGAAATTCCCATAGCAGAAGTAGCATGTGCAACTGGGGTATGCATAGAAATTCCTATTTTAAACCCCAAATCACCGGCTGTTACACAAGAACCGGCTGTGGAAAAACCCCAAATTGAAAACCTCCTTTTTGAAAATGAGTTGCTAAAGGAGGAGGTGCAAATGCTTCGGAATGAATTGGAGAAATGGAAGGAAGTGAGTGGAAAACAAGCAGAGAAGAATTTGAATATATTAGTGGAGGCTACATATCTGTTAAAATATTCATCTCTTGTTTTGGAAAATGAAGAACAAGGAGACATGGTATGCCCAGAATGTGGTGGCATATTTAATTCGGTAGGGCACAGAGTCATAGTGTTGGGTTTGGTAGCACAAAATCCTGCACAGAAAGAGAAAGAAGGAGAAAAAGAACCGACAATGGAGCTGATGGAGGGGAATGATCTAGAGATAGACATAATCCCTGATTTGGAATTAGGAGAAGATGAGGAGATGCAACCCTAGCCAGCAGGAAATACTGAACTATTCCAGGACCAGTCTCATCATCCAGAAGATATCGAGGTAATTCAAGAACAACCTCAGCAATCTGAAGAAGTTGGAAAACAAGATGCTATTACACAAGAACCAGCATCCTTGACAATATTTAGTGAAGTTGCAACCCAGACATCAATTGCTGATATTGAGGCACAAGAGGAAGACGTTGTTACAAAAGAACCAGTGTCTTTAAAAATGTTTGCTGAAATTGCAACTCAGACTGAGGTTGCTTAGATTGAATTGAAGAGAAAGGATGCTTCCACACAAGAACCAACATTCCTAAAAGTAGTTGTTGAGATTGCAACTTAGGTAGAAGCTGCTGAGTTTGGTATTTAGGAAGAGAATGCTGTCACACAAGGACCAGTGTTCTCAAAATTAATGATTGATTTAGCAACAGAAACTGAGGCTATTGAGGTACAGGAAGAGGATGCTGTTACACAAGAACCAACATCCTCAAAATCAACTACTAAGATTGTAACATAAGCAAAGGCCATTGCAACACCGATGGAAGAGGAAGCTGCTACACTGCCACCTGAAAATGAGGAAGCTGCTACACTGCCACCCGAAAATGAGGAAGCTGGAACATCTGGTGGCAGGGTAGGAATGCAATTTTCTCAAGAATGTGTTGCTTTAGACTCTGATGATGAGAAAGATGTGGAGGATAGAAGGATTCAACGATTGGAGAAACAAATTTCTTTGTTATAGGTGGAGTTAGCTAAATGGGAAAAGTACATTGATCAGTGTCGAGCAGGGGTGGTCCCTATCTCTAAACATAGGAAGACTATCAAAGAATCAAGGGAGAAGTGGGCAGAGGAATCAACTCTTCACAAATATGAATTGGAAGAGGTGCAAAAAGAATTGCAGGAGTTGAAGGAATTCAAATCCATGCAAAAGGAAAAAGACCAAATGTATGCCCTCTCTCTGGAGTTGCTGAGTTCAAGAGCCCCATCTCCTTCCTACCCAGTATTCCTGTATGAGCAAATGACCCTGTTCAAATTGAAAGCTTTACAAGAGGGTAGACCTTATCAGTTGTTGATCCCTTCCCAATTTCTAGAGACCTTTTTGTCAAGCAGTTTTATTGAGTAGCATCTGTTGTGTGAATTGTATTTGCACAATATGGCATGTTTTGGTGATTCTTGCTCTAATCCTATTCCCTATGTAGGGGATGTTCAGTTGACAGCCTTTGCCTCTTTTGTTAATAATCAAGTGCAGAGGGAAGATTCCTTTAGGAAAATCTCTAGAAATGAGGCTAGTGCCAATTTATGGATTAGGAGTGAACCCCAATCTCCTCGTGCTCTCATCATAAACCATGGAAGATGTTTCTTATCTCCTCCAAAGACTTAGCATCTGAAGAAGATGCAAGAGAAAGTTATCTCTACCTATGTTGACCTGATCTCCAAACAACAACATCTTGCCTTAGAGGGTAGTAATCACAGGTGGTAGACTTCTTCTCCAGCTTTGAAGAAAAGGGATCCTTACTGCCTTAAGAATTTTAAACAAGCTCTTCCTAGGGTAGCAGGGTATGTCAATTGCATGAGAGCGTGTGGGTTACACTGGCTGGGACTCAAGTTCAAATTTCCACTGATCTGGTGGCCAAGAGGGCAGTACAGGGACAATTATACAATGACCAAGGTAGAAGAGAAGAAGTGCTGGGAATATTGGGCTACTTGCAATGGGTTTTTGGAAGTAGGCAAGGAACCTGACATTTCCTTCAACTTTGCCTTTCAACATGAACGGGGACTAGATTCAGACTCAGATTAGTTGGTTGTTGCAGGAGGACATGCAATTGGATAGCTGGGGGGTGATGTTGGGCCCCAGAATAGCCCCTTTTTTCCTACACCTATCTACACATTTTCCCCTATTTTTCCTCACTATTCCCTCATTTGGAATTCAGAGAAGATAATCAATCATTCAAGACTATTTATGGCTATAACAATTCCATTGTAAATTGGCAGCCTGAAGATCATAGATCTTCATGGCTGCCCGATATTTTGTGAAATGAATTCATGTCATTAGGGTATAAATGTGAAGAGGCGTTCTGAGCCTGGGGTTGGAGAATTGATAATTGTATAAGCTGAAACAGAGAGCTGTGACTGTGATTCATTATTTCTAACGCAAGGAGTAGAGTTTCTTATATATTGGTGTTTTAATTTGTGTTAGGACATGACATCTCTGTTAGAAGGTCAGGCTCGCCTTCTCACAGAGATCGCCGAGTTAAGTAGGTAGTTTAATTTCTTTCCTGTTGTGTGGTGTGGAATTGCATTAGATGTGTTATTGCGAGCTACAACAGTGAAATGATAATTGCATTCTTCTTTGGTAGTTTATGATTGCATCCTGAATGATTCATATCAATATCATGGACATATATCATGCTATTATGCTAATGATTCATATCAATATCAATATCATATATGTAATTTGAATTAATGTGCAAGCAGCAATACCAATGTCAAATGTGTGTTACTTATGTGTGTTACTTGTTGAAATCTTATTAACTTAATAATAAGAATATTAATATAATTATTAATTATAATTTAAACTTGAAAATTATATATATCTTCCGAAAGGAAAATATCCATCACCCTAAATAAATAATGCAAACTTGTCAACCAACAAAATGGGTATAACTAAACAGTAATAGCAAGTAATATCAAACTGAGTAAGAACGATAATCCTCTACTTATGAACTCAAGCTAATTCATCAGCTGCAAGGGAATGTGTCCTAATTTCATGCATTCATTCAGTTATATTCCTTGCTTTTCATTCCATATATTGCATCACTTGTATTGCTGAAACTCTAGTGGAAAATTATAGGTTGATTATAGTCACATTCAGAATTCATCCAATAAGAGTTCAATACTTGTTTTCTGGTCTGCTGATCCTTATTATGCACTCAATCGGTTTGCTTAAACTGTCATATGGTTTGTTTGGACTATCAATGGGGTGTCTTCAAATGTGATTAGACTCTTTAACCAGCTTCATATGTTCTTCGTTAATTAATCCTAATTATGACCAAACTTGACATCCCGTGTATGAAATCTGGAATGGCATAATAACACATTTCTGAGCCTACTCATCCATGAATCCGCTCTTTCAAATTGGTGAAGAAAAGTGCATTAGACAAATTAATAACATCAAGAAGAAACCCCGAAGAGAAAAAATACCTAAAACAAAAATCAACTTTTTAAAAGCAGAGGCGGTACTTACAGTTACTTAAAACAAAAAAAAACACTTATGACTGTGATATGGAAGAATAATCCTTTGGGAATACTAAACACCATTCCAAGAAGCCTTTTTTTTTTTTGGAAGTAAGGAGATTTTGCATTATATTAAAAGGAGGAATTACAAAAGGAGCAATATGGCTGAAGCTCAGAATTGTCCATCAAAACAGACCAACTTGGTTTTACCCATTGACACACGCCCTCGTGTCACATCTGTTTGAACAAAACAGAACAAAACTGCTACCTGACCAGACAAAAAACCATAGAACCAAATACTTTCTTCCCATAGGCTCGCAGGCCAAAGAGCATAATGCTTCATAATCAGCTAGCCCCAGACCCCCCAAATAAACACCCACCCAGACATCAACGAACTATATAAGGAGCTTCTGGAGAACTTCCAGGATGGCGAAAGCTAGAAGAAGAAGCAGCACACAGAGGAGGTTGAAGCGCCATGGCAGACAGAAGGAAATCCAACTTCTGGTGAATCGTGCGAGACTCTTCAAAGAGAAGTTGCACATTGTCATCTCTGAGAGGATTCCTATCGCAAATGGCATATCCAACCAATTTTTTCATCATCCAAAACAGTGCAACAGTGTGCTCGTAAAGACTAATGCACTCGACCGTGTTGTCGGGATCCAGGATCCAATTCTCCAACTTCTTACGCTCCCCCAGCAGGGTTTCCCTACTCAGATGAGCCCACCATTGTTGTTCGTAGTCATTGATGTCCTTATGGATTTCCAAGGGGATACGAAGAGCGAAGGAAGTTTCCTCCCTACGTGCCCACTGAGAGGCATGAGACTAACCACCACCCCGGCTTCCCCGGAGAATCCCCACGTCCTCTCTTCCTATTGCGATTGGAATTATCTCCAACCTCAGGATGATAGTTAGTATCTTGAGACTCCTTCATCCTCTCACCAAAACCAAAACTTGCATGCATGCATAAAACTTGCGGCTCCATAACCAAAACTTGCATGCATGCAGAAAACTAGCAATGACGATCACGATTGCCACCTTGAGCCTCCATATATTCTCTCTTGCCATCGACTATTATGATGAATCGAGTACATCTTAATAACTCTTAATAACTGAAGGGGGTACATCTTAATAATTGAAGGAGGTACAATTATTAATAACTCTGATTTTCTTCCATCATTTCCCCCATCAAAGAACTGCGAAGGAGGATGAAAAGACTGATCGAGAACTGTGAAGGAGGATGAAAAGACAAGAGTTACGTGTCTTCTTTGATTATCATCAGCATGATGTCTTCTCGCATGAAAAACCATCATGTCTTGGTCCTGGATAACTCTGTAGCTATCCCGAAAAACTGTTTTTGTCAAATTGTCCCACATGAACAGATCAGCTTGACGTGGGAGAAGGAAAGTGGCCATGTGAACAGATCAGCTTGACATGGGAGAAGGAAAGCGCTACGCCCAGGACTGGAATTTCAAATTCTACGGTTAGATTTTTATAGTGCCTTTCATTTTAACTTTAATGCAGATTCATGGAGGATCAATTTTTCTTTCGGTATATGTCAGAACACAATCCTCCTTCAATTACTTGAATATGGCCTTATTTTTTACGACAAGATCTAGGTAGATACTCCATTGTAGTAATAAAACCTAAATAAGTTTTTTAACAATAAGCCAACTTCACTAACAAACCAAAAATCTGTGAAGAGATTTTCACTTTTTAAGTAATTTAACATCTCTCCCTACAAGGCAAGTTGGACAGCTATAAGTTTTTTTGACAGGTTATCAATATACATAAATGTCAACTTCTACATTTTAAATTTCAAGTTACCTATCAAGTACGTCTAAAAAATGAAAAAACGTTCTGTGGAACGTCAAATTCCAGGCCTGGCTACGCCCAACCTCAACGATGACGCGACTTTGGAGCTTGATTTTCCATGGTGCATCTCAGAATCCATGTGGAGAATGATCTTGGAATCACCTTCCATCATTTTTGACATGCGAGCATAATTCCTTGGTGAATATCTTGATCTAATTTGGAAGCATTATTAGACTCTATCCCCAAAAAACCAATTTTGAACCCGAGCATGGGGTCCAAGTAGCCCCGAGAGGATGCCCGACACAAATTGTGTGTTGAAGAAAATGCTGGTAGCACATGGGGATATCGTAGGCTGCGTTTTTTTCTACGTAACCATGGTCTCAGTTTGTCCAAAGAGATCACCCTAAAGAAGAATTTATGGACCTGCCAAAACAGTGGTTTAGGGAAATTAGACCAAGCCTAGGAGAAGATAAAAAATGTCCAAGTATGGTAAAATCTGCCTTAGGGAAATGCCTGCCACAACTCATAGGATGATGATAAAAATATTCCGAGGGCGTGGATCTCCAAACCCCCCCATTGGAATTTTGGGGGGCCTTTCCAACCCCCCCCCAAAAGTCCAACAAGACTTTTGGGGGGGTCTTTCCAAACCCCCCCCAAAAGTCCTGTTGGACTTTTTGGGTTTTTTTTTAAAAACCGCCCCCAACAGTAAAATTCTAAGGAGTTTTGAGGGGGGTTCTTAAGGACCACCTCAAACAGTCAAATTCCAAGGACTTTTGAGGGGGGTTCTTAAGGACCGCCCCCACAAGTCAAATTCTAAGGACTTTTGAGGGTGGTTTTTAACGACCGCCACGAAATACCTTTAAAAAATTTTTTGGGGGGAGTTTTAGCAAGACCGCCACAAGCCACTTTTAAGGGGTCAAGACTTTTTTTGGGGGGGGGTTTCCACACCCGCCCCCAAATGTATTGAAAACTGTACTTTCGGGGGGGTTTTTAACCAACCGCCACCAAAAGTGTTAAGAATTGGACTTTGGGGGGGGGGTTTACAAAACCGCCCCCGAAAATCCTGACAATTGGACTTTTTACGGGGGTTTTTTAAAAACCGCCCCCAAAAATCCTGACAATTGGACTTTTTAGGGGAGTTTTTTTAAAAACCGCCCCCAAAAGTCCAATTTTTGGGACTTTTGAGGGGGTTTTGAAGAACCTCCCCCAAAGACCTAAATTTCTTTTTTTGGGGGGGGTTTAGCAAAACCGCCGCAAGCCAAAACCACCGCCAAAAGGGTATTTTGTTGTAGTGGCATCTGGGATTTTGGCCTCGAGGCCTTTGACATTGTTAATAGAGGATACCTAATCCTCAATCCCTAAAGGAATATTCTAGCCATCTAAGGAAAAGGAGGTGGCATCCACCAACCACACATGGCATCTTGAGTGTATCATTAGCCTATGATTGAGGATGTTAGTGACATTAAGTTATTTTGAGCAATATGTAGGTTCTGTAGGGCCCGAAGAATGATGTTCCAGGGAAGATTACCATGCCTTTTGGACTAAATAAATCATTGATGCATTCAAAGCCATGAACATTGCCTCAAACAACCATGCATGTGATTGTATTGGTATCTATGGTACTATGTATCTAGGTCTTGTAGCCTTCGGGACTTGGACATGGTTAGTGGAGGAGACCTAAACCTAAGGCTCTAAAGGAATATTCTAAACATATAAAACTAAGTAGGTTTTCTCCACCAATCACACATGGTCTATTGAGGGTATCACTCCCCTATGATTTAGTATTTTGGTTCCATTAGGTGGTTTTGAGAATTATGAAGGCATCCTAGGGCCTTTGGAATGACATTATATGGACGAATACCATGCCCTTGGCTCTAAAGAAACCATTAAGGCATCTAGATCCATGCATAATTCCTTAAAAAATCACACATGACTTTCCATGGGTATCCATGGTGCTATGTATCTAGGTCTTGTCCTCTTAGGTCCTTGGACATGGTAATGGAGGAGATTTTCAACTCAAGCACTAAAGGAATCTTCTAACCATGTAGGGATAAGAAGGTTTCATCCACCAACAACAACTAGTGTTTTGGGGGTATCATTGGCCTATGATTGATTATGTATCAGTAGTAGATGTAATTCTTGGGTCCATAGATATTATCAAGCAATGAATCCCATGTCTTATATCATAAATGAAGTTTTGAGGCATCTAATTTCTAAAGGATGCATTGAAGCACCACACTTGAAATCCAATAGAATCCTTTCCCTCCAAGTGGGGATGTTAGATACTTTAGAAGGTTCACATCATTAGGTATGGACTTGGGTCCTTGACATGTTCATGGATGGAAACCAAAGCTATGTCCACTAAAATAAGCTTCTAGGAATCCAAGTTTAAATGACACATGGAACCACTAGCCATGAGCTCTAAAGAGTGTCTCTATCCTATGAGCTATGGGATATCTTTGTCATTTTGATGTTTAACACTAGGCATAGGCTTTAGGTCCCTTAACATAGGAAATGCGAGTCTTATTTCATAAATGAATATTTTAGGTATCAAGGGATAAGAAAAATACCTTAAAGAATGACTCATGACCTCTTATGATATATTTCTTTTTAAGTGGGGAAATATATGCCATTAGGAATTTTTAAGAACTACATATGGATGTAAGCACCCTAGACATGGATAGTGGAGAAAACTCAAGAATTGGGATTGTAAGAGACTTTCCTAAGCATACAAGGCCATGATCAACGATTTAAATAACCACACTTGACCTCTCGAGGGAATGCTTTGTATTTGGATATGGATATCCATGCCATTAATAGGTTGTGAGAACTATGTAGGTTCCATGTGGTTTGAAATAGTAAATGGAGGAACCCTAGGGCTCATGTCATAAACAAAAATTCTATGTATCTAGGAAAAAGAATGATGTCTCAAACCAAAACACATCCATAAGCTTCTCCTAGTGGATAACATCAAGTTAAGGAGATAACTTAGGCCTTAGTTCCAGAGAAAAAAATAGGGATCAAAAGATAAGAATGACACCTTAAACCACCACATATGATATAGTCAAGGGATATATGGCCTCCATATGAGCATATTAAAAAACAATTAGAAGGTTTTGAACACAAAGCTGGATGGGTCCTAAGGCCTTATATATGGTTGGGGGGAGAAACCCAAGATTTATGCCATAAAGGTAAGTTTGAGGACTCAAGGGTTATGAATGAGACATTAGACCACTACACACACCTATATGGGGAATATTTAGCTTATAGGTGGGGATATAGACAATTTTTGTAGGTTAGGAGAACGAAACTTATATCTTAGGATATAGAAATTGTCAAGGATGAAAGTTGGGCCTTAGCTCCTAAGGGAAGGTTCTAGGGCTTGAGGGCCATGATTAACGCCATGATAGAGGAAAGTAATATATTGGAAAAAGGAAGATATAGACAATTTTTCATCATATCAACACCATTCTTGATTTCATTTCCATGGGTATAGTCAAAGCAAGCTTATCTTTGCAAGCAATTCATTCCTTAGTCAACCTGACACTTCATATCCAATCAATTTACAATTACTCTTCCCCTCTCTTCAATCGAGGGATAACCTCATGATGGTTAAAGCATCATCAATTCATTTTTAATAATAAAGAGGGTGGGAAGGAACATATGCACATGTATTGTACAAACCTTTAGGTTTTCCCACACACAGTTGTCTGGGAAATGGTGGCTTGTTGTCTACAAAGGAAAAATTAGTAAGCTTACTATACTACTATGCTTCTCAAGTAAACTTTAATTTTCATATAATCATCTTTTCTAACTATTTTAATATTGTTTTAAATTCTAGTTACAAGTATTCAATACGAAAATGTCCGAAGATGATAAAGATTTTGCTTCATGCTATGGTTTATGCATCTCATTTAAAACCAACAGCTTGATTTCTGCTGTATTGGGTATGTACAACCTATTTTTAAACCATAACAACCCTTCCAGGTCCATTTAAATCCTAGGAGTGATCCCAAGCCCCCTCCTTAACCACCTCATTTACCCCACAAATTTGATCATATTAAGGGTGTGATGAGGAGTTTTGCATGTGGACTCCTTAGACACACCGTGTTTGTAGAAATAGCTACAATGGAGAGACAAGTTGACCCTGAGAGAGACTCGGGTGTAGGGCCTTCATGATAGAGGTAGGACAGACCTGTGATTGGTGGTAGCCATGTTGGTCCTTCTAGTTCGATAGGGACAATTCCACATCTTTATCCCCATTGCGGGCACACTTTACCTGGCACCTTCGAGGGATGCTATATGGAGCAGGTTAGCACTTTTTTTAATGAGTTTCCAATCATCACTTGAGAAATTGTAAAGTAATTTTAATGTATTTGTGTATGAATTAAACTGTTATTTCAATGTATAGTTATTTAGAGCGGAGACGCCGACATGGGAGAATGTAGGATCTCAATATGCACTAGTACATGTGCACATTTTTCCCACGGTAAATCGTTACTATTGCAACACTTGTGCGTTGCTTTAGTGACGAACATGACCCCTTTCTTTTCGTGGCAATATTTTCGTCGCTATAGCAATGCTTTACACTGTTCGTCGCTATAGCGACACAAAATACATGAAACATGGATTGTTCAAAAAATCAGACTGTGTTGCTATAGAGACACCTCGTCGTCGATATAGAAACACTTTCATCATCGCTATAGCAACACTTGCTGTTGCTTGGTTTTTCGACCAAGCATGTGCAAGGATGCACCTGCTAACTAGTAGTAGCAGTCTCAATAAAAGTATGTAAAAACTAATGTAACTTAATCTAACATTAACATGTGCAAAAGAAATAGAAAACTGAATTTAATAACATAAAGAATGATGAGATCTATGGAAAGAACAAGAAATTGATTTTGCATTGCCTCAAATGGTGAGGATGATAAATGTTGAGCAACTCCAAGGTTGAGAAGCTCCAATGTCCAATGTTCTCTTCGTCTCCAATGCTTCAATGTGGATCTCCAAACTCGAAATGGGAGGCAATGGCTCTCAAAGGGAATTTGGCAGCATAAGGATAGGATGAAATGTGGATGAATAATGAGGAGCCCCTATCACCTTTTTATAGTTTTTGGTGATGGGGAATACCATTATGGTTTTAAGGAAACCAATGGTATTAACCAACATGGTTTAGGTCTCTTTTTCTCTCTTTTTCCTTTTTCTGAATATTTTTTATATTTTTATTCCCTTTTAATATTTTTGGGAATTTTGGACCCTTTTTGAGTGTTTTTTGAGGGGAAAAAGGTGTATTATGGTATTTTTGGTGACCTTTTGATGGTTTTAGAGGCTCAAATGGTGGAAAAAGTGGATAAATGGGTCATGTCAATAAGAGAATGAGCTAGTGAGCACTTTTTGGGTGTTAACAGATTGCCCCCTAATGTGTGAGGGCAGGGGCTCATCGTATGGCCGATAGACATCATAGTTATTTTGTCTTTTTTCCTGGGGTTTGGAGAAGAGAAGAGACCGATTGGAGATTGGAACAACAACCCCTTGGAAGCTGCAAAAAATTGAAAAAATACATGGCCTCAAAATGAATGAGGAATAATCCTGATTATGGACGAGGCGGGCATACCCATGCTCGTATCAAGACATAACAATTAGGCCCAAGAAGGGGGACCTGAATAATACATAAAAATTATTGGTACATTGTAATGGTCCAGAGGGGAGACAATGCTGGGACGTACTCATGATCATACCATGACTGACCTCAATAACTGATACACTGGAAGAAAGCAACAACCGTTCTGAATAAGGTATCAGAAGGGTTGATGAACCTGCTGAAACTGAAGGTGTCCAACATTTGTAGGGACTCAATAATTGTGAGTCAACTCTGAGGAGTATATGTAACTGTATACTCGAGGGAGTATAAAACTGCGGTACATCTGAAAATTGTCGGTAAGTGCAACCCGGATATTCATACGAATGTGTAATTGGTTGTTTCCTCAATTAGACTCTCAGGTGACATTCAGGGTCTTCAACAAAAAACTGAAAGGACCGATACCCTGTACGAGTCTCAACGATGCGATCAAGGTGTTGAAGTCGAGCATGTGAGAAACAATCATTTGGAGAGGAAATGAGGACTCCTTTCAAAATGATTTTTAGGCACTCATCACTAATGGTGATGAGTCCAAGGCACAGGGACCTCTAGGTCTATCCTCTGGAATAGATTTGGTTGGCGTTGACAGAGGGAGACTAGCAAATACTAAGGCGATGATGTTTCCTTGACAGGGGCGCGAGGTGTACAACTGAAGTGTGATAGTACTGATGGTAGGACTGACATACTGTGGGGATGGGGAATAACTGGGGTCATAGAGTGGGTGGACTCAAACTTCCTTTGTTCAGAGCATGATGACATGGTTGACCTGGCAGCATAGGAAACTGACTATTAGGTGTGGGGATCATAGCTTTGTGGGATCAAGGGTATGTATTGTAGACTGGAGTGACTCTGGGGGGACAAGCTGATGGATGCTATTGGGAGACTGTCGAGGTGACATACTGCAGAATGCTCTGAACAAAGGTGACCATACTGGGTAAGCTGCCTTATGAGTAGACATGATCTATTGTGGCGCCGAAAAGCACCATTGGGTCCTTCTTCGTGGTTTTAATGATCTCTATGAAGGGATAAAAGTGTGCTCTGAAATGTACTGTCCTGTGGATTTATGCGAGCCCAAGATTGTTCATGCTCGTGAGTGCTTTCACTTTTAAGGAGTTTGAAAACGATAAGAAGACTCTGAATTGGTGGAGGGGTACCATCCTGCAGATTTGTATGAGCCCAAGACGGTGATTGCTCGTGGTTGCTTTCAATTTTAGAGAGTCTGAAAGCGATAAGTAGACTCCATTGGTGTTCTTTTTCGTATGTTAGTCTCCAAGGCTCGAAAAAGTATAAAATGATGCAGATGGAGAACTCTTCTAGCCAATGTGACTAGAGTATTCATTTTTCGTAATTAGTCTATAAGGTTCGGAAAAAGGGGTAAACTTATATAAGGTAGACGACCTTTCAGATACTTTTAGCGAGCATGAAAGGAAGCAAGATTGCTCGATGATCTTTTCATTGTTTTAGGAGTTAGAAAAGAGCTTTAACATAAACTCCCTAAGTGACTTTTTCGTAAAAGAATTGTTCGGCCCAAAAAAGGGATAAAATTATACCGAACAAAAAGGTATTGGTGAGAGCAAGGAATGATCTCAAGCATCATCACCAGCGCGGAAAACTGAATCCGACGACATAAAGATTGTAAAAAATGGGTAACGATCGATGTGGCACGCAAACCAAGGCGATGAGTGGCATTTTAAAAAAATGCCCAAAAATTATGGGGGTGAGAGTGAGAAATGATCTCAAGCATCATCACGAGCACAGAAAATTGAATTCGGCGATATAAGACTCGTAAAAAATAGACCACGATTGATGTGGCACGCAAACCGAGGCGATGAGTGGCATTTTGAAAAAATGCATGAAACTTATGAGGGTGAGAGTGAGAAATGATCTCAAGCATCATCACGAGCGCAAAAAACTGAATCCAGCGATATAAGACTCATAAAAAATGGACCACGGCTGATGCGGCACGCAAATCAAGGTGACGAGGGGCAAGGAATAAAATGCCCAAACAATTTGGCGATGAGACGCAGAAATGGTCTCAAGCATCGTCACAAGCGCGGAAAACTGAATCCGTCGATATAAGACTCATCAAAAGCGGACCACGACTGATGCGACATGCAGATCGAGGCGACGAGGGGCATGGAAAAAATGACCAAAAAATCTGGTGGTGAGAGCGAGAGATGGTCTCAAGCATCGTCATGAGCGTGGAAAACTAAATCCGGTGATCTAAGACTCGTAAAAAATGGACCATGGCTAATGTGGCATGCAAATCGAGGCAACGAGGGGCATGGAAAAAAAATGCCCGAAAAAGGGACTTGGTGGAATTGAGAAAAGGAGTGAACTATCATGAAGTTTTCGTAGCGCTGATTCCAATGGTACCAACGGTTTGAAAAACAAACTTTGTATGATGCCGAAATGGTTGATTGAAAAATGGTCAATTTTCTATAAATAACAAGTGGGCCCAATGTCACAAGTGTCATTTTCACCGAGTAATTGAGTTGGGTCAGAGCATTTTCCCGATTTGTGGGAGATTCGACCGTTGGTTTTTCATTCTGCGAGTTTAAGGTAAGCCTATGTGCCTTAGCCTTTTAAATTATTTCCTTTCTAGTTAGCATTGGGGTCCCGGAGGCTGTGTAATTCCTCGTTGGCTTCCCAACGCAAAATATCGCGAGTTTCAGCTCATTTTCCGCGATGCACGTCATATGTATGGGCTTGTTAGCCACGATGTGCATCACGACTGTGGGGGCAGATAGTCGCGATGTTCATCGCAACTGTGGGGGCTGACAGTCACGATGTTCATCGCAGCTGTCGGGGCTGACATCCGTGATGTCCATCGCGACTATGGGGCTGATACCCACGATGTTCATCATGGTTGTGAGGATGAAAGTTGCGATGTTCATTGCGGCTAAGAGTCTGAAAGTCGCTATGGGGATTTTGGGAAAAAATTTTGTTTTCTAAAAAAAATTTCTTATTTTTTGGAAGGATGCTGAGGAGGCCACTGGTGTCGTGGAGGGAGAGGGAGATTGATGTGGAGCTAATGGGCAGGATTTGGGATGACCTGAATGTGCGGGCGGCCTTGGATTTGGGTGGACTACTAAAGTTTTCTCAGGTTCCTATTATGCGTTCAGTCAGAGATCTGCTGAACAAGTTGGTTGACTTCTAGGTCCTGGAGGAGGTGCCTTTCATGGTGTAAGGTGAGAGACTGGAGATCACCTTGACTGATGTGTACTTTCTTACTGGCTTGCCCCGTTTGGGTGAGATAGGGGACATCCAGCCAAGGATTCCGACTGGTATGGATATTGAGGATCTACTGGAGAGATTCTGCGTTCCGGGGGCCCGTACACAGAACAGCGCATTGAGTGTCTTTGATTTGCGGGAGCTGAAGATGCAGGCGGTTTGGGCTTGTGTTTTGCGGGTTCTTGGTGCATAGGTGCTCGATCATTTTTCTAGGAGGAAAACAATTATGGTAGATAGTGTCCTGAGGGGGACCTATTTTTGCTTGGGGGTAGATGTTTTTGGCCTGTGCTCGGCGAGAGCTGAACAAGGTTAGTCGGGAGGGAGGAGACTTAAGCTATGCTTCTTTCCTCTGTTGTTTCTTTTTTGAGCGGGTACCTACCTTGCGACCAAGTGTTCTGGTTCGGGAGGGGGTGAGGAGTGAGCCGCGGATGGTGCGGTGGGGGGAGATGATGCACCGGGGTGGTGGTGGCATCCGACGGTTCTTCTCGTCGGAGATGTATGACTAGTGGGAGCAGATGCCCGTTGTTATTGATGACTATCCATATGCGAGTATGGAATTTCGGGGAGACCCTGAGATGCCTCGAGCTCAGGGACATGCTTGGGGGTTGGACGGTACATCTTTGTTTTTTCTCTCTCTATATATCATGTTTAGATGTTTTTGTTATGAGTATAGCTAGAGATGTTTTATATGATGCTGACTTGATTCACTGTGGGTTTTTTGTAGATGTTGGTCTAAGGCCACTAGTGGATCATATAAGACGTCGGGGACAGATGATGGTGGTGGTACCTCCGCCGATAGCAGCACCACCGCCTTGTGTACAAGGAGTTGTGCGCCCGCAAGATGACGCCCTAAAGGACATACGAGATACCTTAGAGGGGATTTTAGTGGGTGCACCAGAGGATGGTTGGAGGGATCTAGACCGACCTACTATCGAGCATTTTTTCAATGCTCCCCGTGAGTGGCGGTCGATCCTGCTGAGAGTAGCTGTGGTGATGGCCGAGAGGAGGGCTCGAGATCAGTATAATCCAGAGGAGCCAAAGGAGGAGGAGCCAGAGGATCCCGGTGATCATGATGATTAGGTGATCTTATACCTGCCCCCAAATGCTGATAAGCATATGGGGATGTATTTTTTTGATACACATTTTTGTACGGCTAGTGTACCTTTTGTATATTTGGGTGTTGAGAGCACTACTAACATTATGACTCTTATGATATATATATATATTTATGCATTTTGGTATATAGTCATGTATGCATGTGGATGCACATCTTGTCTTTTCGTTTATGTTTTGTTGCACGTGGATGCAATTATAGTTTGTTTGTTTGCCCGTGGAGGCATGTTTGATGCACGTGGATGCAAAGTTTTGATTTTTGTATTCCCGTGGAGGCATATCTTATGCAAGTGGATGCAATGTTTTGATTTTGGTACACCTGTGGAGGCATATCTTATGCACATGGATGCAATGTTTTGATTTTGGTACGCCCGTGTAGGCATATCTTATGCAATGTTTTGATTTTTGTACGCCCGTGGAGGCATATCTTATGCACATGGATGCAGTGTTATGATGATTTTTTAATGCCTACATGTTTTGGTTGATGTGCCAATATAGAATTTTGTTAGCCATTTGGTATGCTACAGTGTTATGATTTCTTGGGACATGAGTGAAAGAGATGGATTCAAAGTGTCGAATAATTTGTTTAGTGCACAGGAATTTTCTAAATACATAGGGATTGCATACCTGGTAATAGTTGTTGAGCTGGGAAACAAGGAGCTGAGAGTCTAGGAAAACAATAAGCTGACTTATGCCCATTTGGAGAGCAATGGCTAGGAGATCGGTCACGGCATCATACACAGCTTGGTTGTTTGCGGCAGCACTTGTGCACACTCCGTTGAGGTGAACCAACTCATGTGAAGGGGAATAAATTACCCAAGCTGCTGAAGCGATATTTGGAGACCAACGAGTTGCACCGTAAATAAAGCCGATGTTGTAGAGTGGAATAGGATCCCTCTATGTTCATGCAAGAAAGAAAGAAAATGTAAGGTTCTGAAAATTTACAGTGAAGAAATCAATTAAAAAACTGTACAATATGGACTATGGTGTCCAGGAGTTTTTATGGGTAGAATTTTTTGAGGTACAACCCGTTATGGGGGTTGCGCATGGGATTTCCTTCTGAGTCGGTCAAAATGTATGCTCCATGTCCAAGGCAAGTCTGTATGATATATGGGCCTTGCCACATAGATTGGAACTTTCCTTTTCCTGTTTTGTCATGGGCTTGGTCATAAACAAGTACCAGGTCTCCTTCACTAAATGCTCGCGGGTGAACATGTTTATCGTAATGAAGTTTAGATTTGTTCTTTGTGGCTTCGATTGTTTGGAGAGCTGCGAAGTGATCTTCATCGGCCTGCTCTAAAAGAAGTAAGCGTTCTTCAATTAGTGACGTATCGGGGAGAAGTTATACGAAAATTTGTAATGTTTGTATCTGGCATTCAATGGGGAGGATAGATTCCACACCATGAACTAAATGGAATGGGGTAAAGCCGGTGGCAGTTTTAGTTGATGTGCGGTAAACCCATAATGCGGGAAAAAGCAGATGATGCCAATTGGATTTATGTTTGTCGACAGTGCGATGGAGGATGGTCTTCAAAACTTTGTTAACAGCTTCGACTTGGCCGTTCCCTTGGGGGTATTAGGCCGAGGAGAAATGATGTTCAAACCTAAGGAGTATTGATATTTCTCTCCAAACGGAGTCCTTGAAGTGAGAGCCGTGGTCTGATACGAGTTGCTTTGATACTCCAAAACGAGCAATAACATGGTTGAGGAAAAAACGGGCTACAGTGTCGGCTTTGCAATTGCAAGTAGGCATGGCCTTCGCCCATTTGGTAAAGTAATCAACAGCCACAATAATGTGTTTGTGGTCGCCGGCTGATGCGGGATTGCAATTCATGAAGTCGATGGCCCATTTGCAAAATGGTCCAATGGTGACGACTAGATGAAGGGGGGCAGGGGGGGGGTTCTTTCCTTGGGGGCAAAGAGCTAGTAGTTTTGGAAATGTTTGACTGCTGTGATGCAATCAGTGAATAATGATGACCAAAAATAACCTGCGTGAATTACCTTTTGGGCGGTGGCCGTTCCAGAGAAATGGCCGCTGCAGGCACCACTATGATAGTCGTTAAGGACTTGTTCTACTTCGTCTTGGCAAAGGAATCGTCATAGGATTGTGTCGACGCCACGTCGATAGAGGACATCACCTAGGAGGAGATAACAGGGGGTATGGTGATGGATGCAACGGCGTCCATCACGGTCGATGTTGGGTCGAAACTTCTGTGTGCGGAGGTATACCAAAATGTCGCCATACCAAGGGTCGTCAGATGAGATGATGAAAAAATGTTCGTCGATTATTTCAGTGTGGGTAGCTGGTGTAAGTCTGTAATGATTTGAGCGAGTGCTAATGCTTTTGTGATCTTCGGGGTTTTAAAAGTTAGGTCATATTCTTGTAAGATAATCACCCATTTGGAAACACGGCCTTGTAGAAGGTGGCGATTCAAGATATAGACCATTAGGTTGGAATTGGCCACAACCTTGGTGTGGTTGAGGAGAATGTAATGTCGTAGCTTTTGTATTGAAAAGACGACGGTAAGGGCCATTTTCTCTTCATATGGGTAGCGCAGTGGTGGGCCTAACAAGGTCTGGCTCACATAGTAAATGACATGTTCTTGATGAGCAGAGTCTTCTTGGACGAGTACTCCCGAAACGACGTAATGTGATGCCGAAATGTAAAGGGTAAAGTATTTCGTGAAATTCGGAGGAGAAATCAAGGTAGCACTCGTAAGTGCTTTTTTTAGGTCTGTGGAAGCCCCTTCTGCTTGGTCGTCCCAATAAAAATGGGTATGAAGGAGAAGTAAATGGAGGAAACCATGTACTGTGGTGGCGTAATCTGGGACAAAGCGACGAAGGAAGTTGGACTTCCCTTGAAGGATTTGTAGTTGTCTCGATGTACGAGGTGACAATAAGTCTACTATGGCTTGGAATTTTAGGGGGTCAATGATGATCCCTTTTTCTAAAATGATAAATCCCAGCAGGCGACCTGCTGGAATGCAAAAGACACACTTGAGTGGGTTCAGGCGAATGTTGTATTTTCGACAACGCAAGAAGACTTGTCGAAGATCATCTAAGTGGTCAGATCGTTCCTTAGATCGAGCCATGAGGTCGTCTAGATAAACTAATATGATTTTATTCAGATCTTGGAAACAATAAGTCAAGGCTCATTGGAAAGTGGCTCCAGCGTTCTTGAGAGCGAAAGGCATGACGTGATAGGCGAAGGTACCCCATGGGGTAGTAAAAGTGGTATTGTTTTGATCTTATTTACGGATTTTGATTTGGTTGTATTTGGAGAAACCTTCCATAAAAGAAAGTACCTCATGCTTCGCACACTCATCGATTAGTTGGTCAATAAATGGTGTGGGGAAGTTGTCTTTGGGACAAGCTAGGTTGAGGTCACGGAAGTCAGTACAGAGGCGGATGGTGCCGACTTTCTTATTGACCGGTACTGGGTTTGAAACCTAGGTGGTGTATGCAATAGGGTATATGAAACCTGCTGCTCGAAGCTTCTCAATTTCTTCTTTGATGACAGGAAGCTTGGATGGGTGAATGGGACGTTGTTTCTGGCGGACCGAAGATATGTTGGGCCAAGTGTCTATGTGATGTTCTACTATGGTAGGATCAAGACTAGGCATCTCGGTATAAGAGCAGGCAAAGACATCTCGAAATTCTTGGAAGAGTTTCTTATAAGCTTGGATTTCTTTTTTCAGTGCAAGATGAGCCTAAAGGGATAAGCTCGGGTTTTCCGGGGGTGGTGGAGATGTCGATTTTTATAATGGGTGAAATGTTAGCCATGTTACCTTCTTCAAAGGCTTCTTTAGCTTGGACTAGATCTTTGAACCAATCGACTTTGGTTGGTAAGAAGTCCTTGGTTTCAACGGATAGTTGGTTTGCCATGGTGGACATAGATGCCTCGGGGATGAAGTACGATCGATGGTGCATATAATCCCAAGGGTAGTCCGGTGCAGTGAGTGTTTCTAGAATTTCCTCATCATTGCAGAAATAGTGTGTCATTAAATTAATTGGTTCGGGTTTATAGGTAGTTGAAATCATATAAATGGTATTGATTTCTTCTGAATGGGAAGATTCTGGGGGGAATATTTCCTCAATAAGCGGGGAGGATATCTCTAGGTCGGCATTATTCAACTCATATAGTTCTGCTCTGTAATTTGGGAGATCGGGGCAGTGATGTGAATAATGGCCATAGATGCCACATATTGCACAAGGTTGGTTTGTGCGCAATGATTTATCGCGAGGCTAAGGGGGGAGTTCTAGTTTGACAACTGGAACGTTGGTGTCATCATCCAACATATTCATGTGTTCTTGAAGTGCTGGTAGATGTGGACATAGATGGGTAGCATGGCCTATATCATCGCACAATGAGCACTTAGGGGGAATACAGATTGTTGGGGGATTCTTAGGTAATTTGGGTGTCACTGGGGGAGTGCAATTTGTGGGTCCAGTGGTGTAGGTTTGTGGGCCTCTTCCCCCAGTGTGGCAGGATTGAGGGGGGACATAACTAGATGTCAATGTAGTGCCCCTTGTTGGAGGTTGTCAGTTTTGGGGGTTTGAAACACCAGGTGGTGGACGATTTTGGGGGTTGGGTATGCCAAGTGGTGGATGGTTCGACATATTCATGGGTTGTACCAGTTGTAAAACAACGGTTGGTGTCAGTGGGGGGGTTGGGGAAGGAAAATACCATACAGGTAATCCTAATGTTAAACCGGGAAGGTTGAGTGTAGCCATTACTAACGTGCTAACAACTCTTGAAAATGGAAACAAGAAAGGGATAGTGTGAATCGGTGTTGTTCCGATATGACTAGGCACTGTTGGTGGTTGTGGCAGTGGGTGAGGTTGTTGTTCATTGTGCGAGAGGGTGCATAAATCAGATACTTCAGTTACCCTGAGAGGGGGTGGGATAGATGGGAAAGTGGTGGTCATGGGAGTATCCGAATATATCCCGGGTCCGACTGATGAGATGAATGATGTCGGTGCACTGAGAACAGGTTGTTCGATCATTAGAAGAACATTTTCAGGTGCTGCAGGGGCATTGGGATCATAATATGTAATTTGGTCGATTTTGACTACACGTCTTTCATGGGGGAACATCATGAGGTGAAAAACTGAAGAAGCAACAACTTTCATTGTATACATGTAGCTTCGTCCCATAAGAAGATTGTAATCAAGTTGGGCATTAATGACCTCTATATCTATGAGAACCAGTTTGCCCCCAAGCTGTATGGGTACGTTCACTAACAAACCTTGAGGTTGAGTTGCACGACCGTCGTAACCTCGCAATGTGGTAGTTGATGGTTGTAGCGTTGGGGATCCAAGTTTCTGCCATATGAAAGTTGACATAATGCAGGTGGAGGCCCCTTCATCGATTATGCATCGATGAACGATGAGATTGCGAATGGAAACAGAAACTTGAAAAGCTAGAGATGAAGGTAGGTGAGGTTCAGCTTGGTTTAAGTCGAAATCCATCATGTTGGAGTCGTTAGGATCTATGGCACCAATCGCAGATAACAACATTTTTCTCTATGCAGGACAATTTTTAAGGATTTCTAGAGCGGACATAGTAGCGGGGGACTGGGCTAAGTCTTCTACAATGTTATAGTTGGAAGTTGCACGAGTGTTGGGGTTGTTGATGTATATGTAACTTCGGAATGTATTTCATCTGTGTATTATATATATATTTATTGTACCCTTATAAGAGATGTGTTATTCCTCTATAAGGAAGTGTCGTCATGTGGATTGACAAGTGTTGCAAGTGTGTACTTGCCAATGGGTTATTAGACCACCATATGGGGTCAGCCCTAATTAATATATAATATAATGTGGGTGTATCTAAGTAGACAAGTCGGCCCCAGTAGGTCACTGGGCAAAAAGGTGAGTATAAATAGAGATAGGAGATCTCTATTTTAATCACTCGGAAAAGTAACTCACTCTCTCTCTGAAAAGTGGTGCACTAGTGAGGAGGAGGATCATCTGCTAGGAGACTATCTCAGTGTTATTTGGTTGTATTTTGGTTGAGCCATTGCTCTCTCTATCTCTGAGGAAGTTGTGGGGTTTTTCACCTTAGGGTTTTCCCCACGGAAACTCTGTGTCTCTTGTCTCTATGCTTTTGATTCTTGTGATGCTTGTCATATTATGATTGTCATGCATTGATATACTGTAGATGTTATTCTCTCAGCAAAGATCCTATAGTATTGTGATTTAATACTAAAAATTTAACATGGTATCGGAGCTTAACTCAGAAGAAGACATTTTTGCAGTGACGAAAGCTTGTATTCCTTGTTTATTGGGTTTCTCTCCACAGATTTTTGAAATTCAGTATAGTAGATTGGATCTACTCATCAAGGCGCATCTATCTGTCCAATCAGAATTCAGTTCCGAGCATTTTCAGATTTGGCCCTAAAAATTAGGGTTTCCACAAAAATAGGAATTTCTGGAAACTGAAGACACAGCTGGAATCTCCTTGCAAAAATCGAAGGTTAGAGCTTTGGATCGAGATTTTTGGCTGGGTAGATCTCCGAGAAACTCAAACCCTAATTCAGGGCTCTCCCTAGTGAACCCGAGAGGACAAAAAGGCAATTTTGAAGGGCAAGACTTTGCTGATCTCAATTTCTAAATGTACTAGGCTGATCAGCTCTCCAAGGCGCATCTTTCTATCCTTTCAGAATTTTGAAATTCACATTTTGAATTTTTAGGGTTTCTCTGACAAACCCTAATCCGGGACTAGATCCAGTTTTCAGCACTTCAAGTGGTAAGTCCTAAATCTTTTCTATTTCCATTTGAAGCACTCTTAAAGATGTCTCTCCACACCAAGCTTGAGGATAAGCTTGAAGGGGCTGATAACTTCCGAGCCTGGAAGTATAGGATTGGATTAATCCTGGAAGAGAATGAGTTGGACTCATATGTGAAAGAAGACATCCCTATCCCAGAGGATGAAGAAGCCAAGGCATTGCACAAGAAGAACTTGGTCAAGGCAAAGAGAATCATTGATGATTCTATCAAAGACCATCTCATACCTCATGTGTCTTCTCTTAAGACACCCAAAGAGATGTTTGAATCTTTGACCAAGCTATTTGAAGGAAAGAACATAAATCGGAAGATGACCCTGCGGAACCAATTGAAAGCAGTGAAGTTTCAGAATGGAGAAACCATTCAATCTTACTTTTCAAGGGTCTCCCAGATCAAGGAACAGTTAGAAGCAGTAGATGAAATGGTGGAGAATGGTGAAGTGGTGATGACCACTCTAAATGGCCTACCCAGGTCATGGGATTCCTTTATTCAAGGAATTTGTGCAAGGAAGAAGTTGATCTCCTTCAGCAGACATCGGGAAGAATGCTCTCAAGAAGAAGCTAGACTTATAGCTCGTGAAGAAAATATGGGAGGTGAAGATCAAGCTCTTGCAGCTCATACCAAAAGAAGCAAAACCAAGAAGGATCACTCTCGCCACAATAGATCCTATCAAAAGAACAAGAAAGACCTAAGATGCCTCACATGCAATGAGAAGGGTCACTTTGCTTCAGATTGTCCCAAGAACAAAAGGGATAATAACAACAACTCCAGTAAGAAGAAGAAGGGAAGCAAAAGAAGGTTTCATGTTCATGCTGCCGAAGATGATGAACCTTCAAAGAAGAAGGCTAGGGAAGAAAGTGATAGTGATGATGACTCTTCAAGTGAAGAAGAGTATGTTCTGATCTCTGCTCTCACAGGTACTATTTCTCATGGTTGTAATGATTGGTTGATTGATGGGGCTTCCAAACACATGACTGGGTTCAAGGAATCTTTTGTGAACCTTTCTGAACATGAATCACCCCATAAGGTGAAACTTGGGGATGATTATCAATACCCAATCAAAGGAAGTGGTGAAGCCTCATACAACCTAGATTCTGGAAAATCTTTGAAGATGAAAGAAGTCCTTTATGTGCCTGGACTCAAGAAGAACTTACTCTCCATCTCTGCATTGGATGCAAAAGGTATGAGGGTTGCATTTGTGGATGGCCAAGTCCTAATGTGGCCAAAGGGAAAGAACATAGATGATGCAGTAGTGATTGGAGAGCAAGAGGGAGGCTTGTATAAATTGAAAGGACAACCTGAACATGCTATGGTACATGAATCCATGGAGCCAAGTGAACTTTGGCATAGAAGACTTGCTCATATGCACTATAGGGCACTTCCAATTGCAAGCAAGGCAGTAGAGGGTCTTCCTGAAATCAAGACCAAACATGAAGGTGTTTGCAAAGGATGTGCAAAAGGTAAGAACATTAAGAAGGCTTTCCCAAGCAGTGAAAGCAAGGCAAAAGACATTCTGGAAATCATCCACTCAGATGTATGTGTCCCTATGTCATCCAGTTCCCTGAGTGGGTATGTTTACTATGTATCATTTATTGATGACTTCTCCAGGAAGACTTGGGTATACTTCTTGAAGGGAAAAGATGAGGTGCTTGATAAATTCAAGGAATTCAAAACCTTGATGGAGAATCAAACTGACAAGAAAATCAAGACATTCAGATCTGACAATGGTGGAGAATTCACCTCAAGTGACTTCAAGAAGTTTTGCAGTGATTCAGGGATTAAGAGGGAGTTGACTGCTCCTTATAATCCTCAACAGAATGGAGTTGCAGAAAGGAAGAACAAAACAGTCATGGAAGCAGCAAGGGCAATGCTGCATGACCAGGATCTACCTATGCATCTATGGGCAGAAGCAGTTAGAACAGTTGTATATGTGTAGAACAGAACTCCCCACAAGATATTGGACAACAAGACACTAGAAGAGGTCTTTTCTGGGTTCAAGAATATTGATGTCAGCAAAGATGAATATAAGGACAGGTAATCCAGGAAGCAAAGATCAAAAGGGAGCACACTCCAGCAGCTCCTGCAAGGATGCAGATCTTCAGAGGGAGTTGACCATCTTCCTACATTCAACAACAGAAAGGTGTAGAAGAAGCTACTTCAGCAGATCCTACCAGGAAGCAAAGACTCAGAGGGAGTCCACCCAAACAAACAAACAAAGATAAGTATTTCAATTATCATTTCTTGCCTATTTTGTTTGTTTAATAATATTATGCTTATGTTCCTAGACTTAGGAGATGTATTGTGCATATTTGAATGATTGCATTAATGAACAGTATACTACTAATATGCATGTGATGGGTAAGTGGCTTATGGCACTGTACAACATTCCAGTGCCACTTATCTAGAATGAAACCTCTTTGCTGACATGTTGGGAGTAGTGCAAACTCTTAACAATGTTCTGGTAGAGACTGGAAGGCATCTAGAAATTTGTGGAACATGGATAAATGTTGTATTGAAGCATTGGCTAAGATAACTGCATGACTGCATGACATATTTCTTTATGTGTAAAGAATTTGTTCTGAAAATTATGAGATGTTTCTAATCATGCAATTTAACTTGTTTTGTAGGAAAGACCGTATATCTTCACCTACAAAAGGACTACAACATTTGTTCCAGCAAGAAAGATATCTATTGAAGATATTGAAGTTCCCAGGATCTGGGATGAAGAAATGGAATGCCATGATCCGTAGATCATGAAGAAGATGTTTGGGATGCAGTCCCAAGACCTGACAGGGAGTCATATGTGTGCAGATTGAAGAAAGCCTTGTATGGCTTGAAGCAAGCTCCCAGAACCTGGTATGGTAGGATGGATAGTTTCCTATCTAGCTTGGGATTTACCAAGAGTAAAGCAAATTCCAATCTTTACTACAAGGTTGAGGAAGGGAATCCAGTGATTCTACTCCTGTATGTGGATGACCTATTTGTGACAGGAGATGACAGATTGATTGCAAATACTAAGAGGAAGCTTGCAGCTGAGTTCGATATGAAAGATTTGGGAATGATGCACTATTTCCTAGGTATGGAGGTGTGGCAGAATACAGGTGGAATATTCCTTGGTCAAGGGAAGTACACAGTAGACATCCTGAAGAGATTCAGGATGATGGACTGCAAGGCCATGGCCACACCTATGGCATCGAATCTGAAGCTTCTATGTGATGCTTCATCTGAGCCAGTTGATGTCTCTATGTATCGTCAGATGATTGGGTCCTTGATGTACCTGACGAACACGAGACCAGACATTTGCTTTGCTGTGAACACATTGAGCCAGTTCCTGACGGATCCGAGGAGTGTTCACCTAGTTGCTGTAAAGCATGTTCTGAGGTACCTGAAGGGTACAGTGGATTATGGGCTCAGGTATGAGGCGAATCAAAAGTTTAACCTACAGGGTTATGTTGATTCAGATTGGGCTGGCAGTGCTGAGATAGGAAGAGCACATTTGGGTGTTGCTTCAGTATGGGATCAGGTGTGATCTCTTGGTTTAGCAGGAAGCAGTCCTGCGTAGCACTGAGTACAGCTGAGGCAGAGTATGTTGCAGCCTGTTCAGCTAGTTGTGAGGCAGTATGGCTACGGAAGCTACTATCTGAGTTATTTGATCTCCCGTTGGATGCTACTGGCATCTTCTGTGATAACCAGAGTTGTGTAAAGCTATCCGAGAACCCAGTGTTTCATGACAGGTCGAAACACATAGAGATCAAATATCACTATATCAGGGATATGGTGCAGAGAGGAGCTGTGAAGCTCTTGTATGTTGCGACGGACGAGCAGATTGCAGATGTGCTGATGAAGCCACTAGCTAGGGTGAAGTTTGAGTACTTCAGAGAGAGGCTTGGCGTTCTTCAGATTGAGGATACTTCGAGGAAGAAGTGATGGACACATTTGCTGAAGCCATTCCAAGCATGTTGGAAGGAGGATCCTTCACATGGCTGTGGATGTAAGCGCTGGATGATGAGCATCAGGATGATGTTCTGGTTTCTGTTGGATATGATCAGTTGGATCATTTTATGTATGTATGTACGCATCATGTGGATGCTGGATATGATCAGTTGGATCATTTTATGTATGTATGTATGCATCATGTTGGATGCTTGGACCATGTATCTGTATATGTATTAGGTGGATACATTGTGTGATCAGGTGGATCATGTATGGTGATATGTATCATGTATTTGTATTTGTATCAGGTGGATACATTGATGATCAGGAGGATCATGTATGATGATATGTATCAGGTAGATACTTGGTATGCATCAGGTAGATGTAGTGATGATCAGGATGATCATAGATGACGAGCTTCAGGATGTTGCTCCAGATGACATGCAGCAGGATGTTACAGTGATGATCATAGATGACGAGCTTCAGGATGTTGCTCCAGATGACATGCAGCAGGATGTTGCAGTGATGATCAGGATGATCATAGATGACGAGCTTCAGGATGTTGCTCCAGATGACATGCAGCAGGACGTTGCAGTGATGATGATCAGGATGATCATGGATACATCAGGATGA
The DNA here is from genome assembly GCA_027924585.1 of Larix kaempferi. NCBI lineage: Eukaryota > Viridiplantae > Streptophyta > Pinopsida > Pinales > Pinaceae > Larix > Larix kaempferi. Next base: position 17,881,732 of record BSBM01000893.1, read on the forward strand.
TGTATGGTGAGTATCAGGTTGATATTCTGTGGCTGTGGATCAGGTTGTGCAGATGAGCATGTAATTCGGTGCCCTGGGATATTTGCAGATGGTCTTTCGAGGTTTTGCCTATGGCATGTAATTCGGTGCCCTAGGACATCTGGCAAATGCTCTTTCGAGGTTTTGCTCTGGGAGGACATGTAATTCGGTGCCCTGGGAGATCTGCAGATAGTATTTCGAGGTTTTGCCTATGGCATGTAATTCGGTTCCCTGGGATATCTGGCAGATGCTCTTTCGAGGTTTTGTCCTATGGCATGTAATTCGGTTCCCTGGGAGATCCGATAGGTTGGGCTGTGTGCCCGTAATCAGTCCTGGGATGCTCTTGCGAGGTTTTGCCATGACCACATGTAATTCGTTGCCCTGGGAGATCCTATAGGTAGAGCTGTGTGCTCGTAACAGCCTGGGATGCTCTTGCGAGGTTTTGTGGTGAGGTCACATGTAATTCGGTGCCCTGGGAGATCCTATAGGTAGAGCTGTGTGCTCGTAACAGCCTGGGATGCTCTTTCGAGGTTTTGTGACGCACGTAATAAGTCCTGAGGATTCCACAGTATGTCCAGTGATGATGAAGACCTGCAGGTCGTGGGCCTACATCCAGTATGAAAAAGGACTAGCTCTGTAGAACTTCCTATGACGAGTGGAGTCAGAGATTGGTTGAGATAGTAGCAGCAGTGACGATGATGATGACGATGCATCGATGACGATGATCCAGAGAAGAAGACTTGTCTAGCAGATCTGTGTCGAGAAATACCTTCCTAGTTAAGAGGGAGTGTTGATGTATATGTAACTTCGGAATGTATTTCATTTGTGTATTATATATATATTTATTGTACCCTTATAAGAGATGTGTTATTCCTCTATAAGGAAGTGTCATCATGTGGATTGACAAGTGTTGCAAGTGTGTACTTGCCAATGGGTTATTAGACCACCATATGGGGTCGGCCCTAATTAATATATAATATAATGTGGGTGTATCTAAGTAGACAAGTCGGCCCCAGTAGGTCACTGGGCAAAAAGGTGAGTATAAATAGAGATAGGAGATCTCTATTTTACTCACTCGGAAAAGTAACTCACTCTCTCTCTGAAAAGTGGCGCACTAGTGAGGAGGAGGAGGATCATCTACTAGGAGACTATCTCAGTGTTATTTGGTTGAGCCATTGCTCTCTCTATCTCTGAGGAAGTTGTGGGGTTTTTCACCTTAGGGTTTTCCCCACGGAAACTCTGTGTCTCTTGTCTCTATGCTTTTGATTCTTGTGATGCTTGTCATATTATGATTGTCATGCATTGATATACTGTAGATGTTATTCTCTCAGCAAAGATCCTATAGTATTGTGATTTAATACTAAAAATTTAACAGGGGTTATGGTTAATTCGCCTCAAAGGGAAACGAGGTGCTTTTGGTCCTTCGTCTATGGGCACATTGGGTATGCAGAGTGGTTGATCGGTTGGGAGAGTACTCGGAGATGGGTCAGTAGGTGTGGCCTCAGGGGCTGATCCGTATTGATTTCAACAGGTTTGAGGATTGACATCTGTCACGTCCCCATCTTGATCCCATTGCATTAAAATGTAAATGATATAATATTGTTATAAAATCATGGTGAGGAGCTCAAGGCCAAGGCCCTGCCATCGATTTATTGATGCATATGGTTTACGTGCTAGCCAGGCACATTGGAATTGTAAGTATGCATTTTAATAAAAAACCCACAACTAGCTATGCAATGCAACAAGAGATGGGGGCATGATATTACAAGGAATTGGGAGGGAAATATTCAAACCCTTGAGCCAATGAAGTCAATCCAAGTGTCAATGAGAGAACCCATCAACCATCAACTACCCATGTTGACTTTGGTGCCCAATCATTCATTTCTCCTAAGAGTTGGGTGAAGTAATTAATGCCTTGGGGATGGGAAGGTATGGCTGTTCAAATTCGAGTATGGGCAAGCCACCCTCATGGAAAATTGTGTTTCTCCTTCTTGGGAAAGAAAACACCCACGAATTGCCTTCCCAAGCCATTATTCAGGATCAGACTTCACTCTCTCACGTTTTGGAAGCTTGTTGGGCGTTTTTCTCCTGAAGTATGCGGTAAATTCACTAGTTTTGAAGCTGAGGATCCCATTTTTGTGATGGCTGGACTGTGGGGAAAGGGGAGAATCCATTGGGAGCTCAATAGATAAGTTGATAGCTTGTTGTTTCCTCTTATTGTTGTGAAATCGTTTTTGAATTTCCAGATTTGGTTTTCATTATGGAAAAATAATTTTTGTGAACCCAACGGTTATCTCCTACCTCAGAAATCGTTTTTGAATGTTCCCATCAATTGTGTGACTGTGTATGTGCCAATTTAGGGTGCCAACCTGTCACGGTTTTTCCCAAAAATCGTGTTGGTTCCCTGCTGCCAGTTAATGATTGTTTAAAGGTCGTTTTGGCCCTTGAATGCCCAAGCCTTTGCCCTCTCATGCAGTCTGAGCTAGCTGGAGCTTCTCCCATCACGTTTTTCATCTATCTCTTGCATTTTCCATTCCTGGGAACTCATTTTTGTATTGCACAATGGCTGGGACGAAGGGAGCCACGAATTTGGGGTTTATGGAGGCCGTTTTTGTCCCTTGAGTTCCCACAAATGTTTTCTGGAAACGGTTTTGCTCTCCCAAGGTGATTCCCCAATTGTCATTTCGTTTTTGGTTGCCAAACACTTTTTCTTCATGCCAGAAATTGTGATTTTGCTGTTATGAGTATCCATGCTCATATTTGAGTTGCTGTGTGTTAAGATTGTTTAGGTTGAAATGGGTTTCCATTGTTTTGGCTTGAGCTTGAGTGGAAGCATCCACAAATGAAGAGGGTTCAGATTTATCTTGATAAACCCAACTGTGGACTGGCTTGGCTTAAATGCCAAATGATTATTTGGCTGTGTATGAGCTTGAAATCCCCTTTTCCTTGTAGATATCATGCCCAGCTTGGGGGTGGTCTCTGAGTGCTGAAATAATACAGGCTGGGAAGAGACCTACGATTGGGAGGAACGTTGCAATGACATAGCTAGTTGTTTAGGACAATTGCACAACGAAGATAAGTGTTCTCTATCTCTGTATTTTACTTCTGCAATGTTTAATTTTATGATTATATTGATATGTTGTATGCATATAGAATGTGTGTGGATGATTTGTTTATTTCCGCTTTGCATATTCAATTGAGTTGCATTTGCACACAATGGTTTTTAATTGTATGAATCTAATGAATGGGCTGAGTTTTTAAGAAAAAACCCATAGATTGGCATCATGTTCCCTCCCTTGCCTTGGATGGATGGGTGGGTCCGTGACAGATGGTATCGGAGCTTATGGTTCAAAACTACGGCTGTTGGGCCCTTCATAAAGATATAAATCATTGTGTGCATATATATTTAGTAGTATTTGAAGTTAAAATGAATTAGAGAAACCTGAAGATCTCATAGCCCCTATTTGATTAAGATGGTAAATCATTTCCATGACTGTTTTGGGGATTCTTGCAAAATTGCTTGCATTGATTTCATGCTATGAAAGTGAGGAAGGAGGGAGAAAATCCCTTTTCAGGTTGAATGCTTACTTACATTGTTTCTAATGCAGTAGCATTCTATTTTTTCATTTGTTGTTTTCCTCCATGGAGGAGAGAAAGGAGGCGCTACCCCTTGCTATCTATATATTATTCTGTTGTTTTATTTTGACATGAAGAGATGCAATTGATTACATCTTTTTATTGTTCTGTTATATGCGAAGTATGATCTCTAATTATGCTTCCTGTTGAGCAATTATCATCACAGAAAAAAAAAGAAGGAAAAATTTAAATTTTTCTAACTATTTTTGAAAATTTGAAAATTTTCTAAGTGTCTGTTGCTAAGGTTGCGGAGGCGGAATTAACAAAACGTTTTGCGCACGGTGGCGGCAATTTTAACTTTAAAATCTGCGATGCGCGTGGCGTGCGGTGAAAGTAATGTTAAATTCTATGACACTAGCAGCGGATCTAAGCTTAAAATTTGTGCACGACGACAATTTTAGGCTTAAAAGTTGTGATGGAGGCTTGCGCATAGTGGCGATTTTAGCCTTAAAACCTGTGACGTGGTCGCAGCGACGAAGGCTTGCGGGCGCAGAAGTTAAGGTTATCTTTTGCGACACAGTTGGCGAAGAAGTTGGTAATTTTGCGCCAAAAGGAAGAGAAAATCTCAAAAATTTCTAAGTATTTTCGAAAATTTGCCTAAGGGTTGCGGCGGCGAAAATTAGATTAACTTTCTGCGCGCGCGGTGGCGGAAGTTACGCTAATTTTCTGCATGTGCGGCGGTGAAAATTAGGCTAACTTTCTGCGCGCGTGGTGGCGAAAATTAGGCTAGCTTTTTGTGTGCGTGGCCGACGAGTTTAATGTTAAAAATATGTGATGCGGAAGTGGAAGTTACGCTAATTTTCTGCGACGTGGCGACGAAAACTGGGCTAATTTTCTGCGACGCGGCGGCAAAATTTTCTGCAGCATACGTGGAAATTTTAAACATTAAAATACTCGACATCGGCGACAATTTTAACAAGGCAATTTTGACTTTAAAATTCGCGACACTGGCGGTGAATTTTAGCTTGAAATTCTGCGACACGGACGACGCTTTTTAAGCTTAATATTCGTGTCACCGTCGGCAGATTTTAGCTTAAAATTCCATGACATGGGCGACGCTTTTTAAGCTAAATTTCCACGACAATGGCGGCCATTTTAGCCTTAATATTTGCACCGAATGGGGAAAAGCAGTGGGAGCAGTAAGGCAACGCTGATGAAAGGGAAATCTCTCACCTTAAACTATTTATGTTATAACATAATAATTGTATGCTTGGAAAATATCATGAATGAATGTTATACACGTGAATACATATATTGAATTTCTACTTGTGAGAAGATCATAGCTAATAATTGCTTGTGTGCATGGTAGAGAGCCCATGAAATTGGATCAGCTATGATGTGGAAGAGGAAATTCCATGCTACAATGAGGAATTGGAAGGGAGAATTCCTCCACTACCCTCTTGATATTGTATTTATAATTCTGAAGTGGTCATGCATATAAATCATGGCATAGGAATGTTGAAATGCAAGAGATTAGATAGATCATATGACTATGCACTAGTAGGCATATTAAGAAACATTGCACAGTGCATGTGAAATGTTTGTGCATGAATAGGACATTGCATATTGGTAAAATATTGAGGTTTCACATATGCAATGAGCCAATTGAGATAATTATGGTGGTTGCTAATAATTAGTTGTGTCCTCATTGGTTGTAGGACAAATACAATCAAAACATGGCTAAAGAAGTTGATGACGTTGTTGCACGTGACCAACGACCTTATGAAGAGAGGATGGTGCAACAAGTCCATGACCATGATGTTGGCAAAATGATTGAGTAGCCTTGGTAAGAGGACAACCGATCAGGTAACATCAAGCGATGTTAATAACAACCATGCAGGTAATGGTTATTTGTGCTTAATTGCATGAATGTTGAAAGAGGATTTGGTAAGATCCCTTCAACTATGTTTTGAACTATGATGATTTGGTTTGCATATGGTATTGAGTGCTCGAATGGGACTGTTAACCTACCAAGTATGGTGAGGTATGGGTAAGTGAAGGCAATGATCCTTACACCCTATAATTGCTTAGAAATCTAAATGCATTCATATCAAATTATGTCATGCCATGACGATTGTGAGTTTAACAACCAAAGCAAGTGAGGACTTATGGCCCTCTCATGGTAGTACATGGTTAGGCCATAATATGTTTGAATGCATAGTACTCATAAATTAATGCAGGGTTGCATTGAGGAGATGTGCATTAAAATATTATGTACAATCTTGTGGTTATACATTGAGTGATTGCACACTAAAAGATTATGTGAGTGATGTAAAAGTGCATGCATATGTATAGGTGCACATGTTGCGATGCATTGTGTGAATGCATGATTTTGGTGTATGTTTCATTACAACTAGATAATAGATGGAATGGTGAACTATTGTCAAACTAAGAGCATTTCATGAGCTACTGTGAATACAAGAGAATGATTGCATAAAATGATGTAATTAAACCATGCAACTCTAGTATGGTAATGATTCACATGAAGTAGATGATTTTGGTGATATTAAAATGCTTCATTGACTGTGGCAGCAATGAAATATTATATGCATAAAGACTTACAAAGCGTTTGGTTGATGGAAGTTTTAGATTTCAGGTAGATTGTTTTGGGCATGGAAAATATGGGTAAGTCCATGATCAAGATGGGAATCTACCGTGAGCAAGAGCCAAACGATATGAGAATAGACTCATGGATAAGCGAATCAATTTCTATAGAGGACAGAATTGCAATTCATACTTGAATTTAATTATCAATGCCACAGACTGATTAGAGAAATCAGATTTAAATTTTATTGTTAAATGCTGCTAACGGTTTGGCTATTTGATAAATGTGCCAGGAAGACACATTGCAGGAAGACCAGGAGTGATGGCCTGCAAAAGCCAAACTAGATGGAAAAGACCCCATGCTTTGGAAATGGGTTTCGAGTGAAACGCCATTGATAATATCTTAGGAAAACCGCATGTCAGTAAACCATGAGAGTGATATGGTAAAGCTATGCCCATAAGGCATGTGAGATACATCTGCAAAATGAATGAGTATTCTGTGACCCTATACAAGAACATGCATGTCTAAATTATTAGGGTTAATATGCAGAGCATGCTCTATTTTATTTATATCATTGCAGACTGTTTGAGTATGATTAGGGCCTACATGGCGCACATCGGAAAGGGGGTGCACACCTTTTTTGGTGCTGGGTCATGATAGGGTTTTCAATATTGACTACACCCTAAGGGAATGGACGCATTCCTGATGTTTCAATACTTGATAGTGAATGATATGGATCATGGTTACAAAATTGAACAGCAATACTGATGAGCTTGCTTATCCTTCTTGTGTTGTCAGCCCACATAGATGCAGATTGATACTGCACATTAAGAGGCAAAGTGAAGAAGGGTACGCAAAAGGACTGTATAGGAATTGGCAACCTTTCTATGCTCACACGAAATATTACCAGAAGGGATGGACAGGCCTGAAGAACTGTGTAATAAGAAGAGGTATCATCCTTGTGGGAGTGGGGTCATGCTAACCTATAGTTAAGAAAGTCACCTATAAAGTTCCTAAAAGGAACCACCGATTTGCACCAGAGAAGGAGTGACGTCCTTGTATGAATGAAGAGTTGTGTGTGTGAAGCGTTGTGGTGACATTGGTGAAGGCATAAAATCTCTATTGGGACAGCAGTAGGAGGGCAAGTGCCAAGACTGACCGGAAACCTTGAGATTCCTATGGCTCCATAGTAGAGCCTTGACCTATAATGGTTAGGTGGTACAGTTTCCTTTTATTGGTCGATGACCCAGACTAATGTGCTGGATCGACAATGGAGAGGGCCAACCAGGTATGGGACTGGTTGGGCACCACCAAATGCTTGGTAAATCAAGTCGGCGCGAAGGTGTACTAGTGAAGCATTAACTACATCCAAGTCCATAGGCGATCCCAAGGCTTGCAAAGCGAAGCAGGATCCTGTGGACCAGAGGGGAAATGCAAAATATAGATAAGTATTTAGTTTCACTGATGTCTTGTTTGGAATAATGAATATTTCAGGTATAAGTCTTCTAAACAACTAAGCTGATACACTAGTGTTTCTTTGTTGGAAACCTTGGTCATTGCAGGAAAGCAAGACCCTGAAAGCACTATAAAATTACTGGTAAATCCAGAGATTAAATGAGTGGGCGATATGAAATTATTGATAAATCCAGAGAGTAACTGGTTGGGCATTCACTACTTAATATTGTGAAACAACGTGTATACTGGCCCAATACCCATTAAACAATTGATAAAACCAGTCAGCGTACTGTCCTGGCATTGCCTATTCGAATGATTGTGGAGTAGCCTACGTGTTGGCCCAATATTCATCATTGTGTCCATGGGAAATCCAAGGCTTGTAAAGCAAAGAAGGATCCCGTGGAATAAAGTAAAGATATCCAATACAGATAAGTATTTGGTTATCTTGCAGCTTCTTGCTTATGAATATACATGTGTATATGATTTGGTTATGATTTTTCATACTCTTGTTTAGAGAAAAACCTTATGAAATAAACTAAACATGTGAATTGATTCAATGTTTGAGTGTAGGTATTGTTGGAAGCAAGGACCAAGAAGGAATCATAGGGATGCATATGGACATATGACCGTCCTAAAGAGCTCAATATGAGTAGTAATAAAAGATGGTGCTAGTGAACATGAGTGGGTCCTAGCAACTAGAGGTTCTATAGGAAGAATGGGAAGGGGTACCCAAGTTGAAAAGCATTAGATAGACCTTAGACACTAAATGTCATGGCCAATAAAGGGCAATTCAAGCATTCACATTAAAGTGAAAGAGACTAAGGAGCATGAAACCACAGTGATGACATAGCTCCGTAATAAAACAAGACTAAGAGGGAGAAACTCTTACTCTTCTCTTTTCTTTTTATTGATGCATTTATAAAACAAAGAATTGTTGAATGCATGTCATGACTAGAAGAAGAATGTGTTTAATTGATTGAATTAAATTGTGAAGGCTAAAATAGTTATTTCACTGTGAAAGGATGAACATGAAAGAGATCATGTGTATGTTGGGAAAGCATGAAAAAAAATAAATAAATTTGGAAGTCGCATGAGTGAAGCATGGACGTTCCATATTAACTGGGAAATAATTGACTAATTTTAATATTTATATTATGCTTGTAATAACAAAGAGTTTCCATGATAAATTTCACAGGGAGAAATTGAAACAATTGGTTGCAGCCGACACAAGCAAGTGTTGCTAGTGAGAAAAGTGAAGAGCCAGTTGTGCGCATTGATCATGGTAGCAGACCAAAAGCTATTGTTTTGGTTGAAAATATTCCTCAAATAGTTGTCAGGACAACAAGAAAGATGGCAGCCATGAAAATTACAGACTTGTAGATCAGCTGGAAGGTGAATAAAAGGAAGGGATTTTTGTGGAGCAATGCCCACCTGTAGAGCTGGAAGATCAAAGCCAGCATGAGTAGCTTGAGGAAGCCAAAGGACTTGATCTCGAAAGTTCAAAATAGTGAGATGAACGCAGGACAAAACTACCACCAGTTGTGAATTTTGAGGCATGTGTAAAGTGGGTATATATTCTGAAGTATTGGAACATCGAGGACGGTGTTCTTCCAAGGGGAGGTGAATGTCACGTCCCCATCTTGATCCCATTGCATTAAAATGTAAATGATGTAATATTGTTATAAAATCATGGTGAGGAGCTCAAGGCCAAGGCCCTGCCATCGATTTATTGATGCATATGGTTTATGTGCTAGCCAGGTACATTGGAATTGTAAGTATGCATTTTAATAAAATACCCACAACTAGCTATGCAATGAAACAAGAGATGGGGGCATGATATTACAAGGAATTGAGAGGGAAATATTCAAACCCTTGAGCCAATGAATTCAAGTCAAGTGTCAATGAGAGAACCCATCAACCATCAACTACCCATGTTGACTTTGGTGCCCAATCATTCATTTCTCCCAAGATTCAGGTGAAGTAGTTAATGCCTTGGGGATTGGGAAGGTATGGCTGTCCAAATTTGAGTATGGGCAAACCACCCTCATGGAAAATCGTGTTTCTCCTTCTTGGGCAAGAAAAAACCCACAAATTTCCTTCCCATTCCATTATTCAGGATCAAACTTCACTCTCTCACATTTTGGAAGCTTGCTGGGCGTTTTTCTCCTGAAGTATGCGATAAATTCACTGGCTTTCAAGCTGAGAATCCCATTTTTGTGATGGCTGGACTGTGGGGAAAGGGGAGAATCCATTGGGATCTCAATAGATAAGTTGATAGCTTGTTGTTTCCGCTTATTGTTGTGAAATTGTTTTTGAATTTCCAGATTTGGTTTTCATTATGGAAAAATTGTTTTTGTGAACCCAGCAATTATCCCCTACCTCAGAAATCGTTTTTGAATGTCCCCATCAATTGTGTGATTGTGTATGTGCCAATTTCGAGTGCGAAACTATCACGGTTTTGCCCAAAAATTATGTTGGTTCCCTGCTTCCAGTTAATGACTGTGTGAAGGTCGTTTTGGCCCTTGAATGCCCAAGCCTTTTCCCTCTCACGCAATCTGAGCTAGCTGGAGCTTCTCCCATCATGCTTTTCATATCTCTTCTACATTTTCCATGCCTGGGAACTCGTTTTTGTATTGCACAATGGCTGGGAGGAAGGGAGCCACGAATTTGGGGTTTATGGAGGCCATTTTTGTCCCTTGAGTGCCCACAAACGTTTTTTGAAAACGGTTTTGCTCTCCCAGGGTGATTCCCCAATTGCCATTTCATTTTTGGTTGCCAAACACTTTTTCTTCATTCCATAAATTGTGATTTTTCTATTATGAGTATCCATGCTCAGTTTTGAGTTGTTGTGTGTTAAGATTGTTGGGGTTGAAATGGGTTTTCATTGTTTTGGCTTGAGCTTGAGTGGAAGCATCCACAAATGAAGAGGGTTTAGATTTAGCCTAATAAACCCACCTGTGGATTGGCTTGGCTTAAATGCCAAATGATTATTTGGCTGTGTATGAACTTGAAATCCCCTTTTCCTTGTAGATATCATGCCCAACTCGAGGGTGGTCTCTAAGTGTTGAAATAATATAGGCTGGGAAGATACCTACGATTGAGAGGAATGTTGCAGCGAAATAGCTAGTTTTTTGGGACAATTGCACAACGAAGATAAGTGTTCTCTGTCTCTGTATTTTACTTCTGCAATGTTTAATTTGATGATTATATTGATATGTTGTATGCATATAAAATGTGTGTGGATGATTTGTTTATTTCCGCTTTGCATATTCAATCGAGTTACATCTGCACACAATGGTTTTTAATTGTATGAATCTAATGAATGGGTTGAGTTTTTAAGAAAAACCCCATAGATTGGCATCATGTTCCCTCCCTTGCCTTGGATGGATGGGTGGGTCTGTGACAACATCATTTGATGACATCATTAGTAAATGATGAGTATTGGAATCTGTGTGCTGGTAATCCATTGCTGCATAGGTAATTTGCTGCTATGTTGCAGTGGATCCTTGTGGGGGATCATTTGGACGGGTGTTTACCACGCCTTGGTTTGGTAGGGGATTTTGCAATATCATGGGTTGTGGCTAAGGAGGAGGTGCTGGCTGTGTAGCATGTCGTTGTCATTGGGCATCGTCGATCCAGAGTTGACGTGCTCGAGCTAAATGGGGACAATTATGTGTGTAATGGCCGTAGACTCCAAGGTTGAGAAGCTCCAATGTCCAATGGCCTCTTCTTCTCCAATGGGGATCTTCAAACTTGAAATGGGAGGCAATGGCTCTCAAAGGGAATTTGCTAGCATAAGGATAGGATGAAATGTGGATGAATAATGAGGAGCCCCTATCACCCTTTTATAGTTTTTTGGTGATGGGGAATACCATTATGGTTTTAAGGAAACCAGTGGTATTAACCAACATGGTTTAGGTCTCTTTTTCCTTTTTTGAATATTTTTTATATTTTTATTCCCTTTTAATATTTTTGGGAATTTTGGACCCTTTTTTTAGGGGTTTTTGTGTTTTTTGAGGGGAAAAAGGTGTATTATGGTATTTTTGGTGACCTTTTGATGGTTTTAGAGGCTCAAATGGTGGAAAAAGTGGACAAATGGGTCATGTGAATAAGAGAATGACCTAGTGAGCACTTTTTGGGTGTTAACAGATTGCCCCCTGATGTGTGGGGGCAGGAGCTCATTGTATGGCCGATAGACATCATAGTTCTTTTGTCTTTTTTCCTGGGGTTTGGAGAAGAGAAGAGACTGATTGGAGATTGGAACAATGACCCCTTGGAAGCTGCAAAAAATTGAAAAAATACATGGCCTCAAAATGAATGAGGAATAATCCTGATTATGGACGAGGCAGGCATACCCATGCTCGTATCAAGACATAACAATTAGGCCCAAGAAGGGGGACTTGAATAATAAATAAAAATTGTTGGTACATCGTAATGGTTTAGAGGGGACACAATGCTAGGATGTACTCATGATCATACCATGACTGACCTCAATAACTGATACACTGGTAAAAAGCAACAACTGTTCTGAATAAGGTATCAGAAGGGTTGATGAACTGCTGAAATTGAAGTTGTCCAACATTTGTAGGGACTCAATAATTGTGAGTCAACTCTAAGGAGTATATGTAACTATATACTCGAGGGAGTATAAAACTGCGGAACATCTGAAAACTGTCGGTAAGCACAACCTGGATATTCATAGGAATGTGTAATTGGTTGTTTCCTCAATTAGACTCTTAGGTGAAATTTGGGGTCTTCAACAAAAAACACAAAGAAGCGATACCCTGTATGAGTCTCAACGATGCGATAAAGGTGTTGAAGTCGAGCATGCGAGAAACAATCATTTGGAGAGGCAATGAGGACTCCTTTCAAAATGATCCGTAGGCACTCATCACTAATGGTGATGAGTCCAAGGAACAGGGACCTCTGGGTCTATCCTCAGGAATAGATTTGGTTGGCATCAACAAAGGGAGACTGGAAACTACCAAGGCAATGATTTTTCTTTGACAGGGGCATGAGGTGTACAACTGAAGTGTGATAGTACTGATGGTAGGACTGACATACTATGGGGATGGGGAATAACTGGGGTCATAGAGTGGGTGGACTCAAACTTCCTTTGTTCAGAGCATGATGACATGGTTGACCTAGCAGCATAGGAAACTGACTATTAGGTGTGGGGATCATAGCTTTGCGGGATCAAGGGTATGTATTGTAGACAGGAGTGACTCTGGGGGGAATAAGCTGATGGATGCTATTGGGAGATTCTCGAGGTGACATACTGCAGAATGCTCTAAACAAAGGCGACCATACTGGGTAAGCTACCTTATGAGTAGACATGATCTATTATGGCACCGAAAAGCACCATTGGTTCCTTCTTCATGGTTTTAATGAGCTCTAAGAAGGGATAAAAGTGTTCTCTGAAATTGTACTGTCCTGTGGATTTATGCGAGCCCAAGACTGTTGATGCTCGTGAGTGCTTTCACTTTTAAGGAGTCTGCAAACAATAAGAAGACTCTGAATTGGTCGAGGGGTACCGTCCTGCGGATTTGTACGAGCCCAAGACGGTGATTGCTTGTGGTTTCTTTCAATTTTAGAGAGTCTAAAAGCGATAAGTAGACTCCATTGGTGTTCTTTTTCATATGTTAGTCTCCAAGGCTCGAAAAAGTATAAAATTATGTAGATGGAGAACTCTTCTAGCCAATGTGACTAGAGTATTCCTTTTTCGTAATTAGTCTACAAGGTCCGGAAAATGGGTAAACTTATACCAGGTAGACGCCCTTTCAGATAATTTTAGCGAGCATGAAAGGAAGAAAGATTGCTCGGCGATCTTTTCATTGTTTTAGGAGTCAGAAAAGAGATTTAACAGAAACTCCCTAAGTGCCTTTTTCGTAAAAGAATTATTTGGCCTGAAAAAGGGATAAAATTATACCGAACAAAAAGGTATTGGTGAGAGCGAGGAATGATCTCGAGTGCTGAAAACCGAATCTAGCGACATAAAGATCGTAAAAAAGGGGCAACGGTCGATATGGCACGCAAACTGAGGCGATGAGTGGCATTTTGAAAAAATGCTCGAAAATTATGGGGTGAGAGTGAGAAATGATCTCAAGCATCATCACAAGCGTGGAAAATTGAATCCGGTGATATAAGATTCGTAAAAAATAAACCACAACCAATGCGACACACAAATCGAGGCGATGAGGGGCATGGAAAAAAATGCCCAAAAAATATGGTGGTGAGAGCGGGAAATGGTCTCAAGCATCGTCGCGAGCGCGGAAAACTGAATCCGGCGATATAAGAGTCATAAAAAATGGACCACGGCCGATGCAGGACACAAATAGAGGCGACGAGGGGCATGGAAAAAATGCCTGAAAAAAGGACCTGGTGGAATCGGGAAAAGGAGTGGACTATCATGAAGTTCTCGTAGCACTGATTCCAACGGTTTGAAAAACGGACGTCGTATGATGCTAAAATGGTTGATTGAAAAATGGTCAAATTTCTATAAATAGCAAGTGGGCCCAATGTGACAAGTGTCATTTTCACCGTTGAGTTTCACAGAGTAATTGAGTTGGGTCAGAGCATTTTCTCGATTTGTGGGAGATTCGACCGTTGGTTTTTCATTCTGCGAGTTTCAGGTAAGACTATGTGCCTTAGCCTTTTAAATTATTTCCTTTCTGGTTAGCATCGGGGCCCTGGAGGCTGCGTAATTCCACGTTGGCTTCCTAACGTGGAATATCATGGGTTTCGGCTCATTTTCCGTGATGCACATAGTGGGTATGGGCTTGTTAGCCGCGATGTGCATCGCGGCTGTGGGGGCTGATAGTCGCAATGGTTATCGCGACTGTGGGGGTTGATAGCCGCGATGTCCATGCAGGCTGACAACCATGATGTTCATCGCGGTTGTGAGGATGAAAGTTGCGATTTTCATCATGGCTAAGAGTCCAAAAGTTGCGATGGGGATATTGGGAAAGAAATTTGTTTTCTAAAAAAAATTTCTTTGTTTTTTAGCAGGATGCTAAAGAGGCCGCTGGTGTTGTGGAGGGAGAGGGAGATTGATGTGGAGCTAATGGGAAGGATTCAGAATGACCTGAATGTGCGGGTGGCCTTGGCTTTGAGTGGACTACTAAAGTTTTCTCAGGTTCCTATTATGCGTTCAGTCAGAGATCTGCTGAACAAGTTGGTTGAATTCTAGGTCCCAAAGGAGGTGGCTTTCATGGTGCAAGGTGAGCGACTGGAGATCACCTTGACCGATGTGTACTTTCTTACTAGCTTGCCCCATTTGGGTGAGATAGGGGACACCTAGATGAGGATTCCAGCTGGTATGGATATTAAGGATCTCCTGGAGAGATTTTGCGTTCCAGGGCCCCGTACGCAGAACAACGCATTGAGTGTCTCTGATCTGCGAGAGCCAGAGATGCAGGCTGTGGTGGATTTTGTTTTGTGGGTTCTTGGTGCACAGGCGCCCCATCGTTTGTCTGGGGGGAAAACGATGATGGTAGACAATGTCCTGAAGGGGAAATATTTTGCTTGGGGGCAGATGTTTTTGTCCTGTGTTTGGCGAGAGATGAACAAGGTTAGTCGGGAGGGAGGAGAGTTAAGCTATGCTTCATTCCTCTGTTGTTTCTTTTTTGAGCGGGTACCTACCTTGCGGCCACGTGTGCTGGTTCGGGAGGGGCTAAGGAGTGAGCCGCGGATGGTGTGGTGGGGGGAGACGATGCCCCGGGGTGGTGGTGGAATCCAACGGTTCTTCTCGTCGGAGATGTATGGCCAGTGGGAGCAAATGCCCGTTGTTATTGATGACTATCCATATGTGGGTATGGACTTCCGGGGAGACCCTGAGATGCCTCGAGCTCAGGGATAGGCTTAGGGGTTGGACGGTATGTCTTTGTTTTTCGTCTCTCTATTATATCATGTTTAGATGTTTTTTTTATGAGTATAGCTAGAGATATTTTATATGATACTGACTTGATTCACTGTGGGTTTTTTGCAGATGTTCGTCCGAGGCCACCAGTGGATCATATAGGACGTCAGGGACGGATAATGGTTGTGGTACCTCCGCCGGTAGTAGCACCTCCTCCTTGTGTACCCTGATTTGTGCACCCGCGAAATGACTCCCTAGAGGATGTACACGATACCTTAGATCGGCTTTTAGTGGGTGCACCAGAGGATGGTTGGAGGGATCTAGACCGACCTACTATCGAGCATTGTTTCGATGCTCCCCGTGAGTGGCACTCGATCCTGCTGAGAGTAGCTGTGGTGATGGTTGAGAGGAGGGCTCGGGATCAGTATGATCCGGAGGAGCCAAAGGATCCCGGTGATCATGATGATTAAGTGATCTTATACCTACCCCCAAATGCTGATGAGCATATGGGGATGTATTTTGTTGATACACATTTTTGTACGGCTAGTGTACCTTTTGTATATTTGGGTGCTGAGAGCACTGCTGATATTATGACTCTTATGATGATATATATATATATATATATATATATATATATTTATGCATTTTGGAATATAGTCGTGTATGCACATTGATGCACATCTTGTCTTTTCGTTTATGTTTTGTTGCACATGGATGCAATTGTAGTTTGTTTGTTTTCCTGTGGAGGCATATCTTATGCACATGGATGTAGTGTTATGATGATTTTTTAATGCCTACATGTTTTATTTGACGTGCCAATCTAGAATGTTGTTAGCCATTTGGTATGCTATAGTGTTATGATTTCTTGGGACATGAGTGAAAGAGATGGATTCAAAGTGTCGATTCATTTGTTTAGTGCACAGGAATTTTCTAAATAGACAGGGATTGCATACCTGGTAATAGTTGTTGAGTTGGGAAACAAGGAGTTGAGAGTTCAGGAAAACACTAAGGTGACTTATGCCCATTTGGAGAGCAGCGGCTAGGAGACCGGTCACGACATCGTACTCAGTTTGGTTGTTTGTGGCAACACCTTTGCACACTCTGTCGAGGTGGACCAACTCATGTGAAGGGGAATAAATTACCCAAGCTGCTGAAGCGATATTTGGAGACCAACGAGTTGCGCCGTTGGCAAAGCCAATGTGGTAGAGTGGAACATGATCCATCTATGTTCATGCAGGAAAGAAAGAAAATGTAAGGTTTTGAAAATTTACAGTGAAGAAATCAATTAAGAAACTGTACAATATGGACTTGTTGTTGCAGCAACACCCCCCCCCAAATTTTTGTAGATATTGGGGCCTGTCCTTTTATTTTCCTAGAAATTATGCTTAAAGAGTTAAGTCTCCTTTGAAAAAACTTTGAACTTAGTTTTTGTTTCAAATGAAAGATCTCTTTTCGAGTTAAAGTTTTCTTCTAAGTAAAAAAACTCAAATTTTCCTCCCGAAGCGGCGGAAGAACTCAAGATTCTCTCCCGAAACGACGGAAAAACTCGGGATGTTCACCCGCAACTTCGGAAGAACTTGAAATTATTTCCCGAAACAGCGGAAACACTCATCAAGTTTTTCCTCAACGAGCTCTTTCTTACCAAGTCCCTTTGCCATTCATTTTTCAAAAAGAGCTTAACCAACTCATCCTTCATTTTCGGAAGAACTCGTCAAGTCTTTCCGCAATGGTGGAGAAACTCAAGAACTTCCGCCATGACTAACTTTCAACTCATTAATTCCGAAAGAACTCGCAAAGTCCACTCGTGCTTCAAAAGAACTCACAAAGTCCGCTCGCGCTTCAAAAGAACTTGAAAAGTCCTCCCGCAACGGCAGGCGAGACTCACCTTTTCCTTATGATTATTGATGGTTATGCATAAATTCCAAAAGGATGAAGTGACCCCACCATACGTGTAATTAAACCCGTTTTAATTTCACCACCTACCCAATTTATTTACCACACGTACCAATCTTAATATAAAGGTGGCGAGGGTTTCTGTTGTGCCATTGGTATATTTCATTTTGGAAGACATCGTTTGCAAGATGTGCAAGTTTATTCGCTTCAGCTTGGTTTATCGCCACCGCATCAGCCTGTAGCACCATTTTTTTATTGCCAGGTAGGTGGTTCTACTGTTAACTTTGTCTTATCTATGCGTCGAGACTTTCTTGGGGTTTTTCATTTCATTACATGGCTGGTGGGCACTCGTAGCAGACTATCCTTTAAAGTTTATGACCACTGCAGCCCCATAGAGTTCTCATTTTGCTAGCTAGGAGTCATAGCCAGTGCTAATCATCCCCAGTTAATCCATTGAAAATTTAGTCAAGCCCAGTCAGTTCTACCGGCCACAGTCCTATCATAAACCTTCCTAAGCCAATTCGATGCGTTCAATCCAAGTTCTTTGCTGGATATATGCCGCTACTCAATACTGTCAAACAAGAAGCAATGACAGCTGTAACTGGCTAGGCTACTCAATCACTCAGCCACTTGGCTTGGATTGCTTAATCTCCATAAAAATCCTTATCTACACTTATGCATTTATGTTCCCTCAGTTATTGAAAAAACAGTTTCGTTATATGTTTTTTCGCTTCCTCATTGTGTTTTGTCTGCCTCCCCAGCATGCGGCTGTATAGTTTTTGTTTCTTATATATATCATACATTATCATGCTAGGTCCATCTTGCTTTATGTTACGCTCTCATAATGATTTACAATCTTATGCTCATGCACGTATGGTTGCTGACGGGGATAAGCAACAATGCCAAAAGGTAGCAGAAAGAAGGCTAAAATGATGGAGCCAGAACCAGTGCAGCCAAGGACTGAAACTCTTTTTCAGGATACAAAGTGCACCATGGGCATCCCTCTCGAGGTCCGATGGGGAGATGTTTACCGGATGATCAAGGACCAAGATATCCCAGACGTGCCATTAGAAGAAGAACAAATCTACCTCAACATCAGGACCTCTGACATAGCCAGGGCTTCTACTCGCCCTGAGCTATTCCCATGCTCAGAAGTAATCCGGTGGATATTGGAACATGCCAACCCTCAAACTAGAGTGTTGCAGGACAACAAGGGAGAGGCATTCGCTTTGTTCCATTCAGCTTATATTGTGGCAGCCTACAAATTCTCACATCCCTAGCAGGCACTGAACGGTGAATGGTTGGGACAGATGAATAATCTTGAAATGGCTAAGAGGCTGTTAATCACAGGGAAGCAGCTGAGGAAGAGAGATAATGATGAATATGGCGTTTAGAGCTTAAGACCTCCTTTTAGGTTGATTGCCCTAATGTTAAGCAGAATTTTCGGTATGCCCGATGACACTGTGTATAGGATACAATGGGCCCCCATAATCAACTTCATAGCTTTCAAAGGAACTGTGTTTGATTGGGCTACTATTCTCTCGTACAGTTTGGCATCCACTGTGGCCGCAGCTAGAGAAGGTTTGGCCTTAAAAAAGTCAGAATTTTTCATGTCTTCATACCTCATTGATTGCATCTTGGCAAAGCTCCCTTTCCCCAAGTTAGGTTTCTCATGGGAGTAGGCCAATACCCCGGTATACACTGCCTATAAAATAATGTGGGCTCAAAATTACAAAGCACACTATAAGCTCATCTATGAAATGTTCATCATGCCTCTGTATGAGCAGATGTTCAATGAAGAGCCCAATTGCCTGTCAGAGAATGCCATGGAAGTCTTGGAAAATTATGGCGATTTCTACTTCTCAGAAGAGGGTACCTATATCAGGATGTTCGGAGGTACTAAGCCACCATACACTTTACCAAAATACACCATAGATTATGTAGTCCTGAAAGAAGCAGTCAGGAAACTTTTCCTTGATGGAATAGGAGGAGTTCTTAATAAGCAGCATAAGGCTTCCTTCCCTCCTTTTCCTTTTTGTATAGGAGCCTATAAATTTTCAGGAGTTGCAATAGCCAAAGAGTTCATTCAAGAGCTGAAATCTTTTCACTTCGGTGAGGTAATATTCCATAGAAATGATAGGCGAAGCAAGGTTGCAGAGCATTGCAAAGAGCTATATGCTCATTTTGAGTATGCCCATTACTATGATGCCGAAGAGGAAGTGTTCAGGGGGATCAGTAACATGACTGAATTACAGATTTTTCGTCACGGCGGTGAAGCTAGCTCTAGCTCTGCTTCAGCTCGAGAAGCTAGCCTCCAGAAAGAAAGGGAAGCAGTCGAAGCCCTGGTCTGCGAAGAACAAAGATTGAAAGAAGAGGCAAGATTTTAGTAGGAAGCTGAGGAGGAAAGATTGCAGAGGGAAGCTGAAGAAGTGAGATTGCAGCAGGAGGCCGAAGAAGCAAGATTGCAGCAGGAAGCTCAAGAGCAAGAGTAGAGGGAGGTAATTGAGAATCAACAAAATGCTAAAGGAGAGCAAAATCCTGAAGGAGAACAAAATGATGAAGGAGAGCAAAATCCTGAAGGAGAGCAAAATGCTGAGGGAGAAATTAAGGCCAACGAAGATGCTCAGGCAGGTGGCTCTGGCACCCAAGATATGGAAATAGACCTATCTCAGGTAGTACAGACCCCACCCGCGGAGGCAGAAGTCCATATAACAGACCTCCCGATCACCCCTTTCACCCCATCCGAAGATCATACTGTGTCCTGATGGGATAAATTTGTGTACTACAAAAAGAGGAAGGTTGTAGTCTTGAAGTCAGAAGAGAGGATAAAGAGAATTTTTCAGGCAGATATTTTCACCCAGCGAGAAACCACGGTCGTGCAAAATACAAATAAAGCTTCCATAGCCATGGCATCCACCGCTGTGTCGGCAGCAAAAGCAACAGAAGATAATGTGATTAACATGGTCAAAGAGTTTGAGTCAACAAAGAGGAGAGCTCGCATGCTGCAACATACTGTGGATAATGAGTAGGCTTATAGGGATCTGGTAGTGAACAAATATAATCGCCTGTCTGCTGATCACAAGGAGTTGTTGGATAAGTATCGACATCTGGAAGAAGAAAAGGAGCACCTGGCAATCCAGATGATGGTTCTAGAAGTGGAAAAGAATGATTCTGAAGCTAGAGTCTTTCACCTGGAAGTAGATAAACAGGCAATGGTTGAGCAGTTAGAGCAAGCAGAAAGCAGAGCGATGGATATGTCTCCCTTTCAAGAGCAGTCTTGTGACATCTTAAGTCAAATGCATGCCACACAAGAACTGATTACTGAAGAGGTGTGCAAGCTCAAGACCATGCTGGTTAGGTTGAAAGAAGTCAATGCCGAAGCCATCAGGCTTAAAGGAAAATACACTTGGGTTAAAGCAAACATTTTGAGCCAGATGGAGTGGAGAGAAGGGAAGGTGGGTTTCCCTAAACATCTCCCATTCAAATCTGTAGACGGTTTTAAGGAAGATGTAGCCCTCATAGAGTTTTGTAGGAATTGTGGAACCAAGCTGATGGCTAAGATCTAGGGAACGATTGAGAAAGGTAACAGCCTATATCAAAAGATTCATGAAGTGCATGAAAAATGCAAGCTTATTTTTCCTCAGACCCTGGATGATTTTCCAAGCAAAGAGCAACATTTGTTAGACTTGAAGGAAGAGCTGGACATTCAAATAGAGTATGTAAAGAAGATTGATGTGCTAGCCACCGATATTGATCTTCATCACTACATTGGGCTGTCATCAGTATGCAATCATTTGCTCAAGGAGGTCCACTAGGAAGCAATAGCAGAAATTCATGGTATTGAAGCAGAGCTTGGTAAGCATGTGACTTCACAGAAGATCCTGCTCCCCTCACCAACAAATGTGGTTATAAGAGACACTAGTATATGGTTCAGTTATATTGCAGAAGAAGAGAAGAAGGCGGTAGCAGCAATAGTAGCCAGCACAGGCAAATCATCCCCAGCAGAAGTGCCACCCCAAGGATAAACACGCTAGTCATAATGCGTTGTGTTGTGTTGGTTTACTTCTTTTTGTCCCTATGGTTAGAGCGTTGAGTCACAAGGACAACTGTCCTTTTCTATTATGAGAAAGAATTTCTATTATGAGAAAAGGGCCACGAATTGTTTATTTCTTGGTAAAGTCTTTAAAAGAAAAGTGTAAAAGGCTAGGTGGTAGCCTAAGAGGCATTTTGTAAACTTATAAATAGATGAATAGGGAATAGTGTACAGGAATTTTGGAAGGGAAAACGAATTTTCTAAACTTGTACGAACTATTTTGCAGTTACTCCAAGAAAATGAATTTTGCCTAATAAGAGCCTGGAGAGGACATCTTTTGCCTGGAAATGTGTGTTGGATGCATGCTGATTTATTCTTATGGCATTCATATCTTACTGCGAGATCTTTCTTTGTTATTCAGAATTATTTCTGAGTATTGGGTGATCTTACTATTTCCCGTGCAATCATGTTTGTCCTAAATGAGTAATAGAATGTTTTCTTATGAATTAAAAGATATCTTTTATGTCTTTAACCTCCTGCTGTAGATGCATTTTTACGATTTAACGGCTACCTGTTGATCTTTAAATTTTCCTTTCAGCACATTACTCATATTTACTGTATTGCTCCTTGCAAGGATAAATTAGATTTATTTCAGTTTTAGATACATATTTGTTTCAAGTTCTGCATTTAGATTAAAATTAACTTAGGCACTTGCATATCATCTTAACAATAAAATAAAAAAGAACGGTGGATCGGGCCATAACCGGTGTAGAAGAAAACAAATCTAAATCTAACGGTAGCCGAAACCCCTAACTGGACAGATTCCCCATACCAAACGATGGACAATCTAATTGGGATAGTTTACCGGGGAGAATCCCTTTCTACTTGATGTTGTGATCTTCGGGGCATCAACAGGACTATGGTGTCCAGGAGTTTTTATGGGTAGAATTTTTTGAGGTACAACCCGTTACAGGGGTTGTGCATGGGATTTCCTTCCGAGTTGTTCAAAATGTATGCTCCATGTGCAAGGCAAGTCTGTATGATATATGGGCCTTGCCACATAGATTGGAACTTTCCTTTGCCTGTTTTGTCATGGGCTTGGTCGTAAACAAGTACCAGGTCTCCTTCACTAAATGCTCGTGGGCGAACATGTTTATCATAATGAAGTTTAGATCTGTTCTTTGTGGCTTCGATTGTTTGGAGAGTTGCGTGGTGATCTTCATCGGCCTGCTCTAAAAGAAGTAAGTGTTCTTCAATTAGTGATGTATCGGGGAGAAGTTCTATGGAAATTTGTAATGTTGGTATCTGGCATTCAATGGGGAGGACAGATTCCACACCATGAACTAAATGGAATGGGATAAATCCGGTGGTGGTTTTAGTCGACGCAAAGTAAGCCCATAATGTGAGAAAATGCATATGATGCCAATTGGATTTATGTTTGTCGACAATGCGTTCGAGGATGGTCTTCAAAATTTTGTTAACAGCTTTGACTTGGCCATTCCCTTGGGGGTAGTAGGTGGAGGAGAAATGATGTTAAAACTTAAGGAGTATTGATAATTCTCTCCAAACGGAGTCCTCGAAGTGAGAGCGGTGGTCTGCGACGAGTTGCTTTGGTACTCCGAAACGAGCAATAACATGGCTGAGGAAAAAACAGGCTGCAGTGTTGGCTTTGCAATTGTAAGTAGGCATGGCTTCTGCCCATTTGGTAAAGTAATCAACATCCACAATAATGTGTTTGTGGCCACCGGCTGATGTGGGATTGCAATCCATGAAGTCGATGGCCCATTTGCAAAATGGTCCAACGGTGACGACTGGATGAAGGGGGGAGGGGGGGTTCTTGCCTTGGGGGCAAAGAGATGGAAGTTTTGGAAATGTTTGACTGCTCTGATACAATCAGTGAATAATGATGGCCAAAATAACCTACGCGAATTACCTTTTGGGTGGTGGCCATTCTAGAGAAATGGTCGCCGCAGGCACCGCTATGACAATCGTTAAGGACTTGTTCTACTTTGTCTTGGGAAAGGCATCGTTGTAGGATTGTGTCGATGCCACGTCGATAGAGGACATCACCTAAGAGGAGATAATGGGGGGCATGGTGATGGATGTGACGGCGTCCGTCACGGTTGATGTTGGGTCAAAACTTCTGTTTGCGGAGGTATACAGAAATGTCGCCATACCAAGGGTTGTCGGACGAGATGATGAACACATGTTCATCGATTATTTCAGTGTGGATAATTGGTGATGATGACGAGGATGGTAAGTCCGTAATGAGTTGAGCGGGTGCTAATGCTTTTGTGTTTTTCGGGGTTTTAAAAGTTAGGTCATATTCTTGAAATATAATCACCCATTTGGCAACACGGCCTTGTAGAAGGCGGCGATTCAAGAGATAGACCATTAGGTTGGAATTGGCCACAACCGTGATGTGGCTGAGGAGAATGTAATGTCGCAGCTTTTGTACTGAAAAGACGATGGCAAGGGCCATTTTCTCTTCATGTGGGTAGTGCAGTGGTGGGCCTGACAAGGTCTGGCTCACATAGTAAATGACATGTTCTTGACGAGCGGAGTCTTCTTGGATGAGTACTCCCAAAACGACGTTATCTGATGCTGAAATATAAAGGGTAAAGTCTTTCATGAAATTTAGAGGAGAAATCAAGGGGGCACTTGTAAGTGCTTTTTTTAGGTTTGTGAAAGCCCCTTCTGCTTGGTCGTCCCAATAAAAATGGGTATGAAGGCGAAGTAAACGGAGGAAACCATGTACTGTGGTGGTGTAATTTGGGACAAAGCGATGAAGGAAGTTGGACTTCCCTTGAAGGCTTTGTAGTTGTCTCAATGTACAAGGTGACGGTAGGTCTACTATGGCTTGGACTTTTAGGGGGTCGACGGTGATCCCTTTTTCTGAAATGACAAATCTCAGTAGGCGACCTGCTGGAACGTAAAAGACACACTTGAGTGGGTTCAGGAGGATGTTGTATTTTCGACAATGCAAGAAGACTTGTCAAAGATCATCTAAGTGGTCAGATCGTTTCTTAGATCGATCCATGAGATCATCTAGATAAACTAATATGATTTTATTCAGATTGTGGAAACAATAAGTCATGGCTCATTGGAAAGTGGCTCCAGCGTTCTTGAGACCGAAAGGCATGACACGATATGCGAAGGTACCCCATGGGGTAGTAAAAGCAGTCTTGTATTGATCTTCTTTAGGGATTTTGATTTGGTTGTATCTAGAGAAACCGTCCATAAAAGAAAGTACCTCATGCCCCGCACACTCATCGATTAGTTGGTCAATAAATGGTGTGGGGAAGTTGTCTTTGGGACAAGCTAGGTTGAGGTCATGGAAGTCAATACAGATGTAGATGGTGCTGAATTTCTTATTGACTGGTACTGGGTTTGAAACCCAGGTGGTGTATGCACTATTATATATAAAACCTGTTGCTCAAAGCTTCTCAATTTCTGCTTTAAAGGCTGGAAGCTTGGATGGGTGAATGGGACGTTGTTTCTAGCGGACCGGTGATAGGTTGGGCCAAGTGTCTATGTGATGTTCTACTATGGTAGGATCAAGAACAGGCATCTCGGTATAAGACCAGGCGAAGACATCTCGAAATTCTTGGAAGAGTTTCTTATAAGCTTGGGTTTCTTTTTCAGTGCAAGATGCGCCTAAAGAGATAAGCTCGGGTTTTCCGGGGGTGGTGGAGATGTCAATTTTTATAATGGGAAAAATGTTAGCCATGTTACCTTCTTTAAAGGCTTCTGGAGCTGGGACTAGATATTTGAACCAATTGACTTTGGTTGGTAAGAAGTCCTTGGTTTCAACGGATAATTGGTTTGCCATGGTGGACGTAGATGCCTCGGGGATGAATTACGATCGATGGTGCATATCATCCCAAGGGTAGTATGGTGCAGTGAGTGTTTCTAGAATTTCCTAATCAGTGCGGAAATAGTGTGTCATTAAATTAATTGGTTCGGGTTTATAGGTAGTTGAAATCATATAAATGTTATTGATTTCTTTTAAATGGAAAGATTCTGGGGGAAACATTTCCTCAATAAGCGGGGGGGATATCTCTAGGTCGACATTATTCAACTCGTATAGTGTTGCTTTGTAATCTGGGAGATCAGGGCAGTGATGTGAATAATGGCCGTAGATGCCGCATATTGCAAAAGGGTGGTTTGTGTGCAATTATTTATCGCGAGACTGAGGGGGGAGTTCTAGTTTGACAACTAGAACGTTGGTGTCATCATCCAACATATTCATGTGTTCTTGAAGTGCTGGTAGATGTGGACATAGATGGGTAGCATGGCCTATATCGTCGCACAATGAGCACTTAGGGGGAATATGGATTGTTGGGGGATTCTTAGGTAATTTGGTTGTCACTAGGGTAGTGCGATTTGTGGGTCCAGTGGTGTAGGTTTGTGGTCCTCTTCCCCCAGTGTGGCGGGATTGGGGGGGACATAACTAGACGTTGATGTAGTGCCCCCTGTTGGAGGTTGTCGGTTTTGGGGGTTCAAAACACTAGCTGGTGGACGATTTTGGGGGTTGGGTATGCCAGGTTGTGGATGGTTTGACATATTCATGGGTTGTACTCGTTGTAAAACAATGGTTGGAGTCGATGGGGGATTTGGGTCAGGCAAGTACCATACAGTTAATCCTAACGTTAAATCGGGAAGGTTGAGTGTAGCCATTACTGGCATGCTGACAATTCCTGAAAATGGAAACAAGAATGGGATAGTGTGAATCGGTGTTGTTCCGATATGACTAGGAACAGTTGGTGGTTGTGGCAGTGGTTGAGGTTGTTGTTCATTGTGCGAGAGGGTGCATAAATTGGATACTTCAATTACCCTGAGAGGGGGCGGGATAGACGGGAAAGCGGTGGTCATGGGAGTATCCGAATATATCCTGGGTCCAACTGATGAGATGAACGATGTCGGTGCACTGAGAACGGGTTGTTTGATCATGGGAAGAACATTTTTAGGTGCTGCAGGGGCATTGGGATAATAATATGTAATTTGGTCGATTATGACTACGCGTCCTTCATGGGGGAACATCATGAGGTGGAAAACTGAAGAAGCGACAGCTTTCATTTTATACATGTAGCTTCATCCCAGAAGGAGATTGTAATCAAGTTGGGCGTTAATGACCTCTATATCTATGAGAACTGGTTTTTCCCCAAGCTGTATGGGTAAATTCACTAACAAAACTTGAGGTTGAGCTGCACGACCGTCATAAGCTCGCAATGCGGTAGTTGATGGTTGTAGCGTTGGGAATCCAAGTTTCTGCCATATGAAAGTTCACATAACGCAGGTGGAGGCCCCTTCATCGATTATGCATCGATGAACGACGAGATTGCAAATGGACATAGAAACTTGAAAAGCTAGAGATGAAGGAAGGCGAGGTTCAGCTTGGTCTAAGTTGAAATCCATCATGTTGGAGTCGTTAGGATCTATGGCACCATTCACAGATAACTACAATTTTCTCTGTGCAGGACAATTTTTAAGGATTTCTAGAGCGGACATAGCAGCGGGGGACTGGGCTAAGTCTTCTACAATGTTATAGTTGGAAGCTGCACAAGCATTGGGGTTATTGTTAATTCTTATCAAAGGGAAACGAGGTGCTTTTGGTCCTCCGTCTATTGGCACATTGGGTATGCGGAGTGGTTGATCTGTTGGGAGAGTACTCGGAGATGGGTTGGTATGTGTGGCCTCAGGGCTGATCCGTATTGATTTCGATGGGTTTGAAGATTGACATCATTAGTAAATGATGAGTATTGGACTCTGTGTGCTGGTAATCCACTGCTGCATAGGTAATTTGTTGCTGTGTTGCAATGGATCCTTGTGGGGGATCATTTGGATGGGTGTTTACCACACCTTGGTTTGGTAGGGGATTTTGCAATATCATGGGTTGTGGCTAAGTAGGAGGTGTTGGTTGTGCAACATGTCCTTGTCATTGGGAATCGTCGGTCCAGAGTTGATGCGCTCTATCTAAATGGGGACAATTATGTGTGTAATGGCGATATATTCCACATATGGAACATGGATGGTTTGTTCTCAAGTTATTATTTTTGGCTTGTTTCGGTGGACGATCATGGTTTTGGTTGGGGGGAGCAGCGTTATTATTATTTAGGGGATTAGGTGGTTGTCCACCTTGGTTTTGCTTCGGGTTTTTTCTGTAGTTACATCCTCTTCCGTGATTTTGTTGACCTCCTTGGTTACGTTGGTTGTTCTAGTTTTGAGGTTGGTTTTGTTGTGTGTACACATGCCCTTGGGTAGTAGGTGGGTTTTGAGGTCATGCAGGCTATGGAGTAGGTTGCGGTGTGTAGTAAGCAGGAGGGTTATGAGGTGGACCTATTGCTTGTTGCGGTTGTGGGTAACCTTGAGCTGCTGGAAGTGTTGGAGCAAGAGGTGCTGCCTATTGAGGATAATAAGCCGCTTCGGCTTGTGGTTGAAATGGAGTCTAGTGGGCCTGCTGGTTATAATATGGAGATGGTGCATAAGTTGATGGTGCTTTCCCATAACACTATGGTGGACATGAGGGTCCATGAGTGTGGTGGGTGTGCATTACTGGAGCATACGAAGTTGTAGCTCCAAGATGAGATGTAGCCCTAGAAGTGTTTGGGGCATTGTTTGTACTCATCACCGTAAAAGGTTTTTTTTGCACCATTACTTGGCCGATAATACCGTTAGCGACATGGGATGCCCCTGGCGTGTCATTCTGGGATGGATTGCCACGCGGGGCATCAGGTAAAATGGTGTATAGATATCCAGACTGGGCATATATGAGGTCGAACTGCTGAGCTTTTAAGATGGCTTCTTTTTCTGACTGGGGTCGTTCAGAAGCTACATCTTTGGCTATGAGGGGGAGGAGTGATTTGAGGAACCAATCCAAAAAGATAGGGTCGTCAAGCTTTATCCTGCAGAGGCTACGATGCTTACACCACTCATAGATATGATCCGTGATGTGTGTAGCGGTGTTCTGTCTACAAGACAAAATTATTTCCACTCCTGCATCATAGCGTATAGGTAATTGAAAGAATTGAAGGAAAGTTGAGGCGAGGGATGTAAACATGGGGTGTGTCCCATGTGGCTGCTCAATGTACCACTTGGCTGCAAAGCTAGTGAAATTTCTTTGTAAAAGTCCGAGTCGAATAGAATCATCTACTATGGAGTTTGAGGAACACCATAGGTGAAACGACATGATGTGGTTTTGGGGGTCTTCCCCAGCTTTTCCTTCAAATTTTGGGATATCTGACGGAAGCTTTGTGGGCATGGTGGGCCAAGTAGGGTCATGTCGGATGGGGTCATTTGTTAGCCTCGCCAAATTTGGTAGGTTAAGGCTAGCCATGTATGGCAGACTGGTGGAGGGGTGTGATGCTATCATTGGGGCATAAGTGCTGGTGGTGGCATTATATATTAGGTCACTGCCTCCTAGGTGAATGTGTGTAAAAGGGATATGTCCTCCAATCAAAGGGGTATGGGTGGGAACTGTGTTCCCAAGTGTATATTGAGTTACAGATGGGTTTGGATTTGGTATAGTAGACCCAGGATTTGGTATGCTGGAAGTGGTTCCAGTCAAAGGTATACTTATAGCAGGTGTAGGTCCTGTGTTGGGCATCCCTACAGTAGATGTAGTTCCCATATTGGGCATCCCTAGAGTAGAAGCAGTTCCCAGGTTGGGCATACCAACATTGGTTGTGGGATTGGTGGCCAATGTAGTAGTTGGGATGGTGGAAGACGTTCCACCAAAAGTCCCTATGTTGAAAGGGTTGGAAGAAAAATCAACCATAGGACTAGTGGGTGCGGTGTATGTGGGATTTTTATATTCTGCCTCATAATCTGATGTGAAATGAGGCGCGTCAGAATCGGATGATGGGGCTGTATTCCGATGACGTGTGGAGTCAAGGGAACCGTAATGCGGGGGTCTCCCTGGAAGCGCCGAGAATGTCTCGGGGAATCAATGGTGATAGTTTGATCAA
Organism: Larix kaempferi; assembly: GCA_027924585.1. Taxonomy (NCBI): domain Eukaryota; kingdom Viridiplantae; phylum Streptophyta; class Pinopsida; order Pinales; family Pinaceae; genus Larix; species Larix kaempferi. Next base: position 17,911,137 of record BSBM01000893.1, read on the forward strand.
ACTATTACTAGGTGGTGGTGAGTGGAAAGCTCTAAAGCCCTAATGCAACCGTGTGTGCAAGAGGGGAGCATAAAAAATAAATGGCGCTCAGGCCAAAAACAATCTCAAAACACTTACTATAACCGCTGTGCTATAGTAAGTGGAGTAATAAAAAAATGTGGTCAGGAAACCAACATGTAGACAGTTCCTAAAAGTAGAAAAAGGTTTACTCTATGACCAAAGGGAGGTAATGGAGCATGAAAACATCTAAGTAAAAAGTATTATGACTTGACAAGGTATATCCTCTGCAAGGTGATGAAATCCAAGTCAGACAATATAAAAAGTTGGCCACTAAGATACCCCGTTCATGACACGTTCGGTTGGGTGAATCTGCAGTTTGGTTCTATTGCCGCTATACTCCCATAAGCGTGGTACAATGAGAACTACAAAAAGTATCCTTCGATTACTGAATGGATAGCGGTATTCCACTCAGACCTCCGAAACCAGTCTGGCTACTTCAACCCTCCTAAGGGAGAGGCCTTCCCGATAAATTGGTGTATAATTGTGTCAACAAATAATAAGGGATTTTGGTACCCTAAATGTCAATCACTATGTCTGAACATGAAAAATGAGTGAGGGGTGTTATTTGGATACTTATCCCCTCAGTCCTACCTAACTACAAGATTCTTTTGTGTTCCCCAAGTGGGGTTAGAATATTGGTTGAGTTAAGGTAAATTTTAAGGCTCATTTGAAATTATTGTGATAGATTATGTGATGGTGGGGTTGTATATTGAATTAGTGTGCCTCGCATGGGCAATTTAATCTCCAACTAAAATAATGAATTTAATTTGCGAAAAAATAAAAGACGTTTCAAATTAAATGCTTTAAATAACCTTTTCAAAAAATATGGATTCTTTGAAAAGTAAAGCAAATAAAAGATGTAAAAATAAATGGATTTTTTAGAGTCTTTCTTGGGCAGGATATGAAACAACTTTAGAAATATGGTTCTAACTTTGTAATGCTTAAACTTAGAATCTTAGAAATACTTAAAAACTCTTTCTTTCAATTAACTGAAAATTTTCAAAAAGATAAATAAAGTATTTAACGGAATATCAATTTAATAATGCTGCAATAATGGTACAGTGGGCTATAAAAAAGTGCAGAAATTGATGCTGAAAAAAGTGGGTTGATTGGGCGAAAATTTTATGAAAAAATTGGCCGAAACGAAAACAGGAAATATCGCCATTGTTGGGTCAAAATCGGTAATGAGACTCACGGTGATGTGGGAGAAATTCGCGATGAACCGCACGAGAAAATTCCAAATAGTCACGATGGACCGCACGGGAAAAAGTCGCCCAGCCGCGATGTGTCGCGCGGGAAAAGGTCTCCTAGCCGCGATGAGTTGCGCCGGAAAAGGTCGCGCAACCGTGATGAGCCGTGCGAGAAAAAGTCAGAAAGTCACGATGGACCACGTTGAAAAAGGGCTCACAGTCGCGATGGACCATGTGACTGTGGGTGCCGAAAGTCGCGATGTACGGACGAAAAAATGTCATCAAAAAACGAACCCGAAAATGGAAATTTTGCGTTGTTTTGAGCTGCAGAAAGGGCCAATGGATAGGGAAGCTATCAAGAAGCTGACTAGTATGGCAGATCTATAGTTTTAAATGGGAAAAATGACCAAAATAAAGATCTAAAGCAAAGATGCAAGGATGCACCTGTTAACTAGTAGCAACATTCTCAATAAAAGTATGTAAAAACTAATGTAACTTAATCTAACGTTAACTTGTGCAAAAGAAATAGAAAACTGAATTTAATAACATAAACAATGAGATCTATGGAAAGAACAAGAAATTTAACAAATAATTGATTTTGTATTACCTCAAATAGTGAGGATGATAAATGTTGAGCAACTCCAAGGTTGAGAAGCTCCAATGTCCAATGGTCTCTTCGTCTCCAATGCTTCAATGGGGATCTTCAAACTCGAAATGGGAGGCAATGGCTCTCAAAGGGAATTTGGCAGCATAAGGATAGGATGAAATGTGGATGAATAATGAGGAGCCCCTATCACCTTTTTATAGCTTTTGGTGATGGGGAATACCATTATGGTTTTAAGGAAACCAATGGTATTAACCAACATGGTTTAGGTCTCTTTTTCCCTCTTTTTCCCTCTTTTTCCTTTTTTGAATATTTTTATATTTTTATTCCCTTTTAATATCTTTTGGGAATTTTGGACCCTTTTTTAGGGTTTTTTGTGTTTTTTGAGGGGAAAAAGGTGTATTATGGTATTTTTGGTGACCTTTTGATGGTTTTAGAGGCTCAAATGGTGGAAAAAGTGGAGAAATGGCTCATGTGAATAAGGGAATGAGCTAGTGATCACTTTTTGGGTGTTAACACTTGGTGGTCGTTATAGTGACGAGGTCACATGTTCAAAAGACCACTTTAATATGTGGGATTTCGTCGCTATAGAAACCACAAAGTGTTTCTATAGCGACGCTGACAGTGTCGCTATAGCAACGGGGAAATGTCGCTATAGCGACAGAGTTTTATTTTTGAAACATACCACGTTAAAGAGCTTGCGTCGCTATAGTGACGCAGGTCCATCTAAATGTTAAAGGAGGTGTCATCTCTATAGAGACGAAACCTCCTTTAACATTCCGACGAGCTTGCTATACTAGCGACGGAATTTTCATCACTAGTATAACAACCCCATCGGAATGTTAAAGGAGGGGTCGTCGCTATAGCAACGACATCTCCTTTAACATTCCGACGAACCTGCTATGCTAGCGATGGAATTTTCGTCGCTAGTATAGAAAGTCCGTCGGAGAGTGGCACAATTGGTCGTCGCTAGAGAGATGTAGCTGTTCATTTAAAAAAAAAATGATGTTGAAAGTTTGGCTGTCATAACAATCACCAAACCTTTTTCATGAGCCGGATGAGCCTAATCTACTATTATTTCAAGTTTTAGTTGAGTAGATCTAATGGCTATCTTATATGACAATGAGATCAATCTCCGAATCTAAAATAATGATAGGGGAAATGCATGAATGCCATTAATAAAATTATCTTATCTTATCTTTTCACCATAACAGTAGTGACCTTTCCCTCTAAATCACAGCTTCTAATATGGTTACAAGATGCATTGATCACTTTCTATTTGAAATGTTTTTTTTTGTCATTTGAAGGTGCTTTTATGACAAATGGATTCCATTAGACAACACGGGGTCAACCTACCTCGTATGACCGCTTTCTTATGTTTTATTTGAGGCCTTTCTTCCTTTACCAAACTACTTAATACAACCCCTAGTTGTTAGGTTGATTCTTTTTTTTTCCTTCGAAATCATCTAGATCTATCTTCTTCCAGTGATAACCTTCTGTCCTTATTCGAAACAGAAAGCTTTAAAGCTTTATGTCTGACTTCCATTCATCACACTGCATACCTAGGGTAATGAAGAAGACTTTGAGTCTTCCTACTGTATATTTGAGATGTACAAAATTTGGTTAGATAATTTAGCAAGAGTGTGGAAACCACTGCATCTCGAATGCAAATATTCCTTGCTCTACTAGACCATAGCCTAGTAAAAGCTAAAATTGAACTCGCAAATGCCTCTACATATTACTTCAAGAAATTAGATTTAGAATGGTATAAGATTATACCAACTTAAGTTTATAGATCTGACCTTAAAATTGGGAAGAACGTTATCAGCTTGAAGCTGCAACTTTGGCTTGAGACTAGTGGCCAAATTCTAAAAGATTCGTGCCAATTGCACTTCATCAAGATCATGTTGGAAAGACCCATTCCCAGCTCCTGCCATTTTATCCAATATTGCAACTGTAGGATTTTCTCATTATATGATAAAAGGAGGCACTCATTATAATATGATAAATGGAGGCTATAACACTATTATGGAGGAATTAGTTGAAGGTCTTAATATTCAGCTACATCACATTATAAAAAAGATGTCTTACTATGGGCACTCTAGCTAATTTATCCTTTTCATAAATTGAATCATTGGAATCCCACAAAATATTTGTGGTTGATGCACTACAAATTCCAACATCATGCCCTAGGATTTTAGGCAAGTGGTACTTTAATTGGCTAACGCCTCTTGTCATTTGTTGGCCACAGTTTACAAGACAATCTTTGTCAGTTTGTCCTATCTTTAGGTTCACCATATTTCCAAATTGGGTAAAAATGCGTTGACATGTTGGCAAGGAAATAGTCATCTTCCTTCTTGAAACCTAGGGCCAAAATACTGGAAAAAAACATCAAACATTTCTGGAAAAAAATAGCTTGCTTGTAAAAAAATACAGACCTCTAAATTGTTCTTTGAATCATGAAAAATGATAATAAGAGGCAATCAACATGGAATTTGAAAGCCCTGCATAAATCTAGAAAATAAATTAGTTAAAAGGGTGGAATTTAGAGAAATACCTGGGATATGAGAATGTAACACCGTAGGAAAATAGCAATTGATCCGTGCTTCAATGAAAATATCTTTGATAGTGATGATAACAATGATTTGTTCCTCCTCCATCGAAAATATCATTTCCCACAGTTCAAGTTGTTTCCCACAATTCAAGTTGTTGCCGCGGGCCTCCTCCATAAAAGAGAAAATTCAATAAATGAGGGATCTCAAACACACATGAGAAAGCTAAAATATGATAGGGGTGAGAGCATAGTTGAGAAGGAATTTTGAATGCTATCTGAGAGCTTGAACACAACTAAGATAGCTTGAATACAATAGGGGTGTGGGTGTGTAAATATCCAACACAGATGCCTATGAGAGAGTGCAACTCAGAAGGAAGATCAAATACAAGATGACAATGGGTTTATGAACACCCATCTCTCCACAAAGAGTGGCCATGGCCAAAATATAGAAGAGAGTGGACTTATGAATACCCAACCCAAATACAGCTAGGAGTGATGGTTGATGAAATCCATGTAAGAGTTGTACATATATCCAACTCCAAAAGATGGTTGGCCATGGTTGAAATAAAAATAGTGAGAGGGTTAATGAATACCCATCTAAAAATAGGGTTATCCCTATGCACAACATCCTCCTTGAAGATGGATGGGTGTCCAAGAACATAAATCATTATATCTCACCTTCCCCGTTAAATGCTGAAGATGTGCCATCTACAAATAGTGTGAAAGACCAATATCCACAAACTGATCCATCACAAGAAGTTGAGAATCTTCGATAGAGTCGTCAAGTAGAGAGTGGGATAGATCTAGTGGACCTAGAAGTGGAAATTGCATCAAAGAAGGTTAAAATATACTCCCTTCACAGAAAGGGGACATAGGTTGGTGAGAGTCATTATGAACCAACTCCCATGCTAAGAACTATGTCTTACATCATCAACTAGGGAATCCAGTACAAAAGTACCAACCTCTACAACATGGAGAAAGTATCCAAATAAGGTGGATGCAATATGGGGAACATCATCACTTGAAATTAATAGAACCAGATATGTGAAGTACACCAATTTGCACCAATTTGGAAAAGAGTTGCTCAAATTCATTGGGAAAACCAAAAAATCAAAAAGAGGAGGGTGCTAGTGGGGGAGAGGGTTAAAACCTAAAAAAATATTGCTGTCCTGAAATAGGACTACAAGAATTGTAGTTTTAGACTAGAAATATTCCTAGCTCTGGTACCGGAGATAGTAGATCTAGGATGAACTAATCAACAAACCCTAATCCAGAAATAGTGTAACTACAGAAAGTATGACAACATTAATCACAAGAATAGATAATACATTAATAGGTGCACCCAATAGAGAGAGAGAGATAACTACATAACCAAAATCAACAAATACAGTATGCACCAAGAGAGGTGTGTTATATAAAAAATATCCATGAGAAGAGCGAACTAGAGAAATGTTCTTAGGTGTTTATCATTCTCGATCATTCTCGATCATTGAATGAATTTAATTTACAAAAGAGTGTTTGCATATTTATACACATCCCATTATCATGTAATTATCATATTATTTTAATTTTCTACTAGTTAATGGCCAATTCAACTGATTATCTGTTAAAAAAAAATTATTTCCCTGTCATGTTCTAGTGGCTAGCAATTCTTTTTCCCAAAAATTTTCCCATGACATGTCAATCTTCAAATTTAATTTATCATGAAAGAACAAATATTTTATTTGATTCTATTCTTGAGATAGAATCCTATTTCTCTAGACCAAAATCTCAATGTGGCAATGCAGATATTGGTTATTGCTGCTAGACCAATTACATCGTTTGGATGGCTTCCTCACCATTTACACCATCTTTTGCAAATCCACAAAATTTTCATGTTTTTCCTTTTTCAAGCATTGACCAAGATTGCGTGAATACTTGTTCTGAGTTTTATTGTGTCAATTCCATTAGTAAATTAAAGAATGAATACCGCATTGTCAACCATATGTCACAATAACACAATTTCCAATGTTGTGCATGTGTTGGAATGCTTTTGTGTTGTAACAAAAGTTTGCTTGTTGCGTAAATTCATCAAAGTAGTGCAACATAACACAGGAGTGCGATGTATATAAAATGTTTCCTAAGGAGACCACTTGCTAGAGAAGTATATCGACACTCTGATACAAATAACACTGCAATTCTTTGCTAGAGAAGTTTAACACTCTAAATCAAATCTGGTTAGAGAAAGCAAAGACTTGAAAATAAAACACTACTCTTCAACAAAGAGCCTACAACAGAGTAAGAGATATGCAAAATAAATCACCACTTTTTGAGGAAATCACACGTGAAAAGAAAAACTTAAAATAGGATCCAGTAGACATTTACACAGATTAGGTTTTCAATAGACCCTCCCATTTAACCAAATACATTTCATATGTCTGGGACCTTGTAGCAGCAATGTTCCACGCTTTCAATCTCTTTGTTTTTCTTTTCCATTTTTTTTTCAGAAGCATTGCAAAACACCTTATCCATAGTAGATGCTTGCTCTTATTATTTTTAAATCCATGTCTAAGCGTTGGCCAAGCTCCATTACTAGTCAAAGCTCTGACACCCACAGTCCGTGACTAAGTAAAGTTGTCTCTAATTCCTTTATTTAGTTTTAATCTCCTCCCAACCAGCCTAGAATTTAAACTATTGTTGGGACTTATATGCTACTATGGACCATCCCTTGCTACCAATTTGGCCTAACACACAAGGAGAGGATATTTTATAGTCTTACATAATATTTTATAGTGGGAAAAGGTGAGAAAAGGTCAATGGCTCAAATGAACCTTGTAGCAGCATTGTTCCACGCTTTCAATCTCTTTGTTTTTCTTTTCCATTTTTTTTCAGAAGCATTGCAAAACACCTTAGCCATAGTAGATGCTTGCTCTTATTATTTGTAAATCCATGTCTAAGCGTTGGCCAAGCTCCATTACAAGTCAAAGCTCTGACACCCACAGTCCGTGACTAAGTAAAGTTGTCTCTAATTCCTTTATTTAGTTTTAATCTCCTCCCAACCAGCCTAGAATTTAAACTATTGTTGGGACTTATATGCTACTGTGGACCATCCCTTGCTACCAATTTGGCCTAACACACAAGGAGAGGATATTTTATAGTGGGAAAAGGTGAGAAAAGGTCAATGGCTCAAATGAACCCCTAACTCAGAGACTTTGGGAAATTGACACAAAAAAAATTATCATGCTCTCCAAGGCAACTTGGAAAGTGAACTTCAATATTGGCTTCCGCAAAATGACTCTTCCTTGTAACATGTTGTGTCTAAGGACACTTATTGAAAAACCTAACTTGAACTAAAAGGACTTAGATTTAAACCTAAGACTTGGGTGATTAACTGAGCAAGATACTCTTACAAATATGAATGTGATCACCAATTATAAATTGAGAAATCATTTTTCTCTGAAGATTTTTGAAATAAATGAAAGCACTTTCTCCTGCAAATAATAGGTTAAGTCATGTTATTCAGTTAGAAATGAAAATTGACTAGGATGCACTACTTGAAAGAGGAACTGAAGTTTTGATAATTTTGAAAGAACTATGATAGAGTACATTCTTAAAGCTAGATGTAAAACTTACTCTGTAACTCTTAGGTGTAGTGCTCTATTTGGAAAGAAAGTAAAGGAAATTTGCATCAAAGAAAGAATTATTTGGAAAGAAATGGAGAATTGACTATGTTTTTTTTTCATCTTGTAGATGAATTTGAAAGATTACAAGCCCATCTATCAAATAAGAGGAAAAATGTGGACCTAGTGCTAAGATTTTCATTCATCATCCAGGGCCTCAATATAAAATTGCACATCAATAACAGAGATCGAATCTCAATGTATTTAGCCCTCAATGTCTAGTCATCTTTGTTTTAGCCAGGGTATTTTTAAGGATTCTAATATTAGACTTAAGTATAGTATCCTAGGCGATTATCTTGGATTAAAAAAAACATGTATACAGATAGGTAGGTGAATATTAAATATGAAACATACAATTTACTAGTGAAATGCATAATTTTTGGCGAATATTATGATAAAAAAACATATTTTATGTAAATATAGGCGATATTAGAGACTAAAAATGAATAAATAGCGAATTTATTTTTTGAAAAAAAACTGAAAAAAAATATACTTTTAGCATATACAAATCCAAAGAGAAAAGACAATTACTGATCCACAAAAAAATCCCCGAAAAGGTTTGTAGAATGCACTTCATTTAAGCTTTGGTGAATCCCCTTTAGCATCTCGTGAATAGCCATCGACCCATCTCCCTTGTTTACATTTGTTTAACAACATTGTTGAAAGTGGTTTCTGGATTTGCTTTATGAACAACCCTCAAAATATCTTCAAGGGGTGGACAGTCATGCCATGAATGCATGACATGAACATACCCAGTACATCAATATGTTGGAAAACCACCCTTGGTTACATAAGACGTTTTATATTCACTACTACCAAAGTTTCTGTCCTTCTAAATCTGATGGGAACTTCAACAACAACTCATGCAATCATTTCTTGCTTCATACTCAGCTACTGTATAAGAAAAGTAAACACTCAGAAACTTGTCATTACTGTTGATTACAAATCTTCTGCAATTGGATTTTCCCAACTACGGATTAAATGATTGATTTGCACAAGGTATAAAGTTTGAGCGTTAACAGGTTAGAAGACCAGCTTGATAAATATTAAAGATCTTGAAGACAAACTTAAAGTAGCATAAAAGGAAGAGTGGTGCTTAATTTCGCCATTAGGAATTATCCCACATTTTCTATGAAGTTTGATTTACAAGTGTTTATATAACTCGACCATCTCTATGCTTATTGACGTGTAGAGCAAAGGTTATGGTGGGGGATCTGGGTGATTGGACTCCACGAGAAGCTCACTAGCCCGAAGCCCAGGACGACCTATCAGGCCCCCTAACCTTTTGGTGAACATGGCATTGAGATGGAGAGTTGAATCCATGGTTGAATAATCAAAGACATGTTAAAACTATAGTTTTTTTAGTAATTTTTTTTCTAATACAATCAATTAAAATCATGTAGATTTAAGCCTATAATAATTTTAAAATCACCTTCAAAAAAATTTAAAATATTTATTACATCCATAACCAAGAATTTGACCTCAACTTAATCATTGATTTTCCTATTCAAAAATGTAGAAAAAACGATATAATCATATTTTAAAGGAAATTCTAATGAATCACCCTCACCTAATTTTCTTCACAAATCTTAAGGATTGTGATTTTTGAATAGATTTCCCCAAAGACGCCACCAAATCATGGAAGGATGTAACTTCATCAAGAGGGGGAGGCAACCACTCTGGAGTCGAATCCATTGTCGAACAATCAAAGACTTGTTAAAACTATAAAACTACCCCACTTTCACATAACAACTATATATACTTTTATGTTAATAATAAAGTCAAACAGTTCAATTAAATTATGAGTTACGTTGACTTCATAGTCACTCACAATGGCTAAGTATAGTAAAAGGATGGAAACCATTGTTGTACTTCTGGGTCATAATCTTTCAATTATAAAAGTTGAAAATCAGTTTAAAATTTTAATTTGCTTAAAATTTAAAGGGATGGCTAATAAACCAAATTTCAAACATTTTCATAAAAGCAAGCAACTCATTCGAATTTGATGGAGTGAGAAGGTCTGCTTGGAGGGCATACTCTATTGTCCAAATCATAGTGGTCGTGGTAAATGAGGAGGAGCAATGGGTGGAATTACAATCACATCCCATATTCAATAAGGCACAACTATGTCCCTATATTGTAGACGATATAGTTCATCTTCATCATTTGCCTATGTAGTTTCTAGGTTTCCCTAAAATCTCATGGAATGGGATGGTTTTTTGTGGGACTTTACCCAACAATTCCATCATTATATTGACTTCCTTATTTGGGTCAAAGTAGTGCTCTTTGCACTACATTTTTTTATTAAGTCTAATTTAAAGTAAAATTGAATTAAAATTTTCTTGATCTTAACGTGAATCACGATGATGAAAAATAATTCAAACCCTTATATATCTTAGATGGAAGTGTAGTGTTTTCCCTTATAAAGGTAACTTTGCATTGATTGTAAAATCTTCTAAAGACCATTTCCTAAGAAAATTATTTTCAAGAAAGAAGACCAATACAGTTTTTTATAATAAGTTATATTTTATTACATATTTTGAGACTAGAATACTCAAATAAATCATGTGATTTTAAATCAAGGCAAGGTAATCCAAAAGAGTGGCACTTCTACAATGTCAAAATGACCTTATGGTTTTCTTTGTCAAACTAGAATAAAGCTTGCTTTTAAAGTTTACATTTCTAATATGAAATTAATTTAAAATATGGATCTTTATCATGCCTAGTGACTTAGGGATTATCCTATTGCTACAATTGGTAACATATAATTGATATGCACATTTTACATTTTACTTTCATTAACTTAAAATTTAGCATTAAATGTTAAAGTGTAGACCTCCTTTTAAGATGTTTCATAATCAACACCAATCCATAGGAATTCACTTGGAGAGAATAGAAATGGAGTTGTTTTCCCATCTTGAGTAGACTTAGTATTTTTTTTAGCTTGTTATAAGTATTGTGTCAAATATAGTAGTGTTTGAGTTATTCAAATGAAAAGTATTATTGAGTTGTTTCATTTTTTTTTTCCTTGGAAAAAGTCGTAATTTTATTTCAAATGTATTGAACAAAATTACATTCTGCACATGTATTAGAATCACAGGGATGCCTACATTATCGCATATCATCAATTCAAGTTTCTGGCTAATCTAGTGTCTCATACAAATTCCCTTTGCTGTCCATACAGCCCTCATATAGTTACATATATCAATATATTATCCATAAGAAATAGTTCCTTTCAGAAGATTCTGTCCAAACAGAGCACCAAACAGAAAAATATAGAATCAGCAGGAGCCAATGCTCCATCCCGATCCACCAAAGCCTCTTTAACAGGCCAGTAATGATACCAAAAAACCAAAACCAAAAAAGATCGATTGTGAAGACTGTTATGTCCGAAGCCATATGCTTCCTCCCGGTCCTCCAGAGCCTTTTACAGGTCTGTGATATTACCAAAAAGCAAAATACAAAAACCCAATAATCGAACTGTTATGAAGACAGATCTGTCAGAAGCCGTAAGCTCCCTCCCGATCCTCCACCGCCTCGTTGAAAGGCCTGTGATAATAACTGTATGATCCAGTAGTAGAGTGTGATGTGATCCTCCAGGTTCCAAAATTCAGACATTGCTGCGACACTTCTTTGGAAAGAAGGTCAGCCATGCCATTTCTCTCCCTGTAGACATGTGTGAATGTTATAAGATTAAAATGCCTTTTTAACCGTAAAACATCTTCCAGTATAGGTGAGAGGACCATCACATTACATTGAGTATTCTCATTGACCCAATCAATAACAATCAGTGAGTCTCCAAAATTCTGTAGTGAAAAACATCTCTGTTCTAGTGCAAATAACAGCAATAGTCTAAGTGACAGGATTTCAGCATAGTTGTTTGTACCACTGCCCAATCCAGCCGTGATGTGGAAATAATGTGAATCAGATTTGTGAAGAACGATCCCTCCACCGCACACCGATTGATGGTCAAGTGAAGAACCATCGAAAAAAGCCCACGGTATAGATTTATCAATGGTTTCAGCTATCACAGGACGAATTCTAATCGCTTTGGGTGTAGTTTTGTAATGTGAAATGATAGCCACAGCTTGAGCCACAACTTGCTCCATCGGGACTCGACAGTCCTGAAAGATGATCCTGTTACGAGTGATCCATATTCCCCATGCAAAAATACATGGGGCCGCACATATGTCAGATTTCTGTTGATCATTCCACCAATCATGGAATGCGTCAATAACACTCTCTCCCCACCAGCGCGCATTAAGTTTCAAAGAATTACATATATTTGTCCAAACCGCCTGAGTGAACCGGCAGTGAACAAAAAGATGTGTGATAGTTTCGTCCGCCTCCCTACAGAGTGGACAAAAACCCGGGCCCTGTATAAATCGTCTCTTCAGGATGTCCCAGGTGGGTGCCTTTTGTTCCAATATCGCCCAGAAAAGTATTTTTGCTTTACCCGGGCATTTAAACTTCCACAGCGTTTTCCACCACCACACCAATGCCCTGTTATGCAACTCCACATTAAGCTGAATATATCCAAGTTTGGGCATGTATTTCCCTGAGGGATGGTGATCCCAGAGTAGTTCATCAGGCCTATCTGTCAGTCGTATATTAGTGAATCTTAAGTTTCGGATATAATCCTCCCAATCTCCAATCAATTCCTCAGGTACCTCAAGACGCTGGGCAGAGAGCCATCCCTGGTGCCAGAGAGTGGATAAACCCGGTTGTGCAATATCAGCCAGGAAAAGACAGCCTCTAGCTGCCAGAAATGTCCTTAAGTCCACCGGCAGTGTATGTCCCCCTCTACTACCTACCCAAGGATCCAGGCCAATACAAAGTAAATGCCCATTTCCAATTCTCCAGACTAATCCTGATCCCACCAGATGAAAATGCTGAACCACCGCTTTCCAAACCACAGAGCAATTTGCCCTCGTCTTATTGCCCTGCCTAATCCAATCAAGTAGGGTTAAGGGAGCAATGTATTTGTGATAGACCACACTAGTCCAGAGGCTCCGTGTATGTATAATTCGCCATGCAACCTTTGCTCCCAACGCTTTGGCAAATAGAAAGATATTCTTTAATCCCCACCCTCCCAGTGCTTTGGGGATTGCGATCAATTCCCATCTAACCCGCACCAAGGCACGGTTCACTCCCTTACCCTTCCAGAGGAAGGCAAAAACCAAACGACGAATCTGCTCCAAGACTCCTTTGGGAATCCAGGCAAGTGACATCCAATAAACAGGTATTGCTTCCAATACTGATTTGACCAGCACCAGTCTCCCATCCCGCGAGAGCCATTTGTGGCTCCAGCCATGTAGTCTCTGCTCCAGTTTTGCAGTTAACCAATGCCAATCTGCCTTCAAATATGCATTGGGTTTTAAGTGAAATCCAAGGTACTTTAAGCCATCATCAATATCCAGAGTCCGATAGGGAAGTCTGATAGCTATTCTGTGAATCTCCTGCTCATTTAAATGCGAGAATGTGATTGTTGATTTTTCAATATTCACTAGCATACCCGCGGCTGCTTGCAGTAAATTGAGTCCTTCGACCACCTTATCAATATCCTGTCTCGAGCCATCACAAAAAATGAGGATATCGTCAACAAATAGGAGATGGGTAATATACAATACCTGAGATATGGAGATGCCACGAAATGAGCCATCAGCTTTTGCTTTCAGGATGAAACGACTGAGGCCTTCAGCAACTAGGAGAAATAACAGCGGTGAAAGTGGGCAACCTTGTCGTAGCCCCCTGCCTGCATGGAAGAATGGGCTAGCAGAGCCATTAATCAGGACAGCAAAACTCACTGTGGTGATGCAGGCCATAATCCATCGAATAAATTCATAGCAGAAGCCCAGGTGTGTGAGAAGCATCCGGATATAGAGCCAGCTAACCCGTTCAAATGCTTTAGAGAGGTCAATCTTAATAACTGCACCCTTCTGCTTCTGCACCTTCAGAGTGTGTATACCTTCTTGTGCAACTCCAATGGCCTCATGAATTTGACGACCTTCCAAGAATCCAAACTGTTCACCTGAAATGTGCTGAGACAGGATATTCTTCAGTCTCCTCGCCATCACCTTTGAGATGATCTTATATATGCAATTGCAGAGTGAAATTGGTCTGAATTCATCAAAACTCTCAGGCTTGTCCGATTTGGGTATGAGAGCAATAAAGGTCGAGTTAAAAGGGCCATGAACAAAACCAACCTTTCTTGATTCTTCCACCACAGCCAACAGTTCCTCCCCAAAGAAATCAGAGAAGCCCAAGAAAAATTCAATAGGCCAGCCATCCGGCCCCGGGCTTTTGTCTTTCTGGAAGGATTGCATTACCTGCGAGAGCTCAAATGGCAGCACCTCCTCCATCAAAAGTTTGTTCTCTTCCTCCCCCACAAAACGTGGAAAGAGCTGAGCCATCCTGATAACCTCTGCTATAGAGGCCCCGGGTTGTGCTGTGAATAAGTCTTCCAAGTGTCGAACACCCATCTCAGCCAAGCCATCAAAGATGGAGACCCGATCCCCTTCAGGTGAAGATAGTTCCCAAATGGAGTTTGTGCATTTTCTCCCCTTTGCATAAGCTTGAAAAAATTTAGTGTTCTCATCCCCACATTGTAACCAAATTTCCCTGCTTTTCATTCTCCACATCTCTTCTCGCTCACACAGTAACACATTCCTGCTACTTTCCCAGTCCAGCAGCTCACCTTTCTGCTGTTCGTCCAGATATCCCATACCCTGACAATGTAGAAGTCTATCGATATTCATCTCAGCAGCCCTCAGGTTCTGGTCATCTTTGACCCTTTTCTCAGTGGCCCAGAGTATAGTGGCCTCTTTTATACGCTTGAGATTGAGTTGAAAGTGTGCGCCCGCATGCTCCAGTGACTCCAAAGGTCGATGAACCCACAGATTCTGAACTAATTTGATATAATCCTCCTCCTTCAACCAGTTAGGATTGAACTTGAAAGGACTAGGGGGTTTGTTTCTACTGCCTCTTAACTCCAGTAGAATGGGACTGTGGTCGGAAACCCCCCCAGACCCCACCCATTGCTTGACTACATCAACCCCCAGTACCAACACATCAGCTACCAGGAACCGATCCAGTCTTTTGGCCACCCTTTGATCCCCTGTTCTCTTATTCCTCCAGGTAGGGGTTAACTTGTTTGGCATTATGTCAAGTAGATCCTTCCCAGCGAAAGCTTGTATGAAAAAGTTAGCTAATGGATCCGGTGCAGCCCTAGGCCCCCAGACTTCAGAAGATCCCAGAGAAAGGTTGAGATCCCCACCCAATATCACATCCCTTCCATCAAAGAGATCCATGCTTAGCAGGGAGTCCCAGAATCCAGCCCTATTTAAATAGGGTCCATAAACATTGAGAATCGTTATCATCCTACCAATCTCTGCATCCCATACTTCCAGCCCGATACCAGAAGTGATCCCCCAAGAGCTATCAGCTCTGCAGCTCTTCACCTTCCACCCAGTAGCCATCCCTCCAGAGCGTCCACGATCATCCACACCCACGAACTTCCAGCCAGGTAGCAAAGTTTCCAAAACCCTAACAACCTCCACACTGCCGCGCAGTGTTTCTTGTAATAGTAAGATATCAGGTTGATTTAGATCCACCAACCTACGAAGTGACGATTTTTTAATGGGACTCGCCAACCCACGACAGTTGAATGACATAAGTTTCATATGTAACCCCCTTCCAGGGCTTTCGCTGCTCTAAGTGCCCATTCAATAGAGGATTGTGTGCCCATTACCAAATCAACTTTTGCCCGGTCTTGTGCTTTTGACAGATGAGATTTTCGTCCCTGACCTTTCCCCACAGTACAAGCAGTCAATTCAGGAAGTCCCCTACCCCCCGGTCCATCAGAGATCACCCTATTTCTAAGGGCATATCGGATACTACAACCCACAGAATTGGGAGAGGGTAAAGTTGCTACTAACGGTGGCGTGTATGCACAATTAGTTACAGGTAATAGACAAGCAGTAGGGCATAGTGAAACAGAGCTGACGGGAGAGTGAGGCTCGAAACAAACCCCCCCCAAATCATTAGAGACAGCATATAAAGAAATATCAGAAGAGATCTTGTGAGACATACCCGGGGGGTTGGAGGATGAACCCCGACGTAAGATTGCCTGCTCTTGTAGCTTTCTGGAAGCTGCCCGCGTCAAAGGTGTCGTGGTACCTAATGAAGTCCCCACTACAACTGTCTCCTTGCTCCCAATGAGATCCAGGTCCTCATTCACCAATGCTGCCATAGTTCTCCCAGTTCCCTGCTTCCCGCATGGGGCTACTGGTAGCACCGAAACCTGGTCCGCCCCGGTGTCTAAATCAGTCGCTAATCCATCAACCCCCACCACCAGTGGGTTCCCCATCTTCGCAGGATTAGTGCAAACATCTGTTACATGAATATCCATCGGTTGGCTGCCCCGAAACGGTAACGTGCAATCCGCGACCAGGTGTCCGTGAGCGTGGCAGCGATGGCATCGGAACGGCACCCCCACATAGTCTAAAATTTGTGTGAAGTCCCCATCCTTCGTCTGAACCATGATCTCAGCCGATATCCCCTGCCTAAGGTCGATCTTGACCAAAATCTTAGCCACCGAGTAAATACCAGTTACCGTATGAGAATAATCCGCACGTATATAGTCGCCAAGGAAATTCCCAATTGCTGCAAATCGTGATTCATTCCAGAGATGCATGGGGAGCCCTGGTAGCTTCACCCATATAGGTTCTCTGTCTATTTTTTCTGTCTTTGAGTCAAAGAAAGGTGACCATCTATTCAGCACAATGGGGACGCCCATCATCGTCCAATGACGGCCTAAAACAGCTGCTACCTCTCCAGGGCTCGACAGTATAAAGGAGAACCAGCCTTTCGTCAAGATCCTAATCTCTGGTGCAGGAACTATCAAATCCTTCCAGTGCTTGGCCGCCCATCTCTGGAGAAAACTCCGCCCAATCCTCTTACCACAGACATGTCCAACCACCGCGATATGAGAGAAGTCCACCGCCTCCTCCATAGAGACATCCACACCCAACACAAGTTTTTCCTTCCGACGCCTTTCCTTCACCTTTCTGGCATATTTTTTATGATTAACAGCCTGTGCAGGAACCCCTGCTCTTGTGCTTAACCGGGGTTCATCATCAGGAGGTAATTCCCCAACCCCAGGATCCAATGCTGCCTGTCCACAAGTTGAGTAGCCCTGTCCACCACTGGCCTGTCCCCGGTCCTGTACATCACGGCACTCCACCGACTTGAACAAATTGCCAACAGATAATGATGCCAGTCCACCTCCCAGCAGCTTGTTGTCACATCCAACCTGAGTTTCGTTCCTATCCTCACGAGCGTCTGCCGAAGGAATTGGAAAGTTTGAGTAAGACCCCAATTGGGGTTGCAGCGTCCTCCCCAGAAGACCGGCCAAGTCTGGCCTATCTCTAAAGCCTGCAGATGACCGGAAGCTTGCTAATTCCGCCTCTAAACCCTCCAACCCCAGTGAGATGACCGGCGAGGTAACTCTGGCAGATGTCGATGGGGTAAAGAGGTGTCCATCCAAATTCGGCTCTCCCACGGGCCCAGATGCATCCCCAGTCCCCCGGCCTGACAAGAAATGGACAGTCGACCCACTCTCCGCCGAATTGATCGCTCCAAGATCGAAGATCCCCATATTCCCATCCCCATCCGAGGTGTAGTCCACCTCCTGCACATATCCACGCTCCATACCACTTCAGTGGTTCCTTCACAGCAGGAAAAAACGATCCCCGACCAAGCAATCTACCAGAGAACCGGATGGATCCCCAGATAGGGCCCAAACCCCAATCCACCGGTCAAGAAGACCCCACACAAAACACTGCCGCTCTGGCAAGTATCTCTTCACGCGTTCTCCAGGTGCTAGGACCACCTGCTCACACCGTCAATATCCACAACGATTCAGAATTATTCAGCTGGGACATCCAGACCCCAATGACATAGTCCACACCACCAAAGCCCAATTAACAGAACTCAATCGGTCCCCAGGGTTTCATGGAGCCCCCGAAGTCTCAATTCGAACAGTGTTCAAACCATTCCTACCAAGGCCACCCGCTTCAGTCTGCTCCTGGTCCAGCCACGACACAGTGTAATAGCCGGTCCTCCAGAAACGCAGTCCGTCGCCCTTACTCTGCCCTAATTCCGCCAAGTCCAGGGTTTCATGGAGCCCTCATCTTTCAAATTTGGTATTCTATTATTTAGTCTTACTTCAAAAGCTCAATTCGAACGTTCAAACCAATCCTACCAAGGCCACCCGCTGCAGTCTACTCCTGGTCCAGCCACGGCACAGTTCAGAGCCGGTCCTCCAGAAACGCAGGCCGTCGCCCGAACTCATCCCTTATTCCGCCCATATCAGGTTTCTTGGAGCCTCATTCACCATGCCTAGTAGTCATCAATCCACTGAATCTATTCCCATCTTTTTCCTGGGAAAAAGTCCGTAATTTTATTTCAAAAAGATGATTAAAATTACATTCTGTACATGTATTAGAATCACAAGGATCCCTACATTTTCACATATTTCTGTCCCGTATAAGCAGATACAACAGCTTATAAAGAGCTGAACCAAAATAAAAGAGAAACCCAATAAAACTTCGCCACAAGAAGATGAATCTTGAACAGCCATTGAGTTGTTTCATTTAGCAGGCGTATCTTATATAATAAAAATATATGTTTCAAACGAATAAGGCCAAATAACTAGGGGTTCCTTATTAAATTAAGGCTTTCCATCACCAATGATGATTAAAAACTATAAGAGTTAGTGATCAAAATTAAACTAGGAAAAATAAAATTATCTCAATGTTGTGAGTGGGTTAGGTGTAAGCATAGTTGGGTTGGTGGGGGTACTATATGATTAGTTAAGGGTCATATAAGAGATAAGGAAGATGAGTGTTAGTGGGTTTAAGTCGATAAGGTTTAGTAATGATAATATGTCAATGGGTTGGTCGTTAAAGGTTAACGATTAGGGGATTAGGGGTTAGTGGGTTAGGGGATCAGATTGATCAACCTCATTTTTGAGTCAATCATGTTTGAGTCTAGAAACCATTCCACACCATCAATGCATGCGTCTAGTCTAAGCATGCCAATTTTCAGTCCAAGCAAGCACAAATTTAAAAAATTTCAACGTTGGCCCCATGTAGTAAATTATCAAGCATGCCATTTAGGTTAGCGTGATAACTGTGCATTGCCTTACTGAGCTTCTCTTTGTTTCGAGAATAATTTAATATTCTTTATTGAACAAGGCCAACCAAGTGAAGGTGGAAGCTCTTATGGCCCCTCCCCACCCTCACATCACTCTCAATTCCCCATAACTCGACAAAATCCATGTAAAACAAAAATTGTGTTTTTTCCAAAAAGATGTTCTCACATACCTCCTAGATTCCAACATTGCTACAATGTCATTCAAATTAGTCTTCATCTAACTCAACATCTGTATCGTCATCTGGTTCAGAATCTCTATCGTTGAAAATATTGCTCATATCAGGATCATGATCAATCTCATTTTTGGTTAGATATTCATCATCAATATCATCAATGTCAATTTCCTTGTCTGCTACATCATTTGGATGATAAACTTCTTGATTGGATTATTCATCTGACACATCTACATCGGCAACCAACTGGTCCTGGTCTGCATCACCTTCTTCTTCAACATTGTCTTCTTCCTCTGCATTATACTTGACCGATCTTCCTCTTGGATCATATCTAAGAATGTATGACCAACCTGCTTTATCTGGAACCTCTGAGTAAAAGACTTGCTCACATTGAATTGGAAGAACATAAGGCTCTATACCTGGTTCAAGTGCCCTTGTATTAACCATGGTAAATCCATTGGCATGCTCAATAACAGTTCTTTCGGGATCACGCTCATTCATTCGTAGCCTATACCATTTGACCTCAAATAGAACTATTTTAAAGGAATTAAATTCACACTCAAGTATATCTTCCAAATAACCATAGTACCTATTTTCAGATACTTTTGGATGCCTGACACTTCTAGAGGAAACATTAGTGACTTGAAAAATTGCAGTTATCCCATAGTCAAATGTTTTCCTCTTGTCATCCAACTTTTTGATGCAAAATTTACGACCATTGCACCACATAGAATTGTGATGTATCAGCTGCATCATGCCCGACTTGGTAAATAAATATATAAGAAGACATAAACGAGAGAAATATTGTGATACAATGGGAAACAACGAAAAAAATGAGCCGGGTAAATATACTTTCCTTTTTATCTTTTAAACCGCATGCTAAATAAATTTCCCTTTACCTAAGTTCTTCGGGATATTCTTCTCGATGACGATGCACTATTTTAATCATTTTACTAATCCCTTCCCCTGATAAGGTACCATATTATTATGTACATCGTTCAATCCATTTATCCATCCAATCAAGATTGTTTGCAATGCATAAATGTATTGCATCCCACATGCGGCCAACTATATGAAAAAATACCAATTAAGAATTGTAAGTTAGCTATCATTAAAGGCAATTAAGTTTACCTTAAAATACCGATGGAATAATAAAAATTACATAAATTGAAAAATTAATTGTATAATAAATTAAATGTACACCATTCAATTACCTTGTTCTACCTTTCCCCAATAGGACCTCCCCTTCAAATTTGTTGATGGAGTCGACATGCCAAATGCGAGGCAGATTGATATTTTTTGCTAAATTTGGAAGATAGTAACTAATGTACACAATGGATTGATATAGCATATAGCCCTGCACCATAGAACCCTCAGGACGTGCTCTTTGTCTAACAAAATCCTTCAATGACTTCAAATGCCTTTCCACCATCCACATTGACCTTGAGTTTATAGGTCCACACAATTCAATCTCCTCAACTTGGTGTATGAGATAGTGTTCTTGTGCACTGAAAAATGCTAGAGGTAAATACTTCTGCATTTCACACATTAGACGAGGAATTTCTCTTTTCCAATACCTAATATCTTCTTTATGGATTTCTTTAGATGAAAGCCACCTACAAAAAGATGTAAGAAAATAACAATGATCAACCAGATTGAGGCATATATAATGAAGTTCCAAGCTATAAAATACAATATGTCAATAAGAAATGCAACAAAAAGAAAGAACATTTTTCATGCATATAAAATTGTCACTTACCTCATGTATTTACCAAGATCATATATAACTTGTTTTATGTTGTCGTCAAATCTATCTGGGAGAGCCATATGTAGAACGTACTGTAGCAAAAAGAAAATCATTATCTAATGTTTCCAAATAGGAGAGATCAATTACTAAAAATATTTACTTAATGGAAATTATATACGTAAATAATTACCTTAATGAATATATACCAGTCATGAGTTTTAACACCGCCAAAATCACCTTTTTTGGTTAAGATATTTTTTTTATGTTTAATGAAAACCCCATCGGAAACCTCATTTTCTGAATGACCTCTTTTATAGCATTGCTTTGTTGCTCTGTCAATAACCATGGAAGACTAATATTTCGGTACCCATTTCCGACATTGGAAATAATTACACTTTGCAATGCGTGATTGGATTCTGTAATGTCACTACAAATTTTTCCAATTTTATCTTTGTCAGACCTTCCATCTAATGTCCTCCATATCATTTCTGTTACATTCTTCCCGATATGCATTGTATCGAACAAATGAGCTATTTGTAGGTGCTCGTAGTAAGGCAACCTACTGAATTGTATGGGATAACTCTTCATTCCTCGTGGAAGCCCATTCATTCCTTAAATACATTCATTAAACATAAACAAAAACACATTTACAATATTTCATGACACCCATGGTAGAGAAAATTCAGTAAAAATATAAAAATCATAATATTACGTGAACATATTATATGCTACATATACAATTTGCATACCTCGACGATTTCTGTTATATTCCAACTTCCATAGGTGAGGTGTCATTTTTTGTGGTTTCTCTCCATTCTCTTCTTTACCATTGAATTTTGTTTTTTCGATAGTTCGGTACCTATGGTTCTTAGGGAGGAAGTGCCTGTACTCATCGAACACCTCCTTTGCTAAACTTCTTGAAAAACAAGATTTTAACCTAGGATCACATATTGGACATGCAAATTTTCCCTTTGTTTGAAGACCTGCAAGATATATGTATTAATGTTATAGCATCAAAATATTATTAATTTAAAAAAAATGCATGTTTTTTACCTTAAAAACATATAATTTTAACGACGTGCAACATAAAGTTACATACCACAAAAATGTGTTAACTCGAGAGTGTCATGAATTGTCCATGCAAGTATTACATGGAACTGAAATTGTTTCTTCCCTATTGGTCTGGAGATGTCATACATAGTGATTCCAACCCATAACTTCAATAGCTCATCAATAAGACACTCAATATATACATTCATATCTTTAACTTGGTACTTACCTAATTGATCAATAAAAATACAATATTTCTATTTAGTTATCCGTCCTAATATATAAAAGGTGTTCTCATGCAGCAATTAAAAAAATAACTTAATGAAATAATATAATTACTTTCAAAAAAATACCTAGAATAATTTCCAGCGTTGTGTGCTCTCTCTTAATCATCATCCAAGGAGGTAGGTTATTGTTTATGACGAAAATAGGCCACACCGAGTAAGTAGAACAGAGCTCACCAAATGGATTGAAACCATCAGCTACCAATGAAAGTCTAACATTACGAGGTTCATCTTTAAAAATTGGTGATTTTTCTTCGATTTTCTTCAATGAAGAACCATCTGCAGGAATTCGAAGAACACCATCTTCACTTCTGTTCTTCGCATGGTAATCCATAAACTGTGCTATACTTTGGCACCTGAATAGTCGTTGGAAACGTGGAATTATGGGAATATAACGAAGAACTTTGTGAGGGACCTCTTTTGCTACTTGATCAATTCGATATCTACTAATTTCACATTGTGGGAATTTGCTTTCTGATACATACTGTCCATAAGATATAATATGATCATTAGGACATGCATCAATAGATTGATATTCCACTCCAATTTCTTTCATAATCAAGAATACCTCTTGACTTGTGCGTGGTAAATTATTTGATGGTGGTAATAGAAATTCACCCAACAATCTACAACATTGACAAAAAATGAAATGTAAACAATATGCCTCATAAATATTTCATATCCCTAATTTACAAATTAATTAACACTAAAAATAGAGGAAAATAGTCAACTTTACATACCTTAGGAGTCGTGTGAAACAAGTGTTTGATAAACCATTCAAAACCTTCAAGTTCACCAACAACAATATAGTAGATAGAATATTGGTTGTTGAGCCTTCATAAAGAGGTTCCCGAGACTTCTCGAGTAGAGGAACATCATGAATATCATGGAGGTTGTCGTCATCCAATGGAGAAAATGTGTCCTGGAGCAATCTATTTATCTCATCTTCACCATTAGTATCAATAAAATCATCTTCATCCATAGGATCATTAACAAATCGATCTTTAATAGCATGATCTCCATGCTCGTCGTCTTGTAAAGTAGTATTTCTACTATTATGTGGCAAATAGCTGTCTGGCGGTCGACATCTTAGGGGCATTGTCTTTATATTTACAAACAATGCAATAGCATTAGTGTATAATATACAACACATATATTTAAAATGATAAAAAAAATTGTGAATACATTATTAGTACTCTTACAAGAAGTACATTATGTTAGAAAAATAGGATCGCAGAGCAATAACAATAAACATAAATGCAAATATAATCACACATACACATTACAAGAGAGACACAGATATATTGTGGTTCACCCAACTTGGGCTATGTCCACACTAAATTTGCTAGTCCTTATTATTATTACCGTCCAACAAGGTGAAGGGATACAACCTGCAGCACAACCGCTGCACTTCCTCTTCTCTGTTTCACAGTCTCTCTCCTGATCTCAGAGATCTTTACAATGCATAAAACCTAATACATCATCATCCCTAGCCGTATTACAATGTCTTTATTTTATAAGGGAAATACAATGGGAAAATACCATGGGATACCCAAAACCATGGGCCCACAAAACCGCTGGTGAAAACAGCCCCAAAAATTTTCTTCGGGGGCGTTGCCCCCGGACCCCCTGGAACCCCGTGGGGGGGCGATGCCCCCCCACACCCCCCCACACCCCCCCGATGGGGTGACTATATAGTCCACCTACATATCATATAAAACTGGGGTACAAACACGGCTGATACAATATCATCTATGAGACTAGAAGATCTGGCTCCACAACCAACACATTATGTAATGCATAACGTCTTACCAAAGGATGATATTCATACCCCCCTTCAGCATGTCCCTTCTCCTTACAATGTTTTTTAGATGTTGTTCTTAAAAGAATTCTAGTTTGCAAACCTCTGCAATCATTGCAAGGGAAATAACACTTTCCATCACCCTTCGCCTCCAATGCTACCTTAATCTCAGCATACCTCCTATTGTTTTCTTCCCAGGTATATTTCTTTGACATTCTGATAGCCTATAAGAACAACAAAAACTCATTAATCAATATATAACGTACTAAATTGAATAGAGTATATATGTATTAAAGGAGACCAAAAATTAAAGGAGGTGATATCGTTCATGTTCGTTATACTAGAGATTAAAAGGTTTCAACACATTGACACAATATTGTCAAATGGGATTATGAATATAGATGTAGACCCTCAAAGTTTGAAAGGATACACCATTGTGGTCTCATTGGTTATCTGTGAGGGGGCTAGTTAAATCTAATTAGATAATTTACTTGAAATCTACGATGATGGTCCTATTGATTACAATGATGATGATTTCATTATCAACATCATTGATGGGTCCAGTTTTCAGGTATTTGATAACCCTTTTTCCATAGTCCAACTCAAGCAATGGCAAAGAAACACACTCAATTGTGGGAAAAGTGTTTTACTTTAATTGTTTAATGAAATTGTTTTTATGATTATTCTTGTATGTTAGAATGCGTATCAAATACATTGATTATATGGAAACCAAGCGTGATTGAGCAGGTTCAGGGTCATTAAAGGATGGACGTGTAGAAGACTAAAGGATCACCAAGCTCGGTGCTCTGTTTCCTGATTTATAGAGGATGCACTCCCACTTTCAAGAAGAATCGGCATTTTGACAATCAGTTAGGATCAACATTAAATCGTATAAATATGGACCTCTTGGGTAGAGAGAGGCCCCTGCTGTTATTTTTGGGAAAGACATTATTTTTAACGTTTTCTGCACTATAGAGATACTGAGAAGTACAAACTTCTATTTTGACATGGATTTTATATCTTAATGAAATATTGATGATTAATTCCAGCCAGCATTTATAAGTTTTATTTTCTCCTAAGTATGGGTAGGGGAGGCCCCCTCCAACACGTAAGTCAGGAGATTCCTATTTGCAGGTATTTTTCCAAGTATGCGTTTTACATTGATGAACAGTTATATGACATATGGGAGCGTTTAAATGATTCATTATTTCTGTAGTAGTTTATAATAAATTCTGTAGTACAGCAGAACAATTTCAGTAGTCCTGTAGGTTCTTTCTTTCAACACATATTTGAATCAACGATTGCATGTGTATCAACTTTGCTTTCAATATCATGGTTTAGATCTAGAGTTCACTGCAGTTTCTCATCGTGATTAGTTTCTTTTTACTTCTTAGTAATAGATGGGTAAGCATAGAATGACCGTACTTCAATTCTAGATTGGTAAAACAAGTTAGATCAAGACTCCAATTTTGTGCACAGATAGTAGTTACAGACTTTGTTTCCCCAATAGTAGAATAGCTCTGTTATGATATTTTCATTCTCAACATTTAATTATTTCAGCATTTTAATTATTTCAAATAGATTTATTGTTTTTGTATCTTCATTTCTTAGAACAAATCAGCATCTAATTACTTCAGCATTTTAATTATTTAAAATAGATTCCCTGCTTTATTTCTTAGAACATATTTACTGCTTTCAGCACTTTAATTCTTTTAATTAGATTTATTGCTTTCCAGTATTTAATTCCATAGCATAATCAGTTTTCATATTTAGTAGACAATCTTTAGAACATCAATACCAACATCCAACTGTGACAAGAGATTATCCTATAAGAGCACAGATAGTGCATGCATCTCTAAATTTTGTACGTTCCCCAGGTTGACATTTAAAGTAGGCTCTTGGTATAGCTGCCCTCATTAGGAATCCACATTAGGAGCTCACCAATCATCATCGTCACTGATCCATTTAAACTTTATAGCAAGATCCATTGAAACTTAAGCCACTGAAATAAATCCTAGTTATATAGTTTATGTAAACATCTCCTAGAGTGGACATAAAACACATAATTAGAGAGGGGCACTTTGAACATAGAACCTTATGGTTTAATATTATTCGTAAAATTAACCAAATATAAACTACTAATCACAAATATCAACTAAACAATCTAGAAATAGTTATTTTTGAACATTTTAGGTAATGAATTCTTATTAGCGCAAGATTTAGACTTATAGTTATAAAAAGGGAAATTGTGACCAACAAACATTGGATTCCACGATATCGAGGAAAAATTGGAGTTCCATTTTGAAGATTCAAAGTCAAATGAGGAAGTTTCATTTTTTCTTCCCAATAACAAACAATAGATATATCATACCCAATGCTAAGTTGTTTACAAATGTTGATTTCACTAAAGGCATACTAGACAATATCTTGATTGAGGTATTTGGCAAGACCTGAAAGGAAAAAATTAACTATGAATAAATAGCCTTGAAATGTAGAGGATGATTTGAGTATGGTGGCTTCTTACCCAACATAAGTAAGGGACACTGAAAAGTCTTTGAAGAATACTTCTAGAAGAAAGGTAGGGAAGTGGAAAGTATATTCCACCTAGTGTAAGGGTTTTGAACACTAACACTTGATGTGGAATTATTTAGAGATGAAAAAATTGAAGAAAAAATAGAAACCCATGGAAAAAAAAACTACAAAGGAATTTTCTATCTTGGAGCAGGTTGTAGTAGCTCCCCCACACAATATTCCTTCCAGGGAAGGACATCAAGGGACATGAATTCAAGTTAAGAAGCAAAAGGAAAATTTGGCATCACACCCAATGAAGAAATATTCACATTTGGATCAAAGAGTTTGAACCATATTGAGGAAAGCAATAATGCAAAGAATAAAGGAAAACTATCAAACAACTCTAAAAATATATTTTCAGCAAACAAATGACATTGATTTTTCAAGGAATTGAGATCGTGTAAGGCATACTAAGATATTTGTATTTCTTATTTTGTCTAGTCATTTATTTCTTGTCAATCATAGTGGGAATGATAATTATGTAACTATTTCTTCTATTTTCATATAAAAAATGGATGTTATTATTGTTTTGAAAAAAATAGTAGATTTCCAAGGAAAATCATAAATGAGCACTACACAAAAAAATGAACCTAAAAGAAGAAAGGAAATGATGGATCTAAAGGTGATAAGAAACACTTGTGGAGAAAACACAAAAGGATATCTAAATATTGTCATGGCTCGAGGAATATCTAAAGGTTTCCATACCTCAAAAGGAAAAGTAGTTGTTATGACAAATTAATGGAGAGACCTACCACCTCAATGCCAATTTGAATGGTGAAATGATTGAGAAAAAAGTTTGCAACTTTGGTCAAGACAAAACTAAAGAGCATTTTCTTATTTATGCATCAATGTAATGCCCTAAGTATTTAAGACAACATAACAAATTCCAATGCATGCAAAAAAAACACTTTGTCATTTGTGCATCAATGACGTAAAACCTTAACTATTTGAGACATATTTTTGCTAAAGCAATTAACCACCAAATATATTGTAAGTTGATCATTCATCTAGTTAAGTAAAGTCTTCAACTTCTACAAAGTAAAAGTTTGAAATTATTTTAATCTAGATATAAATTAGTCATATAAAGTATCAACCTATTAACTTTGTATGTAATAATATTTGTTAATATGACTCTTTGGAAAATGAAGGAGATAAAAAAATAATAGTGCATTGCAGTCAAACTAACTTGGAAAACGAAGGAGATAAAAAAGTCAATGTGTCAAACCAATACCAAACTCTTGAAACCATAGAACGAAAAACCAGCAGGAAGATCATTGTAGCTATAGCAAATGACTTGTGGAAATATGACTTCAGAACATGTATTTATAGATCAATGAGGGTTGCGGTTCCGGAGAAAATGCACAACGATCAAATTAAAAAAAAAAACAAAAAGCCAATGACCGTTGAAAAGTAAAAAAACCAATTTCCTTGATGTGTGTCGCTATAGCGATGAACACGTGTATGTCTCTATAGCGACGAACACATGTATGTCTCTATAGAGATGAATATACGTTGCTATAGCGACGTTATGGAGTATGCGTCACTATAGTGACGATCGTCGGGGGCAAAATCAAATTTTTCCAATTTTTTAACTGTTTTGCTACAAAAAATTCAATTTTGACTTATTGGTGGCAAAGTGTCATGGAAATTTTGAGCCATATGTAGTAGTGATGGACTAAGCAATGGCAGTGTTACAACGTAATTTTCCAGCCTGTGAGCATCAACATTCTTTGGCCTTCGGGATCCATTTCACTGACTTAGATTCACTTTATGTCCTTCAGAAACACTTTTTCCCTATTTTTCTTCCTGTACGCTTGTTGTTCCACTTTAGCCAGCGTACATGTGAGTTGTTCCCCTATAGCCCGTGGGTACCAAGTAAAATGGCAAAAATCACTAGAGAATTACTTTTTACTCCCAAAAAGCGGTCTTAGGGTGACCTTTGGCCCTCTATTTGCCCCAAAATTCCTCGATGTGTCTTTTCACTTACCTTTGGAAGGCTATATATTGAGCCCTTATGGCATATGGAAGGGAGGAGAAAGAGAGAGCAAGATAACTCTAGTGGATTTTTGTCGTGACTTGAGTCTACACTCATTGATCCTTGTTGTTGTGAACCCCTTATGTTCACCTTCCAAACTCCTTTCATAGTTTGAGTTTTCCATTACATGGAGGATTGAAGTGGTGGAGGCACAAGTGGAGAGACCCAGTTCTTGGTTCATATTGGCTGCTGGCAAGAGGTCGTATATTGTACTTCTTGTTATTCATTAATGGAAATACTCATTTTCTCGTCCAATTGATATTGTGAATATTGTTAATTTACATTGGGTTATATTTGCTTATAATATCATGGATCATGCTATTGATTATGCTAATGTATTTCAAATATTATATGCACTTGCTTGTTCTTTGTTGTTGAGACTAATTTGCAGGTTCAAGTGTAGAAGTTGAAAGCTCAATGGGGATCTACTTCGAACATCCGGTAGAAGGTTGGTCTTTTCTCCATTATCATAGCATTGTCATTTATATAGCATTGCATTGGGAATTGAGTAATTTTCTGGTAGTCAGCTGTCTGTTGTGGTCTTCCCCAAGCCATAGGAAGTTTTCTCCGTAATAGAAACGGCGACTCCGTTGGGGAGAACATCCATTTTTAGGGATTTTTGGGCATTAGTCCTTATTTAGAGTTGTTGTGTGTCAAGTCTATGTGTCATTGATTGGATGTAGGGATACACTATAGAAAACAAGCTTTTTCTAGGTCATTGGACTCTTTGTTTGCTCATTTGCTTTTCCCTGTACATGGGTTAGCTTAGCTTTGCCCGTGTCTACTCGCCTCTGTCTGCACTATAGCTCGCGTATACTCGCAATGTGTCCTTCGACAGTAGAGTACAACTCCGGGTTTGATTGATTTATGGCCTTGGGTTGTTGCTGGGTTGGTTTTGAGTGTTCTTGAGTCTTATTTGGCTTTATTCATGACTGTTCCATACCCTGTTTGTGATCAGAAACTCTTCTTTCTCTTTTGTTTTGAGCCTTGTTAGTTTGTCACCATTTTTTATTTTCTAGCTCATTGCATTGGCTGAGTCTCACTGTTTGGGATGTGCTAGGTTGTCTTAGTGATCTGCTCTGCATTTATTTAACCAAATAGGTAGATTTTGCTTGCATTTTTCATTCCATTATATTGAAAAATACAAAAACATAGTTTTGCATTTTCCTTTCCATTATAAGAGAAAATACAAAAATATTTTCTTTCCATACTACATTTTGCATCTAAGTGCTTGTGTTTTCATCTAGGATCTGCTTGTGCATTGGAAATTTAAAAGAATTGCATTTTATTTCAAACCATTGGATTGATTATCATTTTAGTGGCATTTTTTTTGTTGGATAGTTGAGTCTATAGTTTGACGATTGTGCATACTATTGAGTCCTATACATCATCAGTTTCATGACCATATCCTTTGAGTAATTACAGCCATTTAAAATCAATGCCTAATCTTAAAATTGATTAGAATGAATTTTCTTTTATAGGGTGCACCAACTAGCTTAGGTTTAGAGTCTTGGAATAGATCATTGTCAGTTAACAATCCAAGACTATTGAACCAACATTATGTGTCTGACCAGGGAGTGGTGAAACCCATAATATACATCAGTTTTCTCAAGAATCTCTAGTCAAACTAAAGTTAAGCATGAGGTCATAGGAGGTTGGTTGTGGAGAGAGCCCTGCAATACTAACTGAAAGTGGGAGGTATTTCCAGGATTTGTTCATGTACGGGGGCTCTTGAGGGATATGTACCTCTTGAGTTTCAGGCTTTGCTACCCTGCCCATATGACAGATTCCACCTACAACTGTCCCCTTGAGCATTGGCTATATTGTGGTGACCTTAGTTGCATTACCTATGTATCGCATAGGGTGCTTGCAGTGGTTATACTGTACGTATCCTGAGTCAGATAGGGGTTGGACAACACAATTTCCTGTTGTATAGGGATTTGAACCTGTGCACGCAGTGAAGTCTGGGAACCCTTATAACTAATTCTGTTACCTCTGATTATAGTTTGGGAGTCTCAGGCCTCTCCTAGGTGAGACATACTGGTTGTAGTGTCGGGAGGTCCCTTGAGCCAGTCCTGTTTGTGTGGCCGTTAGGGGACGCTTTGATTTATTGACCTTTCAGAGGTATCGTTGCGTGAGGTCCTACTCTCCATCGGTCTCGTCAGTTGGATGGTTTACCAGCCACCAAAGTTACACATCGTGTTCAGAAGGGACTCCGAAAGGCCCCCTCTAATTCTTCTGATTCTTTTGAAGTGATCCGTGTTTATTTTATCGCTGGTTCTGGAATGGGAGAACTCCCTATGACTCCGTTGGGTAGAGTAGAACACACTTCTGACACCCCTACTCCTAGAGAGGAATGGGGGGGCGATCCACAACCCTAGGCCCAACCTAGTTTGTTTGGGCCAGATCCACCCAAGGATGCCTGTTTGATTCTTTGAATCCACATGATTTTCGATACGGGATGCCAGAGTTACTTGTTAACACAGGTCCTACGATCAACACTACTCCGTTCTCTTTTGGTATGCCTGGTTACAACACAGTTGATCCATCCACTATGGCTGGTAGTCATGCTAGCACTAGTCATGGTGTTAGCAACAATGCACCCATTGGCAGCCATCCCCTCATTGGGGTCACCACACTCTCTACTCACACAAAAAATACTAGAACAGGCTACATTCCCCCAAACATTCCAACTTGGGGTGGAAGACCGCCTCCTAGGACTACCTCTCATGGTGGGAACACTGTTCGCAATACGACTCGCATTCCACAACATAATACACATGCCCATACACGTCAACCTAGGACCACGTTCGCTAATGTTAACAATCCTCCTAATACCGGGAGTAGACACATACCGTATACTTTTAGGACTGCTCCCTCTACGAGTAATGCTAATGTAGTGGGTGGGAATATACCTCATACTTATGGTCACAACACCACTGCTCCTACTACTAGTAATGCTTACGCAGGAGGTGGGAACATACCTAACAATTATGGTCATTACAACACGGTTCCCACTATGAGTAATACTTATATGCCCCATAATTATGGTGGTGATCCTTACTATCATACAGTTGGTGCTGGCCATCATTACAACCCATCGCATTACAACTCACCTCATTACGGTGCTCATAATGCACATATACCTGCTTACCCTCACACGGGTCAGGTTGGAGGAGGTTATCATCCTTATGGACATGGTCATGGTTATGGTCCATCTTATCCTTCAGGTCCGTTTAATCAACCTTTTATGGGAGCTTATAATCAAGATTTTCAGCCGCAGCTTCCATTCCTTGCTCGATTGAATCTTTCGGATCTTTCAAAGCTCACGAATGATCTGATGTGTCATGATCCTAATTGGCCTCTAGTCCCTACCAATATCCCTTCGAACATTCCCAAGTTTGAGGGGAAGGGTGGTGAGGATCCGGGTGATCATGTTACGAATTTTCACCTTTGGTGCTCATTAAACTCGTTAAATCACAATTTTGTTCGTTTGATACTATTTCAACGCACCCTCACGGGGGCAGCCGTGAAGTGGTATGTTGAGTTTCTTGGGGGCACCTATAGGGGTTTCAATGAGATAGATTTAGTTTTCCTGCATAATTTCCAGTTGCTGGTTTGCTACGATACTGGAACTGAAATCTCCTCTACCTTCCGCCAGAATAAGTCCACACACATATCTGACCAAGTTCAAGAGTGGCATCGACGAAAGAGGATAATGAAAGCCAACATTCCTCCAGAGTTTCTGTTGGAATGGTTTCTCAAGTCTTTGCTTCCATACATTTCTAAGGATGTTTCGATGTCCGACATTACGAATGAGGAACAAGATATACTCAAAGTCCAGCATCTAGATTTACTCTATGCTCAGTCTGGCATTTGATATGACATTATTCCTGACGCACCGCGATCATGACATGAGACCAAGCCGGTTCCTAGACCACATGCTGATGGCATTGTTGGATCCGCAAGTACTCGATCCGTAGATTTGGTTTCTAATAAATAGCAAAATTTGTCACTTAACCAATCTACTCCTGGACAGGTTTGCACCTTGTCCACTTCCGCCCCATCGTCTGATGTACATGCTATACAATCGCCGAAGACATCGAGTAACCAGAAGCCTGGTGGTAAGAAGAAGGGGAGAAAGAATAGAAAGGGCAGAAATAATGGGAACAATGGTAGTAATCGTAATACTCCTCGGAAATAGAACACCAACCCTCCTTGGGACGGCGGAAATGCTTGTGGGGACCATAAACCTTGGCGTAAAGTGAAATTCCCTTGCAAGCTTTGTGGGGAAGATCACCTTACTCACTTGTGCCCTCGGATTGACGAAGCATCGAAGCATCTAGCATAGATCCCAACTGTGTTGAAAGATCCCCTTCCACATCATCAGAAGACTTCGAGTGCTTCCGCCACTGGTTATGGGACTAATGATACTTCATTGTCCATTCCTCATACCGGTGGCTTTAGATGCATGAATATGGTTAAATCAGAGGTTAGTGTTGCTAATCATCAACGTGATTATAGTGCACCACAACCGAATATGGAGAATGGGCCTCCTCCTCCTCCTGATACCTCTTTGCATATCGAGAATCCCACTACTGTGCCGCAGATACCGAAAGGTGTTCTCAAGCGCTCTACGCATAATCCCAATGCTCGAGCTTCCCATAACTACTCTATTGTAGAATATTTGGGTCAAACTCCGTGTGCCATGTCGGCTCTTGAGGTTTTACAGGGTGTCCTTATCAAAGACATGCCCTTTTGTGTGATTTAGGAGTTCAGGATGGGGGAAGTCCTAATGTTATCAAGTTTGATACTACTGATGTTCAACCTCGCTTACCTTACCACGTGGCTTTTCAGATCCATGTGGAGTTCCTTCATAATTTGGTCAAAATAACGGTGGTTGACAAAGGTGATTCTACATCAGTAATGTCTTTATCTTGTTGGAAATCTCTTGGCTCTCCTCCCTTATCCAAGTCTATGACCATGCTCACTGCATTTGACAGTCATTCGTTTAAGCTGCATGGGATTCTACCTTCCCTTGTTGTCTACTTGGGTGGGAAGCCTATGCCTATTGAAGTTGAGGTGGTTGATGTGCCCATCGACTACAACCTTCTCTTGGGTCGGAATTGGATTTACGCTATGAGAGTGGTTGTGTCTTCTGTTTTCAGAATTATTTTCTTTCCACACGAGGGCAATATTGTGACGATCGATCAGCTAGATTTCATGAGTCCCTATTCCATAGTGTCCACGAAACCTGTGGTTCCCCAAGTACAAGATTCTCATCTGGAAACTAAGAACATGGGTGTCGGATTGTACCCCTCATTGTTGGGATCTTTTTGTTTTCTTGCACCCATTGCTTTTACTGGAACCGTTTCAAATAATGCACGTCCTCCATTAAATAATGTACCATTATGGACTTCATATTTTACTGATCCATGGACCTTACCGTCCATGAGTTCCACGTCTGGAGACATTGCACATGTTGGAATGGCTATGACACTGTCTTCTCCTGAGCTTGCATATCAATATATTCAACAAGCCACTGCAGAGCCGGATCTTTCCTCTTCACGGTCAGAGGAGGAAGATCCCGTTATGTTTCCTGCATGGGCAGTCGACTCATATTGTTCATACGATTGTCTTGACAATACTTTAACTTCAGATGAAGATATTGTTGAGGCCATGTGTGGTAGTGAAAGACCTTGGGAAGACATGCATCATAGCTCCTATTTTCTTCCCAACCTTGATCTTATCGAGCAAGAAGAGTTCAGGACGACTCTTACCGAGATGGTTGGTCACCTTGTGGCTCCTTGGGATTCACATGGGATTTTCGCGGAGGGGAACATGGCTAATATTTCCCCTACCATACCGATCAACATTTCTCCTACACCTGAAAAGGTTGATAACATTTACATCGGTGATGATTTCTCTCCTGAAGAGGTTGGAATTTACACCAAATTGTTTAAAAAGCTCCGGGAATATTTCACCTGGTCATATGAGTATATGCCAGGAATAGACCCCAGCATTGTTCAACACGATATTAGAACATATCCCAATGCTAAACCGGTTCGACAATGCCTTCGTGCTGTGAACCCTAGAAGGGCAGCCGCGATAAAGGCAGAGGTGGAGAAATTTCTTAAGGTTGGTTTTATCTACCTAGTTCCCCTTACCGAATGGGTGTCAAATCTCGTTCATGTGGATAAGAAGCAGGGAACTATCCATGTATGCACTGATTTTATAGACCTAAACCGTGCATGTCTGAAAGACAATTTCCCCACTCCATTCATAGATCAGATCTTGGATGCTTGTGCAGGAAGCAAATTTTTTTTTTGTTTATGGACGGATTTTCGGGGTATAACCAAATTTAGATCAAGCCTGAGGACCAACATAAGACTGCTTTTATTTTTCCTTGGGGTACATTTGCGTACCGGAAAATGCCCTTCGGCCTTAAAAATTCCGGAGCCACTTTTCAATGTGCTATGACCTATACCTTTCACAACTTTAAATGCATAGTGGAGGCATACTTGGATGATCTTGCTGGCCATTCTCGCAAGATAGTGGACCACCCCAAGCACCTTTGTTTAATTCTTGAAAGATGCATACGCTACAAGATTCGGTTAAATCCCAATAAGTGCATCTTTGTTGTGAGAACGGGTCACCTTCTAGGTTTCATAGTTTCGAAATAGGGTATTAGAGCCGATCCTCTAAAAGTTGAGGGAATACTTCGGTTGCCTCCTCCACGCAATTTGTTTCAACTTCAGAGCCTCCAAGGGAGAGCCACTTTTCTGTGTTGCTTTGTAGTGAATTATGCTAATCTTACTAAAGGTTTCACATGCTTGTTGAAGAAAGACACACTGTTTGTCTGGGATGAGCGAGCCCAACAGTCTTTCAATGCTCTTAAGAAAGATTTGGTATCGTCCCCTTTGCTTAGTCCACCCGACTTTGCAAGAGATTTTCTACTTTATGTGGCCGCATCTCAAGAGACGATTGGCATGGTCTTAGTTCAGGTTGATGATGTGCTCATGGAGCATGTGATCTATTACCTTAGTCAAAATTTAGTAGACACTGAGCTGAGATACACTCATGTGGAGAAGCTGGCGCTTGCGACTGTTCATATAGTCTAGTGGTTACGACACTACATCATGCTTAGGAAAACCACAGTCATAGCACATATCAATCCATTTCAGTTCGTGCTATCACAACGTCTTATAGGGGGAAGTACAATAAATGGATTGTGATCCTTCAGGAGTTTAATCTCGATTTTACTTCAGTGAAGTCAGTGAAATCCTTGGTTTTTGCTGAGCTCATGTCGGACCTTCCTCGACTTGATGAAGATATTGTCCATGAAGATTCCTTTGTGGATGAGCAATTATTCCTTATCTCGTCTGAGGACCCTTGGTATGGGGATATTAT
The DNA here is from genome assembly GCA_027924585.1 of Larix kaempferi. Lineage (NCBI taxonomy): Eukaryota > Viridiplantae > Streptophyta > Pinopsida > Pinales > Pinaceae > Larix > Larix kaempferi. The sequence continues at coordinate 17,947,492 of BSBM01000893.1, forward strand.
TGTATATCTTCAAACTTTGAAGTTTCCTTCGCACTATTCACGAGACGAACGATGGCGTGTGAAACATCACGCTAAAGATTATACTATCATCGACGACACTTTGTATTGTCGAGGAAAGGATTCTATCCTCTGTTGTTGTTTGACTCATGAAGAAGCAGAGCATGTTCTTAATGATTGCCATGCTGGGGCATGTGGTGGTCACTTATTTGGGCTTGCTACATCCCAATGCATTATGCGAGCTGATTACTTTTGGTCGTTGATATTCAAGGATTGTATGAACGCTGCAAAGAGATGTCACCCTTGCCAGGTGTTTTCTCGGAATGTACACTCGCATCCACTGCCACTTCATTTGGTCGTCATCGTTGGTCCCTTCACCAAGTGGGGGGTGGATTTCATGGATTGCAAACTAGCTTTAGCTGGGGGGCATCACCATATCATAGTGGTCGTGGACTACTTTTCCAAATGGGATGAGGCCATGCCTACCGTAAAAGCCGATGGTGCTACAGTATCCCATTTCGTATTCAATCAGATTATTTCTCGGTACGGTATTCCGAAGGATATTGTCATTGACCATGGCAGTCACTTTTAGAACAAGATGATGGAGGATTTGTCACTCAAGCTTGGGTTTCATCAAGAACATTCATCTTCTTACTATCCCCAGGGGAATGGTCAGGTTGAAGCAGTTAATACGTCTTTAAAGACTATTCTCCAACGTGCCATCCAACAGAGTAAGAGAAACTAGCATATTATGTTATATCCTGCTCTGTGGGAATATCGAACCACAGTTAAGACTGCCACTGGTTTCTTGCCATTTCAGCTCATACACGGTGTGGAGTCCATTCAGTCGATTGAATGTGAAATCCCTTCGTTAAAAATAGCTATAGATATCCTCCCTGATACGTCGGATATTGAGCAACGTTTGATCCACCTTGAGCAGCTTGACGAGTAGCACTGAGATGCCGCCATGGCTATAGATGCCAATAAATGTCGTGTCAAGGTTCAGTATGATAGGTTTGTCCATCCCCGGTAATATGTTGAAGGTGAGTTGGTCCTCTTGTATGACCAAGCTAACGAACCACTGGGGGCAGGAAAGTTTAACCCCATGTGGCATGATCCTTACATAGTGAGGCGTGTCTTGGAAAAAGGAGCCTATGAATTGGAATATTATGAAGGGAATGCCTTGAAGGAGCCTAGAAATGGGCTCTACCTCAAGCGGTATTATGCTTGAGCTTCTAGCTCAAGCTAGTACCTTTGTATACTTTTGTATAGTTGCTTCTGTACATAGTTTATATTTCTTTTGGTTTTCCGAGTCTATTGATTCGCTTCCGTTTGGTTGACAGATGTCAGCGGAATCTCCTGTGTTCTTAGGGTTCACGGATGGTGCTAGCCATCATATGCAGCAGCTCGCTTTTGTTGCTTGGGTTATTTATTCATCTAACTACCTAGTTGTGTCTTCAGAAGGTGCTTGTCTTGGTCCTACATCCAACAATGTGGTAGAGTACAGCGTTGTAGTTGAGCTACTTCAGGATGCCATTTCACATGGCGTCCAGTGGTTAGAAGTCTGCCTGGATTCACAACTGGTTGTGTCTCAGTTGAATGGGCAGTACCGTGTGAGGGATCTTAGTTTACTATGGAGATTCTTAAAGGTAAGACTCTTGGAACGTCATTTTGTTTCCATTACATACATTCATGTTCCAAGAAGTTTTAATCATGTATATGATGCATATGCTAACTATGTCCTAGATTGGCATTTGTCACATTCATAATGAAGCACACAAATAAATATACATTCACACATTTGTACATACACATATTGTAGAACTGGAGAACCATAGTTTTTTTATAAATAATATGTCCAAAATGGTAGTGTCATGATACAAAACTAGAGCCCGTAGCTCTCAAAAATATACATATCGATACAAAAATATGGGACTTTGAGATGTCTAAGCCCCACGAGGAGGCCTAGCTGCCTCGACAGGATGTGTCCGATAGTAATAATGTACTGCATTCGCTACGCGCTATAGTAGTCACACCCAGGTGCCTGGTACTCCCACAACATGGTGCTGCATGTCCTCTGGCAGCCGCACTACCTCAACCATGGGTACCTTACTGACCATGCAGGACAGGTTGACCTGCACAGTCTCTAATGTGTGCTTTGCGGAAGAGCCAACTACTTATACACCCCTTCCCCGTCGACGATGTCTCGGGAAACCATCCAGTATTTGCGGACCCATATCTACGAGCAAACAGTAGAATGTTAATATGTGATACTACCCCCAAAAATATTTTTGCATTTACATATATAATAAAAAATCCCCCCCCCAAAAAAATAAATAAAAATAAATTAATACACAAAAACATAAAAAGAGTAACGTACCAATGTCTCCAAACGTAGCTCCTGGAGGAAGCGGCATGTCACGATCACCATAGAATTCTATTCCTCCATATGGGTAGTCATCAATGACTATGACCTGTCGGTCCCACCAGTGAAAGAACTCATATGTGTATGGTGGTTCCTGTTGGCCACCACACTGTCGTGTCAAGACCTCTTCCCACCAAGTTAGGGCTGGGTCATGGAGACTATGAGGAGCGACTTCAACTCTCAGACTGAGCCCCGAAACCCTCTCAAAGAAGAAGCTACATAGTATACTGTCGTATCCAAATTTTTTTGCCTCCCCACGCTTGCACTCCATTAACTGGGTCTTCATGGAACCCAGTAACGTTGTGCACCAGTCATATACAATGGGCTACATGCACTGTGAGGCATAGAACATCACGAGCCTTGAAGCCTAGTGTAGAGCTGTCGAACCTGTGATCCTGACAAGGGTGGATACAATGATATTCATGCTCAGACTGACTATGGATCCAATGGGTACCTGACTCCCCACCTTCTGAGTGTTAGGAAGATAGTACTGCTCTATATAGTCTAAGATGTTGATCCCACCTCCCACAGTCTGAGATCGAAGACTTGTCACTTCCCCTCGATGGGACAATTTAGTAATGAAATAAATGTCATCTACCTCCGAGGAGATTATTTGACCATCCAGGTTGAAATTTTGCGCATCTACGTTCCAGTAGTCTATCAAGCGACAGAGCAATTGGTTTTGGGCCCTCAAACCCCCAATGCTCCAAAAATTAAAAAACCCACATACTTGTAATGCATTTTGTGTAGGAAAATCATTGCAGACAACCTCATCCACAAGGTCATGCTCCCTTTCCCTCCATTCTAGAACCATCCTGGAGGAAGAAACACAAGTTGTTTATTCTTTTTCATTCAAAAAACAAACTTCACGGCCATACTCGTGGGCTACTTAGAAAATAGAGGCGGGTACCCACGGTCAACGCATGTGTTGACCGCGGGTACGAGGCCCTACCTGCGACCTGTACATCTGTAGCTCATGTACAATGCCGTGACCAAATAGGGCTTGGCCAACAAAATTTTTTAACCACTGAAAAATGAAATAAAAACTACTAAATGAAAGACGAGGATGAGATAGCTAACCTGCTCCAAATGGCTCGACGAACGAATGCCCGTAACTCCCAGAATCAGTAACTGAAGTTTCACGTGAAAACTAACCAAAAACTCCAAATTGGGTAAAAAGTGAAAATGAATTGTAAATCGTAATTTTTTATTACGATTTATAGTTTTGGAAACCCACTTGTCTATAGTTTTCATCGTTTTAAACTGTTTTGGACTAATGTAATGTCTTGGAGTAGCATTTTGAGCAGATTTATTCGACGAGAGTTGATTTTTTTATCGTTTCGCGCCTACAATAGGTATATTTCACACCTGGTATATAGGTTAGATGTCATTTTCACATGCATTATTCATTTGACCTTTTGACCATTTTCATTAACCCTAGGTGCGACCCGGCTTCTTAACCGACATGGAGCCTTCACACTATTATAGAAGTGTTGTTATTTGGCGGTAGGGCCTTTCTGAACATGGGTGCCCTAGTTAGAGCCCCTTTTTTCTTTTTGGCGCCCATTCTGTTGTCTCTCTTTAGAATTGGGAGTCCTTCGTAGTTACGCCATGACTTTGTGATGAAGACTCATACTCTACTTTGTCTTATGCTGTCCATCTCCCATAAGGACTCCCCCCATTATTCTATCAAGTTGTGATTGCATCGCATCATCCTGCTTGTCGCTTGAGCCTTGTGTCGGCTCCCGCTTTCTCAATTGTTAGCCTGGTGCCTGAGCACTTCCCCTGTCGAGCCTTACAGATCTTTCATTTTCCTTTCATAATTTGATGACCTTTTGACCCTGAGGGAACACCCCCCGAGTGTTCACATCCTGCACATGCTTCGTTGCAATTATCATAGGTATGTTCCACTGCTTGGGACTAGTCTGCTCGCTATTTGGCACTTGTTCCCTCAATTGTTGTACTATAAGCAATTTTATTCTTTTTCAAGCTTTCCAAATATGAAAAAGACCAAAAAAAAATCAAATATTCTAAAAAGCCATACGGGAGAATATTTACTTCTTATTGTTGGCAGTTGTTGTGTCGCCTTTGAACAGAGCATTCATTCCACTCCATACATAATGAGTTGAGACTATAGTCGGACCTTAGGAGATGCACTCGTTTATTAGTTTACTCCACCGATTGGTTAAGCTTCCAGTCATTATGGATCCTTTTGTTGATGCCTCCTGCATCGGACAGTATTATGTCGAGTCTATGCTTCCTGAGTCTATCCATCTTCTCATGCTCTTGTTAAAAGGAAGTCATGAAACCAGAGTCGACCACTCCTCAGATCTCTTGACTATTGCTTGTCGGCCATCCTTATTGAGTCAGTCTGTTTCACTTGAGTTATTCCAAATCTTTCAACATAGCTAGTACCTTGTGCTGGTTGATGGGGGATGCCTTAATTCCCTCCTTCCAACAAGTTTCGTTCCGTCGACTTCAACCCTTTTATTCTGAAATTTGAGACTTAGAGTTCAGTTGAGTACCTTGAGGCTTGCAGTCATTAGTGGTAGGTTCTCTTTCCATCGACAGTTTTGGGAATACATCAATGTCCCCTGATCGATGGATTCATCTTAGTGTTCGACTTCAACACATCTATTCACACTTTGATGATTATACTATGTGCCTTGATATCCATTTTGATTATTGGTGGGTTATCTCGCATCTGTTAACGGTATACATCATTGACCGGTAATCAAACGATGTCACATCAGGTTCGACCTCAACACCTTTATTCACTTGATGGGACTTGCACCGTCGATGATTTCTGTAAGAGACCCCAGGAGATAGTGGCATTTAGTATGCTGCTTATGATTGTGACTTTACATCTGAGATATCATCTCTCAGACATCAGCAGTTTGTACCTCCAATTTGCACCAGTTGTTTCCTTTCAACAGGAGACCATCTCTTACTGTAGATGGTTATGGTTATGATCACTTATGACATGTATTCATTATGTACTACCTATTCATGGCCATTGTAGTAGATTGTTGCAATATACCGACATGTATCCAGACATATTATTGTATTATGACGAGTGAGGTGTTCCTTCTAGTTGTGTCTCCATCACTCCACTTCTGAGATTTATAATGTATTTCGGCCATCGTAGCACCATTCTCTGACCTCACACATTAGGGGGCATCTGTTACAACGTAATTTTCCACCCTATGAGCATCATCATTCTTTCGCCTTCAGGATCTATTTCACTGACTCATATTCACTTTATGTCCTTCAGAAACACTTTTTCCCTATTTTTCTTCCTGTACACTTGTTGTTCCACTTTATCCAACGTACATGCGAGTTGTTCCACTATAGACCGTAGGTACCAAGTAAAATGGTAAAAATCACTAGAAAATTACTTTTTACTCCCAAAAAGCGGTCTTAGGGTGACCTTTAGCCCTCCATTTTCCACAAAATGCCTCGATGTGTCCTTTCACTTACCTTCAGAAGGCTATATATTGAGCTCTTATGGCATATGGAAGGGAGGAGAAAGAGAGAGCAAGATAACTCTAGTGGATTTTTTCCTTGACTTGAGTCTACACTCATTGATCCTTGTTTTTGTGAACCCCTTATGTTCACCTTCCAAACTCCTTTCATAGTTTGAGTTTGCCATTACATGGAGGATTGAAATGGTGGAGGCACAAGTGGAGAGACCTAGTTCTTGGTTCAGATTGGTTTCCGGCAAGAGGTCATATATTGTACTTCTTCTTATTCATTAATGGAAATACTCATTTTCTCGTCCAATTGATATTGTGAATATTGATAATTTACATTGGGTTATATTTGCTTATAATATCATGGATCATGCTATTGATTATGCTAATGTCTTTCACATATTATATGCACGTGCTTGTTCTTGTCGTTGAGACTAATCTACAGGTTCAAGTGTAGAAGTTGAAAGCTCAACGGGGATCTACTTCGAACATCCAGTAGAAGGTTGGTCTTTTCTCCATTATCTTAGCATTGTCATTTATATAGAATTGCATTGGGAATTGAGTCATTTTCTGGTAGTCAGCTGTCTGTTGTGGTCTGCCCCAAGCCATAGGAATTTTTCTCCATAATAGGTAGCTGCAATTGAAATTGCAGCACCTCACACAGAGGTATTTTCAGTACCTCACGCAATATTGTTAGTACGTAGTTATGTCATTTATATTATTTATTTATTTATATTTATGACATACATGATGATAGTTCCTACAATATTTTTGAATATTTTGATTACCTAAATAATTACTTGTTTAATATGTTCATAACGTGAATGCATTTTGGTGTCCATAGGTATGCACAGACTATGATGACCAACCATATATGCAAGGGATAGACAGGTCAGCCTACAGACAAGTATAATGTGTAGTTAAAAGCATGCTTTTAATTTGAATTTTTATGACTTAATATGGTTTAATTTGATTTTTGTCTACTAAAATATGATATTACAAATGTATATGCAAGTACCACCACCAGCTATAGGTTCCACCATTCCACCTCCCCACTTCAATCCCATTTTCCCACCATCTCCCATGATTCACCCCCCCTGCTTCCATCTAGACCCCTCCCTTTGTCCACCCCTTCCCTTCCATATAGCCTCCCCCCTCCATCCATCCTCCCCACTCAATCCAGCCTCCCCCTTTCGTCCATGCCCCTCATCTATCCATGATCCCAGATTCGTCCACTCCCCCCCTCCCATCCAACTTCCACCCTTTGTACACATTCCCCCTTGGATCCATCCTCCTCCCTCTATTCAGGACTTCCCTACCATACGCCATCCCTCAACATCCCTCCTATCCTTTTTAGGTTGATCCCCTCTATAGTACAACTAGTAAGGGTTCATCATCCACGAAATCCTCCTCCACCCCATACCACCATGCCCTCTTCCACCCTACCTTTTTCACTTCCTTCCACTATTGTGGAAACTTCTATTGTAGTATCCGTTGATACATCTACAGTGGTTGCACTTGTAGTTGTTGCAACTACATCTTCCCCCCCTAATGACTGCATCGGAGTAGGTTGTCCAGCCAACTACTCCACCTGCTAGCCCTGAAGCCTAGTCATCTCCTTTTACTGAGGTGTTCACACTGAGAATTAAGTTAATTTATGAAAATATTGTGATGCATTCACGTAAATTAATTTAAGAAATTATTTGTTTCAATGGAATGATTGTCATAAATTTTGTAGGAATATGGCGTTGCTAAGAGGATCAATAGATAGAGGAGGACACCTGCCTCATGTTTCCCACTCCCATTAGTGGTGAGTTATTTAAGATTTGAATTCTACATTCATTTTATAAATGTGGTAAATGTTACGAATGATTGAAAATGATGATATCTTACATAATTTATTTTAGATCCTGGAGATACGGTCTACTCCTAGACAGAAGAAGGCCCGAGATTCCACTAGCTCCAAGAAGAGGAAGATCGATTTCGAAGATGTGCCTAGGGTTGTCGGGGGTGGGCACAATGCTTGACATAACATGTTATGCACATTAGCCATGATGTGTCATTTTTGGGAACTAGTTTCCATGTACATGGCATCTAGGGCACAAGTTTCCATGTATTTTGGATCTGGGCCACGAGTTTCCATGTATTCTGGATCTAGGGCATGAGTTGCCGGACTTTGTATAGGGCACGAGTTGTCATCGCGTGTACATTGGGAACCATGTTCCACTGTTTTCCAGAAAATTTATATGTTTGGACGAGTTTTGTATATTTTATGTACATGGATTTTCACTTATGTGATTTATATCCATGTTGTCTATATTTGTATCTTGTTGTCTCTTGTTGTGTGTAGTTGCCTAATAAACAACAGTATGCTTTTAAAACAAATTATTGAGTTTGAATGGATTTTGATATGATTTCCTTCCTTTATGATGAAATAGATAAATTTTGATCTCTAGTGGCCTCATATAGTCATTGTTGGATGGTCGATTGAAAAAAATATTGTGTTTGAACTCTAACAAAACATACTCACTTGACCATGTTGGTAGAATTTGGAACGAATGTCATAACTGTAAAAATAATTATTTCCATCGATGTTTAATATTTGATGATATACCAATTAATAAGGACTTATCAATCATAATTAGGTGTGCAAAACCTATGCTATCCTCATTGTGGTCAAATATATGAAAAATATCTCCCCATCCCCTTCACTTGGAATGTTTCCTTGTGAAGGTACCATCATCCCTTTGCCACTGTGTTTTTCTTAGCATGGATTCTTTGTTAGGTTTAAGTGTGACTCTAGATTTAGAATTGAAATAATGAATATTATTTCAATTGTTTTGTATTATCAAAGGTATTTTGATCATAAAATGTCATTCTAATAAGATCCAACTAGTTTGTATACATCAAAATGCAAGGATGACATTTCCATGGTAAAATTCAACAACTTGAGTAGTTATTTGCGAAATTTTATGGGGCCCTTGATATTATGACTAGGGAGATACTTGACCTTTTCTTATACCTTATTATTTTGTCAAGTTTTGCTAAAGAGTTTTCATTGGATATGGAGTTGTTGTGTAAGTGATGAATGATAATGGCGATGTTCCCAAATACCAAAAGGTTTCTTATGTTTGATGAAAAGGCGATCTCGATCTCTTGACGGAGAGCATTTAAGTCTATACTTTATTGTTTGAAGCATTCGCTAGAACCCATGATATTTTGATTTATTGAGTTTTCTCTGGATCAATGAAGAAGACCCCTTGTGTACTTACCACCCCTAGTCATTTACAAACAAAAACACAATTGAGATGTACATAATTATATTTACACGCATATTAAAGATGTATAGATACATATATATTTACACTACAAAAACCTACACACATAAAAATATTTATACATAAACATACAAAAAATACATGCACACAGGCAAATATCTATGTACATATAAAAAAATTGACATGTTAGAAAAAACACGCATAGACAAATATTTACACACACACTTGCACAAAGAAAACCATACAAATATTAGTTTAAAATAACAAACAACATAATATTTTCAAACACAATTACACACCTAAATATCACTTTCAAATATTTTGAATTTTGAATTATGCATTAGGCTCTAAAGGCACCTTTTAGGGACCAAGGTTCATGAATGATGCCTAGAAGAATTACAAATGACCCATCAAATTGACCATTGGTCCTAAGCCATAAATATATATTTCTAGCCTTGAGATGTTGGTCTCCCTCCTCGAATCATGTGTATGGATTTGAGGTCCACCCATAAATCTCAAAACTTGCTAATGGTGTCCATATTGCAATTCAAATATTTAAGTTATACTAGACCAATCTTATGTGGTTGGTTAAGGCTTCACATTTTCCCTATCCTTGGAAACTTCCTTTAGATCCTAAGGTCAAGGTTTCATCGTTTGACCATGTTTAGTGCCATAAAACCCATATTTAGTGCTAAAATACTCCTAGTTGCACCCATATCATTATTGGACGCTAAACATATCCTTGTCATTTGAGGCCTCTTTCATGGTTGTGAATCTATGTAATTAATACACCTGTAAGGTTGAAGCCTCAAGTTTCCCTTCACTTAGAAGGTTTATTTTTATCAAGTTTTACAGTCCTCCTCCCAACCATGTACAAGGCCCTAATATCCATAAATGGTTCTCAAAATATCCTAATGAAGTACGTATCAACACTTGGAATCCAAAGAGCCCTGATACATGTCCTATATGGTGGTTTGAAAGATCCTTTCTTTCTCTTGAGCACTAAGTTTGTGCATTTGGGGAATAACTCCTAGGTTTCTTACATTTACCATGTATCGTTTCATGACCTGTATACGGGGCTAAAAAATTCCCAGTGGTTATTCTATTCCTCTTGTATTCCCACATTGATAAAAAATGCACCTAGTAAATGCCAAGTGTTATGGTCCAAGACCTTGTCCATGTTCCTCAATCCCTAGAAGCTTCTCTTAGGACCTATGGCCTACGTTTCATCCTTTTACAAATTCCATATCCTAAGAACCAATTTTGGTGATCAAAACCTCCAAATAGTGTCCATATACTCACCAATAGGCTAAATATTCACAACCATATCTAGGCCCTCAACACCAACACCTGGTGTTCATAACCTCCTAATCATATTTGAATATGCTCATATGGAGGCCAAATATCCCTCGATCCTAGATGTGTTGCGATTTGACACATCATTCTTGGTCCTAAATGCATAGAAGCTTTGTTTAGGGAATAAGGCCTGAGTTTCCTCCATTGAACATGTTCATGGCCCCAAGACCCATACCTAATGTCTAAAACCTACTTATTGCATCGAGGTCAACAATCAAAGGCAAAGGATACCCTTCAGAAGTCAACTGTTATTCTTTAAGGCATTATCCATGACGCAGGATGATTAGAATCGATTATAACAACGTAAGGCTCAAATTTTCTACCTTAATCATGTCCAAAGAACTCAAATCCAAACTTAGTGGTTAAAAAATCCTAATGGCTCATATTCGCCCCCTTAAAAATAAGTATAACCTACGGAGTTAATGTGGTTACAAGAATTTTACCTACCATAAAAACTAGTTAATGCCATATATGTTGTCATAAGAATGTGTGCACCTTTGTAATGCATCTATAACGTTTATAATGCATACAAATTGTCCTTGTTATAAAAAAGGGGAAACCGACCTTATTTTATGTGAACCAAAAATTACTTGTCTCTTATTGTTAGGAACCCATGTCTTTACCTTGTTAGTATGTTGTTGTTGGACGCATATGCTTTGTAAGTCGTCCCGTAGTATTTGTTGATCAATAGTTTGTGTTATTATTGTTGGCGCATATGCTTTGTAAGTCGCCCGTAGTATTGTTGATCCATAGTTTGTAGTGGCACGTGGTTTTGACCCATGGTATTGGCGCCTAGACTTAGTATATAAGTGTGTGTTGAGACCTATGAAGGCACCGTGAAGTTATTTGTATTGAGCTTGCTCATAGGAGGTTTCCCCCTCGAAGTGGCCTGTGATCAATATAAAAGTGATTCTGAGTTTTGTCATTTCTGCTATTTCGCATATTCGTATTAATTAATTGTTGCAGGTGCATCACATCTGGTATCAGAGCACTTTCTTGGCCTCGCTGGGTGAAATTTCTGCCAATTTTTTTTTCGCATCTGTTGCAGGTTTGGATTTGGGAATAATCCCTATTCGCTTAACTGTGGGAAGTACTTGGGCATAAGCCCTGAAACGCATTGTGAGGAGTACCACAGGAACCCCGAAGTAGCTGGCCCATTGAGAGGACCTACCAGCAAAAAAGGCAATGACCCCTACCTGATTGACTAGTTCCCACCCGTGAGGTAAACCAAGAGTTGTCGTTTGTGGCAAAGCGGTTATCAGTTTTACCTGAGCCGTGGAGTGAGGGGTACTGCCCCAATACGCAAGCCGTCAGACAACATTGGTGGCCGAGTGAAACCCCTGAACCGTTAGGAAGCTGCACATACCTGGGGTCCATATCTACATTCAACTGAACTATTGTCGATCACTACTGCGTCGTTTCAGATCCATTTTGCAAGCCGTTCCAGATCCAACCGTTTTCAATACATTCAGTGCTGTTCCAGATCCCTTTCGAGCCGTAGCCGCTCCAGTCTGGAAAAAAAAAACCGAGTATAAAATTCAGTTTTTTGTCCATATCTCCGTTGTTTTCACTCTGTTTCCCTTGAAATTTTTGGGGAATCCCTGTCATCCCATTCTACATATTTCATTCCTGAGGACCCTATCCCCAATTCCCCGTCCCAAAGCCCGAAAGCCCACATTTGTCTATTTTTAGGGTTTGCCATAACTTCCTCAGATTTCACCCAATCACCTTCAAATTTTACCACAGAGTTCCTTTCTGAATTCTGCTTCTTTGTCCCCCTCTGCCAAATTTTCCCATTCTTTCACCCCGCTTCTGAAATCCTCATTTTTGCTTCCCTGTCTAGTCGACAGTGTCCAACACCTAGTCAAACCCCAATTACCCTTCAGATTTTTTCCCAAGTTCAGATTTTCCCTTACTAAAGCAGTTTCTGTTTTTGTTTTCCTACCCAATCAAAAAAAAAAAAAACAACTCCTGGTTATGGTTGTCATCCGTGCAGGAGCAAAAACCATGGAAGAAGCACTTGCAGCCATCCAAGCAAAACTCCAGGATTTGGATGAAAAATTTCTCAGCCTCCATCTTGAACATTCAGCTATGAACAACAAACGACAGTCTGAGTCTTCTTCAAACAATGGGTTCTCTTCTTCCAGCAATTTCCGTCTGCATAATACTTTTGCTGTCAACAAAGTTTCGCTGGCATCCTTTCACTTGGAACAGGAAGCTCTTCAATGGTACCGTTGGTACATCAAGGCTCATCCAGAGCCCAAATGGTCAGACTTTTGCCATCTCCTTTTGCAACAATTTGGTCCTAGTGCTTTTGATGACTTCACCGGAGCCCTCACTAAACTTCGCCAAATTGGCACTGTGAGAGAGTATCAAACTGAATTTGAGAACCTAGCCAACCACACCGAAGGATTTTCTGATGAATTTTACTGGAGTTGTTTTATCAGTGGTCTAAAGGATGCCATCCGCTCTGAGGTCAAAATGTTTTGTCCCACCACAATGATGGAAGCCCTAGGGTTGGCTAAGTTGGAAAAAGACAAGATTGCAGCCCAACAACGCTCCAAGCCCACTTTTGTTCCCTTCTGAAATATGGGTTCTTAGCGACCACCTATACCGTAGGCTCCTCGACCGACTCCTATCAAGCGTTTGTCTGAAACAGAGATGCAAGCACGCAGAGAAAAGGGGCTTTGCTATAATTGTGATGATAAATTCACTCGGGGACATAGATGTGTTCAGCAAAAGCTCTATCTCTTAGATGTGGAGTCTCCGCTTGCCTTTGAAATTGGTGACGAAGATCCAGAAACACTGGATGCTCCGGTCGACATTCAGAAACCGCCTATTGACCCTCCGTCTCAGGATGACCAGCCAGAGATATCTCTCCATGCTTTAGCTAGAATCAGCACCCCCCAAACAATGCGGGTCAGGGGTTACTTCAAGAAGCTTCCTCTTACAATACTCATTGATTCTGGTAGCACTCATAATTTCATTGACCCTCGGATCGCCAAACAAGCCGATTGTTTTATCCATCCTTCCTCCAACTTTGAAGTCATGGTTGCCAATGGGGGCACCTTACCTTGCAAAGGGAAGTGTCGAAATGTGCATATCTCTATGGGAGATTATACCTTGCACTCTGACATGTTTTCCTTGCCCTTATGTGGATGTGATGTGGTTTTGGGCGCTCAATGGCTACGCACACTTGGCCCTATCTTATGGGATTTTGCTGAACTTTGGATGCAGTTTTCCCTCAATGGACAAAAACACACATTGACAGGATTACAACCAGGTTCTATCAGCATCATCAGTTCACATCGCATGGAAAAACTCCTCAAGAAGAATTCACATGGTGTCATCGCTCAGATCCATTCCATTCAGATGCAACCATCAGCGGTCTCCACTACTCCTTTGGATCTACAACAAATTCTGGATCGATATACAGGTGTCTTTGCTGAACCAGTGGGATTGCCACCTTCTAGGCCAGAAGAACATCGTATTCAGCTCCTTCTTGGTAGCATTCCTCCCAACATCAGTCCCTATCGCTACCCATTTCACCAAAAAACGGAGATTGAAATGCTCGTTCGGGACTTATTGAAGCAAGGTATTATTCGCTCAAGCACTAGTTCCTTTTCTTCTCCAGTTATTCTTGTCCGCAAAAAAGATGGGTCATGGTGCCTCTACATTGACTTCCGAGCACTTAATCACCTCACCATCAAGGATAAATTTCCAATTCCTGTTGTTGATGAGCTTCATGGGGCTCACTTTTTCTCCAAGTTGGATCTTCGTTCTGGGTATCATCAAATTCGGGTTCATGAGGATGATATCCCTAAAACAGCTTTCCGCACACATGATGGCCATTATGAGTTTTTGGTCATGCCCTTTGGCCTTACTAATGCTCCTTCCACATTCCAGGCCTTAATGAATAAAATATTTCGACCCTACTTGCGGAAGTTCATTCTGGTATTCTTTGATGATATCCTCATCTACAGTAAAACATGGGCTGAACATCTCCAGCATCTGGATCTTGTCATGCAAATTTTCTCTGACCATCATCTCCATGCCAAGCAGTCTAAATGTGTTTTTGGACAGAAGGAAGTTGAGTATCTCGGGCACATTATCTCAGCACAAGGGGTTCGCGTGGATCCTGCCAAAATCGATGCCATCAACAATTGGCCGCATCCTCAGACACTCAAGAGCCTTCGTGGTTTTTTGGGGTTGATTGGATACTACTGCAAGTTTGACAAGGATTATGGGAAGATTGCAGCTCCATTAACTGCTCTATTGAAAAAGGATGCTTTTACATGGACACCTGCTGCTTAGTGTGCATTTGACAAACTAAAACAAGCTATGTGTACTACACCTATGCTAGCTATGCCCGATTTTTCCAAGCCCTTCACTATTGAGAGTGATGCTTGCGGCAATGGACTTGGTGCTGTTCCCCTTCAAGATGACACCCCATTGCGTTCACCAGCAAAGCCCTTTCAGGTAAAAATTTAGCTGCCTCTACCTATGAGAAGGAAATGATGGCTATTTTGCATGCAGTACAGAAGTGGTGCCCATACCTATTAGGGAATCATTTCTGCATCAAGACTGATCACCAGAGTCTGAAATATTTCTTGGACTAGCGTGTCTCCTCCCCAGCACAACAGAAATGGGTTAGCAAAATCATGGGTTATGACTATGAGATCACTTACAAGAAGGGTAAAGACAATATTGTGGCAGATGCTCTTTCTTGCACATTTGATGCCCAAGGTTCTCTTTCAGCTATTTCTATGCCTGTTCCAAATTGGTTGCAATCTGTTCAACAAGGTTATGTCAATGACTCTTCCTTATCTCAAATCATCCAACGCTTGACCAACAACCCTTCTGCTGTACCACATTACTCTTGGGATGGTGCTTCTCTGCGATACAAGGGTCGTCTGGTGCTTCCCCAGAGCACAAATCTTCAACATGCTGTCTTCTATGAACTCCATGCTTCTCCACCGGCAGGGCACTCTGGGTTCCTCAAAACGTATGAACGAGCACGGCGTAACTTCTTTTGGCAGGGCACGAAAAGGACAATTCAACAGATGGTGGCCGAATGTGATACCTGCCAGCGCAATAAGGGTGAAACAACACTGCTTCCAGGATTGCTTGAACCCTTGCCCATACCTACACAGATTTGGATAGATATTTCTATGGATTTCATTGAAGGGCTCCCTAAATCTGGCGGGAAGACAGTGATTCTCGTTGTGGTTGATTGCCTCTCCAAATATAGTCAATTTTGTGCTCTCATCCATCCCTATACAACCTCCTCCGTCGCTCAAATTTTCCTGGACCAGATCTTTCATCTTCATGGCATCCCTTCTTCCATTGTCTCAGATCGTGATGCGACTTTCACCAGTCATTTTTGGACAGAACTATTTCTCCACACTGGCACCAAACTGAAGATGAGTTTAGGGTATCACCCACAAACAGATGGTCAAACTGAAATTATCAATAAATGCTTGGAAACTTATCTTCGTTGCTTCACCTCGGAACAACAACATCAGTGGGCAAAGTGGCTTCCTCTCGCTGAATGGTGGTACAATACCTCTTACCACACCGCCTCTAAAATGACCCCATATGAAGCAGTCTATGGTCAGGCACCTCCAGCTCATCTTCCATACACCCCCACCAGTTCACCAGTTTAGGAAGTTGACACGGTCCTTCGAAACCGCGATTAGATTCTTTGCATTTTGCGGGACAATATTCACATGGCAAGAAATCGCATGAAGCAACAAGCTGATCAGCACCGTTCTGAGCGCACTTTTCAAGTCGGCGATATGGTTTTTCTTCATCTCCAGCCGTACAAACAATCCTCTTTGAAGATCAAAGGGCGTCATAAGCTCGCTCCAAAGTTCTATGGGCCATATTGGATTCTTCAGAAGATTGGGTCCGTTGCTTATAAATTGGAACTTCCTCCTTCTTCCCGCATTCATCCAGTATTTCATGTCTCTTATCTGAAGAAATTTTTTGGCACCAACATCAGTGGATGAACGATTTTACCCGAACTGGATAATGAAGGATCCATCCTTTTGGAGCCAGAGGCCATCCTCAATCGGCGCACGCGTCAGCTTCGCTGTCGCTCTATCACAGAGGTCTTAGTGGCACGGCATGCAACCAGAGGATGCTACATGGGAACCACTCCTTCAGATTCAACAACAATTTCCACATCTAAAGCTTTGAGGACAAAGCTTTTTTTAAGGGGGAGGGGATGTTAGGAACCCATGTCTTTACCTTGTTAGTATGTTGTTGTTGGACGCATATGCTTTGTAAGTCGTCTCATAGTATTTGTTGATCAATAGTTTGTGTTATTGTTGTTGGCGCATATGCTTTGTAATTCGCCCGTAGTATTGTTGATCCATATTTTGTAGTGGCCCGTGGTTTTGACCCATGGTATTGGCGCCTAGACTTAGTATATAAGTGTGTGTTGAGACCTATGAAGGCACCGTGAAGTTATTTGTATTGAGCTTGCTCATAGGAGGTTTCCCCCTCGAAGTGGCCTGTGATCAATATAAAAGTGATTCTGAGTTTTGTCATTTCTGCTATTTCGCATATTCGTATTAATTAATTGTTGCAGGTGCATCACACTTATAGAATTATCTCTCGGGAAACATTGTGGCTCCAATACAAATTTTCTAATGTTTTTTACGATTTTGTCTTTATGTTTTGTTGAGTTCTAATTGCATTTGTTCCTTCTAAATATGGGTAATTGATGCAAGCAAGCACAAAATTTTGATTACATGAATTTGTACATAAATGACATGCACATATAAAAATATCTACACATACATACACACATAAGACTGTGCACATACACAATAAATAAACCCTAGCTTGCAGAAGGACATCTAAATTTTTTGCAAGGGGGTCAATTCTGATCTGAAGGCACCTGGGAGATAGTTTCCATCATGAACACACACACACAGGCCATATGCACGTGTGGGATCTCAAATAATCCCCTTCTGATCGCCGGTTTGGGTTCCGTGCCCTCAGAGAAAATCCTCAAAGTGTCCTTGAATGGACACGGGGTTCCTGGAAAAAGTTCCCATAGTAGAAAAATCATGACTTTGGTCACAAATCTATCGATTCTGATGGATTCGGGAGGTCATTTTTCAGCTACCCCCCCCAATGTGCCTCAAACGCCTGAAAACGATGTTATTGTGCCATCTCTAGAACTAGGGTTTTGCTTAGTGAAATCCATGCCAATTTTACGCAAGGGGTCAATTTTGATATGAAGGATCCCAGGTGAGCGTGTCCATCATGAACAGATCCATAGTGGCCATATTCATGTGTGGGAGATGAAAGAATCCCATTACACTCACCGGTTTGGGTTCCGTGCCCCAGAGCAAATCGTCAAAGTGTCCTTGACACAAGGTTCCTGGAACAAATACCTATAGAACCAAAACTGTGACTCCAGTCGCAAATACATCGATTCCAATGGATTAGGGACGTCAGGTTTCATCTAGGGTAACCCCCCCACCATGCCTCAAATGCCCAGAAACAGTGCTATTGTGCCATCTCCAGAAGTAGGGTTTTGCTCAGTGAAGGCCATTCCAATTTTGCGCAAGGGGATAAAATCTGATCTAAAGGATCTTGGGCGAGTGTGTCCATTGTGAACACATCCATAGTGGCCATATGAACATGTGGGAGATGAAATCATCCCATTCCACTTCTCGGTTTGGGTTCCATGCCCCCAGATAAAATCCTCAAAGTGTCGCTGAATGGCCATAGGGTGCCTTGAAAAAATTCCCATAGCACCAAAATCGTGACTCCAACTGCAAATCCATCGATTCTGATGGATTAGGGATGCTAGGTTTTGGCTAGGAGTCCCCCCCCCACCATGCTCAAAAATGGTGGTATTGTACCATCTCCAGAACTAGGGTTTTGCTCAGTGAAGGCCATGCCAATTTTGCGCAAGGGGGTCAATTCTAATCTGAAATATCCTGGGATAGCACGACCACAGTGAACACATCCATAGTGGCCATATGCACATGTGGGAGCTGAAAGAATTCCATTTCACTCACTGGTTTTGGTTATGTTCCCGCGTAGCAAATCCTCAAAGTGTCCCTGAATAGCCACAGAGTGCCTAGAAAAAAATTCCCATAGAACTGAAACTGTGACTTCGGTTGCAAATTCGTCAATTACAATGGATTCAGGATGCTGGGTTTCAATTAGGGGACCCCCCCCACCATGCCTCAAATGTCCATAAACTGTGCTATTGTACCATCTCCGGAACTAGGGTTTTGCTCAGTAAAGGCCATGCCAATTTTGCGCGAGGGGTCAATTCAGATCCAAAGGCTCCTAGGAGAGCTTGGCCATCATGAATACATACACAACGGCCATATGCATGTGCGGGAGATGAAATAATCCCATTTCGCTCCCCTTTTTTGGTTCCATTGTCTCAGAGCAAATCCTCAAAGTGTCCCTGAATGGCCACAGGGTTCCTGAAAAAAATGGCCATAGCACCAAAATCGTGACTCTGGTCACAAATCTATCGATTCTGATGGATTTGTGATGTTGGGTTTCAAATAGGGGACCTCCCCCATCGTGCCTAAAATGCCTGAAACCGGTGCTATTGTGCCATTTCCAGGACTAGGATTTTTCTCAGTGAAGGCCATGCCAATTTTGCGCAAGGGGGTCAATTCTGATCTTAAGGATCCCAGGTGAGCGTGGCCATCGTGAATACATCCACAATTTCCATATGCACATGTGGGAGCTGAAAGAATCCCATTCCGGTCTCCGGTTTGGGTTTCGTTCTCCTAGAGCAAATCCTCAAAGTGTCTCTGAATGGCGACTAGGTGCTTGGAAAAAAATTCCCATATCACCAAAACCGTGACTTCAATCGTAAAGCCGTAGAATCTTGTGTATTTAGGACACCATGTTTAAGCTAGGGTACCCCCTCCACCATTCCTCAAATGCGCATAAATGGTGCTATTGTGCCATATCCAGAACTAGGGTTTTGCTCAACGAAGGCCATGGCAATTTTGCGCAAGGGGGTCAATTTTGATCTGAAGGATACTAGGTGAGTGTGGCCATATTCACATATGGGAGATAAAAGAATCCCATTCCACTCATTGCTTTGGGTTCCTTGCCCTTGGAGTAAATCTTCAAAGTGTCCCCGAATGGCCACAGGGTGCCTAGAAAAAATTCCCATAGCATCAAAACCATGACTCTAGTTGAAAATATGTTGATTCTGATGGATTCAAGACAACGTGTTTCAGCTATGGGAACCCCCCACCATGCCTCAAATGCCCATAAACGGTGCTATTGTGCCATCTTTGGAACTAGGATTTTGCTTAGTGAAGGCCATTTCAATTTTGTGTTAGGGAGTCAATTATGATCTGAAGGATCCAGCGCAAGTGTGGCCATCATGAACACATCATAGTGGCCATATGCATGTGTGGGAGATGAAAGAATCTCACTCCCCTTACAAGTTTGGGTTCCGTGCCCTAGAGAAAATCCTCAAAGTGTCCTTGAATGGCCACGGAGTGCCTAGAAAAAATTGCCAAAGCACTAAAGATGTGACTCTGGTCACAAATCTGTCGATTACGATGGATTCAGGATGCCTAGATTTAGCTAGCCCTCCCCCACCATGCCTCAAACACCTAGAAACGGTGCTACTGTTCCATCTCCAGAACTAGGATTTTTCTTAGTGAAGGCCATGTGAATTTTGGGCAAGGAGGTCAATTATGATATGAAGGATCCCGGGTGAGCATGGCCATCGTGAACACATCCGAAATAGCCATGTTCACATGTGGGATTTGAAAGAATCCCATTCTGCTTGCCGGTTTGGGTTCTGTGCCCCCAGAGCAAATCCTCAAAGTGTCCCTAAATGGCCACGGGGTTCCCGACAAAAATACACATAGCACTAAAACCATGACTCTGTTCGGGTACACAGGGTACTACCAAAGGACCGAACACCAAGAGAAACCACTTCACACAAATAGATCACAGATCAACACACCGATGTTTTGACGTGGTTTAAACCCTCTTGAGGGAAACACTCCACGGCCCCGGCCAAATAGCTTCTACGGGACAATTTATTATGCAAAGAAAGAAAGTTACAAATGAGCTTCTCATAATCGATCAACTAAACAATGACCCTCCATGCTCTTTAAATAGAGATCATGGACCAATCGGGTGTTAAGCCACAGATCAAGGTTAGGTTTGATCTAAGAGAAGTTGAGCCGTCGGATCACTCTATGTCAGAAACATACCGTGACCGTCAGATTAAGTATTTACAAATGCATACTAATGCATACTAAAGAAACACACTATCCCTAACGGATATATTACACAAGTTGATCTTAACTAACTCCTAAGTGTCTAAATATCCTAACATCCCCCCTTAAGAACAACTTGGGATAGGATTGAAGGATTTACAAAAGTGACACTATTAGGAGAAGGAAGGAGGCATTAGAGCCTATCCCCCCTTAATGACAAGTTCCTGAACTCCTAACATAGATCGAAGTTTAGAAAAATTCGCTTCTGTAAGAGACTTGGTGAAGATGTCTGCAACTTGATCATCTGTAGGGCAAAAGAGCACTTCAAGAACCCGATCATGAACAAGATTTCTGATGAAGTGCATATGTAGCTCAATGTGTTTGCTGCGTTGATGTAGAACTGGATCTTTGGCAAGCTTGATGGCACTTTGATTGTCGCACCAAAGTGGAGTAGGCTGCTGCTGCTCGAATCCAAACTCTGAAAGGATCTGTCGAAGCCATAAAGCTTCCTGACTGGCATTGACGGCTGCTCGATATTCTGCCTCTGCTGAAGAAAGAGCAAGAGCTTGTTGTTTCTTACAAGCCCAAGTAATAGGTCGAGATCCTAGACTGAAAACATAACCTGCAGTAGACTTTCAATCATCAGGATCGCCGGCCCAATCTGAATCAGTGAAACCAACCAACAAAGGTTTTCCCCCTGTACTGTAATGAATCCCAAACTGAACTGTACCTCGAATATATCGAAGTATTCTTTTAGCTGCTTTCCAGTGACTTTCATGAGGTGTCTGCATATAACGGGCAACTCGACCAACGGCAAAGGAAAGGTCAGGACGGGAATGAGTCAAGTATAAGAGACTACCAACAAGCTGACGATACAAGGTGGCATCGACTTCAGGTGAAGTACAAGTGGCATAAAGTTTGACTCCAGACTGGAAGGGAGAAGGGGCTAGTGTACAATCTTCCATGTGAAAGCGTAGAAGAAGGTCACAAGCATACTTAGACTGAGAAAGAAAGATTCCTTCTTTGGTTTGCAGGACTTGGAGACCAAGAAAATAATGCAAATGTCCTAAGTCTGACATTTCAAAATTTTGTTTAAGACTGGATTTCACATGGGTTATAAGTTTAGGGTCACTACCAGTAAGAATAAGGTCATCAACATATAGAACAAGTATGATGAGATGGTTTCCTATTTTCTTGGTATAGACATTGGGGTCAGAACGGCATCTAGAAAAACCAGTGTCAAGGAGAAAGTTATCCATTTTGGCATACCAAGCTCTAGGAGCTTGCTTAAGGCCATATAAGGATTTCTTAAGGCGACAGACAAGGCTAGAGTTATTTTGAACATAGCCAGGAGGTTGTTCCATGTAAATTTCCTCCTGTAAATCACCATGCAAGAAGGCAGACTTGACATCCATTTGATGGACTTCCCATTTGTGTAAGGCTGCAAGGGAAAGAACAAGGCGGATGGAGTTCATTTTTGCGACAGGAGCAAAGGTTTCATTATAGTCAATCCCTTCAACTTGGGAAAAACCTTTGGAAACTAACCTTGCCTTAAGTCTTTCAACACTTCCATCTGATGCATACTTAGTTCTGTAGACCCATTTACATATGACAAGTTTTCTTCCTTTTGGAAGAGGTACAAGATCCCAAGTATCGTTCACCATTAAAGAACGATATTCTTCATCCATGGCTGCATCCCAATCTGGATTCCCTGAAGCTTCTGCAAAATTTTCTGGATCATGATTCTCGAAAACTTGAGCCAAAAGAGAAGAGGCTCGCTGAAACTGAGAACGTGTTCGACGTTGATCTCTAGGATCACCGGCAAGATCACCAGCTGCTTCACATGTTGAACGGACCCATCGAGGAAGCACTTGTGCTGGTGCAACTGGAGGAACATGAGCAGGCGGAGGTGGATTTTCATCCTCACTGTCATCATCAGAAACTGGAGTTGGAAACCTGTCAAGGAAGTTGGAAGAAGAAGAAGAAGGCACAAACGCCAAATCAGGCTCGTAGGCCAAAGATGGCACAATCACCGAGTTAGGCTCACAGGCCAAGATATTTTCATCAAATTTAACATCTCTTCTAATGATTATATCATGAGAATGTAGTTGAAGAAGTCTATAACCTTTTACATCTTCAGAATATCCAACAAATATGCACTTTTCACTTTTAGGCTGCAATGCTTTCCGTTTTTCATCCAGAATGTGAGCCCATGCTTCACTACCAAACACACGAAAGTGACTTACATCAGGTTTAGTTTTACTCCATGCTTCTTCCGGTGTTATACCTTGTAATTCTTTTGTGGGGGTGCGATTAACTATGTAATTTGCACAATTTATGGCTTCAGCCCAAAATTGAAGACTTAGTCCCTTAGATTGGATCATACAATTAACCATTTCTTTTAAAGTGTGGTTCTTCCGCTCAGCTACACCATTTTGTTGTGGTGTATATGGAACAGTGTGTTGTTGTTGGATGCCTTGATCAGTGCAGAAAGTAGTGAACTGTTTGTTAACATATTCTCCTCCATTGTCAGATCTTAACTTAATAATTTGATGACCAGATTGTTTTTCAACAAGGGCCTTGTAGGCCAAGAACATGTTAAATACTTCGCTCTTAAGTTTTAGGAAATAAACCCAAGTGCGTCTGGTGTAATCATCAATGAAAGTTAAGAAATATTTGAAACCAGAAAAGGAAGCAGATGGAAGAGGACCACACAAGTCACTATGCACAAGCTCCAAGGGAACCGAGGAGTGCCAAGAGGCACATTTGTCAAAACTGTCTCGATGATGTTTTCCGAGTACACAACCGGAGCAAACACCATCTCTGCAAGATACCATCGGAAGACCTGTCACCATATTTTCTTTACATAGTTGTTGCAATGAGCGATAATTTAAGTGACCAAATCGCTCATGCCAAAGTTTGCTCAAGTTATCACTATGAGCAACAAAAACTGAAGGGAAAGGTGATGACCCAAAGTTGTTAAACTTGTACAACCTGGTAATATCATCAACAATTCCGGTAGCTAGAACCTGTTGAGGATCTTTAAAATCCTTGATTACAACTTGGTGAGGTGTAAAGGTCACAGTTTTACCTTCACCAGAATGAGTGATCTGATAGACTGATAACAAATTGCAGGAAATTCTTGGAACACATAGTACATCACTAAAATGACCATTATCTACTGGAACTGTTCCAGCTCCTACAACACTTAGAGATCTATCATCACCAACAAATATTTGTTTGGTGTTACATTCATGCATAGTAGAAAACATGGCTTGATCCTTAGCCATATGATAAGATACTACAGAATCAATGAGCCATTCATTTGAAGTAGAAGAAGAAGATGCATTATAAGAATAACCAGATGCACAAAGTGCATGTCCATGAGAGGCAAATTCTGAAGGCGAATCTAGGTTGATGTGGTGCTTCTTCATTGCTGCTTCCAAGGCTGCCATCTTCTTGAAACACTTAGATTCATCATGATTATCTTTCCCGCAATAGTTGCAATGACGCTCAGTCTTCTTGCCTTTTGGCTTGGATCCTTTGTCATTTTTTAAAGAAGGAGTTGACTGAGAGGGTTTTGGACCCTTGTTTGACTTATTATTGCGAGAATTTTGTTTCTTGGGAGGCTTGGACTTTTCTTTCTGTTGGGACAATAAGGCTTTCCCAGATGTATCTGCATTGTTGATTATTCTAAGATGAATGAGTTTATCTTGTTCCCTAATGAAGGAATCACAAAAGGATTCAAGACTAGGCTCTTGATAGCTAGCTGCATTCAAGGATGCTTTCATGGAGTAAAATGTAGATACAAAAATAGAATATGCAGGTCCAAGTTTGGAAAGAATATGATAAATGCATTGTTTGTCTTCCCTCTCAATCTTACATTCTGCACATAAGAGCTTGAGAGTTTTGTACTTAGATAAATAATCTTGAATGGATGAAAAGTCACTTGGATTTAAAGAAATCAACTCATTTTCGAGTTGGTGACCTCGAATTTCATTGTGTTTACCAAACACAGATTCCAACTTGTCCCAAGCAGTATTAGGTTCATCAATTCCAGATATGTGGAATCGCAAATCAGTAGAGATTGACATCCTAATCAATCCACGAGCTTTATCACATCTATTTGCCCATTTTATTTTCTTATCATCATCAGTGGGTTCTTTTTCTTTCCCTGTGGTAATTCTGAAAAGTCCCCTACTTCGTAGAATATCCTCCATACGAGATTTCCATGAGAAATAGTTGGAACTGTTAAGTAGAATATCACAATGGGCGGCCATATTTGTAATTTAATGGCTGTAAAAGCAGAAACCAATAGTATGGATGTGAAGAGCTCGAAAAAATAGGCGGTTTCAAAAAAAACGACACTGAAAACTGACTCTGTATGATGAAGTTATGCTTGAACAAAGAAACTGTTGAAGATGTCCCCAATAGTGACGTGGCAGCTAGAGAATGTCCAACAAAAAAAAGAACCCCCCCCCCTTCCCAAGATGAACCTTTTGACAATCACTTTACAAGAAAGTTGCTTTAAGTGAACCACTTTTGTAAAATAAGTGATTTCACTTTTACAATGATATTACTTTTAAATAGTGCAACAATAGAAAAACTTAAGTGACTCACTTGTATTTTTATTTTTTTATTATTTAAGTGAAATGCACTTTTACAATAAAGTAACTTGAAAATAGAAATTGCATGCACTTTTCCTTTTAAAAGTAACTTCCTAAGACTTGAACTCAAGACCTATTAAGGAATAAAGCAACTTTGAACCAAGTGAGTTAGATTAAAAGGTATGTAAAATATGGGAATGAGGAAGGGATTTTTTTTTTTTTTTTTTTTTTACTCTTCTTGCTCGGTTTGCGTGCTTGCCCTTTTTCCTACAAAACAGACCACAAAACGAAACAAAAAAAAACTTTTCCACACTTGTGGAGTTAGATCTTGTTAGCTCGCCCGGAAAGTCTACGTTTTCTCTCTGTTTCTGATTTGCCGAGATCGTGCAAGGTGCACGGCAAAGAGCATACGTAGCCGAGAAAAACCCTTTCCTTTTTTGTTTCTGATTTGCCGAGATCGCTCAAGGTGCACAGCAAAGAGCATACGCAGACGGGAAAGCAACAATCCGAACCAAAAAAAAAAATCTAACAGTAAAAAAAAATGAAATATGAGATTTTTTCTTATTAAAAAACGAAATAAAAAAATGTGTCACTGTAACTTTATACCTTCAGATCTGATGAAATACGCGTTTCTGGAGCAACCGGGAACCGTTTTCGATCAAACGAAAACTATTTCCCAATGGAAACGACGCTCCGGACGCAATGGAACACCTCCCACAGCCTAGAAATGCACATAAATACCAGAACTAGAAACCCTTTCGAGTTTCAGCAACAACAGTTCAAGATCTAGATCATAACCGGAAGCGGCACTTCATAAAAGCTCTGATACCATGTTCGGGTACACAGGGTACTACCAAAGGACCAAACACCAAGAAAAACCACTTCACAAAAATAGATCACAGATCAACACACCGATGTTTTGACGTGGTTTAAACCCTCTTAAGGGAAACACTCCACGGCCCCGGCCAAATAGCTTCTACGGGACAATTTATTATGCAAAGAAAGAAAGTTACAAATGAGCTTCTCATAATCGATCAACTAAACAATGACCCTCCATGCTCTTTAAATAGAGATCATGGACCAATCGGGTGTTAAGCCACGGATCAAGGTTAGGTTTGATCTAAGAGAAGTTGAGCCGTCGGATCACTCTATGTCGAAAACATATCGTGACCGTCGGATTAAGTATTTACAAATGCATACTAATGCATACTAAAGAAACACACTATCCCTAACGAATATATTACACAAGTTGATCTTAACTAACTCCTAAGTGTCTAAATATCCTAACAGACTCTAGTCACAAATCCATCAATTTTGATGGATTCAAGACACCAGGTTTTAGCTATCCCCCCCCCCCCACCATGCGTCGAATTCCAGGAAATGATGCTATTGTGCCATCTCCGAAACTAGGTTTTTTCTCACTGAAGGCCATTTCAATTTTGTGCAAGGTGGTCAATTATGATCCGAAGGATCCCGGGAAAGTGTGTCCATCGTGAACACATCCATAGCATCCATATGCACATATGGTAGCTTAAAGAATCCCATTCCACTCGTCAGTTTGGGTTTCGTTCCCCTGGAGCAAATCCTCAAACTGTCCTTGAATGGCCACGAGGTTCCTGGAAATTATGCCCATAGAACCAATATCATGACTCTGATAGTGAAACCATTGATTTTGAAGGATTTAAGATGTAGGGTTTCAACTAGGGGACAAGATGTCGGGTTTCAACTAGGGGACCTCCCCCATCGTGCCTCAAACGCCCGAAAACAACGCTATTGTGCCATCTCCAGAACTAGGGTTTTACTCAATGAAGGCCATGCCAATTTTGTGCAAGGGGGTCAATTTTGATCCGAAGGATCCCAAGCATGTGTTTCCATCATGAACACATCCACACTAGCCATATGCACATGTGGGAGATGATGGAACATTGTTCCACTTATCGATTCGAGTTCCATGCCCCCATAGCAAATCCTCAAAGTGTCCCTAAATGGCCACAGGGTGCCTGGAAAAAATGCCCATAGCACCAAAATCGTGACTCTAATCGTGAAGTTGTCGATTCCAATAGATTCGAGATGCTAGGTTCTAGATGTGGGAGCTCCCCACTATTCCTAAAACAATAGGAAATAATGTTATTGTGCCATCTCTGGAACTAGGGTTTTGCTCAGTGAAGGCCATGCCAATTTTGCACAAGGTGTTCAATTCTAATCCGAAGGATCCCTAGCATGCGTGGATATCATGAACACATCCACAGTGGAAATGTGCATGTGTGGGAGATGAAGGAACCCCGTTCTGCTCACCAGTTTTAGTTCAGTGCCCTCGGAACAAATTCTCAAAGCATCCTTGAATGGCCACAGGGTGCTTGGAAAAAATTCCCATAGTACCAAAACTGTAACTCCGATCGCGAAGACATTGATTCTGATGGATTCAGGATTCTAGTTTCTAGCCGTGGGACCACACCCACCATGCCTCAAATGCCAGGAAATAATGCCATTGTTCCATATTCGGAACTAGGTTGTTTCTTAGTGAAG
Source organism: Larix kaempferi (assembly GCA_027924585.1). NCBI lineage: Eukaryota > Viridiplantae > Streptophyta > Pinopsida > Pinales > Pinaceae > Larix > Larix kaempferi. The sequence continues at coordinate 17,975,395 of BSBM01000893.1, forward strand.
GCCATGCCAATTTTACACAAGGGGTTCAATTCTGATCTGAAGGCTCCCAGGCATGTGTGGCCATCATGAACACATCCACACTATCCATATGCACATGTGGGAGTTGACAAAACCTCATTCTGATCCCCAGAGCAAATTCTTAAAGTGTCCTTGAATGGCCACAGGGAGCTTGGAAAAAATTCCCATAGCACCAAAACCATGACTTTGATCGCGAAGCTGTTGATTCCAATTGATTTGGGACAACAGGTTCTAGCTGTGGGACACCCCCACCATGTATCAAACGCACAGAAACGATGCTATTGTACCATCTCTGGAACTAGGGTTTTGCTCAGTGAAGGCCATGCCAATTTTGTGGAAGTCATGGCAGGAAGGAGGTAGAGTCACTTGCAGAGGGATACGGTCACTCAGGTGGGGTAGGAACATAATATTCAATGGGGAAATTGGCATGTTTGGAGTGCTCATATGGGGTGAGGATTCCACCATTGGATATATCTCTCCAAGAGCTTTCCAACAGTACCAAACTTGTCCCATTTGTACCTTGGATGAAGGAGTTATTCCCATCAGAAGTCTGCTATGGAAGCTTGCTAGAGCAGGGGTCTGTGGACATGGCCTTTCCGCATCCGCAATGCGGATTACGGATTGTGGAGGTCGGAGACCGGTCTTTGGAGCACCATGGATGGACTTCTGCATTTTCGCATATGCAAGTGGGTTGTGAATTGCGGAATGCGGGAGGTAAGTTTTCCCCAGGATCGCGAGTGGGACTTCCGCATTTTCATATTCTGCAATGCGGAGTTGTGATTTGTGGAAGGGGAAAAATTCTAGAAATCGGTTTTGGATCTCCGCATTTCCATATTCTGCAATGTGGAAGGAGTTTTTTCATGTCCCAAATTTGGAATTGGGTCACAATGGCCTAATCACATTAGCAATATTCATTACAGTTTGTAAAATTGATGTTAAAGGTCAAATAATTGCCAAGGAGGAAAATTACTAGTTTCCTAGGTTTGGGGTGGAAGCTTTGGGATTTGGAATAATGGGGATAATAAATGATGTTTAAACATTAGAATGGAATAAATATTTAATAAAGGATATAAATAAATATATACAAGTGAAAATCAAAGTGGCATTTGATCATGAAGACACATGGAGGAAGTGGGACCCACATATGGTTAGATTTCCCCACTACACTTGGCATCATTCTCTCACCAATTCGAATTCAAGGTGAATGGTAACATACTTGGGGGAGTCCAAAAGGTATTATTCATGGCATGACTCATCCAAGGTCAAAATATAGAGGAAGAGTAACTCCCATGGAAGAGGAAGAGGCAATTTGGAGCTATTGAGACACTTGGGCTAGATTCCCTAGCTCTATGACAACAATGATGAAGATGCTATGACACCTATGACACAAATCAGACCTGAAGGCTGACATATGACATATATGTCATTTCATGGCTAAAAATAGACTCCAAGAGGGCGCTCAAGGGTGTTAGGGCAGCTAAGATGCTTCCACATGTGATTTGGTGGAAGTGGGAGACTAGGAATTGTTGTACAAGTGGCGTTCTTTGGAATCTCTTCCCAACTTGAGTTGGCATGAGTCTCTTGGAAGGAATTCGACCCATGGAGGACATTAGAACTTTATAAATGTCAAGAAAAAAGAATGAAACTAGCTTTTGATCATTTGTAGAATTTGCAATTGCATTTGTGAAGAGGGAGAGCTAGTGGATGACTAGTTTCTTGCCTTAGCCAATTTCGAGGGTGAAAGATTCCCATCCAAGTTGGTAATTGGAAAGGCCATTCATACCTTTCATTTGGAGATTTAATGGATTCTTTATTTGCAGGTGTAAGCTACAGGGCAGCTCATGGTTTCTTCTATTGCAGCTCACTCCTTCAACCATTTCCAGTTTTGATGGCATATTCTTGATCCTTGAGGGAGGGCGTTTTTGGTGAGATATTGTACTCTTTGGGGAATCTTTTAATGCCCCATTTATTTTTTAATATGAAGTAAATAATCTGTTCTTCATCTCCAAAAATTTTTAGGTCGAAATTCCATGTAGAAATGTATAAATCTCATTTTTAATGGAAGAACAATGCAATTTCCCCACTACCTTGTTGTGAGCCAATGTATTGATGATGATTTCGCATGAATGGATGATTCTATGATATATTTGTGATCAATATACTGCCATGGATGTCTTCTACAAGTTTCATGTACTGTACTTGAGCATTTGAAGCATTTTTACTCAGTTTAGTTGTATTGGGAGGTGAAATAGTGCCATTTCCCCAAGGGTCGAATTGGGGATTTTTGCAGTTGAATGGGAGAGGGTGAGAACAGTTGTAATAATCCATTAATGGTGCATATGAAACTTTAATAAAATAATTAACACATTACATACCTTTTTTCATAAATTTGATTGGGTTTGGAGGCATTTGGGAAGCCATTTTCAGTACTTACCCCAGGGGGATTTGAAACCCAAATTACTAGTAAAATTGCATAATTGGTCCAGAATCTTAAGAGAGTTTTCAGAGGTCTTTTGGTGGACATATTTCATCCATAAACATCATATTCAAGTTCTAATATCATTCATACACCTTCCTTGAATATTTGAAGGCATATGGAGTCAATTTGAGACCTAGAGACCAATACTAGTTAAAGGAAAATCACTAGTAAAGTTACCTACATTGATCAGAATTGAAAGAGAATTTGCAGAAGTATTTTAAAGGTCCAAAGGCATCCCTGAAACACATATTTATGTTCTAATATCATTCATATTTCTTCTCAGAATATTTGGGATCATTTGGGGCAAATTTGGGACCTAGAGATCAAAATTAGTCAAAGGTCGAACTAGGGAAAAAAAGTGGAAAATTGCAATTTTAATAAAATTTATAACAAGGGACATTACAAGTTTCCTGGAGGATTGGATTTGGACTTCCGCAGTTCCGACTTCCGCAATGCGGAAGGGAAAATTTTCTTGAGACAGAAATTGGGTTTCCGTATTTCCGAGTTCCGCAAGTGGATTGCGAAATGCGGAAGGGGAGGATTGCCGAGGAGGTAGTGTTAGACTTCCGCAATGCGGATTGCAGATCACAGAAGAGACATTTTATGGTTTGGAGAATTACGCTTTCCACATTTCCGAATCCCGCAATGCAGATTGCGTATTACAGATTAAGGAAGGTAATTTTCTACAGGGTTTGAAATATGGATTTCCTCTTTTCCGACATCTGCATGCAGATTGTGGATTGCGGAAGGTGGATTGTGGATCGAGAGTCATGGCAATTTTGTGAAGGAAATTGAAGTTTTTGAAGAAAAAAAAAATGTATCAGGGTCTCCCATGGCCTTTGAAGGTCACCAGGGAGGTCTGGTGAAGTGACAAAAATGGTATCAGAGTTTCAGTTGTAGCACTAGGAGCTGTGCATGGAATTACGGCCAAGAAATGAGGCATGGAGTGGTTTTGATGAACATTATTGATTAATTGATTGTAAAAATGAATTATTCCATATTTGAATGGATATGTTAAGTTTTATTTACATGTTTGTAATGTCTAATAGATACCTCTGTTATGCACATTGGTTGCAGCAGTTAATCATTGAAACGTACAACAGAGTAGCGCACAGAGAAGCGGGAAAATGGTTACCTTCAACGATGCACAGGATCCATTTGATCCAGAGGACAACGTGCTAGGTGAGAACATGCAAGAAGCACACATAGAGGCCAAGTTAGATGGAAGAAGGGCACAAGTGACACCCGAAACTTGGACGAGACCATGGTAAGCTTCAAAGAGCGGTTGATGAAAGCACAGGAAGAACAACACCAACTCAACACAACCATCTTGTAAATCCTCACAGATATGTATCTGAGAATAAATTGTGGGTCTAATCCAAACAACAAAGGCCAAGAAGAATAGAACGCAGGAAGCCATTATAGGGTTCATTCTAAGAGAAGGACTCCAAGCCCTAAAAGGATTTCTATGAGAAGAAAACACAGAACAACCTCTCCAAGGTTTTCATTCAGCAGGTTAGATGACTCCGAGGGTTCTCAAAGTATATTAAGACATACTTCCAGCAAGAGCACAAGTAGAAATAAGAACAGAGGTATTCCACGAGGTGATTTCAAGAAGGAAAGGGCTCCCACTTTTGATGGTGAAAGCAAAGAAGGTCAAGAAGTAGAGGCATGTCTTCTTGGAATTAAAAAGTACTTCAAGATGCATGAGTATTCAGAGAATGAAAAGGCTATGGTTTCCATCTATAACCTTAGTGGAAGAGCTTCAATCTAGTGGGAACGCCTCATGCAAGTGAAAGGAATTATTGAAAGAAGAATTAGTTGGGAAAGTTTTAAAAGATACTTCCAAGAGAAATACCTATCAGCTAGGTATTATGATAACAAAAGAAAAGAGTTCAATGAACTCAGATTAAGGCAAAATACCATAGATGATCATGTCCACAAGTTTCTGGAGTTGTTGAGGTATGTAGATTACATCAAGGATGAAAGAGTGAAAATATAATGTTTCCTTGGTAGTCTACCACAAAATTACAGAGATAGGATAGAGTTTGTAAATCCACCAAGTTTGGATGAAGCCATTAGAATGGTAGAGCATTGCTATGAGCAGAGTAAAGGTAAAACAGAGATGCATCCAGCATGGAAGGGTAAGCCCAAAGGACCCACAGAGGGGTTCTGAAAAACATCAAGGGTTATCCCCTTCCTTATCCAAGGTCAAGTGTAATCAAGTTATCCCTTTAAAGGATGAATACAATGATGCATAATAAACACGTATAATGAACTAAGTTAGTTAACATATCAACAACCTACATGGGTTAGCCATGCATATCATTCATCTAAACAATGAAGTATTCCAACATGGATTGAATATTATATTCAAGCTTATACATAGCTCCCTAATGAGCAAGTTCATGGAGTCACCCATTCATTAATCTAAAGTATGACAAGCATAACTTAACAAGCAGATATAACACATGAAATAACATCATTTAACACATAGACACTTATCTTTGGAACTGAAACTGCCCCAAGCAACTGGATAAGTGAGGGCAACGTTCCACCCAACCTTAGGTCTTTTTCCAGCCACTTTTTTAGCTGAGAGACCACCCTCGAGCTAAGAAGTGCATCCACAAAGGAGGGCTAATGGCATCTCTCACAGTTGAGGTCACTTCCCAATGCTAAGCCAACCTATAGTTTGGTCTATCAAGCAATCCAGGGAACAAGGAGGATGTTGCTAAGCTAGTGAGGCCAACCAAAGAGCTATAGGCATCTCAGATCACTCAGGAAGCATGGCACCCATATTACCTACCTCACCCAACACAAGGAAGGCCCTCATAACCGATGCACAGTCCGTCAAGGCCCCTTCCCTCCAGTGTTATTCAGGGTGGGCATAGAAATGTCCACTTGTTGTTCTTCATGAGATTCCAGCCTTCACTAGGTTTATCAAGTAGACCCAATCCCTAATTTGACCTTTAACTCAGGTATACAAGCTAATTCTTCATAGGGTCGTGACCTAAGCTCTGCCCTTCAATTCATCCTTCTGCAAAATAGTTCTAAGTTCTCTCGTGGGTTCTCTCGGTCGTTCAAGCTCTGCAATTCATTCCATGAACATATCTATGGTTTTCCCACCCGGTTGCATCCTTACATAGGGTTTTCTTTACACATTCGGCTCTGTACATTCGACTCACATAGAAATCGCTATTTTCACTTGTTTTCTTCACGGCTAGGCTCTGCAGATGTGCGAATGACTTGGGTTGTTGGTCAACAATGGTTAGAAAATAGGATGATCGAATTCCCAGGCATGGAGTGGCTTAAGGAACAAGCAAGACATAGGGCCATACCCTCCATAGGGATTCACAGGTGTCCCCATACTCCATCAAATTAATGGGTCTGGTTTTCTCAACCACCTTCTGCATCCAAATTAAATGTTAGTATGGGGAGTCAAACAGGTTCACAATTAGACATGTGGCAACATGGATACCAATCCCATAACCCCCTCACCTCTCCCTAGTGGATACACATGGCCCCTTCTCATTGGTTTCCTCCTTAGCCATCTTCTTGGGTATTTTATTGCATTATTTAAATGTTTACATTATTTACGACATTTCATGGCTTAATAGCACATAAATAACCAAACTATCAAATACTTTCCTATGCAATTAAAATATGAACATCCACTAGTGGGTCCTTGGCCTTGAGCTCCACACTAGGGAAAACACACACATAGAATGTATACAATATTTACATTGAGGCCAATAAACCATAAGGGTCAAAATAGGGGTATTACATAGCCCTTCCATGGGCGACACGATTCTCGGAATCGCACCGCCGTGTAGAGGCGGCACTTGGGTGGAAGGAGGAGCGGCGCCACTCCTTCCGCCCAAGCGTTGCCTCTACACGACGGTGCGATTCTCGTATCATGACGCACGTGGGAGGGCTGGCTGGGCAGAATGCAGGCGACGAGGAGGGGGGAAGGGGTGGGGGAGGGTGCGGGGGGCGCGAGGGTAGAGGGGAGGGCATGGGGGTGGAGGGAAGGGGGGAGAGAGAGGGTAGGGGGAAGGGGAGGTAGGTGCGGCGGGAGGGGGGCGAGAGGAGGTAGGGGCGACAGGAGGTGTAGGGAGGTAGGGGATGGGGGCAGGAGGTAAGGTGGTTTTGTTTTTTCTTTTTTTTTTTAATTTTTTTAATTTTTCTATACTTTTTTTAAATTTAATTTTTTTTTTAAGTTTAAAATTTTTATTTTTATTTTCTTTAAATTTATTATTTTAAGTTTTTTTTCAAATGTTTTATTTAAATTTTTGAAAAAAAATTGTTTAATTTGAAAAGATTTAAAAAAAATAAAAATAAATCGAATTTGATTTTTAATTCTTTTTATATGTTAATTTTGGTTCTTAAATTTGTATTTTTTTTAATTTGTGTTTTTTTTTACAATTTATTCTAATATTTTTTAAATTTTTTGTTTTATAGGTTTTCTTGTAATGTTCTAATTTTTTATTTATTTGGTTTTTGAATTATTTAAATAAATTTTGCAGTTTTTAATTTTCATATTTTTCAAATTTGATTTTTAAAATTTTAGGAGGTCCACTTTTCAATCCAAGGGTTAGTTTAGGGTTTATATTACAACGATATCACCTATGTTTCATTTTGAGGTTGTTTTTTGTTGTTTTTGATGCAAATATAAGAATCTGTATAACTCGAGTTCTTGTTCTTTATAAATAGTTGTCGTTTTATAGTATACTGCATTTCCTCTTTCTCCCTTGTGCCCCCAAATATCATAACTTCTATATTTTATGGTTTAATCTATAGTTTTGTTATGAATAATATCATAAATCCTTTTATTTTATATGAAAAGTGTGGTGAAGTAATTTCTTGAATAATTTGTGTTTAACTCATTGCTAGATTTATATAGTATTACTAAGACATTTAATAAATACAATTTTAAATTATGATACAATGATATAATAATGCCATTTTTTGAAAAAGTGTGCTACCAGTAGCATTAGTTTTCAATTTAGGGCTTGATTTTGAGGTTTTTGTAAACAACAATAAGGATTGTTTTGGTCTATTTCTATATTTTTAACCAAAAAAAAAAAGTGGTGCTACCGGTAGCACCACTCTTTGATTTGGGGTTTTTTTGGTGTTTTTTATGCAAAAATATGAGTTTTTATGGCTAGAGTTCTAGTTTTAAGTATAAAGTTCTCATCAAGTTGTATAACATGTTTGATGAGGATGGAAGCAATTGGGAAAACAATTCCAATGGAGGAAGTAATAAGGAAGGTAGAACAAGGGACTAGTGAACCTCCAGAGGAACCACAAACAAAGGACCCCTTTACTTACCCTAAGTCCCTCCCCATAATGAAATCCATGGTATACTTAGAAGATAGGGGGTAGGGGAAAGAGGGGCAATAAATTATATTTCCCATCACCCTGGAAAAAAATTATAGTGGAACAAGGATTGGGGGTAGATCCAAATGCACCTTCGTCTAAGAAGGCATATCTATTTGAAACATTCACCCCTGGCTCACATCACTCAACAATGGGGACTAGCATTTGAATAGGGCCCTTCCTCAACATAGTCCATGCTAGAAGAATCCCAAGTACAAGGGGATCTCCCTCCAGGTTTCAATCTATAAATTTCTATCCTCGCGACTAATGGGGAAAAACCCACTATGGAACAAAAACCTCGAGAAGAATAAGGGATTGTTGAAGAATATCCCCAGGAGGAGGAGGAAGGAGTCCCCTCTCCACAACAAGAGGATATACTCATTGTTATGGGTGAGGCTGGAAATAGTAGGGTAGATTACTGGCTCATGCAAAGATAAGGAAGGAATGGGGTCTCCTAATCAAGAATTAATGGAGGAAACCAAGCAGGATACCCCATTTCTATCTAAGAGCATAGAGAAAGAAGGCCCTAAACCAAATAGTTGTTAGCAGGAAGGGGACTCTCTGATTCACACATCAACCCTCCCTTTTCTTTCAAATTGTCTAACATTGTTTCTACTGTGACTTTTGAGGGTGTTTCCACACCTAGCACAAGTTCATCTCAAGAAGTAGGACATCAAATTTCACGGGAAATGTAATCCAACCCATGGAAACTTGTGATCCACTGGAAATATTAAGGGAGGAGAAAATAAGGAGGGTTGAAAACCATAAGGCTCTTCTGACCACATATATTATGCAAGACCAGGAACAAACAAGACTCCTTCCCAGATATAATCTTGCCATAGGGAAATTGTTTTTGACCACATTGGATCCATTAATGAAGAAAATATACAAAGAGATACAACCATAGAATTGTAGGGCTCTAGAAGTCACCTAAGACACAACTGGAATTCCACCTGAAGATAATATTTCCGTGGGTCAAAGGTCAACCAACATTTTCTATAGTAAGTATATCAAGGAATCCTCCTCCAATAACGATTATAAGAAAAAATTGGATTCCATCACCATACAAAATTAGTTCTTGAACTCTAGAGTGAAGGCAATAGAGGTTGAAAAATACAAATTATAGACCAATCTACTGTCAATATGGAAGGGGAGGAAAGATGCCATTGATTCTATTGCCCTTCTAATAGAGAAATGTAAAAAGATAAAAGCTCTAAAAATATAAAGTATGTCCCAGGCTATCCCAGTTACACAACATATGCTATATGAGAAAAAAAAAATGACCGATGAAGTGAATTTATTAAGGAGGAAGAATGCTCTTTATCAGCACACAAACAAATAATAGAAAGAATTATTTTTTAGTTAGAGACTAACAAAGGAATTGTGGGGTATTTATACTTGAAACTAAAAGAATCCAATGCCATGATTGACTCCCTTAGACATGAGATCATTGAAGTCGATAAAGAGACGACATTACCTTCCTCAAGCAGTCAATAGATTACTTCCATAGAGTCCATATCGTAGTTGGAATTGAGGATTGAACATCTGAAATGAGAGCTAAAAGAGTGGAAGACCAAGGTTGGAAACAATGCTATATGTGCAATTACAACAAACAACCTAGCTGAGAAGAGGAAGGAGAAATTGAGGAATAAAGGGGAGGAACTTGATGTTGTGGAGGATAAGTTTCATGAATAAAAAAAGGAAAGCGTTGGGATTAAAGAGGAAATAGAAGTATGGAAATTCAAACATGAAGTAGCCCTCAATCAAGCAAGGATGGTCAAAACTCTTCGATATATAAAAAACTTAGTTTGGGGAAATGTCTCACATGATTTCCCATCAATAAGAAATTGTTTCCAATTTTATTTATAGTTTAACATCATGTCTCCGAGAAGAAATCACGAAGATTATCAAAGGACAAAAGGATGAAGATTCCTTTGGTTTTAGTTATTCTTGGGAGCCCCTAACAACAAGAAAAATAATAATAAATATATAAAGGACATGGAAAACACACCAAATTTCAATTTTGATCATCATGAAGTACGAATTCTCCCATAACAGTGCAGGGTGTCAAGCACACCAATTGCTTCCACATATGATCCAATTCAAGCAAGGATGAGTCATTTTTTGAAGATGAGAGAGAGAGGGAGGGAGAGAGAGAGAGAGGGAGAGGGAGGGAGAGGGATGGGGAGAGAGAGAGAGAGAGAGAGAGAGAGAGAGTGATAGAGGTGCAATCTTATCCTCATGTCTCTAACATAATATGATATAGATACAATGATCTTATGAGAGAGAGAGAGAGATAGAGAGATAATTTCATATTCTAGCGGTTATTTTAGGAACCCTTTTACAATATTATAAATGTGATTATCTATGAGAGGGAAATTGATTATGGGGGGGGGAGAGAGATACTAGAGATATGCGGGGGAGAGGGATATACTAGAGAGAGGGGGGGGAGGGGGAGGGGGAGAGGGAGAGACGGAGAGAGCGAGAAGGAGAGAGGGAGAGGGAAGAATGGGAGCATGAGAGAGGGAGAGGGAGACAGGGGGAGAGAGGGAGAGAGAGACAGAGAGATAGAGAGAGAGTGTGGGGGAGGGGGAGAGAGAGGGATGGGGAGGTGGAGCAGGGGTTGGAGAGAGAGAAGGGGGGTGGAGGCAGAGGTAGAGGGAGATAGGGGTAGGCGAAGAGAGAGGGGGAGGGGGAGGGGGAGGGGGAGGGATATGAAGAGAGAGAGAGAGAGAGGTGCACTCTTCTCCTTACGTCTCTAACATAATATGATATAGACATAATGATATTAAGAGAGAGAGGTGGAGAGAGAGAGATATGCATAGGGAGAGGTATATGGAGAGGGAGAGGGAGAGGGAGAGGGAGGGAGAGGGAAATGGTGTAATGTACCAACCATGACTGTTGATACACTAACTCACTCTCCTACAAGACTCAAGGAAAAACAATGAACTCTAGTGACTAGTTTGACTGTAGGTAGGCAAAATCAAAGGACTCTGGAAGGGATGAGGATCATGCCAGCTGATAGAACCTTTCAAAAATGTAATGGGGCCATTATTTTTTTCAACATCAGCCAGGGTGAAGTCTACTCCAAGGCTCCTGGGCACCCCAGCATACGAAAACTAGAACTTCAACTAAGCATTGGCTGAGAACCAATGGTGAGGTATTTTGACTTAGGGAGGATAAATAACATTAAATAAAATTCAATTAAAAGCCTAATTTCTCTCTAGCAAGTTTTGGAAGTTTCTTAGGAGATATCACAAACATACAAGAAAAATTGCCTTCCAGGATTGCACAACTGGGCAAAATTCAGGAATTCCCAAATAGTATTGGAGGATCATGAATTTATGATATTAAACTTGGAATGAGTCATGTGTAATAATAACTAACATAAGAAATAGAAATCACTTCATTTGGACCAATACTCATTCATTTACCAAACAAGTTATGGAAACTAGCTCATTTTCATTGAAATCTAGACTAGGTGCAAGAAGAGGCATTGGAATCATATTTTTATTCAGATAAACTTCGGAGTTGACATCATAGGTTATTACAGTCATATCAACCATTAGTAGCTGATTCATACATCAGATAGTTCTTAGGAAATAGATACATCAAGAACTAGTTCTTTCATCAAGGAAGACTAGGAAAATACTCATAGATCTGCATGGAGAGATATCAAATCTCTGTCACAGTATCATACTCCACTGGTGCATACTTCAGGACCTACAATAATCTCAATGACAATGGTTGAATACCATCATCCTCTCACAGGAATTAGGGGCACATCTCCCAAGTCACTGATGCACAATTGCATTCACTCCAATTCTCTAACTGTCAAAAGATGTGATAGTGGTGTGCTATCCTTCTTTTATAGATGAAATATGACTTGAGGAGAAAGTATCTTAGGCTAATTCACCCTCATGGATGGATAAGGAAATCTTTCTTTCATCATTTTCTCCTTTTATGCTTTAGCTTGTCTATCATGCTTTGTTTTTTACTACTTTTTCTTGCTTTTCTACCTTATCCTGCTTTTCTGGCTTATCCTGCTTTCCTATTTTTATCCTGCTTTTTGTTTTTGTGCTGCTTTATGCTTTATGCTTTATGCTATTTTTCTTGAGTTTTTTTCTATCTTTCTGCTTTGTGCCATATTTCTTTCTTTTTCATAATTTTCTAGCTTTGGATACTTTCACCTATGTTTTCTTGAAATTCATCTCTTTGGTCAACCTTATCCTGTAAGGCACACTTATGGAGAATTATCCACTTTATTTCAAAATAAAAAAATACTTATTTGATGAAAAAAATTATTCTTAAGTGCATATCAAACTTTATGAGAAATAAACCACACTCCCTAATTAATTAAATGCCTGAACTTCCAAAATTAACCCCAAGTAAATGAAGTTGTCTCCTCAACCCAAGGGATTAATTGGGTTAGGAACTTAATCCAGTAATCATCATTGATGGGACATGAAAGTCCTACCATCCCAATATTGCTTGTCCTCAAGCAATTTCAAACTAGGATGCTGTAAGATGTGTTCTCCTTCCCAAGTAGAATCCTCACTAAGTAGTCCTTCCCGCACCAAGAATTCCTTAATGATTATGCTTCTTAGCTTCTTCTCTCAGACCTCCAAAATATTTTATGGAACTAGCACCAAATTTCCTTCATCATCAAGGGGAGGTAATTCTTTTGAAACCTTAACTTGATTCCCTATTTCCTTCTTCAAACAAAACACATGGAAAACATTGTGAATTTTACTACCTGGAGGTAGTTCTAGCTCATAAGCCACTTCCCCGATCTTCCTTAGGACTTGGCAGGGACCATAGAACCTTGGTTGCATATTCTCAGCCCCTTTAGAATTCAATGAGGACTTTCTATAGGGATTCAACCTCAAATATACCAGATCTCCTACTTGGAAGGTTCACTCCACTCTATGCTTGTCTACATGCACCTTTTGCCTATTATGTGCTACTCGCAAGTAGTCTTTGAGAGTTCCGAGTATGTATTGACTATCTTGGAGCCAATCCTTTTCCTTCTGTGTCTTGTAATCACCAAATATCAATTCAGAAAAATTGAGTGCATCATATCCATATAGGGCCTTGAATGGTGACATTCCAATTGAAAGATCAAAAGTAGTATTGTAACAAAACTCTCCCAAATGGAGTTAAGTAGTCCATGAATTTTTCAAACCAATAACATAATTTCTCAGGTATCCTTCCAACCATTGGTTCACTATTTCTGTTTGGCCTTCAGTCTGTGGATGGTAGCTTGTAATCATGTCTAAAAATGTTCCCACTAACTTGAACAATTCTTGCCAAAAATTGCTAGTGAACTTGTTATCTCTATCACTAATGGTGGACTTGGGTATGCCATGAAGTTTGAAGACTTATTTGATGAAACGTTCAACCAATTGGATGGATTCAATATTATTTGTGACATCAAATAAATGTGCATATTTATTCAATCTCTCAAACACAACAAAAATATTATACTTACCTTGGCTTTTGGGAATCCCCGCGATGAAATCTGTTAGAAAAACAGGATCGCAGAGCAATAACAATAAACAGAAATGCAAATATAATCACACATACACTTTACGAGAGAAACACAGATATATCGTGCTTCACCCAACTTGGGCTATGTCCACACTGAAGTTTCCAATTCTTATTATTATTTCGTTCAGCAAAGTGAAGGGATACAACCTGCAACACAGCCGTTGTACTTCCTCTTCACTGTCTCACAGTCTCTCTTTTGATCTCAGAGATCTTTACAATGCATAAAACCTAATACATCAACCCTAGCCGTATTACAATGTCTTTCTTTTATAAGGTAAATATAATGGGAAAATACCATGGGTTACCCAAAACCATAGGCCACGGCTAAGACAATATCATCTATGAGACTGGAAGATCTGGCTCCACAACCAACAATCTCCCACTTGGAGACTGATCACAACAACTCCACCACTGCTGCACTTGCAGGACTTGGACTTGGAAACTTTCTCCTCTTCATCTTCATGCTAGAAGGCCAACTGAAACTGAGCAGGAACTCAGTTTCTCTCTGGTCACTACCTTTGTGAACATGTCTACAGGATTCTGGCTAGTGTGTATCGTTTCCAGCTTCAACAGTTCATCTTCCAGAAAAGAGTGTATGAAATGGTACTTGAGCTGTATATGTTTAGTCCTGGAATGGAATGCTGAGTTCTTTGCAAGATGAATGGCACTCTGGCTGTCACTATACAACCTGCTATCCTTCTGCTTCTTACCCAATTCCTCCATAAACCTCTGCAACCAAATCATCTCTTTACTCTGTAACAGCAACATACTCTGCTTCCGTTGTTGAAATTACAACAACCTTTTGTAGTTTTGAAATCCAACTTACTGTTGTTCCACCTACAGTAAGCACATACCGTGTGGTGCTCCTCCTACTATCCTTATCACCTGCCATATTTGTATCAACATATCCCTGTAGAATGGTATATAAACCTACAAAACATAATGCCTGAGTGGTAGTACCTCTCAAATACCTGAGAATCCACTGTACTGCCTTCCAATGTTCTTTACCTGGATTTTTCATATATCTGCTCACAACTCCCACTGCTTGTGCAATATCTGGTCTTGTGCACACCATGGCATACATCAAGCTGCCAATTGTTGATTGATAGGGAATCTTGGACATGTAATCTGTCTCTTCCTGTGTCTTGGGACACATTTCCTTACTTAGAATGAAATGGATGGCCAAAGGTGTACTTACTGGTTTTTTCATTCTACATTCTAAACCTCTCCAACACCTTTTGTATGTACTCACTCTGATACAATGTCAATTTGCGATTTTTCCTGTCTCTCGTTATTCTTATACCAAGGATTTGCTTTGTAGCACCCAAATCCTTCATCCCAAATGAATTAGCTAGCTTCCTTTTCAGCACATTTATATCCTGCATGTTAGACCCTGTAACAAGCATGTCATCCACATACAATAACAAGATAATATATCTTTCATTGTCTAGCGTCTTGAAATAAACACAATGGTCATAATGACATCTACTATAACCTTGTTCTGTCATAAACCTGTCAAATTTTAGATACCACTGCCTTGGAGCTTGCTTCAAGCCATACAAGCTCTTTTTCAACCTGCACACCAAATTCTCCTTCCCTTTGACCTCATACCCTTGTGGCTGCTACATATATATCTCTTCCTCCAAATCTCCATGGAAAAAGGTTGTTTTTACATCTAACTATTCAAGACGCAAATCTTCTACCCGCCACTAGACTTAAGATAGTCCTAATTGAAGTCATCTTAACAACACGAGAAAATATTTCATCAAAATCTATACCTTTCTTCTATGCAAACCGCTTTACAACAAGTCTAGCCTTGTACCACTTCTTACCTCCTTCTTCTTCCTTCAACCTGTAAATCCATTTGTTCTGCAATGCTCTTTTACCAGTAGGAAAGTGAACCAGATCCCAAGTCTGGTTTCCTACCAATGAGTCCATCTCCTCATCCATGCCTTGCTACCACTTCTTTCTTGTTTCCACCTGCATTGCTTCTTCATAACACTCTAGTTCACTAGCATCAGTCCATCAATAAAATAATACATTGAAGGAGAGTATCGTTTAGGGAGTCTACTTAACTTGGTAGATCTTCTTGCAGTTTCAAGAGTTTCAAGTACTTGCTGCTGTTCTTGATTTTCTGGCACCTTTGGAACTTCATTTTCTTGAATTTCATCAAGTACTGTGTACTTTGTGTTTTCATTTTCCTATTTCTTTCCCTGCAATTGATCTTTGTACATGACCTTTTCATTGAATATGACATCTCTACTTCTAATGATTTTGTGATTTTCATAATCCCATAAGCGATAACCAAAATCATCAACCCCATATCCAATAAAGGTACATTTCTTGGATTTAGCTTCAAGATTTGTTCTATTTTCTTTATCAATATGGACAAATGCTTCACAACCAAACATTGTCATAAATGAGTAGTTTACCTTTTTATCTGTCCATGCCTCCTCTGGAATACCACCATCCAAAGCACTTGAAGGTCCTCTGTTTATTAAATAAACATCAATATTTACAGCATCCACCCAAAAGTGTAAGGGCAACCCTACATGCAATCGCATACACCTTGCACGCTCCATGATTGTTCTGTTCATCCGTTCTAACACACCATTTTCTTGTGGTGTTCCTGGGACTGTCTTCTCTCTATGAATCCCATGGTATGAATAGTAACTATCAAACTCCTTGCTGCAATACTCACCTCCATTATCAGATCTGAGACACTTCAACCTTTTTCTTGTCTCATTCTCAACCAAATCTTTCCACTTCTTAAAAGTAGCAAACACATCAATTTTTTGTCTAATGCAATAAACCCAAGTTTTCCTAGTTGCATCATCAATAAATGTAACATAATAATGAGAGCCACCAAGAGATTGTACCTAAGTTGGTCCCCATACATCTGTATGCACAAGCTCTAACTTTTCATCTTTCTTTTGTTTCCCAACCCTGAGAAATCTGACACTCTCTTATGTTTTCCATAAACACAGTTCTCACAGAATTCCAAACTTACCTGCTTCAAATCTGGCAACAACTTCCTTGAGTGGAGAATCTGCATCCCCTTCTCACTCATGTGGCCAAACCTTTGATGCCACAATGTTGTATATGTTCCTATGGAAGCTAAAGAGATAGAATGGTCAGTATTATGAGGACCATAAATACAACATACCTACCCTGTCTCCTTTTGCTATCACCATTGATTCTTTAGTGATCTTCCACCACTTTTCTCCAAATGTAGATAGGCAGCCGCCATCTCCCAACTGCCCTGTTGAGATCAGATTTATTTTCATAGCAGGAATATGCCTTACATCTTTCAACAACCAATTAGTTCCATTCTTAACTTTTATCCATACCTTACGCATTCCAACAATTTTTACATGGCTCATCATCACCCAATAAAACATGTCCAAAATCACCTGGAACATAATCATGAAAATATTTCCTATGGGGTGTAGCATGACATGAAGACCCTGAATCTACTACACAATAATCACTAGTATTATCTAATGCAAGAATCAAAGCATCTTGTAACACATCACCTACTACATTTGATTCCTGGATAGTTTCCTTCTGTGCATCTCCTTTCTTCTTTAGATATCTGCAGTCTTTCTTCAGATGTCCTTTCTTTCCATAGTTCCAGCACTCTATCTTTCCCAGTCTGGACTTGGATCTTCCCTTTTTAGAGTTGCTATGATTACCTTGGCTCTTTCCTCTCTCCTTTTGTCTTTCCCCTGCTCTCCATGGTCAACGCATTACCTGATGTCTCACTTGTGCTTTTTCTTTGCATTTCTTCACTAAGAATAACACCAATAACATCATCAAATTTCAAGGTGTTTGCAACAAATACTGAGTTACTTACATCCATGACCAAAGCTATTCCAACTTTCTGGAAATGAACACAAGATTAGAAGATCCCTAACCTCATCACCAAAGTTCACACTTACAAAACTTAGTTGATTTGTAACCGTATTAAACTCATTTAAATGATTAGTTACAAATCCACCTTCAGACATCTTCATATTAAATAAATGCTTCATTAGAATACCTTGTTGGAGGCTGAGGGTTTTTCATACATCTTACCCAGTGCACTCATCAAACCCTCCGTTATCATTTCTTTTGAGATATTGAAATCCACCGACAAAGCCAAGCTCAGCCGTATTGTTCCCAGATCCTTTCTGTCAAGAACCTCCCATTCTTCATCCTTCATAGTCGTTGGTTACTTTGCTCTTCCTCCCAACGGTAGGAATAGATCCTTCAAGTACAGATAATCCTCCATCTACATCTTCCATAACTGGAATTTTTGGCCATTAAACTTCTCAACCTTAAACTTTCATTCTTCTTCCATTGCTCCCAATCAAATCAGAAACCCTAGCTTCCTGCGGTTTTATCTGCCAAATAGACCTTTGGCTCTGATACCAATTGTTAGAAAAACAGGATCGCAGAGCAATAACAATAAACATAAATGCAAATATAATCACACATACACATTACAAGAAAAACACAGATATATCGTGGTTCACCCAATGTGGGCTACGTCCACACTGAAGTTGCCAATCCTTATTATTATTCTGTCCAGCAAAGCGAAGGGATACAACCTACAGCATAGTCGTTGCACTTCCTCTTCACTGTCTCACAGTCTCTCTTCTGATCTTAGAGATCTTTACAATGCATAAAACCTAATACATCAACCCTAGCCGTATTACAATGTCCTTCTTTTATAAGGGAAAATACAATGGGAAAATACCATGGGTTACCCAAAACCATGGCCCGAAAACTGTTGGCGAAAACAGCCCCCGAACCCCAAGGTGGGGGGATGAGTGTACAGTCCTATGGGTGCATGGATAAGATAATATCAACTATGATACTGGAAGATATGGCTCCACAACCAACAAAATCCATCGATAAAAGATGGATTTTGTAAGTGGATGTAAGAGTCCAGCTAGATGAGTATGCTCTACTTTGTTTTGTTGACATGCCACACATGATCTAACATACTATATCACTTCCTTCTTTAGGCCCCTCCAAGAGAAACATTTCCTTCACTTTCCTATATGTATTCACAAACCCCGGATGTCATGCTAGGGGCGCATCATGAGCAACCTCTAGGATCTTCTTCTTTAATGAGGATTCTGGAACCAAAAATATCCTATCCTTATGATAGATGATATCATTGAGGATCTTGTAAGTATCATCATAAATTAGTCCATCAAATAAATCACAATCAAACTGATTCTTTGTATACTCTACTCCTAGTTGTGCTTTCCAATCATCATGAAATTTTACCAATGCAAAGGTTGGTTTTCTAGAAAGAGAATCATCTACAGTGTTCCTCTTACCCTTCTTGTATTCAATGTCAAATTCGAATGCTTGGACCTTTCTTACTCACTTTTTTTTCCTATCATTCAACTCTTTTTGGGCCAGGAAGTGTCTCAAACTGTTATGATCAGTCTTGATGGTGAAATTACCACCCACAACATATTGTCTGAACTTGACTAGCGCATGCATAATGGCTAGCATATCCTTATCATAGACTGAATATAACCTCTCATGGGGCTACCAAATTCCTACTTTCAAAGGCTAGGGGGATGCTTGTTTTGCATCAAGACTACTCCAATCCTATTCCCTGAAGCATCACATTCAATAACAAAAGGTTGAGAGAAATATGGAAGTGCAAGAATATGACAACTACTCATTATCTCCTTCATCTTATTGATGCTTATTCAACTTCTTCTGACCAATTGAAGGGTCCTTTCTTAGTAAGTTCTGTCAATGGAGATGTCAACTTTGAAAATCCTTTGACAAACTTCCGATAGTAAGTGCATATCCCAATAAATACTCTCAATTCAGTGAGATTTTTAGGACTTGGACAATCCAAAATGGTTTGTATCTTCTCCATGTGAAACTTAACTCATTCTTTCCCAATCACATGACCAAGATACAAAATCTTAGTCATTCAGAACTCGCACTTGGATAGTTTTGCATAGAAAGACTGATATGCCAAGATTGTTATTACAACATCCAAATGGTGCAAATGCTCCTCCCAAGTTCTACTATAGATTAAGATGTCATCAAAGAAAACAAGAACAAAAGTACGGAGCTTCCTGCTAAACACTTTGTTCATGCAAGATTGAAAAGTTGCAGGTGCATTAGTTATGCCAAAAGGCATAACTAGGAACTCAAAGTGCCCATGATGACACCAGAAAGTTGTCTTACGTATGTCCTCCTGCATACTGATTTGATGGTAACCATATTGAAGGTCAATATTTGAAAAGAATTTGGCTCCATGTAGTTCATCCATTAGCTCATCAATCATGGGATGAGTTATCTATTCTTGATATTCTTCTTGTTGAGAGATCTATAGTCTATGCACATGTGCATGGTCCCATCTTTCTTCTTCAAAGGGACTACAGATGATGCAAAGGGACTTGACCTTGGTCTAATGAATCCCAAGTCAAGTAGTTCCTTGATGGTTCGCTCTATCTCATCCTTGAATCTTTTTGGGTGCTTGTAAGGATGGAATTTGATAGGTGATGTGCCTATATCCAACTCAATTATATGCTCCAATCCTCTATCAAGTGGCCTACCATGAGGAAGGTCCCCAAATACCCTCTTATTCTTTTGGAGCAATTTCTGAATGTCTTCTGGATATTGTGATACTTCTAAAGAGGTGCCTTTAGTGGATGTCTCCATGCCTCAGTAGGGACCTCATACTATGTGCACTCACCACTTGTTTTGGTAGGTGTTTATTCCCTTCAACACTACCTCCTTTCCACCTTCACCTTGTAAATTCATCTCAGGAATTTGGTAGTCTATTGTGTGCTTCCCAATGGAATACAACCATTGTACTCCCAAAACCATGTTAGTATCATCCACATTCACAACATAAAATCTATCTGTAATAGTGTGGTCTTCTATAGTAATTTGCAATTTAGGAATCCATCGAGAACAATCCATAGAATGATTACCTGGAATGATAATAGTGAAGCCTCCAAATTCCTCGGTAGGTAGCTTCCTCCTTTCAACCAAAGATGAATCAATGAAGTTTATGTGTTTCTCCTCCATCCACTAACACAGTGACTGATTTCCCTTGAACCACTCCTTTGAATATGAGAGTATGGAAGCCAAGGCACTCCTGACAATACTGCAATTTTGCTCACCTCGGGGGGTATGTTCTTCTTCTGCAGTCTCATAGGCCACTTTAGCATCTACTGGGGCCTCTTATTCCTCCTCCTCATCTTTTCTCTTTGAATAAACTTCAATATATGTGTGCGTATCCTTTAGCACATATGTGTCCTGGAACCCATGGTTCCTGACATGTGAAACAAAACTTCCTTCTTCTCAATTCATCTCTATCTTTGGAGTAATTGTCCTTGAAATTTCCAGAAGGACTCTTCATGGGTTGCCTTTGATTCTTGATTTGAGCAGGAACAACAGTTCTAGGAGGAAATCTTGTTCTCCGAATAGATTCTTGCAAATCTCTTGTTCTAATCAATGCATCTTGCAAGGTAGAGGGTCTGTAGGCCTTAACCAAACCTTTCAAAGGTTCCACTAACCCTTCAATCAACAAAAAAGATCAATTGAGCTTCTGAGATATCAATGACCATCATGGTTAATTTTTGAAACTCATAGATGTAGGATTCAGGAGTCCCAGTATGCTTCACATGCACTAGTTCTCTGAAGGTGATTTCAGGATCTCTTCTTTCGAATATTTCAGCCAATCTTCTTATGAAGTCTTCATAAGTGGTCACTTGATCATTCCCAAGTGTTTTCAGGACACGAAACCACCAATCATTGTCTTCACCATCTAAGTGTAGAGTATCCATCTTGATATCATCTCTCTCAGCCATTGGATTCAATTGAAAATATGTATCTAGCTTTTGAATCCAAGAGTTAGCAATGCACTTTTGTGAGTCATCAAAGTAAGGCACTTTTGTGAGTACCAATAGCATTTCTTAATTCATAGTTCTGATTTGGCATTCAAAAAAATCCTCTTGAATTGGTCTTGTAATGAAGATCACAGAAATATTTGAATGGAAAGGTTCTTCTACATTCTTCATTCAGTGTGAGGTACTCAACATATTTATCCTCCCATGAAGCAAGACCTTCATTTCGAACCTCAAGTTCCCCCCTTTGTTCTTCAGTAAACTTGGGCATAGTAGGACTGGATTTGGGGATGAGATTCCATCTTAAATTAATCAGGGTGATTGTGAGGCCTATTTCTTGAAAAAAACATAACCACCATTGATCTTCCATTCACCATGTTGGGAACCATTTCTGCTCCCCTCTCCATTTTTGCATCCTAGCTACTGATCTAAGAAGTCTCTGGTCTCTTTTTTGGATTGGACAATGTTGTGGGATATGTATTGTAAACCTTTCATCATGCTTTGCACAAAGAGTTTTGAACTCATCTTTATCTTCATTGGAGACATATTTGAATCTACTTGTAACTTGCCTTCAGTATAATTAACCTCTTCTTCCTCTTCTTCCTCTATCAGAGGATCTTTCTTCTTAGAATATGAATGTATTTTGGGAATCATATAAAGATGTCAATATAAGGTTCAGAGGACCATGCTCTGATACCACTGTAATGTACCAACAAAGATTTTTGATACACTAACTCAGTCTCCTAACAAGACTCAAGGAAAAAACAATGAACTATGGTGACTAGTTTGATTGTAGGTAGGAAAAATCAAAGGACTTTGGAAGGGATGAGGATCATTCCAGATGATATAACCTTTTCACAATGTACTGGAACCATTAATGTTTCTAACATCATCCAAGCTGAATTCTACTCCAAGGCTCCTGGGCACCCCAACATATGCAAACTAGAACTTCAACTAAGCATTGATCGAGAACCAATGGTGAGGGATTTTGAATTAGGGAGGATAAATAACATTAAATAACAGTCAATTAACAACCTATTTTTACTCCATCAATTTTGGTAGGTTTTTAGGAGGTCTCACAAACATACAATAAAAATTTCCTTCCAGGATTACACAACTAAGCCAAATTCAGGAATTCCCAAGACAGTCTGGGAGGCTCAAAAATTTATAATATTAAGAATTGGAATGAGTCATGTGGAATCTTAACTAACATGAGAAACATAAATCACTTCATTTGGACCAATACTCATTCAATTACCAAACAATTTTTGGAAACTAGCTCATTTTCATTGAAATCTAGACTAGGTGCAAGAAGAGGTATTGGAATCAGATTTGTATTCAGATAAAATTCAGAGTTGACATATGAGATCCATTATTACATTAATATCATCCATAATTAGTTGATTCATACATCATATAGTTCTCAGGAAGGAGATACATCAAGAACAAGTTCTTTCATCAAGAAAGACTAGGAAAATACTCATAGATCTGCATGGAGAGCTATCAAATATCTATCACAGGCTCATACTCCACTGGTGCAAACTTTAGGGACTGAAATAATCTCAATTAAAATGGCTTATACCATCATCCTCTCACATGAAGCAGGGGCACATCTCCCATATTGGACTATGGGGCACATCTCCCAAGTCACTAAGGCACAATTTGCACTCACTCCATGTCTCCAACTATCAAAAGATGTTATAGTAGTGGGATATCATTCTTTTATAGATTAAATATGACTTGAGGAGAAAGTATCCTAGGCTAATACACCCTCATGGATGGATAAGGAAAGCTTGTTTTCATCCTTTTCTCCTTTTCTGCTTTGCTTTCTGTTTGAACCTTTTATGCTTTAGATTTTCTATCCCGCTTTGATTTTTACTGATTTTTCTTGCTTTTCTGCCTTATCCATCTTTTCTATTTTTATACTACTTTTTGCTTTTGTGTTTCTTTCTTCTTTATGTTGCTTTTCATGAGTTTTTTGTTGCCTTTCTGCTTTGTGCCCTCTTTCTTTCTTTTTCCTGATTTTCTAGCTTAGGATACTTTCACCTATCTTTTATTGGAAGTCATCTCTTTGGTCAACATTATCCTCTAAGGCGCACCTGTGGAGCATTATCCACTTTATTTCAAAACAAAAATACTTATTTGATGAAAAATAATTATTCTTAAGTGCATATCAAAATTTAGGAAAAATAAACCACACTCCCTGATTAATTAAATGCTTGAACTTCCAAAATTAACCCCAAGTAAATGAAGTTGTCTCCTCAACCCCAATGGATTGGTTGGGTCAGGAACTTAATCTAGTAATCATCATTGAGGGGACATGAAAGATGGAGGTGGATGGAGAGGGAGAGGGAGAGGGAGAGGGAGAGGGAGAGGGAGAGATAGAGAGGGAGGGAGGAAGAGGGAGATGAATGGAGAGAAAGAAAGAGAGATGAATGGAGAGAGAGAGAGAGAGAGGGAGGAGAGAGGGGGGGGGGGGGGAGAGGGAGGGAGGGAGTGAAGGAGGGAGATGGAGAGGATCCTCTCTTGGGTCCCCAAACATACCTAATTAGGGAACACACTCTTCGCTGCACACTTAGTCAAAATTTCCTTTAATGTGAGTGGTCTTGTTGTGGTATCATAATTTGAAGTTGTTATTAACACTACCATGTATGTTTTGGTGGTTCTCTCTTTCACACAATACAAAGGGCTTTTTTTTAGAAAAACACATACAATTTTCTCCAAATTCTTGTGATATGTTGGGTTAGAATATATTTTGACTCTGTTTAGAAATACCACCCTTCCAATAATGAGTGTAATGGTTGGTACTCCTTCAATAATTCCCTAATCTATTTAAGTCATTTCCTTGTTCTTGTAGACAATAAATTTTGGTTCCTTCTAGTCTCTAATACGATTATTGGATACAAGAGAAATTTTCCAAATTTAACACTCGCTAGCATTATCATGATCTCCTTCCACATTCCATGTCCTTGGGCTTGTTGGGAAGTGTTGTCTTTATCAACCCTCCACTAATTTGGAGGCTTCGATGATTGGTAATTTTAACTTCACTTTGATTAGATATTCATTTGTTTCTTTGGTTGGTTCAATTGCATGTGTGGCTTGGTCCCATGTTCACATTTAGTAATCCAGTCTCTCCTACTCAATGTAAGCATTGGAACAAATTTGTGGGTGAGGAGGTAAGCTTCTCAACTAAGGACACTTGATTACTCATACTTTCCTTATTTGATTTATCTTTAGCTTTATGTATGGTTTTATTATGTTTCTCACTTTAATTTCATTTAAATATAACATCTACTAGATTGTTCCACACTAGGAGAAGCACCCACTATCTTCATGGGTGAACTCCAATAATAGTTATGGGGTGAATCCCATAAAAGAAAATAAATGATAGGGTTATTAATGTGGAAAAAGAAAAAAAAAGAAGATGCCAACGAGAAAAATTGCAACCCATCGGATGATCGAACAAAACAATGAAATAATACATTAACAAGAGGGAGAAACAAATCAAGAGAACAAACACAATAAAGCTCAACAATTAAAGCAAGAAATATCTTCCAATGACTAATAAAAACCCAACAACATAATCCTTGATGAAGAATACATGACCACATAATGCTACGTGCATGGGCATGACAAATTACCATTATTTGATGGATCCACAAATGGATATTGTTACACCTCAAGAGTATTTGCAATGTTCCCAGTCAATTCTACCAAAGCGAGAGGTTACAAATTTTGATGTAAAGGCCAAGTTGAAACATAGAGTGTTGATTTGAAGCATAGAGTATTGATCTGGTGAAATTTTGACTTCGAGAGATTGACAATACCCTAAGAAAATGTAAGATATGTTTGGTTCACCCTTAACCTATAATAGATAAATTGATTTTATTGATCATTGCTTATTAAAATGACAATTGAATAAAATATATTCATCAAAATAAGTTACATATGCAATGTATCTCTAGAAAATATGTATCTAAACCATGACAGGTTTATTTTCTTATTCGAATGTTGGCCTTCGGAAGTGCTTTGAGCAAGAAGGGAACAAGGACTTGTCACATAGTCCAATGTTTCACATAAAAATGACTAGAAGAAGGATTTTGGTCATGGAAAAGAAGGTTATAACCATATTTTGTATTTGTAGTGCTAAAATGAAGGTACCATGTTTCTTTTATCAATGACCAAACAGATACTATAATATCTATCCATTTGGAAAACCATTTGATGCAAAAAATATCACTCCACAAATGGTTGGCTATTGTGCCCATTTGATTGTGAGGCTAAAAATGACATACGATCCATGTATGTAGAAACGTCATTTACATTTTGCAATTCTAACAAGAAATCACTAATCAATTATGTTCGCATTGACAACAAAGACATGGGGTATTTCCATTCTAAACAAGCACATAAATGGTTCATGATCCCTTCTCTTATCTTTAATGTCATGTAGCGAAAATGCAATAGAATAGCTAAAGCATCAAACAAATAGTTCATTGGTTCATAGTGGAAGTTTTGCAATGAAAGCAAATGGAATTTGGGTAAAGTGTGATCGATGTACTGGGTATTGCAAGAATGCAAGAAAAAACAAGGAGATGTATCTAAAAGAAATGCTTCACTACAGGTTTGCTTCTAACTTTCCACAAACACCATGGTGCAAACAACAAAGTAGGTATGAAGACAAATTAGATGGATAGCAAATCCAATCGCACCTGCCACACCAAAAAGAAAATTTAGGCTAGCAAACAAATGAAACTATAAAAATAGCTATACAAGATAAAAGAATCAAAACAAGGAGCGATTTATTCTATATATTTAATTCCTAGTATCCTGGTTCCAATGAGCATCGACTATATCTAAATAGAAAAATGACTCTGTGTAGCACACAATCAACAAGCGATTATTTTTTTCCTACCTTTTTTCCCCTTACTTTTTGCAAGTAAGATTATGATAGACAATCAATAGTTGTCTTGACCGTTATTGCAATGAGAAAATATTCTCACTATGTTAGAGGCTAAAATCTATAATAGATAGGTAGCTCGGAATGCATGAATGGGACAATCCTATGCCACTTATATATGTAGAACTTGGATGGTTGACAGCACTTGACATGATAATCGTCAAAACTACAGGCCACCAATACATGCGCTAAAAATCCATCGTAGCTAATTGGAGAAAAACAAAGGATCTTGAGGAATGATATATCATGTTGGGCATAGAGCATGAAATCCTAAAGGCTATATATTTCTAGCGATTATTAAGTAGGAATCGATGGCTTGGATAACATAAGCCAATTTAAACAAATATTATATATAAATATATTGGAAAAAACAAAGACAATAAAGAAAGAAGAAAACTTCACCATTCTTGTAAATAGGAACTAGTCTTATTGTCTATGTTAGAGGCTAAAATATATAATGGATAGGTAGCTCGAAATGAATGGTAGGGACGATCCTATGCCACATATATATGTAGATCTTGGATAGTTGAGAACACTTGATCTAATAATCATCAAAACTACAAGACACCAATATGTGCGCTAAAAATATATAACAACTATCTGGGGAAAAACAAAGCATCTTGAGGAATGATATATCGTGTTCGGCATAGAGCATGAAATCCTAAAGACTATATATATATGGTAATGATTAAGCATGCATTTATTGCTCGGAAAAGGAAAGCAAATTCAAACAAAGATTATATATAAATATATTGGAAAAAACACACACGATAAAAAGAGAAGAAAACTTGACCATGCTTGTAAACAAGAATTAGTTTTATTGTGTTGCAAGCTAAAATATACAATGTATTACTAGCTCGGGATGCATGAAACAGAATAAGACTACAACAAATATGGAAAATATACTTAAACCACCAAGGATTCAACAGTTAAAATTTTTGGACGAAAACAATCTAAGGTAGGTGAAATTTTAAATAAAAAGGAACAAGTGCTTGAAACGCAAGAGCACGGGAAACAGCTGGAATTTTTGGGCGAAATAGTTTCCCATGGAACATAGTTTACTTATAATTTTAGATTTCTATTGGAGATACTCCTAGGACCTAACTATGTATTGTTATTAGATGTCACGTAATCCCGTTATCTCATTTTTGTGGTCATTTGTTCCACATCAATAAAATTATCCTATATTATTTGAAACCATTTGCACCTATGTAAAGTGACAAAGAGAATTATGCATACAAGTCTCTTTTGCCTCAAATTTTTTAAAAATATGCCAAATAGGGGAATTGGTGTACTTCATCAATAAATTAACCACTCAAATCATGTCAAGCCATTGTTAAATTGGAAAAATCCACTAGGGCATCGCACCATAGAGCAAATGCATCATCAACCATACATAAATGTGATCGTCAAAAGGGTACACCACCATACTAATATGTGCATCAATCAAATTCTCTAGTAAAATAATGAGATACCGTGGTAAGAAATCAAATAATGGAGAGAATGCACATCATTTGACCAAGCTATACAATTAATAAACTGCATAATTAACAATCTCCCCATGGTAATGTGTTCTAAGGCATAGTAACATTAGGAAAGTAAGACTAGTAAAGAACAATTAACCTTAAGGAACTTTAACACCTACCAGATTGGTTAATAATGTCACAATGGCATATCAAGGAAAGTGTGCATGAACATTAATATCCATCAACAAGCCATGTAAACTAATCAATATATTGGTTTATAACAATGTCACAATGGAGTATCAAGGAAAGTGTGCACGAACATTAATACCCATTGATAAACCATGTAGATTGATCAATTAATCTTGCATTTGTTTACATGGTCTGAAGAAAATCTGATTCGGTATCTATGCACTTGATATCAACATAGGTATAAAGGCACATTATTGGCTTTTATATTGCTTAACAATGTGACAATGGAGTATCAAAGAGAGTGCATAAAAAATAATATATGTCAATAAACCATGAATATCCATAAATTAATCTTGCATTTGTCTACATGGTCTGAAGAAAATTCCAATTGGTGTCTATGCATTTGATATCAACTTATGGTAAAAAAAAGGCCGCAACACTCAATGCATATTTTATCAAGCCATTGTTCTCAAATTGGGACAAGGATCATAATGATACATGAGGCATAAGACCTAGATTCATTTGGGGATATGCATAAAACGGGTGTGAGACAACATTAGATCTTTAGCACACATGTTATAAATATTATAAGAGACAAAACATGGGATGCGATACACTAAGACTATGATTTTGAAACTGTACACTAGAATATCAATTAAAAAAATTACAACAATCTAATTTAGAGGTCATAGCCTACCTAGACAACAGGTTAGTGTTTGGGAGCCTCTTTTTTATCAATTAGGGAACCTACTTGGCACAATGATGCCACTTCCAAATTCTATAGAGATATGCATTCCCTACCTTCCTCTGGATTTGAGCCCATGACCTAGGAGGAAACATATGTTTTTTAACTATAAGGAACTTCATCTAATGCCAGAAAATTTATCTAGTAGATATAAAATAGTTCTCTCAAACAATCATCATATTATTTTTAACGTTTATCTAATATAGGAAAACACTTATACACAATAATATCCACAGTAATATATTTCTTCGTGTTTAGTAATGAACCAAAATAAATAGACACTAAAATCAAATATAAGTTGCAATCTCCTATACTAATTGGCTTAAAATGGAAACAAGCTAATAGAAATGGATAAGAACACCAAAATCATACCAACTTTGCTATCTATTTTTAGAAGCTCATCAAACATAAGTTCGAATATGCCATATTGCTTGGCTGAAAATAGAAATGAACTTATGACAATAGATAAGAAAACCAAAAGCATACTAAGCTTGGCATGTACTTTTACAAATTTTGTCAAATTCTATATGTGTCACAAGTGGATATAGATTACTAGAGCAAGCTTCACTTAGAATTTACCAAACATTGATAGGAAAATAGAAGAAATATGAAGAAAATATTAAGTAGAACACAAGAGAAAAAAAATCATGTGGATTGATCTTCCATTGCATTATTATTCAATAGCATGTGTACAATATATAGATGCTCTCAGGAGGAAAATTTGAGAGACTTAGTGGTGATTTGAGTATCTCACATTAATGCTAGGCTTAGTGGAGTAATTACCCCAATCTATGACATTGTGCCAAGTGTAACTCCTGCATTGGGCCATAATGAGGTCCAATGAAGCTATGAGGACCATGAGGAAGTTAGGAAAGTCAATAAATGTGGATGGAATCATTATGAGGGCGAATTAGGTTGTATAGGGCTTTGGTAGTGGCCATTAATGAATAATTTGACCATTTATAGTGCATAAGCGCCCTTGGTCCAACCTTATCCCATAAAACATGGAAGTGGTGTGCCTGCCTCATTAAATGCATTAAGTAGGGAACCTTTGACTCCCTAGAATAAGGAAATGGGCACACTTGTGGACAAACTTGGCTATAATGACAAACCACTATTCTAATATGTGGAAAAACCCCCTAGACTAGGCACTATTGAAGCCAAACCATGTAATATCTTACATTAAACACTTGGAACCTCATGCAAGGATTAATAACCAAGGTCTAGATGGGAATTATATTCCAACACCCCCCCTTAAGCCAAAATGGTTGTGAGCTAAGAAAATTATTATGAGGGCCCGAGCAACAAAGGCTTATGGTCACCCTTTACATTATTAATCCATGTAAATGAGGAAAGAGGCAAAACCACATGGGGAAAATCCTCCCTCTAAAATGGACATGAAATATACCAAAAATAAACTACTCTAAAACACAAGTAGGTGTGAACTTGTTCATATGTCTGGAGGAACCTTATTCTTTGGAATAAGAGGAATGTGCTCAACTAGATCATGTACATGTACAACTGCATGATGGAAACCAAATCCATGTAGAACAACTGAGTAACAATGATAGTAGAGTGAAGGCTTCTCTTCAGACTTGATATTCTAACCAACCAAGGTGCCAGGTACAAAAGAGACTTGATATGCTTCAGAATAAGTGACCCCAAGTGAATAATAAGGCTCCTGAAGCATCAACATAAAACCAAGAGAGTTG
Organism: Larix kaempferi; assembly: GCA_027924585.1. Classification (NCBI taxonomy): domain Eukaryota; kingdom Viridiplantae; phylum Streptophyta; class Pinopsida; order Pinales; family Pinaceae; genus Larix; species Larix kaempferi. Next base: position 18,005,773 of record BSBM01000893.1, read on the forward strand.
TAATCAGCTCTAAGAAAGAGGAACAAGAGTCCCAAGTTTGCCAATGTGATGGCTAAGGCTTCTCCATATTCAAATGAACTTGAAGAAATTCTACTAGTCATGGTGTAGGAATACATAGGAAGCAAAAGAGTGTGAACCAATGAGAGATATTCACTTGACTTCCAAACTTCTCCTTGACCATCTTTTGAACCAATACTCTCATATGGCTCACTATGATCACCAATCAACAACCCATAGTCAACATTCGTAATAGAAGACATAGAGGAGAAAGAAGTGGAATGGAGATACATCTCTTCAACAGTATTGATGGAAACAACTCATATTTTATCTTCATGAAAAACAACTTCATGGAAAACAGAGGAATCCACAGAGGAAAAAAGTTGAGTTGGATCATTTGTTGAATCTGTATCTTCTTCTTCTTATTCAATTTGAACAACTTCTTGAGAAATTCATGAGGCCAAGACCTTTGGAGGGAGAACACACAAGGAGGTATACATTTGATTCCTCTCCATATAGCTAATATATTCTGTCTACATCCCAAGATATTTATCTATATTTATCCAAAGCTCAAATGGGTACTCAACAGAATCAACGAGATAATGCATTCTAGGAGGTATAGCTAGACACATAGTTCCATATGATCTGTCGCAATCATTGATCCAATCACACTTCTCTTCATAAGAATCTGGCCCGCTCACAACACCAATGGACACATCAAAGATACATTTTCTCTTGAGATATGCACACATATTTTCTTTCCACTCTGGATAGTTGAATGGAGAGAGGAGAGGAACAACTTTCGAATCCCTAATGAAGTTGTTGTAGGCACCTGCAAAACACACACTTGGAAATCTATTTTGGAATCAAGACTAGGATCCCATATGAAGCTCTGATACCATGTCAAATTCTATATGTGTCACAAGTGGATCTATATTAATAGAGAAAGCTTCACTTAGAATTTACCAAACATTGACAAGAAAATAGAAGAAATATGAAGAAAATATTAAGTAGAACACAAGAGAAAAACACTCATGTGGATTGATCTTCCATTGCATTATTATTCAATAGCATGTGTACAATATATAGATGCTCTCAGGAGGAAAAATCGAGAGACTTAGTGGTGAGTTGAATAGCTCACATTAATGTTAGGCTTAGTGGAGTAATTCCCCCAATCTATGACATTGTGCCAAGTGTAACTCTTGTATTGGGCCATAATTAGGTCCAATGAACCTATGAGGACCATGAGGAAGTTAGGAAAGTCAATAAATTTGGATGGAATCATTATGAGGGCGAATTAGGTGGTCTAGGGCTTTGGTAGTGGCCATTAATGAGCAATTTGACCATTTACAGTTCATAAGCACCCTTGGTCCAACCTTATCCCATAAAACATGGAAGTGGTGCACCTGCCTCAATAAATGCATTAAGTAGACAACCTTTGAATCCCCAGAATAAGGAAATGGGCATACTTGTGGACAAAATTGGCTATAATGACAAACTACTAGTCTAATATGTGGACAAACTCCCTAGACTAGGCACTATTGAAGCCAAACCATGGAACAACTTACATTAACACTTGGAACCTTATGCAAGGATTATTAACCAAGGTCTAGATGGGAATTATGTTCCTACAAATTTCCTTTATGCATTGTTGGATAGGGATGATTTAATCACTTATTTTGTAATCAACATGTCATAGCCTCTTATGCAAACATGAAATATTATCACTAACATTCTCAAGGAACAAGGATTGAGGTGGCTACAATAAAAAACTGTAAAGACATCTTGTGTTTCCCTTCAACAAACATGTAGATCACATAAAATATAAACATTTGGATCTAATTTTTCTTTTCCAAACCATGACTTAGTACTTGTTGCACTTTGTTTAATGATTGGGAATTTCTGTAAAGGAACAAATAGGAACAAAGTGAGCTCAGGGAAACGCTTTTTTTTTGTTTTGCTAGTATAATGATAAAAAATAAAGATATAAAAAATTATAATTGGGAAAAATAAAAATAGAAACAAAAAATCACAATGATAAAAAAATAAAAATACACCCAAATCCATTCTAGGCAAACTTGTCATCTATCACAAGGCATAGTTTTGAGTTAGATAAGACAAATCAAAGACACAAAGATAGAAGGCTATAAAGAATCAAAGACACAATGCCTTTTTTTTTTGCTATCTTGATTTGATTTTCATGAGACATTTGCATTGAATGGAGGACAATAGCCAAACCAATATGCAACTCATAATTTCCAAAAATCAATGTAAAATATATTATGAGAACTAAAAACCCTTCATATAGCAGGGAGAGATAACACATATCATAGAAGATTGATCAAATCCTCTTATCAATGTGAAATTGATTGGAAATCTACTGCACAGCACTTTAAATCATGTTGGGAACTCAAGACAATAGATCAAAAGAAATAAGACCAGACACAACAGTATCCAAGAATTGAGACCGAAGCCTTATTGTTCAATTACGAAAGAAAATGTCTTACCGAAGCCTTATTGATCAATTACGAAAGAAAATGTCTTACATTATCTAGGCCATAGATTTATATTTCACCACAATATTGATTTACATATGGTCACAATTTCCAATCAATAAGTATATATGAGATCACAATTGATCCACAGGAAATCAATCTTATCAATCCATATTGAAGGAAGTGCTAAGCAGCCAAAATGTTTTTAACATCTAGCCATTGATCAACAATATTGGGTAGAATACAATGCCATTTTGCTCTTGCTTGTCAGGTATTTCGTTTTAATGCAGAAGGGTTGTCCAATGTCTAGACATATTAATTTAACCAGGGTCTAGAGTGTTCTAGTTTGCGGGAATCCAATGAACAAGATATGAAAATAGCATACACATGAATAAAAGTATATGCAAATTCCCCGAAGAAGAAACCTCATGACATAAAACAATATTCTTGCAGTAAGTCTTTGGAGGAAATTTAAACAAGTTACAACAGTTAACGAAGGAATGGAACACAATAAGTTGGAATTTAATCCAAAAATACATGCATGCCTAGGGAATGAATACATTTTTTGGGTTTTGTGCTTCCTACAAGCCATCCTAATCATTATCATAATACATAACTTCTCATAATATCATCTCCATGACCATGAACATCATTCATTTCTCCTATACCAAAATTCAATGTTTATGAGCTCATGCCATCACTAAAAGTGTCTATGTTTGCAAAAGAAATTCCACAATGAACATTTGTCCTATAGATCGATCTCAAAAGCAATGCTGCTCGTTGCAGAGCGATCTAAAAAAAAAGATGTGCAGTACAACTCTTTGAACACTTAGAGAATGCATACAAAGACCTCTACACCAAGAATCTAGACATAAAATTTGACCAAAGGAAGAAGATTGCAAACCCTCGAAATAATATTTCTTCCAAAAAACATAATCCAAATAAATAACAAAAAAAATCCATGTAGGTAGTGACGGTAGATTATGGAAAAAACTAGACGAGGCACCTCAACACCAAAAGCACTATGCCCAGAGTCAAAGAATTCTATGAAAAACATTTAACTGGGCCACCCAACCTCCAAAACCAAGAAAACAAAGACATGAATAATTCAATCCCAAAAATACAAAGATGCCAATATCCAAACCTCATCGCATCATCCTCTAGTAAATTCCAATTACCACAAAATAAAATTAATGCCAAATATAATCCACATTGCAAAACATTAGCCCACACAAAAAAATTCAAACACGTCTGGAAGCCCAAACCGGCCACCCACTCAATTACTATATGTCTCCTATGACCACATGGACATAATAACAAACACATGAATACCAGTCAACATAGTCAGTAAGGTATGGCCACATCTCAGACAAAACCGACAGTTACCACCTTACCAATCTTGCATTGCCACAAAGGCAACAAACATCAACACTCCATGCAAAAAAAAAATAGGGCCCTACCTACAATTGGAAAAGGAGAAAACATAATAAAATCCCTATTGAGGACCTTAATGGTAACCCATGCTAAGGCTCCTAAATCCCAGTCCAACCACACAAGGACCATGGCCAACAGACCCTCAACTCAAAGTCGGGAAAAAACAATTATGCCCAAAACCACAGTGCAAACGGAACATAGATTTTTAAACATATTCGAACTAACATAGAGATGTACATTGTTCAAACTAACACAAAGATCGAAATATATTGAACCTCAGCAGAAATCAATGCCAAGAAAACTAAAAACATTAAAAACCCATTCAATTTTAAAAAAAATTCAAAATCCATGCAATTTAAAAACATTGCACACATAAAAGCCAAAGAAATTCGCACCTCTGCTACGCCCAGAACACACACCCATAGTCACCAGAGGCAAAAGCGCCAAGAAACCCTAGAACTCACCTCTGCCGCATGTCGACGAGCTGAACTCGCAACCAACAAACACCACTCAACTTTGCCAAATTCCCACGCCACTAATACTCAACAACTACCTTTTAATCTAGACAACTAGATGTCAAATAACCACAACACTATTGAGCCTCCAACAACTCCCACTGAATTTTGCAAAAATTATAGGGCCCTCCCATTTGATTTTGTAAATAATTAGTTTTCAAATTTATTTTTGTGTGTCTTGCTCGATTCAATTGATGGTTTAATTGTCTTCTTCCGAGATTTTTTGTTTTTTGTGCTTTTCTTTCACTTATTCTTGTTGAAAGGTGATTAGGTGGTCTTTTTCTTTCTCGAATATTTAACTTTGAGTGCTTTATGGTTGGTGTTTTTCCTTTTCCTTTCATGCAATGATGACTTTGCAACGCCTTAAGAAATTTGTGAAATTTTATAATCATGTCATTTGAACTGGTTGTTTTTGCCGCACAAGTTATCATTCTGTCGATTGCATCTTTTGGTTTCTTGATTGCTCAATAAATCCTTGAATTCTCTAATTTGAACTTATTTGAGTCTAGTCCATGCCTTCATTCACTGAATTGGATTAACATAATCCTATAACAATCTTATGAAGTTTCTGTCTTCAATGCATCAATGAAGAAATGAGTATCTTAGCGGATCTTATTAAATTGATTGAACACTCAATTGTAAGATTTCCATTCATGTCTTTAAGGAGTGTATATTGAAGAATGGAACCATGCCTTTAGTTTGTATTTTGAGAAATCCAAATTTTTTACAAGCCTTCAACTTTTAATAAGAATTTTTTCCTTCTACTTACTTTTTATAATTTTGGGAAAATTTAATAAGTAAGGTTTGTTCACTAAACTTGATCAATGTCTTCAAAGCATATGGTTTAAAAGTTCAAGGAAAGTTGATTGTCTCTCATTTAAAGCAATGCATCGATTGATACTAAGCTTTTTTTTTTTATTTCATTTAAGAAAACAATTAGAAGAGCAAATTTTTATATCATTATCAAATATCCATAACTAGCATATATCACATGAGTCATGTTAAATGAATTAAAGTGTCAAATAAAAAATATTAAAAAAAATGTTTTTTCAATTGATATTTGAAGAACCTCATTTCTTTTATATTTGTGTAAAATGATTAATAAGTATAATCTTTTAATTATAATTTTTATATATATAAAGAGAGAGAATTAATGCATAATTTATTAATTAAGTTTTTATTTCTTATTTTTAACATGACCTAAATTATTTAAATTTCACACAATTAACACCTTTATTTTAAACCTATTAACATGATACTTTATTAAGTTGTCTTCATTTTCCAGAATCACATGTCTTTCGGTAAAGATTCTCTTGATAATATTATGAAGTCATGTTAATTTGTGAAAAGCCTTATGGAGCTTTATAATTTTTTATTAATATTTTATTAAAGGCCTTTTAAAACAGTATGGCTTTAATATTTATGATTTTAAATTATAATCAAAAGGAATAGTCTACAGATTCCATGATTTGTCTCGGAATTTGGTCACTGTCGCTCCTTTCCATCCAAATAGTCTTTCTAGGCGGTGACCATATCATCGACCTTTTTCGCTCGGACAATTCACTGGAAAGACCTGTAAATCTTGCATGTTTTTAATGCATGGCATGGTAATTAGGGAGCAAAACTATGCCACCAAGTGTATTCAATACACATGAGGATTTGGTCACAGCACTATTGAAATATTGTAACTTCAAAGAATATTATATTTGTATTTTATTATTCTAGAGATGGTACATTCCTCTGTTGTGACCCTATTGTATGTCCAGAGATGTTTCTTCCTCCAAGAGAGTGTGGTAACTAGGGTTATTAGATATCCCATGCGAGGTGGGCCCTAAGTTTACTATTTGGGGGTTATTAGACTCTCCTGGGAGAGGTCGGCCCCATTAGGGTAAAAAGTCAGTCGGGAAACAAGTATAAGTAGAGGAGGTATGTTCCTCACTTATCTCATTCATTCACTCACTTGTGATTGGAGCATAGGAGAGAGAGAGGTATGCATAGGAGGAGAAGGAGCTCTTGTTGAGGACTACATCTTGTATTGGGTTGATTATCTATATTGAGGAAAGCTTGGTTGGGTTTTCTACCCCATGAGGGTTTCACAGGGTAAATCTTTGTCTATCTTGTGATTGTGTTTATTTTAGTGATCTTGCTAGTTAAATTAGGATAAACTTAACATGGAATTAGAGCTAGACTGAATAGGACATCTTTCACAAGGTGAAAATACCTCTCTCTCCTCCTTCGGTGAAAATTAGGGTTTCTGCAAAAGTTGGAATTTTTGGATTTTGATTGCATGGCTGGATAGCCCTCCTCAAAATCGAAGTTTTGAGCCCTGGATCAAGATTTTTGGTTGGGTATAACTTCGGTAAAGTGAAACCCTAGTTTGACCAAAAGTGCAGAAAACTAGAGAACCAGAAAAACTGCGCACCTGTGCACCAGTGAACCAGAAAATCTGCGAACCTGTGCACCAGAAAACTAGAAAAGAGAAGACCAGAAAACCAAAAATTTTGTTGCAGATCCGGAAGGTGAAAAGTTGAAGTTTCCAGAAGCAAAACACACCAGTATTCTCAATTCAATCAAGCTCATCTCCTGGTAAGTGTTATTCTATCTCTTGAGAAACTTCAATCTCTTTGACCCCTGGATAAGATGGCTCCAAGCAATAAGCTTGAAGACAAGCTAGAGGATATAGAAAATTTCCGGGAATGGAAATACAGAATTGGTCTCATTCTTGAAGAGAATGATCTTGTCCAATATATTAAAGATGAGGTTGCAGAACCTGAAGAAGATGAAGCCAAAGAGAAGTATAGGAAGGACTCGATTAGGGCAAAGAGAATCATTGTTGATTCTATCAAAGACCACTTGATTCCCCAAGTGGCATCCAAGAAGACCCCAAAGGAAATGTATGATGCCCTTTCCAGAATGTATGAGGGAAAGAACATCAATAGGAAGATGAATTCGAGAGCTCAATTGAAGAGCACCAAGATGAATAAAGGAGAATCTGTTGAAGACTATTTCTCAAGGGTTTCTGAGTTCAAGGAACAACTAGATGCTATTGGATATACCCTTGATGAAGATGAACTAGTCATGACTTCTCTAAATGGTCTCACTAGACCTTGGGAGTCATTCATCCAAACTATGTGTGCCAGGAAAGAAAGTATGAATTTTGATGTGGTATGGGAGGATTGCATTCAAGAAGAAGCTAGGGTAGCCAATACAGAAGCCCTTCTCAAGGAGGATGACCAAGATTTGGCTACTCACACCAAAAGAAGAAGAAGGAGTCATTTCAACTCCAAGAAGAATGGTCACAAGGAGTCTCAACCTCCTCATAGATTTAAAATAAGAGGGGGAGTAAGTTCAGAAAGAGATCTCTCCTCAGTTCAATGTTATAGTTGTCACAAACTAGGACACATTGCTAGAAATTGTCCTTCAAAGAAGAAGAAGAATCTTCACAAAAGACATCAAGCACATTTGGAAGAAGATGATACTGAAGAAGAGGAAGAGGAAAGGCCTCAAAAGAAAAAAACTAAAATAGAAAAAGAAGATGCTGAAGAATATGTTCTATTCTCTGCACTCTCTGGGTCTGTAACACCTGGAGAAGATACATGGCTCATTGATAGTGGTGCTTAAAAGCACATGACAGGACAAAAGAAGACTCTCTCAAGACTTGAAGAAAAGACCTCTCCACAAAAGGTATCTCTAGGAGATGACTATCAATATCCCATCAAGGGAATTGGTGAAGCAAGCTACAAACTTGATTCTGGAACCCCATTGAAGATGAAGGAGATATTATATGTACCGAGTTTGAAGAAGAACTTACTTTCTATCTCAACATTAGATAAGAAAGGTTATAGGATTTCATTCATGGATGGACAAGTGCTCATGTGGTCCAAAGGAAAATCAATTGAGGATGCAATTCTTATTGGTGAAGAGGAAGGAGATCTATACAAACTCAAGGGCCATCCAGAAGTTGCCCTTGTTCATGAAGCCACTAGACCAAGTGAACTATGGCATAGAAGGCTTTCCCACATTAACTACAAAGCACTACCTTATGTGAGCAAGGTAGTCATATGACTACCAAACTTAAAGATTGATCATGATGGAACTTGAAAAGGATGTGCAAAAGGGAAGAATGTCAAGAGCCCATTTCCAAAGAGTGATACAAAGACTAAGAGTACATTGGAATTGATTCATTCAGATGTATGTGGACCAATGCCATCCACATCCTTGAGTGGATATGAATACTACCTTACATTCATTTATGACTACTCAAGGAAGACTTGGATATATTTTCTAAAGGGAAAAGGTGAAGTCTTTGCAAAGTTCAAGGAATTCAAAGCCTTCATAGAAAACCATTCAAAAAAGAATATTAAGATACTCGGGACAGATAATGGTGGAGAATATACTTCAAAATATTTTGAAGTCTTTTGTAAAGAAGCTGGAATCAAGAGGGAACTAACCACTCCCTACAATCCCCAACAGAATGGTGTTGCGGAAAGAAAGAATAGATCCATTATGGAAGCAATATAAACAATGATGCATGATCAAGAGCTACCTATGTATTTATGGGCTGAAGCATCCAGGACAGCAGTGTATGTGCAGAATAGACTATCTCATAGTGCTCTTGATTTCAAGACCCCAGAAGAAGTGTGCACAAGAAAGAAGCCTGAGGTAAGTCACCTCAATATATTTGGATGCCCAGTATACATTCACATTCCAAAAGAAAAGAGGACCAAGCTAGATCCTTCTGGGAAGAAAGGAATATTTGTTGGATATTGTGAAGCATCCAAAGCATTCAAAATATACATCCCAGGATTCCATCATATGGAAATAAGTAGGGGTGTGACATTTGATGAAGAGGCATCTCTCAAGAGATCTAGGAAGTGCCAGCATGAAGAAGTATATCAGGAAGAGGCACCTTCTAGAATTACAGAAGCTGCACCCACCCCTGAAGAGACAACACCTGAAGACCATGACATGATGGAACCATAAGAACCCCCTGTCATGGAAATATCAAGGAAGACAAAAACAGCATGGGAAAGAGACATTATTCTAGGAGCAGAAAAGTATGGAGCTCCTAAAGGCTCCACTTGGGTGAGAAAGAAACCAAATACATTCTCAAACTATGTGTCCTTGATGTGTGATATTGTAGATCAAGAACCCACTAGTTATGAAGAATCATCTCATAAGAAAGAGTGGGTGGAGGCAATGATGGAGGAATACCAATCAATAATGAAGAATGATGTTTGGGATATATTTCCCAATCCAAAAGACAAGAGTGTGGTATTCTCCAAATCGATATACAAGATAAAGCATGTTGTGGATGGTAGCATTGAAAAATATAAAGCAAGTTTTGTGTCCAGAGAATTCTCTCAGAAAGAGGGAATTGAATATGAAGAAACATTTGCACCAGTTGCAAGGTACACTTCCATTAGAACCATCATGGCACTTGCATCCATGATGAAGTGGGAATTACACCAGATGGATGTGAAGACATCCTTCTTGAATGGTGTGATTGAGGAGGAAGTGTACATAGAACAACCACAAGGATTTGAGGTTGAAGATAGAAGAACTCATGTATGCAAACTAAAGAAGGATTTGTATGGGTTGAAGCAAGCTCCCAAAGCTTGGTATGGAAGAATTGACAGTTTCCTGACAAGCTTGGGCTTTACCAAGAGTAAAGCTGATCCTAATCTTTACCTCAAAGTTATGGATGATGAACCTATCATATTGTTGCTATATGTGGATGATCTATTTCTGACTGGAAATGAGAAATAGATTATCGAGTGCAAGAAGAAGCTCTCTTCAGAATTTGAGATGAAAGATCTCGGATTGATGCATTACTTCCTATGTCTCGAAGTATGGAAAGGCTCAGAAGGAATCTTTCTTAACCAGGGAAAGTATGCTGTGGAAATACTTAAGAGATTTGACATGTTGGAATGTAAAGCCATGGCCACTCCCATGGATTCCAACTTGAAGCTGTTAGCTGATGACTCATCAGAGTTAGTGGATATGACTCTATACAGACAGATTATTGGGTCATTGATGTATTTGACAAATACCAGACCAGATATATGCTTTGCCGTGAATACTTTGAGTCAGTATCTAGTGGAACCTAGACGAGTTCACTTGATAGCTGTAAAGCATGTGATGAGGTACCTAAAGGGTACAATAGACTTTGGTCTATGTTATCTTGGAGATCATGACTTCAGACTGCATGGCTACACAGATGTTGATTGGGCAGGAAGTGTATCAGACAGGAAGAGTACAACGGGAGGATGTTATTGTCTAGGATCAGCCATAATCTCATGGTTTAGCAGGAAGCAGTCTAGTGTGTCTCTCAGCACAGCTGAAGCAAAATAAATAGTTGCTTTCTCTGCTAGTTGTGAATTAGTATGGCTTCGGAAACTGTTATCAGGACTATTTGACTTAGAGATGGACCCCACTGTGATCATGTGTGACAACCAGAGTTGTATTAAGATGACAGAGAATCCAATGTTCCATGATAAGTTAAAGCACATAGAGATTCGATATTTCTATATACGGGATATGGTGCAGAAAGGAGCTATCAAGCTCGAGTATGTAAGAATTGATGAACAAGTTGCTGATATATTGACCAAACCTCTGTCTCGAGTAAAATTTGAGTATTTCCGAGATAAGCTTGGTGTATTTTAGAAGGACCCTCCTCGGAAGGGGGAGTGATGTGGTCACTAATAATGAGATTGCCTGCATTGACACTGAGGTCGATGATGTGGATACCTGTATTGGTGATACCGACGATGAGGTCGATGAGTAGTCCTTAGACTTGGTCTAAGTGACAATTGGATTGTATCATCCTTGGACACATGTCCTAAAAGAGATCAATAGACACATGTCTCTGAAAAGTGGTCCCTAGTGAACGAGATGGATTGCATCGTCCCTGGACTTAGGTCCCTAAATTGATCCATAGACATCTATCTACGAGAATTGATGATAGGACTGCATCGTCCTTGAACGTTGAGTTCAAAATGTACATGATAGGACTGCATCGTCCCTGAACGTTTAGTTCAAAATGTACGTGATAGGACTGTATCGTCCCTAAACGTTTAGTTCAAAATGTACGTGATAGGACTGCATCGTCCCTGAACGTTGAGTTCAAAATGTACGTGATAAATCCTAGATCTGATCTAGGTCACATCTAGTATGAAAAAGGACTGGCACTGTGGTCGGGATTGCATCATCCCTATACATGGATTTCTCTTAAAAGGATCACAGACTGCATCGTCCCTACACATGGATTTGTCTTAAAAGGATCACATACTGCATCGTCCCTAGACATGGATTTGTCTTAAAAGGATCACGGACTGCATTGTGCCTAGACATGGATTTGTCTTAAAAGGATCACAAACTACATCGTCCCTGACATGGATTTGTCTTAAATGGATCAAGGACTGCATCATCCCTAGACATGGATTTGTGTTAAATGGATCAAGGACCGCATCGTCCCTAGACATGGATTTCTCTTAAACGGATCAGGATTGATCATCCTATAAGTAGATATGGATTGCATCATCCATAGACATGAGAGGTTTCCTATGGTAAATCTTTGTCTATCTTGTGATTGTGTTTCTTTCGGATCCTTTCCCCTATGATTTGTCCTTCTCCTGAGTTTCTCACTACACCAAAACCTCTACAAAACTAGAGAGACGACTCTTGTAGTCAATTCAGAGGTTGTTTTTCCAAGCTCTAGTTGTCGTTCTACATCAACCACATAGGTAAAATCTTCTCTAATCAAGCCACACACATTTTGGTGTTTTAGCGTAGGTGATTTTGGATATGTTACATTAATAAAGATACAAAGGAATGCAAGATATCATTTCTTTGCTATTCATAGAGATATAGTGTACGAAATCCTTTGCGGGAAGATGGCAAGAAATGGAAAGCTAGTTGTGGATGCACCATGGTCGTATATCCATCGATAAGCTTACTATGAATCGCTAGAAATTCTGAAGAGTAGAAATCTAGGAAATTTGTGGATGCCTTATACTGGTGCTCTGCTCTTACACTATGGTTCTCTACTCTGCACAAAACATAAACTCTTACATCCACAACTTGAAGGCTATAAATCACGTCACAAATAAGCTTAGCATGAATTGCTATAAATTGTGAAGAGTAGAAATCCTCTAGAGAATATAATTAGCACGAGAAAGGAGTCTGGAACAATTGAACAAGCTTCAATTGTGTCCAAATTTTGGAATTTTCAGAGATGAAATGTTCCACTGTGGATTTTTCCTTGGGACTCTGTATATCTTCCAAGAAATTCCTTTGATTCTCACTACCCACCAATATGAACTTGTCCTTGTCAACCCACTTCCTGTACTTGATCAACTATTCCCTCACAATCCTCTGATAAATTAATGATGCCCCTCTAAACTATGGCAGAACTAGCCACGCAATAGAAGCCAGATATAAAGATTCCAAAATGGCATCTTGATGGTAAAAACCATCCCATCAGTCTCTGCAGCTACACCTCCTTCCATGCAAGATGGGAAAACGAAAAATATAAAACATGAAGAATAGATTAAATCCAAAAGGAATCAACCATGGATCCACTGCTAGTATGAAATTAGCGTCGTTGCTGCCATTTCTATGAGGGTTAGAAAAGAGTATAGTATCCAATATGTAAGCCACTGTTCATCATCTTCTTTTTATGGGCTCTCAATTGCTCTTATAGATGGATACCTGAGATTAACATTGCCAAATTCTTCATCTCATGTCTAAACAAAGTCTTAATTTCTCTACCATAAAATTATTACATGCTTACAAAATTAATGCAAGGAAGAGCACAACACTTACAATGGATATAAACGCATCATCCCGAGTCTGCACAATATGAAAATTAATATCAACATTGATATAAAAGACATCCTTGTCAATATGGAAAGTATGAATTAAAAATAAAAATCAACTGCATACCCTGTTAGCGACCGCAAATGTGTTACAATTTTCCAAAACATTCCCATGCTTCCTCAGCTTCAAGTCAAGTGGTGAAGAAAAACTCTAGACAAATGCACTTCCAAGTTTGTTCCTTTTTTTTTCTCTATCTGTTCCTCTTTTTCTGCTTCCTTTGCTGCTCTGTTCCTTCTTTTCTTCTTCTTTCTTCTTGGAATTGGAAACACTTTATTTTTTCAATCATATTCATAACCATAAACACATTCCCATACTTCTCGTTGAAGATGATGATAAAAGGGAATTATTCCCTTCATACTCATAGTCCTAGTAAAAAATATCCTTACAATTCCTTTTGTAAGTGAGTAAGTACATAGTCTAAAATGGAAAATTCTAAAGACACAGTATATAGTCCAAACTGGCATAGTGACCTATGTGTGAAGATTTTCTATAAAAAATCAATTCTCCACTTTAATTCTATATTGTAAACCTTTAAATCTCCAACATTGATTCCTAAACGAGGTATTTATAGCCCACTAACTTCACTACCACAGATGCTTTGATGAATTGGAATTTTGGTCTCTTCTCTCAGTTGTATGTAGAGATCTATGTCTTTTGAATGCATTTCAAGGATTGTAAGCTCGGTGTAAAATTGAAGACCAAAACCCCCAACTGGACTTTGTAATTACTCTGTCATCAAAATCTTTATCTTCATATCTAGTTTCAGGACTTGATTGCTTGGTTTCTCTATTTATTATCAGCAGGAAGGAACATAGGGATTTGATATGCTTCCCTACTTCAAGGCTTAGCTCTTTTGTGCTTTCCTTGCTCTGTGTTCAAGTGCCAACTGAGTGCCACACTCCAACTATGTATGTACAAAATATCCTCTACTCATTGCTCTCCAACAAGCATGAAAGGATAATCTTGTTGTTGTCATGGTAATTCCAAAACCAATTCAAACAATGGAAAAATAATTGCACCTTGTCAAGGATGGAGAAAAAAAACCGTTTCTCTGCAAAAATCCTTTTCTCTGCAATATGCCAAACAACAAGCATATTGTTTCTCCATCAAAATTCAATTGTTTAACAATTAAATAAATTCCATTGCAAGTAAATATCCACTTAAAATTAGTTCTTGCAATATGGATAAGGTTGATTCTTTGATATGGTTCTGTTATTCATCCCTCTCTAACTACTTGAGAATGCATTTATCAATTGTGTTAGACTATTTCCCAATGAAAGGAATAATGCTACCAACTTGCTATGCAATGTTCAGATAACAAAATAACTCAGCTCAAAAATAATTTGCTTGGAATCTAACTCAGACTTTCAATACAAGGAAATGATATCTATAATGTCTTCCCAAAGTGACCTGGATGTCATTTGTGATGCTTTCAAAAGTGAAGGGATTGTCTCATGCCATGCTTTCCATTATGAAATTCTTTGAAAATTTCAACGAGGAATGAGACAAGCCTTTTAAAAAACATATTAACCATGATACACCCACATGAAAGGAACCACAAAATGCCAAAAGTCTTGTTTAAAGAGTCGTGGACTACTCCTTTATTAATGATTGCGGAAATATTGGCTATTGGTTCATTAAGTCATTCATGTATTGAATGCAGCCAACACTTATACTTCCACCAAATCTGAATGGAATCACTTGCCTACCATCCCACATAGCCAAGAAAATGCCCATCCAATCATACAGACTCTAGGAAATGTAAAGCAGCCTACCATTCTGATTATGACCAGTACAACTACATACAACCTCCAAAGAAGTTATGAAGATTCAAATTTAGTTGAGGAAGGTGCATATGGCCTCAAAACGTGTTGAATTTGCTGAGGATAGTGTTGATGTATATGTAACTTCAGAATGTATTTCACATATATGTATATTGTATTCCTATAGAGATGTTATTATTCCTCTATACGGAAGTGTCGTCATTTATATTGTAAGTGCCATAACTTATACTTGATGGGTTATTAGACCACCTTGTTGGGGTCGGCCCTGTATAAGTCACGTGGGTCAAAGGGTTATTAGACCACCCTATTGGGGGTCGGCCATGTGGGTCAAAGGGTTATTAGACCACCCTAGTGGGGGTCGGACCAGTCAGCATTATGTTAAGTGGTTAAATTGAGGCCGACCTAGTTGAGTAAAGGTCAAGTCAAGTTAGTGTATAAATAGAGAGTGTGTCTCTCTCATTTTACACATTCTATTCTCTCACTCACACTTGGGAGAGTGGCACACTTGTGGAGGAGGAGGCTCTGCTGCTAGGAGAAGACTATCTCTTGTATTTTGGTTGTATTATTGCATTATCTATATCTAAGGAAGTTATTGGGGTTTTTCACCTTTATGGTTTTCCCCAAGTAAACTCTGTGTCTCTTGTGTGCTTGCATTATTGTGTCCATGATTGATATGTTGTAGATTTGTTGTACATGTTTTTCTCTCAGTTAAGATCCTAGATCAGATTGAAGTAAATTCTGAAAATTTAACATGGTATCGGAGCTAGCCTGAAAGAAGGCATGATATGGCATGTATGACACTTGTTGCACTTACGATGATAGGGCTTGATATAGCAAAAACCATTCATCGTAGAAATTTTGCTATAAATCCGTTTTGGTGAAGGTTTCGGATCTGAAACTTTTACAGGTCGAAGATCAGATCCCCATGTACCTTTTTTCCAAAGGACAACCTCTAATTCGTTGTACTTTGTGCTTTATGATCTGTACAATATAGAGTTTCTGCCTCTTCCAGATCTGAGTCAAAATCAGGTGACCTTGGGAAAAAGGTCATAAATTGGGCTAGGAAGCTCCAAATGAAATTTAGTAAAAAGTGATAGGTAGTACACAGACTGTAATATCTCAGGAAAACGTTTCAGAGGCTGAAGTAGAACCAGTGACATGTGGCACAATGTACAAGTTCACTATCTTGTATTATCCCATAAACAGGTCACGTTGCGACACTTGGAATACCACTCTCTAAGAGAATCCAATTGAGGTCATACCTATCGGGATGGAAAGATAACAGGTCGGGATATCTCAGGAAAAAAATTTAGAGGCCGAAGTTGAAACAGTGACACGTGGCACGCAGTACAAGTTCACTCTCCTGTATTATCCCATAAACAGGTCACGTTGCGACACTTGGCATAACTCTCTCTCAGAGAATCCAATTGAGGTCAGACCTATCAGGATGGAAAGATAACAGATCGGGCTATCTCAGGAAAAAATTTCAGACTTTGTGGATCGAAAAGTTCGGAGTTACACCAGAAACAATCAGGTACATATTTTTGTCAAAACATAATTTTTTTTTAGTACCTTCATTCATGGCTTCCAGAATTTAGGGCTTCAGAGAAAGTTGGAATTTTTGTAATCGGAGACCACGGCTGGATGCTACTCATCAAAATTGAAATTTAGAGACCAATATCATATTTTTTGGTTGGGCAGAAGGCCGGGCTTGATCAAACCCCAGTTCGGGACTTTGATCGGAAAGATAGAAAATTAGGGCTTCTGCAAAACTTGGAATTTTGGAAATCTGTGACCACGGCTGGAAGCTCCTCAGAAAAATCGAAGCTTAGAGATTTGAATCAAACCTTTTGGTTGGGTGAAGATATGGGAAACTCAAACCCTAATTCAGGGTCCTCCCTAGTGAATCCAGAAATCTAAAAGGCAATTTTGAGGGGTGAAACTTTGCAGTTTTCAAATTCCTAATATACCAATTTGATCAGCTCATCAAGGCGCATATTTCTATCCTTTCGGAAGTTTGAAATTCAAAGTTTGAATTTTTGGGGTTTCCTTGACAAACCCTAATCCAACTCCAGGTCCAGTTCTTGCAAATAAAGTGGATTGGGTTAATCCTAGAAGAATATGGATTGGTCACCTGCATAAGTGAAGAAGTTCCTGTCTCAGAGGGAGATGAGGCTAAGGCCTTCCATAAGAATATTACAAGCAATCTTGACAAGTATGGCTTACAGGTATGTTTCATGGTTAATTTTATCATATGTTTGTCTTCATATCATTACAGTACAATCTTGATTAATTACTAGACTTGTCGTATCACCTTAATAGAAGATATTCATTGATTAAGGTTTTGACACTTATGAATGTACTAATGCATTGTGATGTTGTATGAGGCTTATGTTGTTCGCTAACATAAAAGGTACACCAAGAAAGACAAATCATGTTCTACTTCAAGAACATATGATCATGGTGACATGAAGACAAATATTCATCCATTGTCATGGATCACATAGAAGATCTACTTTCGAGGTATGTATAACTTGGTCCTACAATGGTTAACCTATGAGACATGCAGGTTACTAGCACAAGTCACTGAAGAGAACCAGAAGAGAACCAGAAGACATTATGCGGGTATGTTAAACATAACTAGCTAGCATGCTAATCCAGGTATGTTTTTCCTATATCAAGCTAGAATTCTACCTTGTGTTAGGATCTTATACTGTTGTGTTGTTGATAATGACTATTCATGAAGTCATAGGTTTGAATAGTCATGGCTGTATGCATATTATGTTTCTTACCATAATTGATGATATGTCTAACCAGAAGAATCATGAAGGTATAGGTTTGAATAATCACGGGTTTTATGCATATTATATCTCTTATATTGATTGATGATTCAACTAACCAGAAGAATCCTATGATCAAATAAGAATATGTAGGAGTAAAAGAAGACTTCTCTGAAACCTTGAATACTAATATTTATTATCTGTGAATGATCATGAATATACATGTTTAAGATTATACTAATAAATGTGTGATTATGTATGAGACCTCAAGGATAACACAATGATGATACTAATAAGCATGCATAGTGATTAAGGATGGATGTAAGTTCAAGGACAAGTAATCCAGGAAGCAAAGATCAAGAGGGAGCACACTCCAGTTGTTCCTGCAAGAAAGCAAAGGAGCACACTTCAGTAGTTTCTGCAAGGATGCAGATATTCATAGGGAGTTGACCACTTCTCACAATCCACATAAGAATGGAGTTGCAGAAAAGAAGCAAAGACTGAGAGGGAGTCAACCCAACAAACAAACAAAGATAAGTATTTGAATTGTCATTACTTGCATATTTTATTGTTTAAATAATACTGTTCAATAATGTATATACTGATGTTCCTCGAATTAGGTTGTGTATTATGCATATTAGAATAGTTGCATTGATGAATAGTATACTACTAATATGCATGGGTAAGTGGCCTATGGCACTGTACAACATTCCATTGCTACTTATCTAGAATGAAACCTCTTTGCTGACATGTTGGGAGTTGTGCACACTCTTAACAATGTTCTGGTAGAGATTGGAAGGCATCTAGAAAGTTACAGGATATGGATAAATGTTGTATTGAAGCATTGGCTAAGATAATTGCATGAATTTATGACATATTTCTTTATGTGTAAGAATTTGTTCTGAAAACTATGAGATGTTTTCTAATCATGCAATTTAACTTGTTGTGTAGAAAAGATCGTACGTCATCACCTACAAAAGAAGAACTACAACATTTGTTCAGCAACAAAATTATTTATTGAAGATATTGAAGTTCCCAGGATATGGGAAGAATGCCATGATCCATCGATCATGAAGAATGATGTTTGGGATGTAGTCCCAAGACCTAAAGGGAAGTTTGTTATGACTTCCATATGGATCTATCAAGATCAAGCATGCTGCAGATGGCAGCATAGAGAAATATAGAAGTGATGAAATAGAAGATACACCAGATGGATTTCAAAAAAACTTTCGTGAATGGTGTAGTTGAAGAAGAAGTGTATGTGGAGAAACCACTTGGTTCTTAGACACATGACAGGAAATCATATATGTGCATAACTTTGTATGGTAGGATAGGCAGCTTTCTATCCAGTTTCGTCTTTACCAAGAGTAAAGCGGGTTCCAACCTTTACTACAAGGTTGAGGTAGGCAATCCAAGGATACTCTTATTGTATGTGGATGACCTGTTTGTAACAAGAGATGATAGATTGATTGCCGACACGTAGTGGAAGCTTGCAGCCGATTTCGAGATGAAGGACTTGGAGATGATGCACTATTTTCTTGGTATGGAGGTGTGGTAGAGTATAGATGGAATCTTCCTTGGACAAAGGGAAGTACATAGTAGATATCCTGAAGAGATTCGGGATGATGGATTGCAAGGCCATGGCCACACCTATGGCATCGAATCTGAAGCTTCTATGTGATGCTTCATCTGAGCCAGTTGATGTCTCTATGTATCGTCAAATGATTGGGTCCTTGATGTACCTGATGAACATGAGACCAGATATTTGCTTTGCGGTGAACACATTGAGCCAGTTCCTGACAGATCCGAGGAGTGTTCACCTGGTTGCTGTAAAGCATGTTCTGAGGTACATGAAGGGTACAGTGGATTATGGGCTCAAGTATGAAGTGAATCAAAAGTTTAACCTACAGGGTTATGCTGATTCAGATTGGGCTGGCAGTGCTGCAGATAGAAAGAGTACATCTGGATGCTGCTTCAGTATGGGATCAGGTGTGATCTCTTGGTTTAGCAGGAAGCAGTCCTGCGTAGCATTGAGTACAGCTGAGGCAGAGTATGTTGCATCCTGTTCAGCTAGTTGTGAGGCAGTATGGCTACGGAAGCTACTGTCTGAGTTATTTGATCTCCCATTGGATGCTACTAGTATCTTTTGTGATAACCAGAGTTGTGTGAAGTTGTCTGAGAGCCCAGTGTTTCATGACAGGTTGAAACACAGAGAGATCAAATATCACTATATCAGGGATATGGTGCAGAGAGGAGCTATGAAGCTCCTATACGTTGCGACGGACGAGCAGATTGCAGATGTGCTGACGAAGCCACTAGCCAGGGTGAAGTTCGAGTACTTCAGGGAGAGGCTTGGCATTCTTCAGATTGATGACACTTCGAGGAAGAAGTGATGGACACATTTGCTGAAGCCATTCCAAGCATGTTGGAAGGAGGATCCTTCACATGGCTGTGGATGTAAGTGCTGGATGATGAGCATCAGGATGATGTTCTGGTTTCTGCTTTGTATGATCAGTTGGATCATTTATATATGTATGTATGCATCATGTTGCATGTTGGATATGATCAGTTGGATCATTTATATGTATATGTAATGTACGCATCATGTTGGATGCTGGATATGATCAATTGGATCATTTATATGTACGCATCATGTTGGATGCTGGATATGATTGGTTGAATCATGTGTATGTATTTTGTATATGCATCATGTTGGATGCTTGGACCATGTACCTGTATATGTATCAGGTGGATACATTGTATGATCAGGTAGATCATGTATGATCAGGTGGATCATGTATTTGTATTTGTATCAGGTGGATACACTGTATGATCAAGTGGATCATGTATGATGATATGTATTAGGTAGATACTTGGTATGCATCAGGTAGATACTTTCACCTTAATGTAGAAATTTAGAAATACCTATGAATTCAATCAGCTTTCCATAACCATATTGACATATTTCAATTAATAAGAAAATATTGCATACCAAAGAAGAATCTTGTGATTCTCGCAACAGTAACTTACCTTGTTATGACTTTTGTCCTTTATCAGGCTACAAAGTAATGCTAGTGTTATGTTCATAATAAATGGCTTATTTTGTCCAAGAAGACCAACTAAAATACGAATGTAACCTTCTGATCCTATCCATTGTCTGTTCTTTTATTTCTCCTCACTCAACCTTAGTAATTCATTTAGAGCATACAAAACAGTCTGCTCTTCATCATAATCTAAATTAGGTCTTAATGAAGCTATTGTGACCATTGCATTTCTATCCTTCCATTCTTCTATAGACTTTCGGAATATGATATTCGGTCTGAGCTCTTTGTTGATTAGCACCTAATTAGTGATGGGACAAGTAGTGTGCCCCTATGCAAACCATATTTCAATAGTACTTTTATCAAATGTTTGAACAGAGGAAATCTCAATAGGATCTTCCATTACCTCATGAGAAATTGGACAGTAAAAGGATTGTAAGGGAGGCAAAGAATGGTTTCCCAAAGAAATATTCTTGTTGTAATAGATCCGATCCCTCTCTTTGGAAAAATATTTTTCATTAAATGACTAATATGTTAAACACTGAAGTGTGTGTAGCTTGATTAGAGAAGCTTTTACCTATGTGGCTGATGTAAAACGACAACCAGAGCTTGGAAAAATGGTCTTCGAATCGACTACAATAGTCGTCTCTCCAGTTTTGTAGAGGTTTCGATGTAGTTAGGAACTCGGGAGAAGGCCAAATCGTAGAGGAAAGGATCCGGCTACAACACACAGGAGCGATGACTAAATCCTCATGTGTATTGAATATAGTTGGTGGCAAAGTCTTGCTTCCCGACGACCACGCCATGCATTAAAAGCATGCAAGCTTTTCGGGGTCTTTCCGGTGAATGGTTCGAGTGGAAAAGGCCGGTGATTTGGTCACCGCCCGGAAGGACGATTTGGCACAAGAATTATAAATGGTCAAAGCATGCCATGTGGAAATAAAGAATTATAAATACCATCCTTCTGCCACATCATCAAGTTAATTAAAATAATTTATCACGAATTCATTGCAAAGAGATAAAATAAGGGAATGATGCCCATAATCGTTGGGGATAATGAGATATATTAACTTTCAAAAGGTTTAATATGCATAAGTGTTTGCAGCTGTCACTCGATGGAGATAATCACGCCCAAGATTAAGATCCCACTGAGATGTTATTAGTGAGATTCCATCAAATACAATCAAATCCCAGTAATGCGTGCACCAAGATCCATGTAGAAGCCACTATTTCATTGGTGCAAGAGAGAATTATGTCCATCATTTGAAGACCTGGAACTTCTTTTCTTTTCACTTTTATTTGTAGTTTAGGTTAGTTTTATTATTGTTGTTTCTTTTATTAAGTTTTATTTTCACTTTTATTAAGTTTAAATTAAATTTATTATTTTCGTTTTAGTTTGGATTTTAAATGAATTTTAAAAATTCGATTTGTTCTCATTGCAGGTTTGGCTTGAAAAGATATTATAGAAACATGATCCATCTCTTCAAATAGAAAGGATACCACAAAATTACCTAGAGTTAGAGATCGATGGATTTATCCGTCACTTGAAGAGGAGGTTACACGAGATCACGAGCATATATGGGGTCTCAGGAAAATGGATTGGATCAAATCGGTTCACTCAACAAGCTGCAAGCAACTTGATCATTTATATAAAGAGCAGGGACTTCATTGCCAGGGTGGGGGGGTGATTTGTAGAGGGTGGGGGAACTATTTTTTCAAGTTCTATTTTGTTTCTCGACTTCATTGCCAGGGTGGGGGGGGGTGATTTGTAGAGCTTGAGGGAACTATTTTTCCAAGTTCTATTCTGTTTCTCTTGTAATGATCGATGGATGTAAAACATTGAATAGACTTTGGGGATTATGCTATGTAATACCCCCATTTTGACCCTTTGGGTATATTGGATTTTAATGTAAATATTGTATACATGCGATGTATGATTCCTAGCGTGGAGCTCAAGGCCAAGGACCTACTAGTGAATGCTCAGCCTGGTATTTTAAATTGTGTTCGCCATGTGCCATTAAGCCATGGAAAGTGTAAAAACATGTAAATGATTAGAATTCAAATAAAAATAGCAAGGGGCTAGATATGGATGCAACTATATGAGGGGGCTATGTGTATCCACTACGGAGAGGTGAGGGGGTTGTGGGATTGAACCCTAGGCTTCCATATGTCACCTTAAGAACCCATCTTTGACTTTCCTTGCTGTCATTTAATTTTGATGTAAGGAAGTACTTCAGAAAGCAGTCCATGAGAGTGATGGAGTATGGGCAACCCCGAAATTTGTAAGGCAGGGTATGGGCTCTATTTTGCTTGTCCTATAAGTCACCCTGCCTCATGGGAATTAGTTTTCCCTCATCCCCATTCCATGTTTGATCATTCAAGCTTGAGTTTTCAGGGAGGACGCATGCCCAACAGTGAAGAAAACCGGAAATCACGATTCTGAGTTAAGCCACGTTCGGGAGTGCTAAAATCGCCCAAACACTTTGTGTGGGGAATGAAATCCAGCGAGAGAGCCATCGACCTGAACCCTGGGGAGAATTTGAGAGTGTGAGATGCCCATAAATTCATAGGGAAACTATTGGGCACAGCCCAAGTGGAATAAGTTTTGATGGCGAAAGTACAAAGTTAGGCGAGGCCTAACATCGACTAGTTTTGGGAGACACAACTCTGCAATTCCCGAGAGCAGGGTATGGAGTGAAGCGAACTGAAAGATAAGGATATGTCCCCTTAGTAAATGCGAAGTACTAAGGACCAGTGAAGTAGCTGGAGCAGTTATGAATGAATTGGAGGACTGTCAGTAGCAGAAGCAAAGAGTAAAGAAGCGGGATGGTGCAAAGGACGCACCACTGTAGCGTCGGAGCCGTGCGATCAGAACTGTGGCTGTCACAGAAACGTCAGAGCTAGAGGAAGTGGCACAAAAGGACAACAAAGCTCCAATGAAGTAAAGACAAAGCATGGTCAACATGAGAGCCATCCCATTTTGGGTTTAAGGGTACTATGGGAATTGGCCCATAGTTATTGTAAAGATGTGACCTTCGGGCACAATCTATAAAAGGGAAAATTTTGTATAAGGAAGGGTTGGATTTTTATTATTGTAGATCTATGCTGAGAGATATCTAAGAGAGTATGCAAGTCACCTTATGGATAAAGGTTCTTACTTAACATTATACACAACACAACCACAATGATCACACAAACAAGGTGTAAAACAGGATGCCAGAAGTGGCTTATATTACTTCTACCAATAGGTTACCATGTGGAATAACTGTAAATCCAACTAATCAACTACTTATCGGCCTCAGTTGTTACAATACAGAAGTAACTATGGTGTGCTCTCTCAGTGTGTCGACCTCACCCTCTCCTGGTTCACTGTGGAACTTTGAGCTATGGCTCGATTTTCTGTCATTCGGAAGTTGTGTGACTGTTCTCTGCAATCTACAGAACTTCTCCCCAAACTCTGCTCTACAATTCAAACACAATGGAACTCGGTCCCCTCTCTATGCCGGCGCACACGTCTTCTACCCTGCTGTTGTTTTTCCCGATGTTCACTCCAACACCCGAGACACGCATCCTCCTGCCAGCCGATCCTTCCATGATCCTGCAGACCTGCAACTGTCAGCTATCTTGTCGTGCTGCACAACCTCATATACCTACAATAACTGCCATTAACTTCCTTAGCAACCCCGAACGGCTACCAAGTACGTTTTCCTTGACTTTCTCCTCTTCTGACCATGCTACAGTAATCGGTCACATCACCTCGACCATCCCATTGGTTTACTCTATTCCCGGCAGTTTGCTAGTCCTCCCCTTCCTTCGTGCTTGGCTCCACCAAACATGTCAATATCATGGTCTGACAACATGTCGACTTTACTGCGACCCAGTGGCAACTTGTCTCCTGTCGACACTCACATGTCGATTATAGACCTCTTCCCTTCTATCGAATGCTTCGACAGCTTCCTGCTCGACTTATTGACTTCGACAAGTCAATCTGCTTCTCGCACCAGTGGTCGTCGGCACTCCCTCTGGTCGGCTCCTCATGTCAATCAACTTTGACTAATCTTCCTAGGATCTTATGCCCCTACATCAGACTCCACGGGTGAAAAAAGAACTCAACTGCTCCGTTAGTTTCTTGAACTCTTCTTCGGAAATCCATGTCGCCTCCTACAACTAGTCATCCTTCCATCACACTAAGTATTCTTTCCTTCACGATCTGCGCGTATGACCTATTTCACGTTCCTCTATTAATTCTGCGATCTCCTCCTTGTGTTGATTTGGAATTTGCGTTGTCTAGTCGATGCTCGACACTCCTATGCTTCCGCTGCTTGAACCTTCTTCGAATTTGTACAGATCTAATAAATTAAATGTTAGTGAAATGCTCAAGTCATTCGGCAGATCGATGGATTTATCCGGCACTTGAAGAGGAGGTTACACGAGATCACGAGCATATATGGGGTCTCAGGGAAATGGATTGGATCAAATCGGTTCACTCAACAAGCTGCAAGCAACTTGATCATTTATATAAAGAGTAGGGACTTCATTGCTAGGGTGGGGGGGTGATTTGTAGAGCTTGGGGGAACTATTTTCCCAAGTTCTATTTTGTTTCTCTTGTAATGATCGATGGATGTAAATCATTGAATAGATTTTGGGGATTATGCTATGTAATACCCCCATTTTGACCTTTAGGATATATTAGATTGTAATGTAAATATTGTATACATGCGATGTATGATTCCTAGCGTGGAGCTCAAGGCCAAGGACTTGCTAGTGAATGCTCAGCCTAGTATTTTAAATTGTGCTCGCCATGTGCCATTAAGCCGTGGAAAGTGTAAAAACATGTAAATGATTAGAATTCAAATAAAAATACCAAGGGGATGGATATGGATGCAACTAAATGAGGAGGCTATGTGTATCCACTATGGAGAGGTGAGGGGGTTGTGGGATTGCACCCAAGTCTTTCATATGTCACCTTAAGAACCCATCTTTGACTTTCCTTTCTGTCATTTAATTTTGATGTAAGGAAGTACTTCAGAAAGCAGTCCATGAGAGTGATAGAGTATGGGCAGCCCCGAAATTTGTAAGGCAAGGTATGGGCTCTGTTTTGTTTGTCCTATAAGTCACCCTGCCTCATGGGAATTAGTTTTCCCTCATCCCCATTCCATGTTTGATCATTCAAGCTTGATTTTTTAGGGAGGACGCATGCCCAACAGTGAAGAAAACCAGAAATCATGATTCTGAGTTAAGCCACATTCGGGAGTGCTAAAATCGCCCAAAAACTTTGTGTGGGGAATGAAATCTAGCGGGAGAGCCATTGACCTGAACCCTGGGGAGAATTTGAGAGTGTGAGATGCCCATAAATTCATAGGGAAACTGTTGGGCGCAGCCCAAGTGGAATAAGTTTTGATGGCGAAAGTACAAAGTTAGGAGAGGCCTAACATCGACCGGTTTTGGGAGAAACGACTCTGCAATTCCCGGGAGCAGGGTATGGAGTGAAGCGAACTGAAAGATAAGGATATGTCCACTTAGTAAATGCGAAGTACTAAGGACCAGCGAAGTAGCTAGAGCAGTTATGAATGAATCGGAGGACTGTCAGCAACAGAAGCAAAGAGTAGAGAAGCAGGATGGTGCAAAGGACGCACCACTGTAGCGTTGGAGCCGCGCGATCAGAACTGTGGCTATCAGAGAAGCATCAGAGCTAGAGGAAGCGGCACAAAAGGACAACAGAGCTCCAATGAAGTAAAGACAAAGCGTGGTCAATAGGAGAGCCATCCCATTTTGGGTTTAAGGGTACTATGGGGGTTGGCCCATAGTTATTGTAAAGATGTGACCTTCAGGCACAATCTATAAAAGGGAAAATTTTGTATAAGGAAGGGTTGGATTTTTATTATTGTATATCTATGCTGAGAGATATCTAAGAGAGTGACACAAGTCACCTTATGGATAAAGGTTCTTGCTTAACATTATACACGACACAACCACAATGATCACACAAACAAGGTGTAAAACAGGATACCAAAAGTGGCTTATATTACTTCTACCAATAGGTTACCATGTGGAATAACTGTAAATCCAACTAATCAACTACTTATTGGCCTCAGCCGTTACAATACAGAAGTAACTATGGTGTGCTCTCTCAGTGTGTCGACCTCACCCTCTCCTGGTTCACTGCGGAACTCTGAGCTATGGCTCGATCTTCTGTCATTCGGAAGTTGTGTGACTGTTCTCTGCAATCTACAGAACTTCTCCCCGAACTCTGCTCTGCAATTCAAACACAATGGAACTCGGTCCCCTCTCTATGCCGGTGCACACGTCTTCTACCCTGCTGTTGTTTTTCCCGATGTTCACTCCAACACCCGAGACACACATCCTCCTGCCAGCCGATCCTTCCATGATCATGCAGACCTGCAATTGTCAGCTATCCTGTCGTGCTGCACAACCTCATCTACCTGAAAAAACTACCATTAACTTCCTTAGCAACCCCGAACGGCTACCAAGTACATTTTCCTTGACTTTCTCCTCTTCCGACCCTGCTACAATAATCGTCCACATCACCTCAACCATCCCATCGGTTTACTCTGTTCCCGACAGTTCGCTAGTCCTCCCCTTCCTTCGCGCTTGGCTCCGCCAAACATGTCGATATCACGGTCCGACAACATGTCAACCTTACCGCGACCTGGTGGCAACTTGTCGCCTATCGACACTCACATGTCGATTATAGACCTCTTCCCTTCTATAGACTGCTTCGACAGCTTCCTGCTCGACTTATTGACTTTGACAAGTCAATCTGCTTCTCGTACCAATGGTCGTCGGCACTCCCTTTGGTTGGCTCCTCATGTCGATCAACTTTGACTAATCTTCCTAGGATCTGATGCCCCTGCATCAGACTCCACGAGTGAAAAAGAACTCTACTGCTCCGTCAGTTTCTTGAACTCTTCTTTGGAAATCCATGTCGCCTCCTGCAACTAGTCATCCTTCCATTGCACCAAGTATTCTTTCCTTCACGATCTGCACGTATGCCCTATTTCACGTTCCTCTATTACTTCTACGATCTCCTCCTTGTGTCGATCTGGAATTTGTGTTATCCAATCGATGCTCGACACTCCTACGCTTCCACTACTTGAACCTTCTTCTAATTTGTACAGATCTGAGAAATTAAACGTTAGTGAAATGCTCAAGTCATTCAGCAGCTCCAACACATAAGCATTGTCTGAAATTTTCTTCAGAATCTTACATGGTCCAATCTTCTTCATCTTTTTCACATCTTCATGAACTTCTTTCATGTGCTCTGCGAATGATCCTGCATCTGCTCTTTTCCTGGTTTCTATCGGCAACCTGACCAAATCCACCACTCCATGTGGGCTTCTTCCCTAAACAATCTGGAATGGGATCAAACCTTTTGACTGATTCACAGAATTGTTGTATGCGAACTCTATTTGTGCCAACACATTCTCCCACTGCTTGGGTCTGTCAGCCGTCAAACATCTCATAAGGTTTCCCAAACTTTTGTTCACCACCTTGGTCCGTCCATCAGTCTGCGAATGATATGCCAAACTAAACTGCAACCTCGTTTCTAGTTTCTTCCATAGGGTTCTCCAGAAATGCCCCATAAACTTGGTATCTCTGTCTGATGTGATACTCTTCGGCAACCCATGCAATCTCACTACTTCCTTGAAGAATAGTACAGCAATTCTTGTGGCGTCACTTGTCTTTCGACACGGAATAAAGTGTACTAGTTTCGAAAATCTGTCGACTATAACAAATATTGAGTCACTTCCTTGTTGCATCTTCGAAAACCCTAGCACAAAATCCATGCTCAGGTGCTCCAATGGGGTATTCGGTATCAGTAACGGTGTATACAACCCCGTGTTCTAACTTCTCCCTTTTTCCAACTGGTAAATTCTACAATGTCGAACCCACTTTCCGACATCTGTCGCCATCCCTGGCCAATAATACTTTTCTTCGACCAATTCTCTAGTCTTATCAATGCTAAAATGACCTGCTAATCCGCCAATATGCAACTCTCGGATTAGGCTCCCTCGCACGGATCCTCTGGGAATACACAATTGTCGTCCCCTAAACAGGTATCCCTCTTGGATAAAATAATCCAAGTATGGCATTATGTCGACACTCCATGGTTCACGACAAGATTTCCATGCTTTCGCAAAATCCTTATCGGTAGCGTACTCTGTCTTCACCGACTCTATTCTTGTTGCTTGAACTGTCGCTGTGTTCAGCAATGCAACTCTTCCACTTAGTGCATCGACAACCTTATTCAACTTGCCCGACCTATGTCACAACATGAACGTATATCCCTGTAGGAGTTCGACCCATTTCATGTGCCATTGATTTAACTTCAACTGAGTATTCAGATACCTCAGCGCTTGGTGATCTGTGTACAACACAAATTCCTTGGGAAAAAGATAATGCCTCCACTTCTTCAATGCTTGGACAATAGCATAAAATTCCTGGTCATAGACCGAATATTTTCGCTTCGTATCATCCAAATTTTCACTGAAGAATGCAATTGGTCGACCCTCCTAGCTCAACACTGCTCCAATTGCTATTCCACTCGTGTTGCAATCGACCTGGAAAATTTTGTTGAAATTTGGGAGAGCCAACACTGGGCTCTCAGCGACCTTTTCCTTCAACTTGTCGAAATCTCACTAGGCTGCTTCCTTCCACTTGAACTCGCCCTTTTTCATGCACTTTGTCAATGGTGCGCAAATTTGACTGAATCCCCTAATGAACTTCCTGTAGAAAGTGGCAAGTCCATGGAAACTCCTCACTCCAACCACGCTTGTCAGTTCAGGCCAATCTAGTATTGCCTTCACCTTTTCTAGTTCCATCACCAACCCTTTACCCGAGATTACAAATCCCAAGTATACTAGTTCTTCTTTCATGAAGAAACACTTTTGCAGTTCACCATAAGCTTCTCTTCTTGCAATTTCTGCAATACCTGTCGAATGTGCTCCAAGTGTTCTATCTTGGTTCGACTGAAAATCAGAATGTCGTCTAGATAAACTATGACAAAATTTCCCAAGAATGGTTTCAGTACTTCATTCATCAATCGCATGAATGTACTAGGTGCATTAGTCAATCCAAATGGCATGACTAACCACTCATATAGCCCTTCTTTCGTCTTGAATGTTGTTTTTCATTCATCTCCTTCTCTAACTCGAATCTGGTGATAACTGCTCTTTAGGTCTATCTTCGTGAAGTACTTCGCTCCACTCAAACAATCCATCAAGTCATCCATTCTCGGCAATGGAAACCGATACTTGATCGTGATCGTGTTGATAGCTCTGGAGTCTGTACACATCCTCCATTCTCCAACTTTCTTCAGCGTTAATATTGTTGGTACCACGCACGGACTCAGACTCTCTCTGATCAACCCACTATCCAACAACTCCTGGACCTGTTGATTGAGTTCCTGACCTTCTGTCGGACTCATCCTATGCAATGCCTTGTTTGGCAAACTCGACCCTGGAATCAAGTCAATCTGATGGGATATGCTCCTCATCGGCGGCAATCCCGTCAGTGTCTCATTGACTACTATGCTCTTGAACTCTTCGAGCATCTTTCCGACTTCAACCGAAATATTCTCCATTGTCGTCCTCTCGACACATGGCCCTTTTGGAATGATCGCAAAACATCCTGACTACTTTTCCTCTTCCGCGAGGAATTCTTTCGTTGAACACATCAGCACGTGTTTCTCCCAAAATTTTCTCTCGTCCTGCTTATCGTCGGCTTGCTCCTATGATTTTGGCTTAAGAGTCCTCTTCATGCCATTCTTCCAC
This sequence comes from Larix kaempferi, assembly GCA_027924585.1. Lineage (NCBI taxonomy): Eukaryota > Viridiplantae > Streptophyta > Pinopsida > Pinales > Pinaceae > Larix > Larix kaempferi. Next base: position 18,036,493 of record BSBM01000893.1, read on the forward strand.
ACTGTGACTGTGTTGGCTCGACCATCATAGATCATTTTCCGATCATACTACCATGGTATTCCTAACAACAGATGGCACGCATCCATTTGGATTATGTCTCACAGTACACTGTCCTCTAACTTCCCAACCTTGAAGTTAATCAGGCATTGTTTGGTCACCTTCACATGATGTCATTTCTGCAACCATGAGATCGTGTATGGGTGTGGATCTTCTCAACATTTCATCTTGATCCTGTCGACACAATATTCTCAGTGCTTCCACCATCAACTATGGTCTTGCAACACCATTCACCGATTCGCACCTTTGTTCGGAAGATCGCCTTCCGCTGTGTCGGCTCTTGCTCATCGTGTTTGTCTTCTTGAACCAATGTTCTGCTGACCGTCAGACTTCGATTCATTATTTTCTCCTCTCTACTGTTGTCAGATTCCAACTCTTCCCTCTCATCGACTTGCTCATCCCTTCGACGTCTGGGTTTCGACTCCTCGGCAGCATGTAGGTTCTCTAGGCACTCATATGCCTTATGTCCCACTCCACGACACTTGTAACATATTATGACTGGTCTTTTAGCTCCTTTTATGTCGAATGGACCACCTCAACCATATGCACCTCGACCACGAGTCTCATGACCATTGCGTCAGTTCTCTTGCGCTTTCTCTGTTAAAAAAACAGGATCGCAGAGCAATAACAATAAACAGAAATACAAATATAATCACACATACACATTACAAGAGAGACATAGATATATCATGGTTCACCCAACTTGGGCTACGTCCACACTGAAATTTCCAATCCTTATATTATACCATCCAATAAAGTGAAGGGATACAACCTGCTGCACATCCACTACACTTCCTCTTCACTCTCTCACAGTCTCTCTTCACGATCTCAGAGATCTTTACAATGCATAAAACCTAATACATCAACCCTAGCCGTATTTCAATGTCTTTCTTATAAAGGGTAAATACAATGGAAAAATACCACGGCTTACCCAAAACCATGGACCCGTAAAACAACCCCAAAAATTTTCTTCGAGGGATTCGCCCCCGGACCCCCCAGCTGTGGGTAATTACCCCCATACCCCAGTGGGGAGAATCTTTGCCCCCCCACACCCCCTCAATTGGGGTGAGTGTACAGTCCTTTTACATATCATATAAAGTTGGAGTACAAACACGGCTAAATAATAATGTCTCCGAATCTGGAGATCAGGCTCCACAACCAACAATATCCCACTTGGAGACTGATCACAGCAACTCCACCGTTGTTGCAGTTGCTGGAATTGGACTTGGCAAATTTCTCTTCTTCACCTTCACGCTAGAAGGCCAACTGAAACCAAGTAGGAACTTAGTTTCTCTCTGGTCACTACCTTTGTGAACATGTCTGCTGGATTCTAGCTAGTATGTATCTTTTCCAGCTTCAACAGTCCATCTTCCAGAACAGAGCGTATGAAATGGTACTTGAGCTATATATGTTTAGTCCTGGAATGGAATGCCGAGTTCTTTGCAAGATGAATGGCACTCTGGCTATCACTATACAACCTGTTATCCTTGTGCTTCTTACCCACTTCCTCCATAAACCTCTACAACCAAATCATCTCTTTACTAGCCTCTGTAGCAGTAACATACTCTGCTTCCGTTGTTGAAAGTGAAACAACCTTCTACAGTCTCGAAATCCAAATTACTGTTGTTCCACCTACAATAAGCACATACCCTGTGGTGCTCCTCCTGCTATCCTTATCACCTGCCATATCTGCATCAACATATCCTTGTAGAACAGTGTATGAACCTCCAAAACATAATGCATGAGTGGTAGTACCTCTCAAATACTTGAAAATCCACTGTACTACCTTCCAATGTTCTTTACCTGGATTGTTCATATATCTGCTCACAACTCCCACTGCATGTGCAATATCTGGTCTTGTGCACACCATCGCATACATTAAGTTTCCAACTACTGATTGATAGGGAATCTTGGACATGTAATCTGTCTCTTCCTGTGTCTTGGGACACATTTCCTTACTTATACTGAAATGGCTAGCCAAAGGTGCACTAACTGGTTTTGCATTCTGTATTCTGAACCCCTCCAACACCTTTTATATGTACTCACCCCGAGACAATGTCAGTTTGCGATTTTTCCTGTCTCTTGTTATTCAGATACCAAGGATTTGCTTTGCAGCACCCAAATCCTTCATCGTAAATGAATTTGCTAACTTCCTTTTGAGCACATTTATATCTTGCATGTTAGACCCTGCAATAAGCATGTCATCCACATACGATAACAAGATAATATAACTTCCATTATCTAGCCTCTTGAAATAAACACAGTGGTCATAATGACATCTACTATAACCTTGTTCTGACATAAACCTGTCAAATTTTAAATACCACTGCCTTGGATCTTGCTTCAAGCCATACAAGCTCTCTTTCAACCTGCACACCAAGTTCTCCTTACCTTTGTCTTCATACCCTTGTGGCTGCTGCATATATATCTCTTCCTCCAAATCCCCATGGAGAAAGGTTGTTTTTGCATCTAATTGTTCAAGATGCAAATCTTCTACCGCCACTAGACTTAAAATAGTCCTAATTGAAGTCATCTTAACAACAGGAGAAAATATTTCATCAAAATCTATATATTTCTTCTGTGCAAACCCCTTTACAACAAGTATGGCCTTGTACCATTTCTTACCTCATTCTTCTTCCTTCAACCTGTAAATCCATTTGTTTTGCAATGCTCTTTTACCAGCAGGCAACTGAACCAAATCCCAAGTCTGGTTTCCTACGAATGAGTCCATCTCCTCATCATGCCTTGCTCCCACTTCTTTCTAGTTTCCACCTGCATTGCTTCTTCATAACATTCTTGTTCACTAGCATCAGTCATCAACAAATAATACATTGAAGGAGAGTATCGTTCTGGGAGTCTACTTAACCTTGTAGATCTTCTTGCAGTTGCAGGAGTTTCAGATACTTGCTGTTGTTCTTGATTTTTTGGCACCTTTGGAACTTCATTTTCTTGAATTTCATCAAGTATTGTGTACTCTTTGTTTTCATTTTCCTGTTTCTTTCTCTACAACTAATCTTTATACATGACCTTTTCATTGAATATGACATCTCTACTTCTAATGATTTTGTGATTTTCATAATCCCATAAGCGATAACCAAAATCATCAACCCCATATCCAATAAAGGTACATTTCTTGGATTTAGCTTCAAGCTTTGTTCTATTATCTTTATCAATATGGAAAAATGCTTCACAACCAAACGTTCTCAGAAATGAGTAGTTTACCTTTTTATCTGTCCATGCCTCCTCTAGAATACCACCATCCAAAGCACTTGAAGGCCCCCTGTTTATTAAATAAACAGCAGTATTTATAGCATCTGCCCAAAACTGTAAGGAAAAACCTACATGCAATCTCATACACCTTGCACGCTCCATGATCGTTTTGTTCATCCTTTCAGACACACCATTTTCTTGTGGTGTTCCTGGGACTGTCTTCTCTCTACGAATCCCATGGTATGAAGAGTAACTATCAAACTCCTTTCCGCAGTACTCACCTCCATTATCATATCTGAGACACTTTAACCTTTTTCCTGTCTCATTCTCAACCAAAGCTTTCCACTTCTTAAAAGTATCAAACACATCATATTTCTGTCTAATGCAATAAACCCAAGTTTTTCTAGTTGCATCATCAATAAATGTAACATAATAATGAGAGCCACCAAGAGATTGTACCTGAGCCGGTCCCCATACTTCTGTATGCACAAGCTCTAACTTTTCATTCTTCTTCTGTTTCCCAACCCTGAGAAACCTGACTCTCTTCTGTTTTTCATAAACACAGTTCTCACAGAATTCCAAACTTACCTGCTTCAAATCTGGCAGCAACTTCCTTGAGTGGAGAATACCCCTTCTCACTCATGTGGCCAAGCCTTTGATGCCACAATGATGTATTTGTTCCTGTGGAAGCTAAAGAGATAGAATGGTCAGTATTATGAGGACATAAATACAACGTACCCACCATGTCTCCTTTTGCTATCACCATTGATCCTTTAGTGATCTTCCACCACTTTTCTCCAAATATAGATAGACAGTCGCCATCTCCCAACTGCCCTGTTGAGATCAGATTTCTTTTCATAGCAGGAATATGCTTAACATATTTTAACAACCAGTCAGTTCCATTCTTAAATTTTATCCATACCTTACCCATTCCAACAATTTTACATGGCTCATCATCACCCAATAAAACATGTCCAAAATCGCCTGGAACATAATCATGAAAATATTTCCTATGGGGTGTGGCATGACATGAAGCCCTTGAATCTACTACCCAATAATCACTAGTATTATCTAATGCAAGAATCAAAGCATCTTGTAACACATCACCTGCTACATTTGCTTCCTGGGTAGTTTCCTATTGTCCATCTCCTTTCTTCTTTAGAGATCTGCAGTCTTTCTTCAAATTCTCTTTCTTTTCATAGTTCCCGCACTCTATTTTCCCCAGTCTGGACTTGGATCTTCCCATTGTAGACTTGCCACGATTACCTTGACTCTTTCCTCTCTCCTTTTGTCTTCCCCTGCTCTCCATGGTCAACGCATTGCGTAATGTCTCACCTGTGATTTTTCTTCGCATTTCCTCGCTAAGAATAACACCAATAACATCATCAAATTTCAAGGTGTTTGAACCAGAGACAGAGTTACTTACACCCATGACCAAGCTATTCCAACTTTCTGGAAATGAACACAAGATTAGAAGAGCCCTAACCTCATCATCAATGTTCACACTTACCGAACTTAGCTTATTTGTAACCGTATCAAACTCTTTTAAATTATCAGTAACAGATCCACCTTCAGACATCTTCATATTAAATAAATGCTTCATTAGAAATACCTTGTTGGACATCGAGGGTTTTTCATACAGCTTACCCAGTGCGCTCATCAAACCCTCTGTTGTCTTTTCTTTTGAGATATTGAAATCCACCGACGAATCCAAGCTCAGTCGTATTGTTCCCAGAGCCTTTCTGTTAAGAACCTCCCATTCTTCATCCTTCATAGCAACCGTCTATTTTGCTTTTCCTCCCAATGGTAGGAACATATATTTCTGGTACAGATAGTCCTCCATTTGCATCTTCCATGACTGAAAGTTTTGGCCGTTAAACTTCTCGACCTTAAACTTTCCTTCTTCTACCATTGCTCCCACTCGAACCAGAAATCCTAACTTTCTGCGGGTTTATCTGCCAAATAGACCTTCGGCTCTGATACCAATTGTTAGAAAAACAGGATCGCAAAGCAATAACAATAAACAGAAATGAAAATATAATCACACATACACATTACAAGAGAGACACAGATATATCGTGGTTCACCCAACTTGGGCTACGTCCACACTGAAATTGTCAGTCCTTATATTATACCATCCAGCAAGGTGAAGGGATACAACCTGCAGCACAACCAATACACTTCCTCTTCACTCTCTCACAGTCTCTGTTCACGATCTCATATATATTTACAATGCATAAAACCTAATACATCAACCCTAGCCGTATTACAATGTCTTTCTTATAAAGGGAAAATACAATGGGAAAATACCACGGGTTACCCAACACCATGGGCTCGTAAAAAAACCCCAAAAATTTCCTTTGGGGGCTTCGCCCCCGGACCCCCCACACCCCCCCCATTGGGGTGAGTGTACAATCCTTTTACATATCATATAAAGCTGGGTTACAAACACATTTGAATAATAATGTCTCTGAATCTGGATATCAGGCTCCACAACCAACATTCTCCCTAGTCGATGTCCCTTCCGCATGTCAATTATCTTTGATAGTTTCTCTCCTATAACCGCTACTTTGTCCTTTCGCGGAAACAGTCTTCGCACCCTGACTAGTCATTCGACCTCTGGTCGCTGTGGTTTTCCTCGACAGTTTCTCTTCTGCGTTCAGAGCTAACTGGCAGTCTTCGATGACCGCTCTGAATCTTGACATGCTCAATTCATCTTGAATGGCATATTTCAAGCCGTTCACATACCTAGCGATAGCTTCTTCTCCTTCTTTAGTTTGCCCCGACCTTATCGACAATCTGTAGAACTCTTCTGTGTACTCCTTCACAATCATTTCTTTTTGTTGAAAGTTTTTCAACTTCCTGAACAAGGAAATCACATAGTCACCCGACAAGAACTTCCCTTTCAAATTGGCGACCATCCTGTCCCAAGACTTGATTTTTTCCTTGCCCTTCTTGAATCTGTCAGCCTGTACATTGTCTCACCACAATGAGGCATGACCCTTCAACCTCATACATGTAGTCTTAACTCGCTTAGGATCCTTGATCTGCTCTATGTTGAAGTATTTCTCCATCTCTCTGAACCAGTCGATCAAATCTTCTGGATCCAGACTTCTTGAGTAGGTACGAACGTCTATCTTGGTCCGACCTCTCATCTCAATCAGAAGTTTGATGAGTTTTTCCTCTGGTTTTTCTCCTATAGCTTCCCGAGCTTCCACCTCTTTGACTTCCTCATCGCTTTGGTCTAGTGCATCAGAAATACAACCATGCCTTTAGATTTCTTTGATCGATGCGACTTCATTTTTCAAAGTTCACATTGTTCGGACGCACTCGTCGAACATATCACAATCAACAGTGAGTGCTGCGCCACATGCTCTTCGTCCTCGGACATTAACACCTCTATGGGCCATTTTCAACCTCTGAAACTCCCACTCATCCAATCGCAACCGGACTTCAACAAGTCGTGCACAACTCTATCCAACCTCAGTTAGAGCTGTTCAATGCACTTGCAGGATTAATACCACTGATGCTATCCTTGAAATCTTAGGATGCTACAGCTCTGATACCAACTAACGCAAGGCACCTTATGGATAAAGGTTCTTGCTTAACATTACACACGACACAACCACAATGATCACACAAACAAGTTGTAAAACAGGATGCCAGAAGTGGCTTATATTACTTCTACCAATCGGTCACAATGCGGAATAACTGTAAATGCAACTAATAAACTACTTTTCGGCCTCATCCATTACAATGCAGAAGTAACTGTGGTGTGCTCTCTCAGTGTGTTGACCTCACCCTCTCCCGGTTCACTGCGGAACTCTGAGATATGGCTCGATCTTCTGTCATTCGGAAGCTATGTGACTGTTCTCTGCAACCTACAAAACTTCTTCCTGAACTCTGCTCTGCAATTCCAACACAATGGAACTCGGTCCCCTCTCTATGCCAGCGCACATGTCTTCTACCCTGGTTTTGTTGTTCTCGATGTTCACTCCAACACCCGAGACATGCATCCTCCTGCCAGCCGATCCTTCCATGATCATGCAACTGTCAGCTATCCTACTATGCTGCACAGCCTCATCTACCTGCAATAACTCCCATTAACTTCCTTAGCAGCCATGAACAGCTACCAAGTACAGTTTCCTTGACTTTCTACTCTTCTGACCCTGCTACAGTAATCGGTCACATCACCTCAACCATCCCATCGATTTACTCAGTTCCCTGTGGTTCGACAGTCCTCCCCTTCCTTCGCGCTTGGATTCACCAAACATGTCGATATTGCTGTCCAACAACATCTTGACCTTACCGCGACCCGGTGGCAACTTGTCACCTGTCGACACTCACATGTCGATTATCGACCTCTTCCCTTCGGTCGACTACTTCGACAGCTTCCTGCTCGACTTATTGACTTCGACAAGTCCATATGCTTCTTGCACCAGTGGTAGTCGGCACTCCCTATGGTCGGATCCTCATGTCGACCAACTTCGACTGATCTGCCGAGGCTCTGATGCCCCTACATCAGAGAGTAAAAAGACTCTGCACCTGTGTGCGAAGAGATCTATTGTAGAGAAGAGTTTGCAACTGAGTGCGCAAACTGGATGTTAACCCCTTCCAAGAAATATAAGAACAGTTCCCATGGACGTAGCTCCCATCTGGGGGGTGAACCACGTAAATACTTGTGTTATGTGTTTGAATCTATGTTATATTGAATGTTTACGAATGTTTATGCTTATATATGTGTTTTCATATGAATGTGAATGAGAATGATATGATAAGTAGTGGAACATGCATGTATGAACATTGCAAAGTTGTATTAAGTGTGGTAAATGCGTAGTCATAGAAAATGAGCAGTAACAACGATTTAGCGAAGTCTGTAGGTTGTTGAGATCTTCGAAGTGCGCACATACATGTTGGTAACAATCTTCAAAGTAGACATTGAGTAAGCTTCTCATATCCAGCTTGCATAACATAACCACATCACCAGGTTACAGAAACCTGATTATGTAACCACCCATCTTCGCTTTGGGTGAGACTTCAGCCTGCTTGCAGGTTGATGTCGAAAGGGCCAGTGAAGGGGATTTTGTTGGAACAAAGACTAGATGTTAACCTCATAGAACTCGGGTCAGCCCCAAGGAAAGTAGATAAAGAGGAAGTAAACCAACAAACGGTTCCATTGTCGTGCTAAAGAACTGGCAATATGCAATGTTGTTATGTTATGAGACCATGAAGAAGTAAGCATAATGAACAAGTTCTATTACTGCACTAAGAACTGGTAATATGCTATGTGGTATCCGGAAAAGAAAGAAATAGAGAACTGGGTAAGTCAGACAGAACTTGAGTTTGCAAAGAAAGAGAATAGACATCTATGTCTTACCACAGGACAATGGTTGCAGAGGTACATCTTCACTGACCTACATCAAATTTTCTTTGCATCATTCGCTACTGAGTTGCATAGTGGATATCGAGGATAGCAGAATGTAAAAATTGTTTCTAGGGTGGAGAACCTATAGTTTGGAATCTAGAGCTGATTCAGAAGCTTAAAGGCATTGACAACCAAATTTCAAGAGCATTAGACTTTTGGTTGGATATCTTACTAGAAGGCTATGTTATAGAGTTTGTTGTGGACATGTTGAAGTCTTACAACACTGCAGAAGGAGATTTCTTTCAAGGATTTAGAGGAAAGTACCTGAAAAACCTCAGTTTATACATTAAAATGCTACTAGCTAAAAAAGGAGTCTTAAGAATGCAATCAGATTCTTAGGGTTTGAGTCTGTAACGTTTAGTAACACAGATAATGACATAGACGAAGATATTGGTATTTTAAGAAGTGGAAAGAGATATAAAGTTAACAATAGAAAGAGTTCTCGTGAATCCGAACCTCGCACATTCCTACAAACTGAGTTAGGAAGTGATAGAAACTCATATCAGGTTGAGTTTGATACTGAAATAGAACCTAGACGCACTGGTTATCATCTTATTACTCCGTAGAAACTCATAGTTGAGGGCAAAAATATTACTAGTTCGCAAAACACTAGTAGAACTAATACTGTTGGAGAAAATACTCAGAATCAGTCAAGTAGTGGTATACCTTCATTATCTCAGAACACTAGACCTCCTAGAAGAAGAATGGCAGACGACATTAAACTACCTATTTTCAAAGGAATTGGCCTAGAAGATCCAAAGTAGCACTGGTTTCTCTGTGAAGCCGTATGGAACGTTAAGCAAGTACAAGATCATGCTATAAAACAAGCTCAGTTAGTTACCACATTTAGAGACAAAGCTCTAACATGGTTCATGAAGTATTCTATTGGACGGAACAGATCGCTAGTTGATATCAAAACTACACTTATTAGGTAATTCAAGAAACCTAAGTCAGAATCTCAGTGCATCATAGGTTTAAAAGAAATCAAACAAAAACCTAATGAGATTGTATGGGAGTTTGATCAAAAGTTCAAAGCATTATTAGATCAAGTTAGCTTTGAAATAGCACTGCAACAACATCAAGAATGGTTCATAGCTGTTTTGTTGCCCCATATTAGATTATCGTTGATGCAACAAAAGGTAGCATCGCAAACAGAAGCATCAGAGATTACGATGAAGCTAGAAGCTTCGCCCATAGGAGAAACTAGTACAGGTAAGGTACAAATACAAACACAGTTAGCCAACTTGAAATTACAACTACAAGATATGAAGAAAGGAAAAGAAACTAGAGAAGAAGTTTGGTGTACAAAATGTAAAGGAGAAGGACATTCCAAGGAACATTGTCTTGTATTCAGAGACTACATTAATAGTGGATCACCAAACCCATTGAATCAACATCAAGGACCATGGTGTGAGATTTGATGATGTAGAGGACATCGCTCAGAAGACTGTTACCTGCTTCCGAAATATGTACAGACACCAAAGAATCTGTACTGCACATTTTGTAAGTCAGTTGGACACGATGATACCAAATGTATAGATTATGACTCTCATGATAGAAAGAAATCATGATGTCTACAGAGTCCAAGCAGAAACACCGCATAATAATGAAAATGCGAAGGACGAACAAGGCGCATATAGAGGACGTCGTGGATATAGAGGAAGAGGAAGCAACACTCACCAAGGACAAGGAAGAGGTTAGATTGTATGCTATAACTGTGCTCAACCAGGAAATCTAGAAAGAGACTGCCAGAATCCATGCACTACTTGTAAGTATTGTAAATCATTTGACCATGTAGTGACCCCCATTTTCGGGTCCTACTTAAAAAAATTTTAAAACTTAAAACACAATATAAACATTATAATGCATAATCATTAATAAAATTTATCAAATTCGAGAACTAACAAAGACACAAAACATGTTAATGTAGGTCGAATCTGTTGCTGGAGGAGTAGTGTGTATAGAATTGTAGAAAATCAAATAAAAGAATATTTTATTTTTATGAGATTTCAGAAGAAAAAAAAGGGGAAATTGGGGTAGATGTGTGTGTCCATTATACTCGAATGATTATGCTTGAGATTTAAATTGCAAATAATATTCAATTAATAAATTATGGAGCAAAACTAGAATAATACCCATGTAGAGATCACTCCACCTACACCCATTGATTTATGAATTAGAAAAGTGACTGGGGAGACAACAAAGAGATAATTAGGGGATTTATGTGCACACTGATGTGAGTGTGGCACTTGTTACATGAGGTTAAATATTAAGGAATTATTAAATTAAAAATTATTTTTGCATGAGAAGACACATGTCATGCAAGTTTTGGATTACAAAAGAAAGGGATCGAAGGAGAGTCTCTCTCTTGCTCCCTAGTGTTGGATGGGCTACGTAATAGAGATTTATATTGAGTGTGATTCCTTGGAGTTTGGTTGATAGCCTGTCCGGGGGTTGGGAGATCCCATCGGAAGGTCAAGGCTGGTATGTTCTTATGACCCCGAAGCTCAGGGGTGGCTTTGTGATTGATTGCATAAGCCTACGGTTGGGTGGCGAAGCTAACAATTGCTTCACCTATGGTTAAACAAGATTTTTCTTGTGGGATTCTATGGAAGAGGCAGACGACAATGGACAAGATGGATCATATTGACGATGACAGCTACTCCTCCAGCAGCAGATTCGACCTACAATAACAGGTTTTGTGTCTTTGCTAGTTCTCGAATTTGATAAATTTTATTAATGATTATGAATTATATGGTTATATTGTGTTTTTAAGTTTTAAAATTTTCTAAGTAGGACCCAGAAATGGGGGTCACTACAGACCATGTCATTGAAGCATGTCCCATTTCGCAAGGAAAAATGCAAGAGAAAAGACCAGAAGGATAGAACCAGAATATACAGATGATCGCAGCTTAGAAGAGGAACAAGGATCGCAACATTCACGTTGTGACATGAAGTGGAACCGTGACAGGAGATGATATGACAAACGAAGCTTCGACTTCTGAATATCACTTAAACATACAAAAGCCTACTGATGGCACTTGGGTAAGAAAAGCAACTGGAAAAATGCCTGTATTTAAACCCAACCAAGAGAAAGACATTCATGGAAGCAAGGAAAATATTTCAGAATGTGGAACCTTCGACCACAAGAAGTCAATTGGGAAGTGATCAGACACTAATACAAGATATGCCGATCTCGCATGATGGATCGCGAACTTCGCTAGAGCAGATAATCCCTATAACGCAGTCTTTACAGAGTTGCATAAAGTTGATAAGACATGGAAACGCTTTAGGGGAATTACAAAACCTATTGGAAACTTACAAACAATGTAACATAGTGAATGATGCACACAGAGCAGTTCCTCATATCAAGAACCATAGAAGGACGGGAAGAGAAATGAGGCTAAAGGCGCAAATTGGAGATTATGAAATGATCCAGGTCATTCATGACCTAGGCTCAGAGGTGAATGTCCTGACAAAACAAACATGGGAACAAATGGGAAATCCAAAGTTATCTTGGTCACCTATACAATTGAGATTATCCAATAAGCAAAAGGTTATACCCTTCGAGAGATTATCAAGTGTTCCTGTAGACATTGATGGAGTACGAAGTAAAGCAGACTTCAAGGTTATCGAGATCATAGATGACAAAAATCCTTATCCTGCATTTTCGGGGGATTGACTGGGAAATCGACAACCTCTCAATCATCAATCTCAAGAAAAAAACAAATGATGTTTGAAGGACCGGATATTAGGGTCATCGCACCCTTGGATCCTTCACAAGGACCTCGATATATTGAACCAGTCTGAGAAGAATGTAGAGCTCAAGAAATGGATAATATCTACAAGATGACAATAAATCGGGCAGATTACACTAATCCTATGGATGATGGAACATTAAGATGGAGATGTGACACTTCTTGCATATCAAAATCAAATGCAGGAATGGAGAACTGGCAGAGTTGAATGCATGAATTATCAGCAAGATGATGTGCGAATATCACAAAGTCATTACGTTGGATTGGAACAGAGGTAAGTCCAATTCCTACTTATGATGGTTTAGTAAATATCCACGCATTTCTTTATGAATATATAGTATCAATTCTAGGAGAAAATAATTTAGCCTCTCTATATATAGCATTGCGAGCTACACCTGCTAGATGGTGGGATGCACATAAAGAGAACCTGAATACATGGGAATAATGTCAACACATGATGGAAATTAGAACATAATGAGATAGCACAAGAAAAATATAATGGATAGACTGATCCCAAAGATCATATAGAACTTTGTTTGAAAGCATGGATACATACACCTAAGAAAGAATGGGTTCACATGTTTATACACACATTGGATCAAATACCAAAGAATTGGTAGACAGAAGCAGAACTTCGTAGAGGCACAATAGATTGGCACATATTGATAACTGACTTTCAATCCACTTTCAGTTTTGAGGATGATTGTTCGAGTATCAGTGAGGCTCTGCAGGTCATTGAAAAGAAGATATTCAACGATACCCCTTTACCAATATATAAACAACCAGAGTGGGCTATACAGCTTTAGCATGCCCTTGAATGTTATAACTTCGCATTAGATGAAGATGAATATTAAGATCCTCGCGATGTGCATATACTTGAGTCAGAAGGAGAACACGATGTTGAGGGGCATGATTTATAAATTCCAGACTTGAGTAGTCTTGTAAAGAACAGAAGGATCAACATTGGTACTGAGAATGAACCAAAGTTTGCTTCTATTGGGGATTACTGGGATGAAGAAACGGTAGGACATATTGCAGACCTATTGCGTGAATATCAAGATTTATTTCCTACCAATTTTTTATGAAATGAAAGGAATTTTAGGTGACTTGGGAGTTATGAAAATACCTCTCAAGCCAGATGCGAAGCCTATTAAGCAGAGACCTTACAGATTGAATCCAAGATATAAAGAAATGGTTAAGGCAGATATTGATAAGATTCTTGATGCAAGAATTATTGAACCAGTAGAGGAATCCAATTGGATAAGTCCTATGGTAATTCAGGATAAGAAACCTAAAGGTGAAATTAGAATTTGTGTGGACCTCAGAAAATTGAACGATGCATCTTTGCATGACCCATTTCCTACTCCATTCACAAACGAAGTGCTAGATAACGTAGGTGGACATGAGGCATACTCATCCACTGATGGATTTTCTGGATATCATCAGATCAGAATTGCTATAGAAGACAAACGTAAGACCACATTTGCTACTGAATGGGGATCATATTAGTACATTGTTATGCCGTTTGGATTGAAGAATGCACCTGTTATCTTTTTAAGATTTTTTGTAGCTGCATTTAAGGATTATATTCATAAGTTCTTAGAAGTCTATTTTGATGACTGGACAGTATTTGGTCTACTGAAGAACCATTATGCGAACTTAAGAATGATGTTAGCAAAGTATAGACAATACCGGTTTTCCTTGAATCTAAAGAAGAGTGTCTTTTGTGTTCCCTATGGAATTCTATTGGGACACATAGTATGTAAGCAAGGATTGATGGTCGACCCAGCAAAAATTGCAATCATTGTAAATCTTCCAACACCTAACTCCATGAAGCAGTCACGCACTATGTTGGGGCATACAGGATACTATAGAAAGTTTGTCAAAGGATATGTGCAGATCACTGCACCTATGGAGAAATTGTTGAAGAAAGATGCGTAGTACAGTTGGACTGAAGATTGCCAAAGAGGATTGAACACACTGAAAGATAAACTGGTCACAATGCCTATTCTAGTCTTTCCTAACTGAAATAAACCATTTCATGTACACTTAGATGCTTCATCTATAGCACTTGGCATTGTACTATCTCAAACAGGTGAGGGAGGCATCGATCATCCCATTGCATTTTCAAGTAGAAAGATATCTTCAGTAGAAAATAATTATACCACGATAGAAATTAGGGAAGGCTTAGCGATGGTATATGCATTGCAGAAGTTTAGACACTACCTGCTAAGTTCACATTTCTACATGTTTACTGACCATTCATCTTTGAAGTACTTGGTTAAAAAATCAGTGTTAGGGGGGAGAATATGCAGATGGTTGTAACTATTTCAGGAATATGATTTTGAAATCGTAGTGAAACCAAGAATATTGAACGCAAGACCTGACCATCTGTCACGCATTGAGTCAGGCGAAGAACCAAGTAATCTGGAGGATAGTCTACCAAATGCGTAGTTGTTTTCTATCGATATAGAAGATGACTACTTCAGAGATATTATAGAATTTATGACTACAGGATTAGCGCCTACAGAGTTTACTACGCAAAAAAAGAAACAATTAGTGGTAAGAGAAACTGACTTTACCATAATTGTTGGACACTTGTATAAATTAGGACCAGATGAAGTATTGTGAAGATGCGTGCTAGAACACAAAAGACCTAGTATACTAGTTGAAGCACATTCAGGTGTATCTGGAGGACACTACGCAGGAAGAGTTACTGTGCAAACAAATTTGAGATCAGGAAGAAAAACAGAGAAAAAGCATGGCATGATAGACATATCAAGACTAAATTTTTCCAAGTAGGAGACCTTGTCCTCCTTTATGATATAAAATTTATGAAATTTCCTGGAAAATTAAAAATACATTGACTAGGACCATATATTGTTAAACATGTCACTAGTGGTGGCGCAGTTCAGTTAGCCACACTACTTGGAGAAAATTTGAAAGGACTTGTTAATGGGAATAGACTAAAGCCTTATAGGGATGGCCCTACTCTTCCAGATACTAGTTATGCAACACAATAAATTTGTAAGTGTCAAGTGCAGTTGAAATTGGACACTAAAAATTAAATAATAAAGAGTTTGCACACAGTTTTGGTAAAATGAGAAGTTAACATCAAGGAGAGAGAAATGCACAGTGAACCTTGCAATTCACATATTTACTAGCAAAGTAAAAGAGGACTTGCACTGCGAAGTTAAAAGTAAGCAAATAGAAATTTTCAGTGCACCTCGTAGTTCACATGACCACTAGCGAAGTAAAGGAAAACTAGCCATTACAATTTTGATCAGAAAGTAGTCGGTATACAGTACTTTCGGGAACCAGATGTTTCCGCATTTAAGGCATATTCATTCATTGAAGACACATTCAACGAAGGGAAAGGACCAAGATCTACGCAAGATTTGGCCAACGGACATAGCATTTACTGCTAAGTTAGTCATTTTTTGGCACACCTTAGTGTTTAGGTTCCTATAAATAGTAAAGACCGTTTACTTACCGATTTTACCATAAATTTTCATTTTTACTGACTATAAATTTCCAAGTGCTTACCAGTTGAAAGCAATAGTTATCTGACAGTATATGTCTGAGCAGTCGACATTAGAATAAATTTTGAGTGGTTTCAGACATTCTAGTCTGAAAGGAGTTATGAAGATGCCCGTAAATCAATCAGTCCCAGAACGTAGCAGTTCATATAGAAACTCACCAAGGAATCAACCATAGCAGAAGAAAGACAAGCAGAATGCCACTGAACAAGAAAAGCCGAAGGCCGTGAGTGTTTCGAAGCCATTTCCACCAGTAGCGACTCAAGAGAGACCCATATGGCTTATTCCAGAATACATCTCTCCAAGGAAACGAGATGCACCAGAGGTGCTTCTCATGAAGAACCCTCTATATGAGATTCCCATGCCGCCAATGTCAATCCATGTGCAGCTTAAGGAGAATTTTCTCGGTAAAATTCCAGAGTGCAAATTCGCCGAACATGATTTGCTCCAGGACACAAAATTTCCACAATTCCATCCAGATCAATATATGTGCAGAAGGTATGATGAAGTTACTAAGCAAGCAACAATTCAACCGCAGGACTGGATTGCGCCATTGCATCCATCAGGGTTGTTGAACCTACTACGCATCCCACATTTTGATAGAATTCTAGAGCTTACAACAGTGGTGCGCACACTACTTTCATGCACGCAATAGGGATACTTGTGGTTGGACTGCAAGATTGTAACACCCCAAAAATCACTAAAATTAAAAAAAAATTGAAAACAACATTTAATGCTACAATTGCTACGTGCAGAATTAACGGACTTTAACAACTACTAAAAGCAGTAATACACATAAAACAAATTGTATAATTTAACATGTGCAGACTGCAGATTATAAAAATAAATTTGAAAAATGATAATTGCTTTCTCATGTGTTATGGATCTGTTAACTAAATGTTGACGACTTCGTTGTATGTTTTCTGAAGGGGTTCCTACAAGGTGCCCTTGGGTTTACTTAGCTTGATAGCTAAAGCATTGGAACTGTTTCTTTATTTCCCAGATCTGCAGGTAAGGGTTAAATTAATTCCAGTAATTCAAGAACTCTATGTACTTCAGCTAGTCGTCCCTAATTTAAGAAAGAATGTGTACAGTCCAAGCATGAAGGTAAAATCGATGAGAAAAATCAGTCTTTCTTTTAACAGCTCCGGCTATTCCTATCCTACTGTGTGAAGTAAAGATCGAGGTACTTTGTACTAAACTTTTATTTGTAATTGAAACAGAAAAGTGAAAAATGCTACTGTCTTTACAAAACATAATTAAAGTGATTAAGAAATATGAAAGTCCTCCTGATCTGCACAAGTTAGTGACAGCTGGAAACATAAGGAAATATTGACGAGTCTTTTAATGCATATTAACATCAAGCATGTAATAGTAAATAATGAAGTGATAGGAATAATTATTATGTGTCCTTAATGAATAAGGAATCTCATCTTAAAATATTTGATAGCGCAATGTCTTCATAACAATATCATTCTTAAATGTTGTGATACATCATTAAAATTCTAAATCTACGTAACTATTTCAAACATATAGCTGCGCTACTAAATTCATCGTTCTGCTAGCAAAATTATAAGTCTATGATGCAAAAGTTGATGTCCTTCCGGGCCTATGCGACATTATCGCACGTATCCTGAAAACTACTAGACTTTTGCAATATAGATCTACTATGTCACTTAGAGACAATATATAGATTTAAACTGATAAGAGTTGCAAGTGTAAATCCTACCCTATACTATGTTTAAAACAAATGAATATCAACATAATACATAATATTTTAAATCAATTTAAATGTCAATACAATATAATTACAATGTAAACATTTAAATGGCATTATTCTAAACTATATAACTTATAGATATATGATCCTACCTACCATACGATAATGCAACAAAAACTTGGGAAAGAAAAATACTTGACATCATATGTTAGGACATATTAGGTTCTAATCCCAACAGGAATATACAATATAAATCAAACCCGTGTGAACATACATTTGAACATTGAAATAAAATATGTGCACAATATTTAAATATAAACACTATGTTGACACGATGGAATGTAATGCAATAACATGGAAATGTAACCATGACCTATGTTAAACGTTGGAATGTAATATATATATGACATTTAAAATGTAAATATAATACTATGTTAACATATTGGAATGTAACGATAAACTTTACAATAACATACAATGTAAGTTGAATTTTTGGGCTGGTATAATAATGTGACGCTGACAGTGTTAAATGCACTTACAGGTATACACTGGTGAGTTGATACGAGATCACATCTGCATTTAATGCGAGGCTGCAACTCCTTGTGGATTGATGTGTTGGCTCACCCTGGATTGGATCCACGTGATGATAATTGGTGATCCTGCCGAGTTGTTGCTTTTTCCTGCTTGACGTGGCCTCCAACTAGTTTCATAGTTTGAATGTGCATTTAATGTAGTAGATGACCGTAACACGACCTTGGTAAAGTCATTGTCTGTCTGGCACATGCTCGACCGTCGATCTAAGCGATGAAACCTAAACCTAAAGGGTTTGGCTATACCGCCGTTTAGTCTTTGCTTTTGCGTTCATTTGGAGCCTGGTTCTTCGGGAAGAAGGCCGACAGGCCACTGTGATGCAGGGATTTGGCCCTTAGCTTCCCGCTGGTGTCTCTGCGACTCAGTCCCGTCATTTTAATGGTGTAACACCTGCGTGTAAGAGTGGCAAGGTTCGTCGTTTGATAGTGTTACTTCTCTGTGTTTTGAGAGTCGTTCGATTCGAGCATTGAAGATGTTAAACTTTGAGTTTTTGTGAGAGTTGTTTGGTTTGAGCGTTAATAGTGTTGAACTTCGAGTTTTTGAGAGTTACTCTACTCGGCAACAGGGATACTTCTGAATCTGCGACTGTCATTTCATGAGGCGACGATGTCGTCCAATCGAAGGTAAACTTTCGTAGTCGAAAACTCCTGTTACAAAGTATTTGTTTTTTCTTTCGTGTTACGTTTTTGTTTTAAAACAAGTTTTAACCTCAACTTAATGTCTGGACAGGTATCCTGGTTTGCAGTGGATCTTATGGTGCCGATGAAGTATGGCTAGCATAAAAAAAATGGTAAGCCCCAGTGGAAAACCCTCCGTAAGATCTCTGGCAGATGCAGACAACAATGAAGTTGTAACAATTGTGATTTCTTACAGTCGTCAATCTTTAAGAGACATGTGTCTAGTCTTTGCATCTGTAGTAAGGTGCCTTCGGCTACCTGGTAAATGTAATAACGTTTAATTTTAAGTGCTTGTGTTCTTGGTTTCAGTTTCGAGTTGAACTAGCAATGTAGCTCTGTCGAGGGTTTTTAAATCCTCAGTCAAGTTTTGACAATAAAAATGATACCGCTTCAGTTTTCAAGTTAATGTTTATGTTTTGTCTTGATGGGGTTTCGACCCAAGAATAAAACCTGTAACTGGTTCATTTAAATGTCTGCATAAACATGGAAATTCTCTGCTATCATTTCGTTTGCAAGGAAATCTAAACAATAAAAACTTATAACGAGACTATAGTAAAATGCATGCGTTGTGATGTGTGTGGAAAAATAGTAAAAGATGAAGTGTATATTTGTTATCCTGAAATCGTCGTTTTAGTTTTTCCTTTGCCGAAAAAGTAAGAGACTGTAATGAAAAGAAAACTTGGATAACTTGAAATGTTTTTATGGAAAGGTTATTGCCCTTGGTTATTTGACCAGAATGTTCACTGTACTTCGTTCTTAGATACTGTAGAAAATAAAAACAACAAAAAAATGCTAGCTCTATTGATACAAGGGTTTGTGAAATGATAATTAGGGTTTAGGGTTTTTGTACAGTATAATGGAAAACAAATGCAGAACTTCATTAGATACAAAAAAAATGCATTTCTATTCTGTATAACAGTAAATGATTATGCAGTGAATAGAACACAGTTAGCTTGACAAAAACAATTATATGGAAATGTAAAAATACGGAGTAGAAATGATGTCATTATTTAGTATAAATACTGTTGTCAAAACAACCACTAACAGTAGGAAAAATTTAAGGAAATAAACAAAGTTATTCCTTTCATCAATCTTGGTAAATTACCTATCATATCATTCTTTATTAATTTATCTATGTCCTAGAGTACGATGCTATTCCTTTTTGCATGGGGATAAATGCAGAAACTATTTTATTCAATCAAATCAATTTCATTTAGAATTATTAATTTACTCAGGAAACTGAAATAGCTTATAAAATAAAACAATAAAAGTTAATATGTAACAAAACTCTAAGATATATGAAAATAGATAAGATAATGGAACCTGTAGATGAAGATAAGACCGACAAACACCCAAGGAGGCTTGTTCCTGAAGCAGCTCAACTGTTGGCTTCTTGTGAACCCCCGAGCCTGATTACTGAACCAATAAGTGGGTGGAATCTATGTAGAAGCAAGGCACTCAAAAATTCCTTCTGCACTTAGCATCAACCTCCTGAAATAACATGCCTTCTCCACTCAGCATTAACCTCCTGAACTCAATAAGAGTTTGGCAAACTCACAACATGGTCAACAACATAGCATATCCCCTCATCAAATCTCTTGGGTTCAAACACAACAAACCCCAAGGTAAATTTCCTCGTCAGGAAAAGTGATGAACCCCAGTTCAAAATTTGATGGCTATTATATAGACTGCCTAGGTCTTTAGTGGTCCGTTTGGAATAAATGAGCCTCAAGCTCCAGTCCCATCTTTCAGGGCACTATGACCACATTTCAAGGGAGTTGTCCCATACCAACAGCTAGTTAGTTGCATCATGATGCTGCCACTTGTCCATTTCCTTCTACCCCAAATTCCATTCCACCTAGTGGATCAATAACCACTCTTTCAACAATCCTCTTAGGTGTTTGTCTCCTATTTTATTTATTTAATAATAATATATTGTGCAATTTACAGTCATCCTTGGACATCTGTCCACATAAAACTTTACAATAAAAGTTATCATAATATTTTCTTAACACAAAATGTTTTCCAACAAAAAGGGTATCTTACAAACACCCCTTCTTAAGCTCAACATCATCCTCGATGTTGCTTATTCATCATCAAGTTCCTCATGGAACAGAACTGGATATGCTGCCCACATATTACTTTCCAGTTCCCAAGTAGCTTCATCATGGCTAAGGTGCTTCCATTGCACCTTTACATGCCCTATGGTGCGATTCCAAAGCATAATTTCCCTCAGGTCGAGAATACAATCCGGTTCCACCTGAAAATATCCTTCGGGTTTCACCTGTATGTCATCCCAATTCAACACATGAGTAACATCATGCACATACTTCTTTAAAACAGAAATGTGAAAAATATTATGGATTTTGAAATTATATGGCGATGCCAATTGATATGCAACAGCTCCTATCCTTGATAGGATTTCGAATGGTCCACAATACCTTGGTGCTAGTTTAGCACAACTCCCAAGCTTCAAAGAACTTTTATTGGGTTTTACCTTTATAAAAACATGGTCTCCTACCTGAAATTCTCTTTCAGTGCGTTTCAAATCAGCATAGCTTTTCTGCCGATCTTAGGCAACCTTTAAGTTACCTTGAACCTGTTTCACGGTTAACTCCATTTCTTTCAAGAAATCTGGTCCTAACATCAATCTGTCTGCAGGGTTATCCCAAGAAATAGGAGTACAACATTTCGTCCATACAAAATTTCAAATGGACTTAACTTAGCAGATGCTTGATAATTATTGTTGTAGGCGAATTCTGCTAAGTGTAAGAAATCTTCCCATTTAGATGGTTGATCTTTAACATACAACCTTAACATATTTTCTAAAATTTGATTTACCCTTTCTGTTTGACCATCAATTTGTGGGTGGAAAGAAGTACTGAAATTTTAGTTTAGTATTTAATCCTTTAAACAATGTTGTCCAAAAATTTCCGGTGAACTTAGAGTCCCGGTCTGAAATAATTACCTTTGGAATTCCGTGTAAGCGAAAAATTTGCTTCATGAAAATATCTGCAATGTTAGAAGCCTTGAAAGTAGTTTTAACAAGAATAAAATGAGTAGCTTTACTAATTTTATCAACAACAACCATGATTGAATCATTCTGCTTCTGATTTTTAGGAAAACCTGTAATAAAATCAATACTTATAATCTCCCATTTCCATCCCGGAATTGGCAATGGCTGCAATAGTCCAGTTGGATGTTGATGTTTAGCCTTAATTGTCTGACAATCAAAACACCTAGCTATGTACTCATCCACTTCATTCTTTATGTTAGGCCAAAAATAATCCTTTCTCAACATAGTTATCATTTTCTGATAACCGGGATGTCCTGAATAAGGACTTTTATGAGCTTCATAAAAAATAAGCAGCTTAACTTTCGATTCATTAGGTACATAAATTCTGTTTTTATAAGTCAGCCTTTTTCGTTAATGCTGAAATCTGTAATTAAATTTTCAGATACATTTTCAGCCACTTTAGCATGCAAATCTTGATAATTTTTATCTTGATTAATTCCTTCTCTAATCTGATTTTCCATATCAGTTTTAAAAGTATTGATTGCTGCCACAAAACTTAATCTTGCATTTCTGCTCAAGGCATTAGCAACCTTATTTTCTTTTCCATTAATGTGATGGATCTCAAAATCATACTCGCTAAGGAAAGCTAACCACCTAGCTTGCCTTGCGTTAAGATTTGTTTGATCCATTAAATACTTTAAGCCTTTATTATCAGTCATTAAGATAAATTTTCTTCCGATCATGTGATGGCGCCACATTTTAAGTGCGTGTATTACAGCTGCCAACTCAAGATCATAGGTTGCATAATTCTTTTCATGTATTTTTAACTTCCTTAACTCAAAAGCAATTGCATGACCTTCTTGACTTAAGACCCCTCCAAGTCCTTCATTGCATGCATCAGTGCATACTACGAAATCTTTATTGGGATCAGCAATTTTCAAAACCAGTGCGGTTGTTAATAATTCTTTTAACTTATTAAAACTTTCTTTACACTTTTGATCCCATACGAATTTCTTCCCTTTCTTCTGCAAAGAAGTGATGGGGTTAGCAATTCTAGAGAACCCTTCAATAAACTTTCTATAATAACCCGTTATTCCCATGAATGACTGTACATCAGTTACGTCTTTAGGGACGGGCCATTCATTGATTTCTTTTATTTTATCAGGATCAACAGAAATACCATCTTTA
Organism: Larix kaempferi; assembly: GCA_027924585.1. Taxonomy (NCBI): domain Eukaryota; kingdom Viridiplantae; phylum Streptophyta; class Pinopsida; order Pinales; family Pinaceae; genus Larix; species Larix kaempferi. The sequence goes on from BSBM01000893.1 coordinate 18,059,674, forward strand.
GAAATTATATGACCCAAATACTGAATTTTATCTGTATAAAAATCACACTTATTGAACTTAGCGTAAAGCTAATGTTCTCTAAGTATTTGTAAAATGATTTTTAAATGTTCGTCATGCTCTTCTTTAGTTTTGAGTAAACCACAATATCATCAATGAATACCACTACGAACTTATCCAAATATTTATGCAGAATGTTGTTCATTAAACACATGACCACTGTTGGTGCGTTGGTTAGCCCAAAAGGCATAACTACGAACTCGTAGTGTCCATAATGCGTTCTAAATGCAGTTTTGAATATGTCCTCGTCTTTTATCCAGACTTGATGATAACCCGACCTTAAATCAATTTTAGTGAATATCTTTGCTCCGCGTACTTGATAAAATAGATCATCTATGCGGAGTAAGGGACATCGGTTCTTAATTGTCATTTTATTAAGCTGACGGTAATCAATGCACAAACGCATGGTACCGTCCTTCTTTTTAACAAATATTACTGGTGCTCCCCAAGGGGACACACTGGGCCTTATGTAGTTTTTATCTATTAATTCTTTTAGCTGAGATTTTAACTCATTTAACTCCGGAATATTCATCCTATAGGGAGCCTTCGAGTTTGGTACTGCACTGGGAACTAACTCGATGGTGAAATCAAGTTCCCTTTTCGGAGGTAATCCTGGAATTTCTTCCGGGAATACGTCAGAAAAGTCTTTAAGGATGGGAATATCCTCTAGTTTTAACTTGTCTTCTTTAGATGTACACTCATCATTAATGGCATTAACAGCAAACATTTTACAGCCTTTTCTGGCAGCTCTCTTTACTTGTAGGGCGGAAATATGCCTTACGAAAATCTTCCTATGAATTCCTTTTACTGTTTCTGTATTACCTTCATTATTTACACATGTAAAAGATTTGTCATAACAATTCAGTAAAAATCTATGATGTTCAAGCCAATCCATACCAATCAACAAATCATATGACCCTAAGGGTAAAATATTCAGATTAATTTGCGTTTTCAGCTGACTTAAAAATACTTCACAATTCTTGACATAATCAGTAACTTTTCTTTTGGTCCCTGTTGCAAGCTGAACTAACCATGCATTACCAAATTTCTCTGTTTTTAACTTGCAACGGTTTACTAAAGTAGGTGAAATATAACTCAGATTTGCACCTAGATCTATTAGAATAGAAATAGACTCATTCTGTATCATACCTTCCATTTTGACCATGGATGTTTGATGGTCCGCTTGACGGTTCTCCAGTGTTTCATTTATCCTAGGCATTTCTCTTGCGATATATCCAACTGTAGGTTCTGCTTGCATAGTGTGAATATTGTTGGTTGTCCTCTTGTTGCGTGGGAAATCTGCTCTCTTATGTAGTCCGCCACATTCATAGCACTTTATGGGTCCTTTATGTTCAGCATACCTGTTGTTGTTATTATTGTTATTGCTGTGATTATTATTGTTGGGTACGTTTCTTGCAGTAGTAAAGTTCTGAGATGCATTATTTCTGTAATTATTAGGAAAATTTATGTTATTAAATTTTTTCTTAAAACCTCCAGAATTATGATTAAAATTCTTCTTTTTATAGTCAAACTGATTAGTTTTACTGCCCTTCCAGCCAGTTGTTCCTTCTCTTTTTCTGTTTTGATCAAAACAAAAATTTCCCTTTCTCATGGCCTCTTCCTAAGTGGAAGGATTATCATACTCAATACAGTCTTTTATATTAAAAGGTAGACAACTGAGAAACCTTTGCACTTTAGGCTTTTTCTCGACCATATAAGGCACATACCTCAGCAAGCTAAGGAACTTGCTGCACAGTTCTTTCATGTTCATTGTACCCAACTTTAAATCGTAAAACTCCTTCTACTTATTTTCAAAATATTGCTCCGACAAAAACTTCTTTTTAAACAAACTTTTAAACATATTCCAAGTTACTTCTCTTTCTTTTATACTCTTAATTCTTTTAAGATCCTGCCACCAAATATCTGCCTTCCCGGTCAGATTGTAAATAGCCATCTTGGCTTTTAGCTGAGAAGAGTAGTCGTAAATATTAAAGTACTTCTTCATTCCAGACAACCAAGCTTCTATTGTCTCACCCTTCTCACTTTCGCCATTAAAGGTGGGTGGCTTAATCTTTTTAAATTCACCAGTAATATGTTCATGATATTTATGTTTTCTCTTTTTAGAGCAACATTCACTGTTGTTGCTGTTATAATTAAGATCATCATTACTTGAATCAGATTTAGAGGATGAGTAACTATTCCTTCTATCATTTCGTGTCTTCTTATGCTTATGTTGGCGGGACATTATTTCAGAATCAACCTTCATTTCTGATTTTTTGCCTCTTTCATCACTATGACAATCCCTTTTCAAATTATGTTGTAATTTTTCCTGTACCTTAAGGATCCGTTCATTTTCTTCTTTAACAGCTTTTAACTCAGCTTTTAAATCCTGTATAGTGCGTAAAATTTCAGAAGACTGGTTATTTAATTCAACATAGATTCCTTCAGAATTATTATGATTAATACGTTCATTACGAGGAGATCTATCCTCTGCTGACTCTTCTGGTAATTCCATACTTGCAATTTAAAGGTCAATATGTTCTGTGCAAAAATAAAATTGAATTACAAAGTTAGTAACATAAACTTTCTGATTTGTTTTTTTGTTTGTGTGCATGAGCCAAATCAGGCCTAGAGTTTGAACTTGCGCTCTGATACCACATGTAACACCCCAAAAATCACTAAAATTAAAAACTTTTGAAAACAACATTTAATGCTACAATTGCTACTTGTGGAATTAACGGACTTTAACAAACTACTAAAAGCAGTAATACACATAAAACAAATTGTATAATTTAACATGTGCAGACTGCAGATTATAAAAATAAATTTGACAAATGATAATTGCTTTCTCATGTGTTATGGATCTGTTAACTAAATGTTGACGACTTCGTTGTATGTTTTCTGAAGGGGTTCCTATAGGGTGCCCTTGGGTTTCCATAGCTTGATAGCTAAAGCATTAGAACTGTTTCTTTCTTTCGCAGATCTGCAGGTAAGGGTTAAATTAATTCCAGTAATTCAAGAACTCTATGTACTTCAGCTAGTTGTCTCTAATTTAAGAAAGAATGTGTACAGTCCAAGCATGAAGGTAAAATTGGTGAGAAAAATCAGTCTTTCTTTTAACAGCTCCGGCTATTCCTATCCTACTGTGTGAAGTAAAGATCGAGGTACTTTGTACTAAAATTTTATTTGTAATTGAAACGGAATAGTGAAAAATGCTACTGTCTTTACAAAACAATAATTAAAGTGATTAAGAAATATGAAAGTCCTCCTGATCTGCACAAGTTAGTGACAGCTGGAAACATAAGGAAATATCGACGAGTCTTTTAATGCATATTAACATCAAGCATGTGATAATAAATAATGAAGTGATAGGAATAATTATTATGTGTCCTTAATGAATAAGGAATCTCATCCTAAAATATTTGATAGTGCAATGTCTTCATAACAATATCATTCTTAAATGTTGTGATACATCATTAAAATTCTAAATCTACGTAACTATTTCAAACATATAGCTACGCTACTAAATTCATCGTTCTGCTAGCAAAATTATAAGTCTATGATGCAAAAGTTGATGGCCTTCCGGGCCTATGCGACATTATCGCACGTATCCTGAAAACTACTAGACTTTTGCAATATAGATCTACTATGTCACTTAGAGACAATATATCGATTTAAACTGATAAGAGTTGCAAGTGCAAATCCTACGCTATACTATGTTTAAAACAAATGAATATCAACATAATACATAATATTTTAAATCAATTTAAATGTCAATACACTATAATTACAATGTAAACATTTAAATGGCATTATTCTAAACTATATAACTTATAGATATATGATCCTACCTACCATACGATAATGCAACAAAAACTTGGGAAAGAAAAATACATAACATCATATGTTATGGACGTATTAGGTTCTAATGCTAACAAAACTATACAATATAAATCAAACCCGTGTGAACATACATTTGAAGTTTGAAATAAAATATATGCACAATATTTAAATATAAACACTTGTTGACACGATGGAATGTAACGCAATAACATGGAAATGTAACCATGACCTATGTTAAACGTTGGAATGTAATATATATACGAAATTTAAAATGTAAATATAATACTATGTTAACATATTGGAATGTGACGATAACCTTTGCAATAACATACAATGTAAGTTGAATTTTCGGGCTGGTGTAATAATGTGACACTGACAGTGTTAAATGCACTTGCAGGTATACACTGGCGAGTTGATAGGAGATCACATCTGCATTTAATGCGAGGCTGCAACTCCTTGTGGATTGATGCGTTGGATCACCCTGGATTGGATCCATGTGATGATAATTGGTGATCCTGTCGAGTTGTTGCTTGTTCTTGCTTGACGTGGCCTCCAACTGGTTTCGTGGTTTGAATGTGCATTTAATGTAGTAGATGACCGTAACATGGCCTTGGTAAAGTCGTTGTCTGTCTGACACATGCTCGACCGTCGATCTAAGCGATGAAACCTAACCCTAAAGGGTTTGGCTATACTACTGTTTAGTCTTTGCTTTTGCATTCATTTGGAGCTTGGTTCTTCGGGGAAGAAGGCCGACAGGCCGCTGTGGTGCAGGGTTTTGGCCCTTAGATTCTCGCTGGTGTCTCTACGACTCAGTCTCGTCGTTTTAATGGTGTAACACCTGCACGTAAGAGTGGCAAGGTTCGTCGGTTGATAGTCTTACTGCTCTGTGTTTTGAGAGTCGTTCGATTCGAGCGTTGAAGATGTTAAACTTTGAGTTTTTGTGAGAGTTGTTTGGTTCGAGCGTTGATAGTGTTGAACTTCAAATTTTTGAGAGTTAATCTACTCGGCGACAGGGATACTTCTGAATCTGCGACTATCGTTTCATGAGGCGACGTTGTCGTCCAATTGAAGGTAAATTTTCGTAGTTGAAAACTCCTGTTACAAAGTATTTGGTTTTTCTTTTGTGCTACGTTTTTGTTTTAAAACAAGTTTTAACCTCAACTTATTGTCTGGACAGGTATCCTGGTTCGCAGTGGATCTTATGGTGCCGACGAAGGATGGCTAGCATAAAAAAAATGGTAAGCCCCGGTGGCAAACCCTCCATAAGATCTCTGGCAGATGCAGACAACAATGAAGTTGTAATAGTTGTGATTTCTTACAGTCGTCGGTCTTTAAGAGACATGTGTCTAGTCTTTGCATCTGTAGTAAGGTGCCTTCAGCTACCTGGTAAATGTAATAACATTTAAGTTTAAGTGCTTGTGGTATTGGTTTCAGTTTCGAGTCAAACTGGCAATGTAGCTCTATCGAGGGTTTTGAAATCCTCGGTCAATTTTTGACAATAAAAACGATACTGCTTCAGTTTTCAAGTTAATGTTTATGTTTCCTCTTGATGGGGTTTCAACCCAAGACAAAAACCTGTAACTAGTTAATTTAAATGTCTGCATAAACATGGAAATTCTATGTTATCGTTTCCTTTGCAAGGAAATCTAAACTATAAAAACTTATAACGAGACTATAGTAAAATGCATGCGTTGTGATGTGTGTGGAAAAATAGTAAAAGATGAAGTGTATATTTGTTATCCTGAAATCGTCGTTTTAGTTTTTCCAGAATGTTCACTGTACTTTGTTCTTAGATACTGTAGAAAATAACAACAAAAAAATGCTAGCTCTGTTGATACGAGGGTTTGTGAAACGATAATTAGGGTATAGGGTTTTTGTACAGTATAATGGAAAACAAATGCAGAACTTCATTAGATACAAAAAAAATGCATTTCTATTCTGTATAATAGTAAATGATTATGCAGTGAATAGAACACAGTTAGCTTGATAAAAAAAATTATATGGCAATGTAAAAATACGGAGCAGAAATGATGTCATTATTTAGTATAAATACTGTTGTCAAAACAACCACTAACAGTAGGAAAACTTTAAGGAAATAAACAGAGTTATTCCTTTCATCAATCTTGGCAAATTGCCTATCATATCATTCTTTATTAATTTATGTCTGTACTAGAGTACGATGTTGTTCCTTTTTGCATGGGGAAAAATGCAGAGACTATTTTATTCAATCAAATCAATTTCATTCAGAATTATTAATTTACTTAGGAAATTGAAATAGCTTATAAAATAAAACAGTAAAAGTTAATATGTAACAGAACTCTAAGATATATGAAAATAGATAAGATAATGGAACCTGTAGATGAAGATAGGACTGGAAAACACCCAAGGAGGCCTGTTCCTCCCAACCTATTCCAGAAGAAGTAGCTCAACTACTGACTTCTTGTGAACCCCCTAGCCTGATTACTGAACCAATAAGTGGGTGGAATCTATGTAGAAGCAAGGCACTCAAAAATGCCTTCTGCACTCAACATCAACCTCCTGAAATAACATGCCTTCTCCACTCAGCATCAACCTCCTGAACTCAATAAGAGTTTGGCAGACTCACAACATGATCAACAACATAGCATATCCCCTCATGAAATCTCTTGGGTGCAAACACAGCAAACCACAAGGTAAATTTCCTCGTCAAGAAAAGTGATGAACCCCAGTTCAAAATTTGATGGCTATTATATAGACTTCCTAGGTCTTTAGTGGTCAGTTGGGAATAAATGAGCCTCAAGCTCTAGTCCCATCTTTCAGGGCACTATGACCACATTTCAAGGGAGTTGTCCCATACCAACAGCTAGTTAGTTGCATCATGATATTGCCACTTGTCCATTGCCTTCTACCCCAGATTCCATTCCACCTAGTGGATCAGTAACCACTCTTTCAATAGTCCTCTTAGGTGTTTGTCTCCTATTTTATTTATTTAATAATAATATATATTGTGCAATTTACAGTCATCCTTGGACATCTGTCCACGTAAAACTTTACAATAAAAGTTATCATAATGTTTTCTTAACACAAAATGTTTTCCAGCAAAAAGGGCATGTTACAAAGATAGACATTAACATCGATCTCATCTACCGGATCACGCACTTGTGTAAACGGGGTGTTGATCCTGCAGCTGAGTTCATTGGGAAGAATAAGGATAAAGAGTTGGCTACAAGGATGAAGAGCGAATTCGAAATATCCAAAGGAAGTCGTTGTTACACAACCTCTAGGATCAAATATCAAGACAAGCGGTTCATAGTCCAGCTCCTTGCAAGAAATATCCTGAGGAAATGCAGACCGAATGAGGTACCGGCTGCTGCAGTATCCTTAGCTACGAAGGCTAAGGATGGCTTTCAGCTCAACTGGGCGAGCTACCTATTGAACGAATTTTTAGAAGACATCCGCGATACACAGGAAAATGGAGGTCAGTTCCACTATAGTTGGTTACTGGTACTGGTCGCCTTTGTAGGATGGAAGGAGCCTCGCTATCAGCATAATGTCCCGGTATTCGTTGGAGACTGTCGTGGACCGAGGTTTGCGAACATGTGGGCAAACTCAAAGCCAGATCCACAAAGGGAAAACAACATACAGTTGCTTACTTAATTTGAGCAGTTATGCGAAGTCATGCAAAGGACTCTGCGTATCACTAAGGAAGTGACAGATCGCTATATCCGGAAGATGATTTTCAAAGACAGATTACACTTCATTTACATTCAGCCATGAGTACAGATTACGCATCCTCAATGGTTTGAAGGACTATATAAGCTAGAGACACAGAAAATCGATTTGATTATGGAAGACTTGCCACCAAAATGGAAGGTTGATGCGCCAACCACACTGATCACCACTTCAAAAGAAAGCGAAGCGGGAGATCTGCAATCCCAAGGTGATGATACAACAAGCGCGCAGAACCCAGAACCAGTTCAAGGTGCATAACGATAACAAGCTACTGGCTTGTCAGCAGGTGAGAAAAGAAAGGAACGCGACACAGCCGTGCCAGAAGGAACGCAAAGGAAGAAGACGAAAGATACTAAGCTTCCACTCGATGCACAGTTGCATGATGATGACTATGATTGCATCGCAGACGGAGTGTCAACGCATATTGAAGAAACACTTGCATTGAAGGAAAGCAAGCAAGAAGCAGTGAAAACAGGCATGATTGAGAGCCTCGCAGAACTGAAGAGTCTAGTAGCAAGGGTTGAACAAGTCCAGCGAGACTTGGTGAAAGAACCAGATTCTGATGATCGGTCAAGAGAAACAAGCCAAATAAAGAGAAAGGTGCATGCCTTAAAAATGAGACCTCTGCTAGTCAGAATTGAATCGATGAACGTCATATTCCCAACATACGAACTCACTGAAGGTGAAAAGTAGCTCGCACACCTATATATTAATGTTGGGATGTTTCCCATCGAGGGATTACATAATCTGCATCTGTAGGTTGTGGAAGAAATCCGGGATAGAGACATAGTCTCTTATAACCAGCATCTAAAGCTAGAGGAAAGCTACAAAGACCTAAAGGATGAATGTGCACTAAATACCAAGGAGTTAGCTTATGCGCAAGAGAAGCAAAAGAAGTTGAAGAAAGTTGTTGCTGAAGTTTGTGCAAAGATACCATATTGCCCAGAAGAGCCTGAGGTAGAAGCCACTATTTTGAGGATTGGTGCCGCCGTAGACAACCTCAAAACTATTATGGTAAATATGGAGATTGGATATAAGGAGCATATTTATTACTTAGAATCTTGACAACAATCTGGCACCTCACAGCAAGATAAAGAAGCAAGAGATGCAGAATTGAAGGCTTCCAAAGAAAACATCTCCGCATAGATGTCAAGACCTACTTGATGAAATTATGAAGGTATGGGCTATAATGCAGGAAGAACCTGAGTTGCAGAAAATCCAGGACGAGGTACAACAACGGCATAAAGATCTCAATTCTATGAACAGGGCTATGAAGGATTTTACACCAAGAAAAAGAATCCAGAAGTTTGTAGAGAAGAAGGAACTTCAGAAGGAGTTGGCAGCATTAAGGGAAAAGGAATCTGAAATCTCATCGAAGTTACAACCAATGCTGGAAGAGGCGTTTGCAATTTCTGAAGAAATTGAGAAGAAGTTGCAAGAACACCGGACAACAGAAATCACTATGAAGAAGCAACTTCTAGAACCCATCTCAGGGGAGATGCTCGAAACAATTAAGGAGTTTGAGCAAGAAGCCAAGGAAACAGTTGCGAAGTTAAGTGCAACTTTTCAAGAGTTCGTTTCGAAATCAAACATCTTAGAGGGTGCGTAGATGGAATAGCCCAGTCAAAGTGGCTCAGGGACGAGATACGAGTAAGTGTTAGGGGCCTATTGGGCGAAGCCCAAATGGAAGAAGTTTTGATGGAGAAAGTACAAAGTTAGGCGAGGCCTAACATCGACCAGTTTTGGGAGAAACAACTCCGCAATTCCCGAGATCAGGGTATGGAGCGCAACAAAGTGGTAGATAAGGATTTGTCCCCTTAGTAAATGCAAAGTAGTAAGGACCAGTGAAGTAGTTGGAGCAGTTATGAATGAAGCAGAATATTGTCAGCAGTAGAAGCAAAGAGTAAAGAAGTGGGATGGTGTAAAGGACACACCACTGTAGTGTCAGAGCCGCGCGGTCAGAATTGTGACTTTCAAAGAAGCGTTAGAGACATAGGAAGCGGTGCAAAAGGACAACAGAGCTCTAGTGAAGTAAAGACAAAGCGTGGTCAACAGGAGAGCCATGCCATTTTGGGTTTAAGGGTACTATGGGGGTTGGCCCATAGTTATTGTAAAGATGTGATCTTCATGCATAATCTATAAAAGGGGCAATTTTGTATAAGGAAGGGTTGGATTTTTATTATTGTAGATCTATGCCGAGAGAGATCTAAGAGAGGAAAAATACTATGCAGTTGTGTGCGCAGAGATCTATTGTAGAGAAGAGTCTGCAGCTGAGTGCACAGACTAGAACTGTTAACCCATTCCAAGAAATATAAGAACATTTCTCGTGGACGTAGCTCCCATCTGGGCGGTGAACCACGTAAATACTTGTGTTATGTGTTTGAATATTTGTTATATTGAATGTTTACGAATGTTTATGCTTATATATGTGCTTTCATATGAATGTGAATGAGAATGATATGATAAGTAGTGGAACATGCATGTATGAACATTGTGAAGTTGTATTAAGTGTGGTAAATGCATAGTCATAGAAAATGCGCAGTAACAACGATTCAACTAAGTATGTAGGTTGTTGAGATCTGGGAAGTGCGCAAATACATGTTAGTAACAATATGCGAAGTAGACACTGAGTAAGATGTGCATATCCAACTCGCATAACATAACCGTGCATCACCAGGTTATAGAAACTTGATTCTGTAACCACACAAATTCGCTTCGGGTGAGACTTCAGCCTGCTCGCAGGTTGATGCCGAAAGGGCTAGTGAAGGGGATTTTGTTGGACCAAAGACTAGAGGGTAACCTCGCAAAACCCAAGTCATCCCCAAGGAAAGTAGATAAAGAGGAAGTAAACCAACAGAAACCCTAATTCAGAAGCCTGAAAATCCAGTTGCGGGACAAAGCCTTTTGGTTGTAACCCTAAGGAGATCCAAGCGTGGATGACAGAGTAGAAGAGAGAGAAAAGGTTGGAACCACTTGATAAACCCAGTGAAGGTTGTTCGATTGAGTTTAACATGTCTGTAGATTTGTGGTTGAGCTCACTGGCTTAGCTTCCTCCTCCTTTGTCTCTTGGCATGCTTGATAAACCCAACTGTGTGTTGGCTTAGCATGACTGTTGGTGAGAAACCAAGGCTGTGAGTAAACCTGGTTAGTTTCTCCTTAGTGGATACATAGTCCCATCTCGGGGGTGGTCTCTAAGTGCTGAAAGAATACAAGCTGGGAAGATACCTATGGTTGGGTTGGAATGTTGCAGTCTATAGCCAGTTGCTTGGTGATTTCATCTTAAAGATAAGTGTGCTTTGTGGTTCAAATTATGCCCATTTTACATAAATACATGTTACATATATGCATTTTTTTTGTTTATGTCAGAATGCATAGATTGATCCAGCTGAATAATAGAACTGAATTCCCGTGCATTATGTTGTATATGCCTATGATGAAATGCTGGTACATGCGTTCTGGGTGTGTGTTAATATGGTTTAATTCTGTTATGTATGTTATCTTACCATGCTTCTGCAGATCTGCATTCTTATTTTGTAATGTCATGAATTGTTCTTTGATGAATAAGGATAAGAGTTGTAAAGACCCAGAATGTTCAGAATGTTCAGAATGTTCAGTTAGGGCTTTGGGGGAGAAATAGACACCCCCTGTTGTGTTCACGTTCCCTCTGTGGGTCAGATGAAGGGAAGGGTCATGACAAAGTGGATCAGAGCTCTTTATAGAGTGGTGAAGAGGTATGGATGAGGTTTGGGGAAACATTTTGGTCTGATGAAGGACAAGTTAGAGTTCTCGGGTATGGCATAGGATCACACCATTTCATATTGCTTGCCCATAGCTTTCCAACGATACCAAGTTTTTCCAAAAATGGACTTAGGATGAGGAAGATATTGGTCTAAGAAGTTGGCGGTAACAGGAGCATATGGACGACTTCCGACTTTCTGAACCAACATTGCGGAAGTTGGAGGCGTGATTTCTTCAGAGTTGCACGCCGCGGTTCCGACTTTCTAACTCTTGCAAGGTGGATTCTAGATTGCAGAAGTCAGAGGAGTAATTTTTCCGGAATTGTGAGCTTGGTGTTCTGACTTCCGACTCCCGCATCCCGCATTGCAGATTGCAGAAGTTGGAGGCGTAAATGTTCGAAGTTGTGAAATTTGGTGTTTCAACTTTTTGACTCTCGCATCGCGGATTGCGGATCGCAAAAGTCGGAAGCGTAAATATTTGAATTTGTGAATTTGACGTTCCGACTTTCTGAATCCTGCACTGCATATTGTGGAAGTCAGAGGCGTATTTCTTCGACAATGTGCATTTGGTGTTTCGACTCCTGCATCCCGCATTGCGGATTGCGGAAGTCGGAGACGTAAATCTTCGAAGTTGTGAAATTTGGTGTTCCAAATTTCTGACTCCTACATCACGGATTGCGGAAGTCAGAGGCTTAAATATTCGAAGTTGTGAATTTGGCATTCCGACTTTCCGAATCCTGCATCGCGGATTGCGAAAGTCAGAGGCGTATTTCTTCGACGCTGTGCATTTGGTGTTCCGACTTTCCAACTCCCGCATTGCGGATTGTGGAAGTCAGAGGTGTAATTATTGAAGCGATGCATTGGGGTGTCGACTTCCGACTCTTGACTTGCGGATTGCGAATTGTGGACCGAATTTATTGTGGTTGTGCAAAAGTGCATAGTTTGGGAAAAAAAATATAAAAAAATTAGTAGGTTACTTCTAAGGAGCTCCCCCATCACCTCTAAAGGGAACCGATGGGACCAGGGACCTTACATGCTATGTAACAAATTTCCAAAAATAGTATAAATAGAACAAAGAGAAGACTCAATGCCTCAATAATGAAGAACATATATGAATAGAAAACCACTTCGAGGGGGAAACCTTCTTATACAGTGTCCTAAGTACACAAGACAAGACAAGACAAGGCAAGATACTCAAATATATAGGAGATTAAGAGGTACAATTACAACTCACTGACCCAATCCAACATAACTAATATAACCATACGAATAAAAATTACAACTAATGGACCAAATATGACATCAAAACTAATGCAATGCACCCCAATATAGTGGGAAATGTGCCCTCATTTAGGGTTTAACATGCCCCTCCCCTTCAGACAAGTGTTGTCCTCAACACTTGATTACTTGTGGATGCTTCTATATAAAGGATTCATTTTCCCATGTCAAATATTCAACTAGCAAGTTCTTCAACTTGATGAGGTACTAAGTAATAGCTCGATTTCGTAGCTGTTTGGTCCTTACTTAAGTTATTTTTTCAGGTTCCAATATGAATTTTCCTTATTCATCAAGCTCCGAAAATAATATTTGAATTGGTATCTTGTATCCTATTACCTTCTTTAAGCAAGAAACATGGAAAACTAGATGTACTCTTGAAGATGAGGGGAGCTCCAATTTATAAGCCATACTACCAATCTTCTGCAACACTTTATAAGGACTATAATACTTGGGTGATAATTTATTGTCCTTATTTAGTTGCTTGAGGGAAATCTACTTGTAAAGTTGTAGCCTCAGAAATACCCAATCCCCTTCTTCGAAACTCCTTTCACTACGATGCTGATCAAATTGTTGTTTCATCATTTTTTTGACATAGCTAGGTTGTCCTTAAGTATCTGGAGAAATTTTTGCTAGTGCTTTATGTGATATTCCACAACTTGAACTTTAGATTTTCCTTTTATGGGAGATGTGATGGATGGAGGCTGGTACCCATAAAGTGTCATAAATGGAGACATTTTTTTATGATGTATGGAAGGAAGTATTGTACCACCATTCTACCAAAGACAACCATTTCAACCACTGGGTTTGTTTATCAGATGCAAAGAAACGAAGATAACCTTCCAAAAATTTGTTCACTATCTCAGTTTTCCTATCAGGTTAAGGATGATAAGATGAACTATGAGCCAATTGAGTACCCAAACAATAAAATAATTCAATCCAAAATTTTCCAATCAAAATTGGATCTCTATCACTTACAATAATCTTCGGATTTCCATGTAACTTCTGAATTGTTTCCATAAAGGTTGTAGTTATTGTACTTGCATTAAAAGGGTGAGAGAGTGCAAAAAAATGTGCATACTTCATGAGTCTATCAACAACCACCATAATAACATTCTTTCCTTCTGACTTGGGTAAACCTATGATAAAGTCCATTAAGACTTCCTCCCATTGTTGGAAAGATATGTCTAATCATTGTAGTAGTCCTACGGTCTTAACTGTTTCAACCTTATTATGTTGGAAAACCAAATATTCGGCCACAAACCTTTGAACATCATATTTAAGACCTTCCCAAAAGAATTCATTCTTGACCCTGTGGTAAGTTTTCAAGAATCTAGAGTGCCCACCTATAGGAGAGGTGTGTAATTCCGAGAGGACCCTTTGTTTGAGTTGGAAGTTTTTGCATAAATATAAGTGATCCTTATACCATAGTGAATCATTTTTCCACGCAAAAGAATCTGATATATTGGGATTGTTCTATGGCTTTTGAATGAGCATCCACACAAATAGGTAATTTTTCCATTCTCCTTTGTTGCTACTACCCAATCAGGTTGTAGAATGGAAATTGCACAAAGTAATGCCCCAACATCTTCATCTTTACTAGAGAGCGCATCTACCACCACATTTTGTTTCCCTTTCCGATAGATGATTTCAAAGTCATATCCCAACATCTTGGTTAGCCATTTTTGTTTCTCTTCCAAAGATAGTCTCTGTTCCAGTAAGCATTTAAGACTAGATCATGATCTGTTTTGACCTTGAAGTGCCTACCTATTAGGTAAGGATGCCATTTCTTAAGAGCATGTAGTATTGCCAACATTTCCTTCTCATAAATGGGCTTTTGTAAGTTATTTCCCTTGATTGCATGACTTGTGAAAGCAAGCGGGTGTCCTTCTTGCATTAGAACATCACCAATGTCATTTCCTGAAACATCACATTCCACAATAAAGGTTTTTGTGAAATCCGGTGTGGCCAAAACAAGATCTTTGCACATTGCCTCTTTAAGCTGTTGAAAAGCTTGAGTTTCCTTTGGAGTCCAAGAAAATACATCTTTCTTCAATAATTCTATTAGAGGTGCTACTATTTTTCCATAGTTTTGAACAAACTTGCGTTAGTACCCTATTATACCTAAGAATCCTCTAAGATTATTTAGGGTTTTGGGAATTAGCCATTCCATCATGGATTTAATTTTGTTAGGGTCTACCTTGACACCTTCATGTGATACAATATGACCCAAATACTCTACCTCTTTTACCCCAAAGAAACATTTAGAAGGTTTTGCATATAGTTGTTGCTCATTTAGTAGTTGTAGTACCCTATCAACATGTTGAATACATTCTTCCCAAGACTTGCTATAGATTAGTATATCATCAAAGAATACTAGCACAAATTTTCTAAGGAAAGGCTTAAAAATGGAATTCATCAAACCTTGAAATGTGGAAGGCGCATTCGTAAAACCAAATGGCATGACCATAAATTCATAATGACCCTCATGAGTTTTGAATGTTTTTTTTTGGATTCTTTCATCCTTTATTCTAATCTAATGATGCTCGAAACAAAGATCCAACTTTGTGAAGAAAAATGCTCCATGTAATTCATCTAACAATTCATCAATGACAGGAATTGTAAACTTATCTTTAATGGTGATCTTGTTGAGCTCTCTGTAATCCAGACACATACACCATGATCCATCTGGCTTGTGTACCATTACCATTGGTGCAGAGTAAGAACTTTGGATAGGCCTAATTATTCCAGCGTCTAACATGTCTTCAACCATATGCTCAATTTCACTCTTATGGTCATAGGGGTATCTGTAAGGTCTGATGTTAAGAGGAACTCTTCCTGGAATTAAGTGAATATCATGATCAAAATATCGAATAGTAGGAATACCTTTTGGAATATCTTCAAATACCTTGGAATGCTTATTAATGACCCATTGGATATCTCGGGAAATAGGAGACTTTGATGTTTGAACATCTAACAAGCATAATTGTGCAATTACACCTTGATGTCCCTTTTTCATCAATTTTTTCATACCATTAGAGCTTATCACCTTGTTTGATTTCCCTATGATACCCTTTAACTCATATTTTTTTCCTTCCCATAAAAATTTCATAAAAAGCTTCTGAAAATTAAAAGCCATTGTTTTCAATGATTGTAACCATTGAACTCCTAAGACAACATCCGCACCACCCATTGGAATAGAAATCATTAGACTATTCAATACATATTCCCCCATACTAAGATTGATATTATGGCATTTCCCTAAGCAATTGATAGTTCCTCCATCTACAATCATTACTTGAAACTCTGGTGTTGGATATACAAAGCCATTGAGAACTTTGACTAATTTATAGTGAATGAAATTATGAGTACTTTCAGAATCAATCAACATTATTACCTTTTTCTTTTTGGCATATCCTTTGATCTTGAGAGTTTGATGAGTGCTAATTCCAGTCAGTTCATGACAGGATATGGTGGGATTAATCTCTTCGGAAGTAATATATTATATTTCTTCATCTTGAGATTGTTCATGTTCTTTTGCTTCTTCCTCTTCACAATAGCTGTAGAATAATTTCTTCTCACCACACTTATGTCCCTTACTATACTTGTTGTCACAATTAAAGAATAGGCCTTTAGCTCTTCTTTCATCTAGTTTCCCAGGTGTCATCCTTTGAGGTGGGTTATAAGAATGAACATTATTCTCTCTTTATGTGTTGGAGGTGGTCTTTCTAGTAGCCATCATCATATTTTTGCTTTCAACCTTCCTTGCCACCATGAAAGCCTTCTCTAAGGAGGGTGGTTCAAAGAGACGCACCTCATGTTGAATTTTATCCTTCAAGGTTCCAATAAAGAGATCCAACAAATTATCTTCTGAAATGTTCTTTACTCTAAGACTTAGCTTCTGAAACTGCTTGATGTGCTATGTAACTGGACCTTTTTCTTGAGATTTATTAATTGGATAAAGAATGTGTTGCTATTAATATCCCCATGCTATGCCATCAATTCTTCTATGAATATAGACCAAGATATAATAGAGTTCTTTTTACAGTCACAAAGCCATTGGTACCATACAAATTGATCAGGCTCTAAATATAATGATGCAATAGTTACATTTTGCAAAGTTAGCACCTGGTGTAGATCAAAGAACTACTCCATTTGTAATATCCATGTTATTGGATCATTTCCATCAAACTTTCTCATGTCAATCTTGGGAAGTTGGGTACCCCTTGGTGACCATTCATGATTACTTCCATTACTAGAATCATTTCCTCTTGGAATATTCTTATTCATGGAATGTTTCTCAATATGGACCTGATCTTTATCCTCCTGAGTATCCTAGAACACATAATCACTTGAAGAAGGAGTATCCTTTGAATTTTTTATGAGCTTTGCAATATTGTCCATCTTATTATCCATATGTTCCATCAACTTCTCCTCTAAATTAACTAAATCAATTGTTTTCAGAGAACCTTTCATATTTTCCTCCATCTTATTGTGCATATATTTCATCAACTTTCCCTCTAAATGAACTAAATCAACTATTTTCACAGATCATTTAATCATATCTTCCAACTTGGACACTCGAAAAGATAGGTCTTCCCTTTCATCGTACGTCGAGGATGAGTCCTATGGTGTTTGAGTGGAGTGTATTTTTTCCACTTCCTTTTGGTGGCATTTTTAACAATATAAATAGATATCACATCCTATGTTTCAACTCAAATAGATTCTTCTACTCAAAGTTATTCAAATTTAAAATGGTGTACATTTTCAAAACAATGATCAGAATAGTGTTTTCTAAATGACCTGCAACTGAGGTAAGTTTGATATTTATGCTCCTTTGGGTCTGAAAATTTGACTTATTATATCCTGATGTGTCATCTTTCCAATGCCATATGTATGACCTAATTCTGATGTGCCAATAAAAAGTTATTGCAAATCTCTCAAAAATTCTTATTTTTGGTCCCTTCAGAAGAGTGAACTTGTACGGTATGCCACGCGTCCAATATTTTGTATCTGAGTATGAAAATGCTACCAAAGATAGTTTGGTCTGTCTTCTTTCTAATGCAATAGGTTTCACTCAATTTCAATCTTGCATGCCCATATATGACCTTTTTTCCCAAAACAACTATTTTAGACTAGTTTTTGGAGTAGTCAGAAACCCTAGCTTCCAAAGAAAATATCTCTAAACCTATAATGGATCAGGATCTAAAAATTGGACCACAGATAGTTAGACATTTTTTTCTGGATGGGTTTTAAGTCTCACTATCTTAAACCTTGTAGAAAAAAATTATAGCGTAAATTCCAAGACGATTCGTTTTGAAGAAACCAATCCTGAGAAAAGAGCTCTGATACCAAATGTTATGCAACAAATTTCCAAAAAGAGCATAAATAGACCTAAGAGAAGACTCCGCGCCTTAATAATGAAGAACATAGATGAATAGCAAGCAACTTCGAGGGGTCAACCTCTTTATACAATGTCTTGAGTACACAACACAAGACAAGACAAAACAAGATGCTCAAATGAAAAGGTCTACTTCTTATATATAGGAGATTAAGAGGTACAATTACAACTCACTGAACCAAGCCGACATGACTAATATAACCATACTAATGACAATTACAACTAATGGACCAAAACCGACATCAACTAATGCAATGCACCACAATATATGGTGGAAATTTTCCATCATTTAGGGCTCAATAGATTATGATAGTTGTTGTCCATACTTAGATTTCCAGGAACTTCTTCTGAAGATTTGTGAAACAAGAGACAATTTCTATGGTATTATATAAAATTTGTCTATAGTTTGTAAATCCTCTTGCTTGGTTTAATGTTTACATATTTGGTATTTATAGTCTTTTTTGGATTTATGATTGCATATGTTCAATAATCCATTGATTGCCAGTTAGATAAGTTCGAGTTAACAATTTCATTCTTGGATAATAATAATTTTGTTGTTATTATTTTTAGGAATTTCGTTGAATATTATAATGTGTTTCAATTATGATTTGATTTTTATTATTGAATCTAATCAAAACATAATTCAAATTTGTTTAAGTATTTTAGTTAAGTAAGCTTTGCTCCCGACCGAGATAGGAATTAGATTAGATAGGATAAAATTTAGTTATAATATTTAACAGTTTTTCAGTAGCTACCAAAATTGGTTTGACTAGCTATTGAAATTGTCTTTCCGCAACTACTGAAAAATGCACTTATACTAGTTTGCACTTAATTTTAAAGTAAGTCTGCATCTAGGAATTTAGGGAACTTAAATGATAAAGTCTCATTTTCAAGGAGTAACATTCACTTAATGGAGATGGGGCCCTTATTCCCATTAGAAACAACTAATTTAAACAAATCAAAAACTACTTTAAGGACCTTGTTCAGATTGTTTCTTCCATGCTGACGAGTGGTCAATTCTACTCGTCAACAAACACTCAACTAACCAACGGGCGGACAAAGAAATAAGTCCACAAAGAAACCACCTTCTACCACAAACGACCAGTTGATGGACAACCACAAAACTGAAGAAATACACCCGACTTTGCCAAACCCCCACGCCACAACGCCACCAAACCTAAGCAACCACCAACACCCAATTGAAGAGCCGACGAGAAAGAAAAACAACCCATAGAGCAACGACCTTCTTCCCCAGAAGGATGACCAATGGAAATACACAACTGTGGAGAGCAGGCAAGGAAAAGAGACGAAACACCACATGACCCTCCTTACATACAAACCCACACAAGGGACAACCCTACTTGCATTAAACTACAATACACCATACAAAAACCTGACCGCAAACTGGACTCCAAACCTTGGTTCAATTAATACGTTTGGACATCAGACAACCCTCCTGCATTAAAACAAAATACTAGATCCGACGAAGTGGCTGCAAACGAGAACCCTTCGCATTAAAACCTCGACAACCAAGGCTCCCATCATCACGCCACCTATGCTTGAAATCCAAATCCTGAATTTGATGTTTGCAAAGCCTCACCCAATCATCCTCTAGTAATTTCCAATTTCCACAAAATAAAATTAATGCCAAATATAATTCGCATTGCAAAACATTAGCCCCAACCAAAAATCGAACACTACGAAATCCCAAACCCGCCACCCGCTAGATTACTATATGTCTCGTGCCATTGCAAGGACATAACACAAGTTAGTAAGCATTTATCTTCCATTAGAGCATGTCTATTTTCCATAATTTTATTTAAGAATTTAGTATCCAAAATAATATAGAAAAATCCAACAAGCACAAAGTAATAAGCCAATGTAAAAAAAGATTATCCTACCAAATGAATGACTACTTTTTAACGAGCGTAGATCCATCTTAAACCCGAAACTATCATGCGATCCAATTTCTTGAGATATAACTTTTTTTAACTTAATTTTTACACATCCAAAAAAAATTACATCTCTAACTTTAACTTTTTATTTTTAGTAACATAACTCTACCTTAATGACAACATCCCCCCAATACTAAACTATAGAGCAACTGGCTCCTCTTCATACAATAAATAAATAGTTTGTTAAAGCCTTTGCAATTATGGAAAGTGAAAGTTTTTTTTCACTTGAAAAAGACATACTTTATTAATGAAGTATTGAGGTACTAATAGGTTGAAAATTACATAACAGCAGCCCCAACAGGCCATAAAAATAGAGTTGAGACCACACCAAGTCTCCCAGGAGGAAGAAAACGACCCCAACCAAGGTCTGAACAAGAGAAAATGAGATATACCAATCCCCCAGGAGATATAAAACCCTCAGCAAATCAAAAAGATAGTAAAAAATAAAAACAGAGTAGATGATACATAAAGGTCAAGGCATGTCGCCAGGAAAAATTAAAAATAACATTACATAGTAAAAATGTTCCAGAAGCCACGAGAGGGAGTCATGGATCCCTCCAGGATCTCAAAATAAATCTTGCCAATAGACGACACAAGACCGCGACGGGATAGTGAATCCGCCATAGTGTTGTGTTCACAATAAGTATGGATGATGGATGTCTGTGGACAGTGGCTGAGAAGTAACATAGTCTGATCCAACCATGGAGAAAGAGCCAAGGCATTTATAGATGCATCAACATTAGCCCAATTCACGATGGTCATCGAATCCCCCGCAACCTGCTCCAAAATAATCCTTGCTTTAGAAGAGAAAAATAGAACAAGCCACAACGACAAAAGTTCCCCCTTAGTATTGGTACCATCATCGCCATGAAACCAGAGCTTTATTTGATCCCCATTGGTAAGTTCAATAAATGCCCCAGCTCCACAGTGACCCGACGAAACCAAGGCATTTATAGATGCATCAACATTACCCCAATTCACGATGGTCATCGAATCCCCCGCAGCCTGCTTCAAAATAATCCTTGCTTTAGAAGAGAAAAATAGAACAAGCCACAACGACAAAAGTTCCCCCTTAGTATTGGTACCATCACCGCCATGAAACCAAAGCTTTATTTGATCCCCATTGGTAAGTTCAATAAATGCCCCAGCTCCACAATGACCCGACGAAGCCATGGCGGCACCATCAAACCTTGCACGATTTCCAGCTCGAAGAAGATGTGGAGGATGGGGAAGATGGACAGCAATGGATTGATCCCCACCCAAAGAGCAGCCATACTCGGTGGAGAGTGAACGAACACAACATGCAACCCAACTAGCGTCCGATGTAATGTTTTCAAAAATATATCTATTCCTCGTTTTCCATATCGACCAAGATAAAAGACAGGCCATAACTCCCAAATGTTTGTCATATGTAAAAATTCCTTTAAACCATGTCTGGATAGAAGAATGTCGATCAAACAATATGGGAGAGAATGGATCACCCAGAAAATGGCAGACTGACGCAGTAAATGGACACAAAATGAACAGATGGACCAATGTTTCAGCATCTAGGTGGCAGAGTGAGCATATACCAAGACCGGTGAAACCCCGCTTTTGCAAGTTAGACCAAATCAGGATCATCTTCTTCAACAGAAGCCAGATAAAAATTCTCACTTTTGGTGGGATACACCATTTCCATACTTACACATGCCACCACTGTCTAATGCACATCGATTTAGAGCATAAAGCCAAATAAGCCTGTTGTGCAGAGATCGATCCATCTTCAGTATTCCATGACCACAGTAGTCGATCATCCCCATCCCGGATCCAGATATTAGCATGGTATAAATCCAATATATATGCGTCCCACTCAGCAGCCAATGATCCCACCAGCCCCAGCTGAGATGCATTCAGCCAGGAGTTGAATGATGTCGACGGCCCATTATATGCCAGAATATGATAGAGATTATAAAAACCTCTGCATCTGAGATGGAATAATAGTATGGGCGACAATATAAAAGTTTTTGTCCCTCCCACAATAGGGTCAACTCCGATAAGAATGTGACGTCCATCACCCGGATACCAAGCTAACCATTCGGCAACCACAGAAAAGGAAGAGAGAAGTCTTGCCCAGATATTTGAAACACCCTTAAGGGATCTACGGCCTAATCTGATCCATTGTACTCTGGATAATTTGCCAAAATATTTATCCTTTATGATATCACCCCAAACACTGACAACAGATAGGACACACCACATACTTTTAGCCAGTAATGCAGTAGAGAATGTGAAGATGTTCTTTAATGACCATCCCCCCTGCGCATAAGGTCTAGACAGTGTTTTCCAATCCACTAAGTGGTCTTGTGGTTGCCATTCCCAGACCAGATAAAATGATATATCAATTGACGAATACTGGTTAGAACGGTTTTTGGAATTTTACACAGTGAAAACCAATATACACCCAAATTTTGGAGGACAGACTTCGCAAGAACAAGACGACCACCACTTGAGAGCCATCTCCACTGCCAATGGCGTATGCGGTTTTCAAATTTCTTTAAGAGCCAACACCAGTCCGCCAGTTTATATCTATTGGTGAGGAAATAGCCGAGATAGAAGGTACCTTCATCTAATTCACCAACAGGGAGAGGAAGAATAGATGTAATTTCAAGTAGTTCCATACCCTCCAGATTGTTTTTCAGTAATTTAGATTTCTTTTCGTTTATCAGCGTACCAAAGGATTTACAAAAACGAAGTAAAATCCGCCACATATGGCCCCATTCCAATGCATTTGCAAGGCTGAATAGCATTACATCATCAACACAAAATTGGTGTGTAATGGAGGTGTGGGGAGATACCCGAATACCGGATATCAACGACTCATCTTTTGCTTTATGGATCATCCTACTGAGCCCTTCGATCACAATAAAAAAGAGAAGTGGTTGCAAGGCTGAATAGCATTACATCATCAACACAAAATTGGTGTGTAATGGAGGTGTGGGGAGATACCCGAATACCGGAGATCAACGACTCATCTTTTGCTTTATGGATCATCCTACTGAGCCCTTCGATCACAATAAAAAAGAGAAGTGGGGAGAGTGGACATCCCTGGCACAGTCCCCTTGAGCATGGAAAAAAGTCAGTTGGACAACCATTAATCAAAATGGAGTAGCTGACCAACGTGATACATGCAAAAATCCATTTTATAGCTCCCCATGGAATGCCGATCTGGACCAAAGCTAATCTAAGAAAGGACCAATTCACATTGTCATATGCACGTGTAAGATCAAGCTGCAGAATCGGACCCAACCGCGTCGAGGATCTGCTTATCGTCCAGAAAGCCATATTGTTCCAAAGAGAGTCCCCGAGACGGAGCTGGTTTGATCCTGCAGGCAATGAGTTTTGAGATGATCTTATATACCAGGTTGCACAGTGATATAGGCCTAAAGTCCAGAAATGTCGAGGGATTTGAAACCTTTGGAATGAGAGTCACAAAAGTAGCATTTAGGGCCCGAGCCACATTCCCCGTCGAACAGGATTCTTCCACCATCTCAAGTATATCAAGACCGATAATGTCGAAAAATTTCAGGAAAAGTTTCGGGGTCCAACCATCTCGACTCGGGCTTTTATCTTTTGCAAACCCTTTTAATACTGAATGAACCTCCATCAAAGTAACAGGGAGCATGATCTCATTGCCTTCAAGTTCAGAAAATATCCGAGGATAGTCTTTAATAATCCCAATTTGTTCACCAATAGTGGTATTGCGTGGATCACTATAATATTCTTTGAAATGGTTTATGGCTTCCACATTCAAATCCTCGGGCGTAAAAATTGGAACACCAGACCGGCCCATCAAATGCTAGATCGAGTTACTGATACGTCTACTATTTGCAAAACGCTGAAAAAACTTTGAATTTTTGTGAGACGCATAGTGCCCTACTTTTCAACTGCCAAGACGCAAAGTGAGAGAGCTATGCAAGATAAATCACATAGACGCTCCGTCAACATTAACCTCAATTTTTAATAATGCGCATCCACCCACCCTGGCAGTTTTAGGGTTTTGTTTTATTCTTCGCTTGAGTTTTCGTTCATTCTCATACATTTGCCAGAGACTTGTGATTCAGTGCAATGGCCATGTTGTTCTCTAAGTACTTGTCTTCATTACTTATATCTCCTCTTCTTCACCACCTGCCTACTGCAACATTTCCACACATTACTTTCTTAAAACTATCACTGCTTTCTACATCCATTGATGTTAATAGTGTAACACCCACAAGGCACCCACGACCAGAAATTTCTGAATTCCAACTCAAAGAATGTGGGCTGTGCCAGTCAGATGTATCAGGTATCTTAAGAAGAAGGGCAGTCCTGTTGACATGCAGATCCGCTCATACAGCCAGTGAGGCTGTTAAGCTCTTGAGAGATTCAGGATTCTCAGAAGAAGAGGTAAGGAAGATTATAACCAAATTCCCAAGTATACTTAGTATCAACGCTGACCTTCGGTTGAAGCCCAAGTTTGAGCTCTTTAAAACATTGGGCATTACTGGAAAAGATTTGAGAAACTTCATATCCAGAGAACCCAGAGTGCTTGGTAGCAATCTGGCCAAAACTCTGAGTGCCAACATCCAGTATCTTCAAAGAATGTGGGAATCAATTCCCTCTGTCTCCAAGGATTTGCCTTGGAAAAATGCATCTCGTCTTCTGATTTATAGGGATGGGTCTCGAGTCTGGGAAAGGAGAATGATGCATTTGACAAGTTTAGGCCTCCTGGAAGATGAGATCAAGCAGCTCGTTAGGAAGTACCCAGCGGTACTGGAAATTTCCATTGATAAGATGCACAAGAACATGGATTTCTTGATAAACACTGCTCAGCTTCCTGCAAATAATGTTTTGAAGTATCCTGTGCTCCTCCTTTACAGTGTAGAGGGAAGGCTCAAGCCTCGCCTCCAGGTGCTCAAATTTAGAAGTGCAATGCAACCTTCCGAGCGTCTTCCTAGTCTAGCTCCTGCCTTTCAGTTAAGCAATCAAAAGTTTCTTGACGAGTATGTGAAGTGCAGTCCTGATGCCACGAAGTTAATTGAAATTTACAGCAACAAGTCTGTTCATCTTGACATGAAATTATAATCATGTATGACCTTTCAGGACCTTGAGCTATGCTGCGGTAAGGCATTTTAGGACCTCCTATGCCGTTTTCGAGAAGATTACGGACTTGAGGAAAGTTGTTCCATGATTTGATATGGTCAGGTCTGGATTATGTTGCTCTTATTCATTGAAAGCGAGAGATTCCACTACATCAACCAAAGCCAGAATGTTGTTTGGCCAGTTTGTTGTTTCACATTACAATCATAATCATCTTTAATAGAACTACAGAGAAATAACCTCCTGGAATGCATCACGTAACATTGTTGAACTATGAAAAATACTCTCTTCAGAAGAGAATTTATTGTTTGCCAGTAATTTTGTAGTTAGTGTGACGACCACATCAGTAGAGAATTTATTGTTTGCCAGTAATTTTGCAGTTAGTGTGATGACCAGTGAATAAGGATAGTTTTCTATTTAATTTATTTAATATCACATGAAGGTTTGAAGCAAGTCGATTAGAGTAGTTAAGCTTTTGTTATTATTTTAGCATTATAGGATGGCCTCATGATGGTTGAGTTTTTTTTTTCCAAAGAAAAGACTCTTGATTTCTATTCATAAATAGGATTAGAATTACATTTCTCAGATGCCTCTGGCACATTAGAAATAAACCTGTAGTCATAAAAACTAATCCACAACCCCATATAGACTAATAGTCCCAGTATCAAAGAACGTCAACATATGTATCATTGATTCATTAGTTTACTGTCCTTTGTACAGATAAAATATATATACTTTTAACAGATGCATCAAAACGAACCCACAGATTGTCTCTTAGGCAAATAATCCCTTCCCAAATCTGAACCCTACATGAACTAGTCTACATTATCCTGAATTGATATATAGCATAAGATACAAGAACGTGACCAAGATCTTCATAAACCTGATAAGAAAAACAGAGCAACATCCTGAGAAATTAAAAGCAGATGAGACAGAGACCTTATCCCATGCTTCTTCCACAACCATGAGACCTTCTGCCAAAACATAACCTTCTTTTGAAAGAGAGTCTGCTTCCTAATTTAGTTCCTGGAACCTATGAGCAAGAGATATGCTTTCAAAAGTAGCAGCCACCTCTTTAACTGATCAGCAATTGGTCTGAGCTGAATATTCTGCACTTGAACCCTGCCTAACATCCACTTTATCACTAATAGTTAATCTCCAAATATATTTTTATATTTTATGTCCCTTTCCAGACCACACTTCAGTAATAATCTCAAGGCCATAAGCTCTGCATAATTTTTGGAGCCAACCCCCAGACCTGCTTCAAAGTTTACACTATGAGAATTTGAAATATACAGTTTTCCTCTGGCACTGCCAAAATCCTGTAGCCGTTGCCTTGCTCCATCAAAGAATCCCCAGGCTTGGGTTCTATCAATTATGAATTATCAACTCACCCAATTGATGTGGAACATCGTGCTTTATAGGCATCTCAGAATTGATCATCAAAGATCTCACTCAAGAAAAAACTTGAAATGTAGGCATGTGCTTCTCCTTAAATGGACCAGCCTTTTTATAAATATGACCCTTGAGTTCCATATGGATATTGCTTTTGTATCAAACCCTATTATCAGAAATTGCTGAACTGAGCGACTGTCTTAATATCTGTGTTTTTCTTCTCTGTCTTCCCTTGTCCTCTTATGCCACATCAGTACAAATCCCCTTTATCCTTGTCAACTTTAATGCAATGCTTTCTCATGTTCAAAAGGAAGAAGGATCGATTCAAAAGTTTTACTTTGTTTAAATCATGGACAACTTCTAAAAGTCAATACTCAAATCCCCAGAGCATATGTAGGGCACATTTTAAATTCTTATCTCCTTTACAATGGTATGAGTAGTTTGTTTGCCTCGTTAACAAATGGGAGAAGAAACAGTGGAGTAGAAAAAATTCACGAGGAAGAATAGTAAGAGAGTATACTTGAATTTCAAGTTGTCTTCTCCATTTCTCATTACGAATAATATGCTCAATATATAGAGCTACACAAGGACACAATTTTTCATTACAAAAAATATGCTCACATATAGAGCTACACAAGGACACAGTTTGCCAAATATGTTTCGACTTCCAGTGAGTTTTTCTTAGCTCATATAAATGAAGATAATCATGACTAGATACATGGACAAATCACTACATGCCACATGTAAGGTTACCTCATTATTTGAGTAACCTACTCTAACAAGAGATCTCTAAACCATTGTGGCTACCTCATTATTTGAGTAACTGCTCTAATAAGTGATCTGTAAACGGCTGTGGATATTCCATTGGACTGTTCATTGCAACAGATCTTAAATGCTATTGAAAAAATACCATGATGTGTTGTACTCTATTATGCAGTGTTAGTTTATGATTAAAATGTAATATTGCAAGCATATTACTCAAAATAATGAAATGAACTGAGGATATAAGAGAGAAGCTACAGTGGTAAAATGAGCACACCATCAACACAATGAACTCAAGATGTACCTTGGGAAACCTGATGTAGAAAAAAAATGAGGACTGTGCTTTGCTCTTTACTTCTTAGATATATAATGCAAGATACAATGAAAGATGGACTCACTATGGAGTTAAAATAGATATTGTGGTCTATGAACAGCTGCGACAAGGTCTTTTTCCTCTATCCAGTACAAAATTCCGTGGCCTTTCCTTTCAATAGGAACAAAACCCTTTCCTTTCCTTCCACGTCAGTGTTTAACATGTCCTAATAATCATTTAGAGTTAGGGTTAGGGATTTTGCATGCTGCCTCGACTCTCGATTAGGGTTAGGGTTTTGGATGTTCTAGAATCTTCTTGAAAGTCCACAAGTGACAAGGTCCACATGCGTGAGTATTGAGTGCTGACATGGCATCCGCTTGGTACTGTAGTGGTCAAAGCAAAGGTCAACTTGCGGGAGGCATCACTTCCTCATATGGACATCGATTGAGGTGCTCTTTGGACTGTTAGAAAGCTCTTGATGAGTAGAATAGTTTTGGGGGGTTGGGAATTTTGTTTGCAAAATTTTAACCCCAAAACCAATATTTAATGCCCGAAACAGGCTCCAAAAATTTTAAAACCCCAAATCATCAAAATAGGATCTGCCCATAAGATGAGTCCAACAAGGCCATGGTTCTAGCTCTGATTTTACACCCCACAAACTACCAAAATAGTAAATACTAAATAGATGGTTAATTATCTAGTTTTCTATTTCTTATCAAGAAGTCATACTCAATATGATTTGCACTAATAGATAAACCTCTCTCTCATACAGGGTACAACTTGACTAGTGAGCTAACCCGCACTAGTCAACATAAGTCAACAGATGTAGTGACACTCTTTGTCATGCAATACAACAAGGGCTATTTCCAACACCCCCCTTTAGCAAGTACTTGTTGTAAAATTGCCATCTCTCCTCTACAGAGTCTTCATTAGTCCATATCGAGCACAACCAATTTGTTTTTGTTTGGTCCTATTGCAACAAATGCTCTCCAAGAAGCTAAAGCCTACCTTCTCTGTCATTAGATATAAGTAGCATTGTCACTCTTGACCCAAACTGAGGTTTACAAGGCCACGTAGAGCCCACAATTAACATATGGAAAACTCAATTGTTGTCAACTCCATAACAGGGGAACAACCTCCCCCATCAGGTCGTTTCAGTAATAAACATCACTGTTGCAACTTAGCACTATCACCTCAAGATCCCTAGGTCCAATTACACTCCATGAAGTCCTCCTTCTGAACACGCTGGTAACCAGGTCCACAAGATTGGCGAACTCAACTAACTAGTCTTCAGGCTGCAGATGCATGTAATCAGGCCTATATTCCACCTTTGATGCACATAATTACTGCTGAATTCCAACCCAAGAGTTTAACGCAAAACAACCGAATTAAGTGTATGGATGCCTTTATTAGGTTTTAGTTTTTACAGTCAGTATACATAGTCACAGGTACATCTCAGGATTATACAATGCTTTACAACATCACCTAGTTAACATTACAGAAGCACTTCTAAGTTCTAGGTATTAACTCTAGGGGAAAACATAAGCCCAATTAGCCTTTAAGTTTAAACGCATAAAAAGACCATGACAAAGATGAGCCAAATCACTTTTAGATCACACAGGTGTCATCGAATGAGATTAATGGAAAAAAACAAAACATTTAGGGCAAATGCACCATCATAAACCTTCAAGTTATCTGCTGTATCTAGAAAACATTATTATTGCAATGGCTATCCTTTGCTGCAATGGATCATGCTTGTTGTTTTAGAGATGATACTTGCGTGTGCTCGCTTCTTGGAAACATTGTCAGCTGTAAAAAATATGACGGAGAGCGTGTCTCTATGTGTGCACTGTATTGAGAGGTTTACCCATTATCTGTTAGAGCAGGTTATCCGTTATTGTGAGACTGTGACCTGTTAGTCCAGATTATAGAGTCATACGTTGAGGTGTCCTTTGTCCCTATTTGTGTGTTTGGAATGTATGACTGCGAATACGTGAAGTTTTGAGGAAATACTCCAGTTTTTCTAGCATAGCTGACCTGTCTTATCTTTAAAAGTTACTCATTTCCACACATATCTTACTTCAAAGCTAAACTTGGACACTATTTCTCTGCTTTTGCTATGCTGAGTTGCGTTTGAACCAGATTCCCATACATACTTTCTTGTTGTGCTTTATGGAGGCTCTATGTTTCTTTTGCCTAGGCAAAATGTTTGTGGAAATGAATTTTATTGCTGCAATTGGACAAAGGCAAAGGCAGTTTATAGTGCTAGTGGAATGAGACCCACTTAAATCCCTTCTCTTGTAAAATATAACCCTGTCCACCATAACAAAAGACTAATTGCAATAATTTTTTTATACTTTTTAGCTTTCAGTGCAACAACTTTAGCGAGCAATGCACATGTGATAGGATTCTTGGCAGGACTCAGGAGTGTTCTCCGGCCCCCTCGCATGATGCTGGCAAGAAGCATTCAAGGACCCTTCTTTTAGAGACAATACCCTTTCCATTAATTATATGCATTGTTGGTTCCATAATCAACTGAAGTCTGCTCAAGGTGTTCTGTTTTTCTATTTCGTACTTATGCAGTGATGACTAGAAAACACACCATTCAAACAACATAATTATCTATAGCCATGAGAATGCATTTTTCAAACAGTTATTTTATCATCTACTACATGCTACCATAAATTTTCAGGCTCATATTCACATCAGTCATTGTGTGCAATGCCTTCGACTTTGTTTTTGATGAAAAAAGGAAAAGGGAAGATACTGATCGTTTGACTTTATGAAAGCTTTACACGATGTTCTCACATACAAGAGAGAGAAGCAACTATTGTTCGTCACATCCTGGGAAACCCTCCTAAGGATCATAAGTTTGCTTGATCACCTGAGCGCCCTTTACAATGACACGTCCCTACCATATCTATGAAGTAGAACTTGTGGGAATGTCGAGTGCAAATTATACCAAACATGATGGTCATGTGCAGAAATTTGTCTCTCTAAACTAGGGACACATCCCTAGGGCCTACCATATCTATGAAGTGGAACTCGTGTGAATATCAAGCACAAATTATACCAAACATGATAGTCATATGCAGCAAGTTGGATTTGTAAACTAGGGACACACATACCAAGTACTGTGCCACCCCTACTGCTTGACATATCTAGGTATGAATCACAGCATGAACTCATAATATTAGTTGTGTGAATGTTAACATGACAAATGGATTAACACGAAGTTTAGACAAGCGTTAATCAAAGCAAGTGTTTTTATTAGACTTCTTCAACTGGTACTACCCCACTGTTTAATATAACCATGCAATTGGTGCTCACATCCCACACAAGCTTTGGAGTCTTTTCTGCTAATACTTTTCACTCTATACATAATACATATGCCTCTTGCATTAGTAGGTAGCAAGGATTAGTATAGAAATATGGAAAAGAAAATTATAGTAAACTTATAGTCTTTGATGTTCACATATATGATGGTTTCTCCTCGTAACACCGACGTTCAACTACCAAGAGTCCCTAAACAACCACCAATTTGAAAGTGCAAAGTCATCCTTATTAACACATATAGTAATTATATTTTCTTCTCAGTTAGAAGAGCATCACTGGTTTAAATAAGTCTTAAAGGACTGTTTTACTTTTTCTGTGTAAACATTTTTTCTTTCTTATTTTATTGGAAAAATTACAATGTAAATATTTCTTAAATAACCTAGAGGAGTGTGGTCTAATGGTAAGCATAAAGACGATTTTTTGTAAAATGAAGTATCGAGACGATCAACGCGACAAGCTGAACGAAATAATGTTAACCTCATGACATGATGAAACAAATAAGAAAATACGACTAGACCTCAAGACAAGATTCAATGAGACTATATCGACACATAAGATGAGACTTGGAAAGTCTGCCAAAGGAGTCATAGGACAACGATAATGATGAAATGAGGTAAGGATGTGATAAGCTCATTGGCCGAGACATGATGTTACTGATGAAAGGCCGAGTTTGTTAACGTGTAGATTCAATTTCAAAACCTTTTGTGAGCGTGGCAGTACATATGTCTTTAGAAATATAAGAAGTATTTTATAATATATTTTTTTGTGTGGATATGGCTGTAAATATCTCCTTATAAGAAGTATTTTATAATATAAAAGTAAAATTCTTGAAGTTACAACTGCGTCATAAGTAAACCTTTTCTCTTTCTTATTTAAGAAATTACAATATAAGAAAGACAGCTTATCTTATTTAGTACAAGCATACCTGGGAGAAAAAATATAAATATCTTAAAATGACCTTGACATTGACCTTCCAATAAACCTTTCCTGAACGCTGCTGATGTCAACTAATGCTTTCATTCAAACTCGTGCTGGCTTAATGCTTTCTGTCTGGGGTTTACACCAGCTTGCCATCAGTGGTATGGCTAAGCCTCTTAGCAATTTTGCCTCAAAAGTATTTTACATGAATTATGTACTGTAGCAACCAAACTTGGCTGATCCCGTGTACTATAACGACTAACCTTTGGTTTATCCCTTGTGATGGTCTTTGCTAGAAATGACTCTGCAAACTAAAATGCTAAAAGAACAGCAAAGTCAAGAACCAAAGAGATAAAACTATCTGTGAGTCAGATCTTGGTGAACCAGTCTTAATTTGCTCAATAATGAAATAATCTACTGCACAGTGTTTGTGGTGATCATTATTAATTTTGTATAGAGGTTAGTTTAAAAGTTTATGGTGAATTGCCGTGAACCATCTTACATTCTCCGCTACTGTCATCTTTCACAATTGCTCTATGTGGAGGCCAACACTTCATGCTAGGATTTTGAGGTGTTAATTCTTTTACGAAATAAACTCGTGTGTTTTTCTCTTTAGTATTTCATTACAGGGTTCAGGCAGTAATGGATTATAAATATTTGGGTCATGTTCCATATTTTGATTTGATTTAGCCTTTAGAATTATAAGGTGAGATTGAGATTTTGACATTTATTAGGATTTTCCAAGTATTATCTTTTCTATAGAATAAATCTTGCATTTTAGAAGCTGATTTAATAAGATTTTCCTAAGTATTCTCTCTTCTAGAGAATAATTCTTTCATTTTAGAAGCTGATGTTAGCTGATATTTGCATATAAGCAGATAGAATGCAACCTGACACTTGATTCATTGTAATTCTGTATAATCAATGTACACTGTTAAGCAGTTTTTATCAAAAGCTAAATAATAATTCATGGGATGCTTGGACCGGAACTATTTGTTCCCTTATTTACCAGTTATACTGAATCCTATGTACATTAGGATTTTGCGTTTCAATTAGCTCAAGTCACATGTTGCTTTCCAATATAGCTTAAGGAATCAGAGGATGGAAGTTCAGGGGTTACAACTATCCATGCTATTGTATTAGGATTAATAGTCATTTAAAAATATAAGGATTTGAAATATCCTGAGTTAAAATGGAATTATTATAGTTTAGGTTTAATTTCTTAATTATGATAATTAATTAAAAAAATTAAATATTAAATGTTATTAATTCTTTAATTGATTTTGTTAATGTTATCTATGGATAGAAATGAAAATATCTCTTAACCAGCAATTTTAAGAGCACTTTTGCAATAAAATAGAGTTGGAACTCGAAAGGTTCAACACATACATACATATACAATACATTGCAAATGTTAGAGATGAGAGTATCTTTATATTTTATTAAACAATGTAAATATTAGAGATGAAAGAGCATGTCGATGGATGTCAACCCCTTATACTTGTTTGCCTACCACAAAAAATTAATCCACCTTACTAACCTCATCAAACTTTGAATATTCACAAACACATTAATATATCGAAAGTGTATGTTAATACAACATCAATAAACAAGATTGAAAAGAATGGAAATTGGTTGTGATAACACAAAGAAAGTGTTAAAAGCAATACAAAATTTAAGACATACTAAATAGCTGCACATTCGTTGTGATGATAGTTTATATTTATTTACAAACAATTAACTGAATTACATAAGAGAAATGTATGACAAATATATGAGACAAAATCAAGGTATTTACTTCCAACCAATGTTTCATAGGAATTTGTCCCAAGGGTTTGGGATATATCCTCTATGCCACCTATGTATCTCCGACATGGGAACGACACCATGAAAGATCTTCTACATCTCTAATACATAGGGGATGAGATGGAACTTCACAAGGATGTGCACTAACGTTATAGGGTACTCAAGGATGGGTACTCAAGGATGCCTTCTACAAGGGCATCTTTGTAAAAAGACACATGCTCTTCTTTAAAGCGAAAATATGGCCCCTCCACTTTGGCTTTGCCATTTTTTTCAATCATATATAGATATAGATATATCCTTCCCTCCTAAACATGAACTTTTGCCATTTCTCACAACA
This sequence comes from Larix kaempferi, assembly GCA_027924585.1. Classification (NCBI taxonomy): domain Eukaryota; kingdom Viridiplantae; phylum Streptophyta; class Pinopsida; order Pinales; family Pinaceae; genus Larix; species Larix kaempferi. The sequence continues at coordinate 18,093,635 of BSBM01000893.1, forward strand.
CTAGTTTGAGTACACTAAGGAGGCTAAAGTTATGGTTATGTGAACACAAAGTTCTTAAAAGTAAGGAATGTGAAAGTTAGTTTTGAGCTTAGGGTAGCACATCTTAGCATTCTAACTAGGATTCTAGTATTTCATTGTGATATCTTTGATTCTTACAATTTTCAATTTACATGATGTTGGATAATGATAATGATTCTTATTTTTTGTTATGATTATCTTGATTCTTTATTATTTTGATGATGGTGTAATATCCCGATTTTGACCCTATTGCATTAAAATTGTAAATGATGTAAATATCGTTATTAAATCATGGTGAGAAGCTCAAGGCCAAGGCCCTGCCATCGATTTATCGTTTTATGTATCGGCAATTAAAAATTGATGTATATGGTTCTTGTGCTTGCCACATCATGTAAATATGAATTTTAATGAAATACCCTCAACTAGCTATGCAATGCAACAAGAAATGGGGGCATGATTTTCAAAAGGAATAGGGATGGAAAATATTCAAACCCTTGAGCCAATAGTGTTAAGCCAAGTGTCATTGAGAGAACCCATAAACCCTCAACTACCCATTTTGACTTATGCACCCAATCATTTAATTCTTCCACGAGTTGGTTGAGGTAGTTAATGCCTTGGGAATTGAGAGGTACGGCAGCCAATTTCGTGTGTGGGCAAGCCATCAATCTGGCAAAACGTATTTTTGCTTCTTGGGCAAGAAAATGCCCACGAAATTGTGCCCAAAGCCATTATTCACCCATGGTCTTTGCTCTCTCATGCAGTTTGAGCTAGCTTGGGCTTTCTCCTTCACGTTTTCCATCATTTTCCTGCAGTTTCCATAGTTGGGAACTCGTTTTTGTATTGCACAGTGGCTGGGAGGAAGGGAGTCACAATTTGGGGGTTTATGGACGTCGTTTTTTTCCCTTGAATGCCCATAAACGTTTTCTGAAAACGATTTTTCTCTCCCAGGGTTGATTTCCCCTCTGCCATTTCGCTTTTGGTTGCCCATGCTTTTCTTAAACTAATGGAAACCCATTTTGGGCATCCCATTGTCAAAACGTTTCTCTTCATGCCCAACACTTGTGATTTTTTTGTTATGTGCATCCTTGTTTTTGTTTGAACTTGCGAGTAAGGAATTAGGAGTGGAAGCGGACTAGAATTGGCTTGATAAACCTAATGAGGAAGGTAACCTCTCAAGAAGATCAAAAGGGCTGGCTACTCTTCTATGCACACCTGGACTAAGACTAGAATGGAAGGTATGGCTTGAGGGACTGTGTAGTAGTGAAGGGAATACTTCCTTGTGTCGGGTGTGTAGGTATTGTGGGGACCAAGCTAGATAGATCTTGTAGAGGGTATCCATAGCTCTGTGGTTGAGCTCACTACCTTAGCACTTCTTCATTTCCATTGCCTTAGCAGCCTGATAAACCTACCTGTAGATTGGCTTGGCTGATTTTGGTGTATATTTGGCTACGTGTGAGTTTGTTGTTCCCTTTTTCCTTGTAGAAATCATGCCCAGCTCGGGGGTGGCAGTTGTGTTGAGAGATTGATCAGCACAACTGGCCTATGGTTGGGTGGAACATTGCAATTGCATAGCTAGTTGCTCGAGACTACTTTGTTCTAAGATAAACACTCTCTTGTGTTAATTCTGTAATGTATTTATTTGATGACTATCATGAATATCTTGAATTTATGCTAGATGTGTAATATAATTTACTTCCACTGTATTTCTTGCATATATATGTACATCTGCATATGTCTCTTTTTATATTCTGTGAATTTTGTTAATAATCATGGGGCTAGATGCCCAACCTTAGCCTCATGTTCTTTCCATCGCACTGGTATGATGGGAGGAGGCGTGACAGATGGATGTAATTATATAATCTATTTTGATAATTTTGTAATGAAAATTGCAAATATTATTCTCTTTTAACTACCATTTTCCAAATTCTATGATTGCAACTAGGAGTTGTTGAATCAAACAAGCATAAAATGTACAAATTTAGAGCCAGTGAACAAAGACATTACTAATAAAGAACAACTCAGAGTATACTTATTATTGTCAACTTCCCAAAGTGTTATTAATAAGGGAGAACACAAACTATACTTATTATTGTCAACTTCCTTAGGTGTTATATTTGTTAGAAGAAAGGAATATAATACATTTACATAGAATAACACACTACAATGGTTTCAAAATGTTAATTATGTGGTAAGGTTGAAAAATGGATTGACATGTTGATGTAGATGTGTTATGTGGTAAGGTTGACCAATGGATTGACATATTGATGTAGATGTGAATAATAGAGGAACGACTATAAGTTTGTATGTATTTATGATATGAAGAGGGGTAACTAGACTTGAAAAACTTGTAGTGGGGATATCAAGTAGACTTAGTTGTGTCCTTTGCTCAAGTTTTTGTAATTGTTGGTAGTATTATTTATTTGAGAATGTATATTTTCATAGTTCATATAATAATGTAAAAATGTTTCTAGAGAAACTTGTGTCAAATATTTGTAACATACCCAACGTTTTGAGTGGACACTCCACCCATCATCAAGGGCAACAACTTTGAATGAATTATATCGATAAGAGAAATCCAAAGCAAGATTTTATAGGGTTAATGGAGAAAGTAATCATTGAAAATACAAATAAATTATGGGAGAAATAGTCAAGCTTTGGTTAAATATCTTAAGTGAGTAAAAATTATAATAATAAAGTGATGAGGGGCTAAAAGAATCACAATTAAATAAAGAATAAAAGTAAAAATGGAAAATTAGAATATGAATCAAAATGACAAGATGAAGGGAGTCTAAAACTCAGATAAAGCCAAAGAGAAATGAAGAAACTAGACGAGAGCATAAATAATTTATAGTAATTTTGTATGATTAGAGTATAGCAAGGATCAAAGGTAGAAAATAAAATAAATTGAAATAAAAGAAACGAAGGAAAATTGAAAACATGATAAGTTAAACTAAGGTTCAAAGTATGAGATTATGAAAAGAGAAGAATAAAAGCCAATGATTAAAGTAACCAATTGATTAGGATAACAAGAGAGAGACTACCTTTGGAGGGAGAAGGACCAAAGAAGTAGGAAAGATGAAAAAGTAGACATGATGTAAAAAACGGGGAGGGAGGGGGAATTATTAATGAAGGTGATGGATAAAGGGCTTCCAAATTGGCTTACTTATAAGCATCCTTTTGATTATGGATAAGAGACTTCCAGGATTGGCTTACTTATAACCATCCTTTTAATTGAATTTGTTAAGATGTTTATTTCTTTCTAAGGTTTCACTAATAACGCAACAAGAATAACAGGGAGTAGAGGATAATATTCTGGTTGGTCTTATCAAAACTTATTTTATACATAATTGCCATGCTAATGATGCTACAATTATGTATAGAATGAGCATTAATTTCTAACTTCCCCCCTTAATAGTTATTCTATCCCCCTTCACACCAAACATCCCTTTCAACCTTTCAAATTTATCCTTGCTTGACCCCCTAATCAAGATGTTTTGATCTTGAGATTTGCAATAGATCAATTTAATCTCCTTTTCTCACACTTTATATTTAATGCAATATCTATATAAGTCTAGATGTGCTTGGTCCTATCAAGAATCACAAAATCCTTTCTAAATTAGGATACAGCATTGCCTATCACAAAAAGGAAGTGTGGTCTAAGTTTGTAGGTCAAAATGACCAAGAATCCTCATCACATGCATTGCTAACAAGATGCATGAATTGTTGTTTTATACTTGTGTGGATGATGATGCAATGGTTGATTACTTTTTACTATCACATGAAACTACTTAGGAACTTATTGGAGGGACTTGCAGGATTTTATCATCATACATTGTAATTAGACATTAGCCTAAGTAAATATATGAATGTAAATATATTAATAAAATAAAGTGTAATGCACATGACAAAGATAACATAATGAATGAATAGTTGGAGTAGATAGACCTGTGCCAACCATTCTTTGATTGTATAAATACTTATGAAGATGAAAAAGAATCTGGTTTGTTAACTTTTCCATACATAACTTTTGAATATTTAAGTGTGCATGTTGTAATGTAACCTTTTCTTGAATGTACATTTTTGATGCTGTTGTAGAAGCAACTGAAAAGAAAAATTAAAGTTCACACAAGAGAACCAGAATATTAAAAAGATGAGTTGTCCAAATGTTTAAAGAGAGTGTTGCTCATGTAAGAGAATGATAGATGAGTGATAGTGCCCTATGTACTAAGGATAGATGAGATTCAAATGCCTGCAAAAAAACAAGAAAATATGCAAACAAGAACAAGAAAAAGGGAGTTTGTGCATTGAGCGATTTCTCTCCAACATTATCTCATGGTATGGAATCACAAAGGCTACACAAGACTTAATGGTTGCATATGCTGCATATGAAATTGTTGAATGTTTTTTATACATAGTGTAAGATTTAAAGATTTTTTATTAGAAATTACAATGAGCCATACTTATCTTGACGGTTGATTTTTCTCATCCAGCTTGCATGCAACAAAGTCAACAATTGACATTGCTTCATGCCCATTGGGAATAATTAATTGTTATATATATATATATATATATATATATATATATATAAAAGGTTATTTAGTGAAGCTCGTTAATGTATAAAAAATATTATGTCAATTTAGTAAAATAATTCAAAATATTACATAAAAGTCTGAAACAATTCATAAAATATGAATTGAAAATTTATAAGATTTTTATTAATTCAGCTATATTATTTAGAAGATAACTTTGTGAATTAAAAACATTATTACTTACAAGAGACTAAATGCATATTCATCATCTCAACAAGTAAGAGAACTAAAATATAAAAAGACAAATGCTAGAAGAAAAGAAAATAAAAACAACAATCTAAGCTGGAAAATCAAACAGAAACTTGAAAATGTGAATATAAAAATATAAGAAATGATTATATTAATTTAGTAAAATAATTCGAAATGTTATATGTAAGCAGAAAACAATTTATAAAACATGAATTGAAAATTTATAAGATTTTTAATAATTCAGCTGTATTGCTTACAAGATGACTTTGTGAATTACAAAACATTCATTTATCATTATATCATAATAGATTCCAATTCATGGATTTTCATACCATTTAGCTAAATTACCAATACATGTGGGGTCATTTTGCACGAAAGTTGTACATAAAGTGGTAAAAAACGAAGACATTTATAGATTTTGATATTGCAATTGATGAGAAGACATAATTCTACATCTATATAAAATCATTTAGAAAGGATGTTTAATTGAGACATTTTACTAATCACATTAAAATTTGTTGAATAAAATTTTCAAGAAAATTTGGTACTTTAGTTCAAGCTATGTGGTTATTACATTTAATTGTTAAACATAAATTGTTAACAGACACAAAAATGCAAATTCTTAGATGGTTGGTTGGTAATAGGTTTATCAAATTTTAAGTTAACAAGTGAATACTATATAGTTATATGGCATGAAAGTGTAATGCCCCCATTCAAATAAATTCATAACAAGGAAATTCCATCAATCCTACTAGTTCTCTAGGTTGGATGGAAACATGAGGATTTGTAATAAAAGAGCTAATACATGGTGTTTGGACATTAGAATGGAATAACGATTTAATAAAGGAGATAAATAAATAAATACAAGAGAAAATCAAAGTGGCAATGGTTCATGAAGACACATGGAGGTTGTGGGGCCCACACAAGCTAGAAATTCTGTGCCACATGGAATCATCCTCTTGTGAATTTGAATCCATGGGAAGCCTAAGGTTCTTGGGAGGAGTTGGAAGGCTCATACACTTGGAAATATGCATCATAGGTTGAATTGAGATCCAAACGTAACTCCCATAGAAGAGAAAGAGTCAAATGAGGAGTTATTGAACACTTGGACTAGATTCCCTAACCTATATGGCAACAATGATGAAGATGCTATGACATCTATGACAAATTGCAGACCTGATTGCTGACATTTGACCATTATAACATGTCAGGCCTAAAATAGCAGCCAAGAGGGCGCTCATGGGAGTTAGAGAATCCCAAAGGATTCCTACTTGAATTGGTGGAAGGTGGAAGGATAGGAAGGGGAGGACACATGGCAAATCATGAACCACTCCCAAATTCGAATTGGCTTGGAGTCTTTGTATGGATTTGGAACCTTAGAAGGATAAGGATGTTTATAAAATATAGGGATCAACCAAGAGAAGGGATTTTGATCATTTTGAGAATTTGCATTTGTGAAGAGAGCTAGTGGAATACTAGTCTACTTGCCTTAGCCAATTTCGAGGGTGAAAGATTCCCATCCTAGTTGGTGTGTGAAAATGCCACTCAGAACTTTCATGAGAGATTTAATGGAGTCTTTACTTGCATGTGTAAGCTACAGGGAAGCTCGTGGTTTCTTCTAGTGCAACTCACTCCTTCAACCATTTCCAGTTTTCATTGCATATTCTTGATCCTTGAGGAGAGGCGCTTTTGGTGAGCTATTGTACTCTTTGGGGGAGCTTATAATGCCCCATTTATTTTTTAATAAGATGCATATACTCTATTATTCACACTCAAAAATGTACCAGGTCGAAAATCCAATTGGAATGATGTAAATCTGATTTTTAATGAACAAATGGTGCCATTTCCCCACTATCTTGATGTATAGCAATGAAATATTGATGAATTCGAATGGAAGAGCATTTCTATGATATATTTATGATTAATGGAATTTCATTAGTGAGATTCACATGTTTCATGTTCAATACTTAAGCATTTGGAGTCATCTTGCTCAATTTTATACCATTTGAAGAAGATTTAATGCCATTTCCCTCAAGGTCGAAACTAGTGATTTTGTAGTTGTTGGGAGAGGGTTATAAAAGAATTCACAAACTGAATAATTATGCACATGAGACCTTAATATTTTTCCTTAGACATCCTCTACCTCTATTCAGAAATTCGAGTGGGTTTGGAAGCTTTTGGAGAGCCATATTCAACATTTACCCCGAGGGGATTTGAACCCCAAATTGTTAGTAAAAACTCCTATCTTGTCCAAAATCTTAAAGGGGTTTGAAGAAGTCTTTTGATGGTACTAAATCATCCCTGAACATCATAGTCAAGTAATAATATCATTCATACACCTTATATGAATATTTGGGAGCATTTGGATCAATTTGGAGACCTAGACCTCAAAACTAGTCAAAGGTTGAACTAGGAAAAAAAGTCGAAAATTTCACTATTTTAATAATAAAAAAAAGGGACATTAAAAGTGGTATCAAAGCATGATCTTGGCACCTGATGGTCTTGACAAGGAGAGAAATAAATAAGCCACCACCCTTAGAACATGAAGTTGAAGAGGTTTTTGTTGAAGAGGAAGTAGTAGGAGAAGATGAGTATATTGTTGAAACCATGCCTAAGGATGAAAGGGAAACCTCAGAACATGAGGAGGAATTTATTACAGTCATAAAACCATTTTTTGAATAAATTAAAAGTGGTATCAGAGACATGAACAAACAGATGATGAAAGGATTCGAATTGATGGCTAGCCAACTTGGAAGCAAAGGGGTAATAGGAGGGAGCAGTAACTCACATTCAAAAGAAAAGAAGACAATGGGTGAGCATATTTTCTCAAGCATAGGACCCCATAATAGACCTAATGAATTTTAGAGCACACCAAGGCCTACTACACCTAAATTTCTTGTACCCAAAGAAGAACCTAACACTCTAATGGATATGGATACATTGGTGAAAGAATGGGAAAATTGAGTGAAGATTGTAGAAGGACTCTACCATTTGAATAATACTTTACTGTTTCAAACAAACTCAAAAAGAAGGAAGATAATAGGCCTCTATTTCAGAAAAAAGAATTAAATTATGCTATTGGAAAATGCCACTTCCCACTTTTTATGGTTCTTCTCAAAGTTCTGCTAACACTTGGGTGCAGAAACTAGATGTGTATTTTCAGCTGAATCCAATGGTGGAGGAGGATGCCTTAAAAATTGTTATCTTGCATCTAGAAGGAGATGCCAATGAATGGTGGTTCCATGGTTTGAAAAATTTGGTACATGATCAGATTACTACCTATGGAGAGTTTGTTGACAGGGTGTTAGAGAGATTTGAGCAAAAAGACCCAGAATTACCTTTCAAAGAACTAGCCCAATTGAAGCAAGTGGGAACTCCTGCTGATTATATGTTAGAATTTCAAAAATTATCAGTCAAGGTGGCTAATGTATTTATGGGAAGGTTAGTATTGTTGTTTACTGAAGGTTTGGATGAACCCTTAAAAGTTCTAGTTAAATCCCACAAACCAACTACATTAAAGGATGCTATGAGCTTGACTAGAGACCTCCAAAATGTGCTTCCTAGAACTAGATTTCCTCCCAAGCCTAACTTCAGATTTGAAAAAAAGCCTTGGAAAAGAGATGCATTTGAAAAGAAGCCTTGGAAAAGGGATACATTTGAAAAGAATAAGAAAGAGGGACTGAATATGGAAGAACTTAGAAGAAAAAAATTGTGCTACACATGCTTTCAACCATGGGCACCGGGGCACAACTGTACTAAGGGAAAAGCTCAATACATTGAAGTATTTTCTGATAATGATGAGTATGAAGGGGATATGGATGAAGAATAAAATATTTCAAATCAAGAAGAGGGATATGATACAGCAGAAGAAGGGAAACAAGAAGAAAATCAACCCTCACCTGACAAAGTAAGAATGGCAGTACTTTCAGCAGTGCTCGTTATCACACTATTCGATGCAAGGGTGTGGTACTAGGACAAAGCACCTCAGTTTTGGTAGATGGAGGAGCCACACATAAATTCATTGATGCAGACATGGTGGAGAGAAGCAATATACCTACTGAACCATTTGATGGCTTCACAATTGTCATTCAAGGTCACAACACAATGGAGTGCAAAACATGGGTTCCAAAGCTGCAAATCACCATAGGTAACTATACTTTTTCTGATAGATTTTATGTGGTTGATGTTGCTGATACTAATGTGGTTTTGGGAGTGCAATGGTTGTACTCTATAGGGGATCATACAGTAAACTATCAAATTCCTGAAATGAAATTCCAAGATTCGAAAGGAATACTAAGGGTTGTGAGAGGGCAGCACACCTACCCAAATCAAGTGGTGACTTCACATAGTATGAGGTCTATATTGAGGCATGGAGATATTGAATGGGATGTTGAATGTCACATAACCTCCCCCAAGCCAAACATAAAAGTTGTTGAACACCCAAAGAAGATAGAGCAACTCCTACAAAAATATGAAAAAGTTTTTAGAGATCTTCCTCATGGTAGACCACCTGATAGGGGGGTTGAGCACAACATTGTTTTGGAGGAGGGTACTTCACCCATCCAAATACCACCCTATAGACATCTAAAGAAATTCATAGATTAAATTGAAAAGGACATCCAAGAACTCCTAGATTTAGGACTCATTAGACCAAGATCTAGCCCTTATGCTTCTTTAGTAGTGTTGGTGAAAACAAAAGATGGAACCTTGAGGATGTACATAGACTTTAGAGATTTGAACAAAAAGACAATAAAGAATAGGTATCCTATTCCTAGAATTGATGAGATCATGGATGAGATATTTGGGGCAAAATATTTCTCTAAAATTGATCTTAGATCAAGTTACCATCAAATTCAAATGAAGGAAGAAGATGTGTAAAAGACTGCTTTTAGATGCCACTATGGCCACTTTGAGTTTCTTGTTATGTCTTTTGTATTAACTAATGCTCCAACCACATTCCAAGCATGCATGAATAATATTTTTTGCAAGCAGCTCAAAAAATTTGTTTTGGTCTTCTTTGATGACATTCTCATTTACAACAAAACTTGGGAAGAGCATTTGCATCATTTAGAGGTTGTGCTGAAAATTTTGCATGAACAGTCCTTGTTTGCTAAGTTGTCTAAATGTGAATTTGGGATGAAGGAACTCTTGTATCTTGGGTACATTATTGGACAAGAAGGAGTGAAAGTGTACATGGAAAATATAAGGGCCATCCTTGAATGTCCATCACCAAAAAACATCACAGAATTAAGAGGATTCATTGGAATATGCACCTATTATAGGAAGTTTGTGAAGGGTTATCCAAATTGACTTCTCCACTCACTGATTTGACAAAGAAAGATGCTTTCAAGTGGGATGAGGAGGTTGAAAAGGTATTCAAAAAAATGAAAGAGGTAATGAGTAGTTGTCCAATACTTGCATTACCTGATTTTACTAAACCTTTTGTTTTGGAATGTGATGCTTCAGGTGAAAGGATAGGAGTTTTCCTAAAGCAAGGCCAACACCCTATAGCCTTTGAGAGCAGAAAGTTGCAACCACATGAAAATATTTACTCCATCTATGACAAATAAATGTTGTCCATCATGCATGCATTGGTCAAGTTTAGACAATACTTGGTGGGAAACAAGTTTTTGGTGAAAATTGATCACAACAGTTTAAGGCACTTCCTCACCCAAAAATATCTTATTGGGAGGCAACAAAAGTGGGTAAGAAAGATTCAAGCTTTTGATTTTGATATTGAATATATGAAAGGGAAGAATAACATTGTATTTCATGCATTATCTAGAAGACCTTCTTTTTCTCTCATGGACATTGCAAAAGATTGGAAAAACATGCTAATGGTTGAATATGCAAAAGATGGATTTGCTTGTGATGTGTTAGATGGGGTCAAAGGGGATGATAACTACAATATTTTGAATGGGCTTATATATTATAAGGGAATAATTTATTTGGTTCAAAATTCAAAACTCAAGTACAAGATTTTGTAAGAAGCACATGATTCCCCACTAGCTGGCCATCCGGGAATCTTCAAAACTTATAGGAAATTAAGGAAAAGGTTTTTTTGGAAGGGGATGAAGGAAGATGTTCTGAAATATGTGAATGAATGTAAGGTATGTCAGCAAAACAAATATGAACTTACATGCCCAGCTGGTTTATTGCAACCATTGCCCATTCCGAAACAAAAATGGGAGAGTATTTCAATGGACTTCATCACAAGTTTGCCCAAATATTTGGGGAAGGATTTCATATATGTGGTAGTGGATAGGTTGACCAAATTTGCTCATTTATTTGTTGTTAAATCATCTTTTAGTGCTGCACAAGTGGCTGACATTTTCTTTAAAGAAATATTCAGATTGCATGGGCTCCCCAAGAGCATTGTAAGTGATAGAGATAGTAGATTCATGGGTGTTTTTTGGAAATAAATTTTCAGATTGGTGGGCACTCAATTGACTCCAAGCACAAGCTATCATACACAAAATGATGGCCAAACAGATAGGGTGAATCAATGGTTGGAAGGGTACCTAAGAAACTATGCGAGAGAGCAACAAAAAGCATGGGAAAAATGGCTACACTTGGGTGAGTTTTGTTACAACACCACCTTTCATATGTCAATAGGAATGTCTCCTTTCAAAGCATTATATGGTTATGATGCACTTACTTTTGTTGAGCTTATCTTTGGTGATAGTATGGCCCCAAAAGATAAATATTGGGTGGAAGAGAGCCAAGAAATTTTGAAGCTCTTGAAAGACAACTTGCAGGTAGCCCAAAATCAGCAAAAACAATATGCAGATCAACACAGGGAAGAAAGGACCTTTTAGGCCAATGATTTGGTATATTTGAGGTTGCATCCATATAAACAAACATCCTTGAAAAAGAAGGGAGCAGAAAATCTAAAACCAAGATACTGTGGTCCATACAAGGTAGTTCAGAAGGTTGGAGAGGTAGCATATGAGTTAGAACTTCCGGAAGGAAGTAAAATCCATAATGTATTTCATGTTTCATGTATCAAAAAAGTCATTGGTCAGCAAATTGTCATTTCAAAAAAAAATAAAAAAAAATAAATAAATGCTCCTTTGGATGATGAAGGTCGGCTCACAATTGTTCCAGAAAATTTTTTGAAGACTAGGGAAAGAAGGTTAACGAGCATAACTATCAAAGAATGCTTGGTGCAATGGAAGGATCTTCCAAGTGAAGATGCCACATGGGAGGAGGAACAAATTTTGCAGAATCCAAATCTGAAATTGCTTGAGGACAAGCAATCTTGGGTGGGGAGAACTGTAATGTCCCCATTCAAATAAATTCATAACAAGGAAATTCCATCAATCCTACTAGTTCCCTAAGTTGGATGGAAACATGAGGATTTGCAATAAGGGAGTTAATACATGGTGTTTGGACGTCAGAATGGAATAAAAATTTAATAAAAGAGATAAATAAATAAATACAAGAAAATAAAAGTGGCAATGGTTCATGAAGACACATGGAGGTTGTGGGGCCCACACAAGCTAAAAATTATGTGCCACATGGAATCCTCCTCTTGTGAATTTGAATCCATGGGAATCCTAAGTTTCTTGGGAGGAGTTGGAAGGATCATACACTTGGAAATATGCATCATAGGTCGAATTGGGATGGAAATGTAACTCCCATAGAAGAGGAAGAGTCAAATGAGGAGTTATTGAACACTTGGACTAGATTCCCTAACCTATATGGAAACAATGATGAAGATGCTATGACACCTATGACAAATTGCATACCTGATTGCTAACATCTGACCATTATGACATGTCAGGCCTAAAATTAGCAGCCAAGATGGTGCTCATGGGAGTTAGAGAAGCTCAAAGGATTCCTACTCGAATTGGTGGAAGGTGGAAGGTTAGGAAGGGGAGGACACATGGCAAATCATGAACCACTCCCAAATTCGAATTGGCTTGGAGTATTTGGATGGATTTGGAACCTTAGAAGGCTAAGGATGTTTATAAAATACAGGGATCAACCAAGAGAAGGGATTTTGATCATTTTGAGAATTTGCATTTGTGAAGAGAGCTAGTGGAATACTAGTCTACTTGCCTTAGCCAATTTCGAGGATGAAAGATTCCAATCCTAGTTGGTGTGTGGAAAGGCCACTCAGACCTTTCATGAGATATTTAATGTAGTATTTATTTGCAGGTGTAAGCTACAGGGAAGCTCATGGTTTCTTCTAGTGCAGCTCACTCCTTCAACAATTTCCAATTTCCATTGCATATTCTTGATCCTTGAGGAGAGGCGCTTTTGGTGAGCTATTGTACTCATTGGGGGAGCTTCTAGTGCCCCATTTATTTTGTAATAATATGCATATACTCTTTTCTTCACACTAAAAAATGTACCAGGTCAAAAATCCAATTGGAATGATGTAAATCTGATTTTTAATGAACAAATGGTGCCATTTCCCCACTATCTTGATGTATAGCAATGAAATATTGATGAATTCGAATGGAAGAGAATTTCTCTGATGTATTTATGATTAATGGAATTTCATTAATGAGACTCAAAATTTTCATGTTCATTACTTAATCATTTGGAGTCATCTTGCTCAGTTTTATACCATTTGAAGAAGATTGAATGCCATTTCCCCCAAGGTCGAAACTAGTGATTTTGTAGCTATTGGGAGAGGGTTATAACAGAATTCACAAACTGAATAATGATGCACATGCAAAATTAATATTTTCCCTTAGACATCCTCTACCTATTTTCATAAATTCGAGTGGGTTTGGAATCTCTTGGAGATCCATATTCAACATTTACCCTGGGGGGATTTGAACCCCAAATTGCTAGTAAAAACTCCTATCTTGGACAGAATCTTAAATGGGTTTGCAGAAGTCTTTTGATGGTCCTAAATAATCCCTGAAAATCATAATCAAGTCCTAATATCATTCATACACCTTCTCTGAATATTTGGGAGCTTTTGGAGCAATTTGGAGACCTAGACCTCAAAACTAGTCAAAGGTTGAACTAGGGAAAAAAGTTGAAAATTTCACTATTTTAATAAAAATAAAAAAAGGGACATTAAAGAAAGGGTCTTAAGTTAATTTCATTGAGAATTTCTCTACAACCCATTATGGGGGAGATGTTGTCACGTGATGTGGGAAACATCGACGTCGAACCTACAACCCGAAAACAAATAAAACATATTATCATGTCGGCTCATAAAGTCAAATCATAAAAAAACACATGTTGGCCCTATTCAAAGAGAAAATATGAAAAATGAAGAATTAGAATACACAATAGTTATACATAGATTACATAAAAAAACTAAACCTAACCAATTCAAATTTACTTGAGCAAATCAACCGTGAACTAAGGATCGAACTAAATAGCTCACATAAGCAGGGAATTGACTAGATAACACAGCATGAATTGAAAATGTAATTGGAGTGTGTTCTTATTTTCATATCAAACCTACACTAAAGAGTGATTCAAGCAGCTAACAAAACAAGAGCAGTGGACATGTATGCCCTTAAATGACCAACACTATTTCATGATAAGAGCAATGAACTATTTATTTTCAATGACCATTGTTGAATCGTTAGAGTGTTGTGTGAAAGAAATAGGCCCGGATTGTCGGAATGGAATTGAAGAAATTGGTCTTTATTTATTTAAATTAATATTGTTTTTGATGTTTGTAATGTCCCTCATTTTGACCCTTAGGATGTTTTGGTTGTAATATAAATATTGTATGCATGTGATGTATGATTCCTAGCGTGGAGCTCAAGGCCAAGGCCCCACTAGTGAATGTTCATCCTTACAGAGGAAAGTATTTGGTATTATGGTAACCATGTGCTAGTAAGCCATGGAAAATGTAAATGATGTAAATGATACCATGTAAATAAAAATACCAAGTAGTTGGATATGGATGCAACTAAATGAGGGGGCTACGTGTATCCACTAGGAAGTGGTGAGGGGGTTGTGGAATGGAACCCTAGGCTACCATATGTCACCTTGAGAACCCCTTTGACTGTCCTAGCTGCCATTGAATGATTATGTAAGGAGGTGGGTGAAGAGAACTGTTCATGAGGTCGATGGAGTATGGGACAACCCTGAAATCCGTAAGGCAGGGTATGGGGCTCTGATCGCTTGTCCCATAATCCACTCCACCTCTTGGGAGGACGCATTCCTAATATCCAGGTGGTTGTTGACCATCCAAGGGGAGTGGAACCCATACGCAGACCCAACAGACCGAGCAGAGAGAGGAAAGGAATTGAAATCGCGATCCTGAGGGAGGCCATGATTTGCGTAGCCAAAATCACTTAGAAAACTTGTGTGGGAGGTGGAATTCGATAAAGGATCCACATAACCGAACCTTGGAGAAAAAAACTAAAAGGTTTAGACGCCTGAAATTTCATGAGAGAACCAGATTGGATAGCCAAGACCCTGTTATGGGACAGAGCCATTTGACCGCAACGTGAAGGAAGATCTAAGTGCGGATCGCAATGGGAATAGGCCAAGAGGGTTTGGACTTCATGGTAGAGTTGGAGAGGGATCAGTTACCTTGATCTAACAGTTAGGATCAACCACACCTACCAGGTCAGTGCTAAGGGAAGGGGCGCCCTAGGCACTGAGCAGTAGAGAAGGGGACCTTACCTAGGCTGAGAGTGGAGGTGATGGGGGTGCCTAAACTGTATGAGGGAATTGGGATATGCCTATAGCTTTGTGGATGATTTTATTGACCTAGAAAACACTTACTTGCCTCCCCACTTGCTTGATAATCAATTGTGTGTTGGATGACCCTGATTGACTATGAACCAAGGCTGTGAGTGAGCTTGCCTAGCCCCTCCTTAGTGGATACATAGCCCTAGCTCGGTGGTGGTCTCTGACTGCTGAAATAATACAGGATGGGAAAAAACCTATGGTTGGGTTGGAACGTTGCAGTCCATAGCCAATTTGCTTGGAGATTCAAGGAAAAAGATAAGTGTTTTTTGTGCTTTGAATCATGCTATCCCGTGTCCTACAATGTTTCATTATTGACTGAATGGTGGAAGCTAAATGATGCATGATATATATATGTGAAGAAATTATTTCATTCCACTATGTGTTAATATGGCTAATTTCTGTTGTGTGTGTTATTTACTCTGCTCTTGCACATTTACATTCTTATCCTTATGTTGGTACTCATATGTATTTATGCTTGAGGAATAGGGCAAAGTCTCTGCATGTTATTTCATCAATATGCCTGGGAGAGATATGCTGATGTATCATATTCTATGTGTGTGGATAATGTTTCATTCCTTTGTGTTCATTGAGTATGCTTCTGCACATTTCCATTTCCATTAGTATAATGTATTTGAATTGTCCCTTAATGAATAGGGATAAGTCTTTGAATGGTTCTTTGATGAATAGGACTAAGTGTAAGGCCCAGGAGGTATATAATACTTCATTTATGAATGTGGGGAAATAATAGACACCCCCTGTGGTGTTCATGACCTCTGTGGACCAGTTGAAGGATAGAGGATATGGCAGAGTGGAGCAGAACTCTTCACAGAGTGGTAAGGAGGCATAGATGGGGTTTAAGTTCATCTTTTGGAGTGTAATAAAGGAAGGATAAATGTTCTTAGGTGTGGTTGAAGACCCTACAGCTGCATAGTGCTCACCAAGAGCTTTCCAACGGTACCATATTTTCCCAAAATGGACTTAAGATGAAGAAGTTATGGGCTAGATAAGTTGTGTAGTTGGGATTCCGACTTTCCGAACCCGCATGCAGATTGCGGATTGCGGAAGTCAGAAAGACATTTTCTACAGGGTTGCGAAATGGTGGTTCCAACTTTCAAGTTCTGCATGCGGATTGAGGATGTCGGGGAGGTAATTTTCCCGGGTTGGCAAAGTTGGAGTTCCGAGTTCCACATTGCGGATTGCGGAAGTCGGAAAGGTAATTCGTCGAAGTTGAGAAATTGAGGTTTCTGAATTCCGACTTCCGTAATGCGGGTTGCGTATTGCGGAATTTGGGTGAGTAATTCGTCGATGTGGTGAATTTGACGTACGATTTTCGATTTCCGCACTACGAAATGACAGATTGTGGAATTCAAAGAGGTGGTTTTCAACGATGTGTATTTGGTGTTCCAATTTTCGCACTGCGGATTGCAGATTGCGGAAGTCAGAGACGTGGTTTTCGGCGCTACGTATTTGGCGTTTCGATTTCTGATATCCGCACTACAGATTGTGGAATTAAGAGATGTGGTTTTTGGCGTTGTGTATTTGGAATTCTGATTTCTGATTTCCACACTACGGATTGCGGAAGTTGGAGATGTGGTTTTTCAGTGTTGTGTATTTGGTGTTCCGATTTACGACTTCTTATTGCGGATTGCGGACTGAATATCAATGTGGGTATAGAGTTGCAGAACCTTTGGATTGCTTGGAAAATAAGAAAAAAATTAGTAGGTGATTCAAGGGTTGTCTCCCATTGCCTCTAAAGGAAATCGAGGTGATTGGAGACGTGAGAATGTTTCTAATAGGTTATAATTCGTCTTAGTTGATTTACATCAGATGAACTCACAAACATTCAATTTGACTCTTCCTAGATTGGATTATGATTGTTGGGAAAATATAAGAAAATAAAGGGAAAATAGACATACTAATATATGAATTTAAACAATAGTCACAATATATGAAAACTCTATTCAGAGCATGAAGCAAACTATTCAAATACCCATAGGACCGAGCCAAGTGTCCTTGCCTAGTCACAATCGACCCCCTCTGCTGACTTTCCAAGCCACCACTTGCCAATAATGTGAAAGACACTCAATAGACCAACATATTAGAATCCCCTATGAAGGATTTATTTTCTCTACAGATCCATTCTTCTATGGTCCCACCATTAAAGTACTTCCTTCTCATTAATTTTCCCCAAAGACCATTATTTTTTTCTACTAGCTGGGGAATCAACAAATGGGGATGGGGCTAGTACTCACGTGACACGGGGGTCCAAGAATCCAATCCTTCTACTAATATACCCCTAGGTGCATCCACATATCCCGAACCATAGCGCACATGTAATTTTGGGGGGGATTTAAACCTGAGACCTTCCATTTACAACCATTTACAACTTTTAATCCTTACCACTTACTCTGCCACCCACCGGCTTTTTTGTAAGATAATACCCATGGGGAATTTTTGTAAGCTATTACCCACATGGATTTGAACTTGTGATCTTCCATTCACAACTTCTCATCTCATTTACTCATTAACAATTTCTCTACTGCCCATGGGACCCCAAAGACCATTATTAAAAAGGGGCCTCCATAGTGTTTTGCAGCTAGTGCTTTGCTAAATAAATGTATATTTTTGATGCCCCACTCACCAAGAGCCTTCGTTTTTTCCAAGGTCGACCATTTCACCAAGGAGATATCCTCTTTCTGTTATTTTCCATACCATAGGAATCATAAACATCTCTTCCATATCCTAGTCAAAATTGATTTTGGCACATGTGCTAGGGAAAACTAGTAAATCATGATGCTTTGCAGGACCGATTTAACAATCACTACTCTACCACCACGTGAGAGCCATCTAAAGCACCAACAACACACCTGATCATCAATTTTTTTACATAACCATTCCCATTTTGCCACTCTATAATCTCTAGGCTTGAGAAAGTATCCCAATTACTTTAATCCATCTTTGATGTGACCCTTGGAGAAGGGTATCATTTGTCCCAATTTTCCATCTAGTTAAGCTCCCAATTCATTAACTAACAAAATATATTTGCAGTGGTTAATATCCATGCCCATCACTAGAAAAAAGTGATCTAAAGTACGTTTGATATGCCTTCATTCCGTAACCGATCCTTCTCCAAAAATTAGAATATCATCAACAAACTAGGGATGGGATAAAAAAACATTCAGCCACCTAAATTCCTCTTATTGAGCCCACTCTTTTGTTGCATAAAAACAATTTGCTTAAAAATTTTGCAACCATGAGAAAGAGAAAAGGCACCAACGAACAACCTTGGTGAATACATCTAGAAACCTTGAATCATTATAAAGGGGAACCATTTATTAACACAACAAAGTTTTCCAAAGTCACATAACCTAGTATCCAATTAACTGT